>CM032334.1:792228-1436133 GCA_019022515.1 Quercus aquifolioides | reverse complement strand
AAATTATAGTTTTGTTATTTCGATAAATAAATAAGAGTGAAGATAAATTGTTAAGTTACTTTTTGAAATAAATGTTATCTAGTTATAGTAGATAAAAATATAGAATAGATTTCTTTGAATTTAAACGTTAATGTTTATTTTGTACAACCATTTGTTTATATAATTTGATGTTAAATAAAAAAAATTAAATTATAAATATATAAAGTATATCTAAACAAATTTCAAAAAATCTTATTATTAAAGTTTAGAGTTTGGACTCCCTAGAAGTAATTTATTTTATCAAACTTGGAGGTCTTTTAGACTCCTATTCCCCTTTAAACAATCAATAAAAAAAAGTTCTATACATATCATTGGGCTTGTGCACCTAAAATTACTGTGCACTCGAAGATGTCAAAGAGTTATCCCTCCCTCTTATTTGGAAGTTTAGAGAGAGGATACAAGAGGGAATAAGAGGAGTGGAGAGTAGAGTGAATATCTCTCCCTCTTATTTGGATGCTTTAAAAATTAAGAATGATGAAAAAGTAGATATCCTCCCACCCCATGTATAGGGAGGTAAGAAAAGTAAATCATATCATATCTCATATATCATATATTATACTAAAGTTGAAACACAATTAGAATCCAAATTAGTTTCTAATTATTGTCAAATTTTTTGCCACATGTCTGAATTTATTTATTTTTTACTTTTGGAGTCAAGTGACCCATTCATAGTACTTAGTAAGAAAGTCGAGATAATTACCTTTTTCACCTAGGTAAAACCATCTCATCCTCATTAATGGTGAATGTTTTTGTTACAACCTTGTGAAAATGAATACTGAAATAGAAAAATATGCCACTCTAAACTAAAGATATTTAGGGGGAAATTTTTTTTTTTTTTTAAATCTATAAATAATTCATGAAACTATGACCTCTTCCCTTTCAAAATTTAAAGTCCCCCAAATTGAGAATCCCTTCTAAACCCTCTCAAATCCTTACCTATCTCCTTAAAAACAAATATCTAGACAAAGAAAGATTAATTCTATCTCATTTCCCACTATTCCCCTCTCCTCGCTCTTCATCCAAACAAATTGTTAACATTTTTTTGTAACATTTTTTTCTCCCTCTATATATATTTTCAATACAAATAAAAGAATAAAGGAAACACTCAAAAATGGATAATTCATAAATCTACAAGTTTACACTTCACATTCCAATAATTTCAAAAAAAAAACTTCAATTCCACTAATTTCAAAAAAGAAAAAATGGATATACATGTTAAGATATGAAATAAAGTTAAATCACCTCGAAAGATATTTTTTAGGGGTGGAGTGGGGGAATTAGAATGAGCATAATCATATTTGAGAATTACACCTTGTTTTGACTAGTAATGTTATTAGTATTTATATCTATATTATAGAAAATTATACAGTATATAACTTTGGCATACAACAAAAACTGACTAACAAAAAATAAAAAATTTAAATTTTATAAACGAGGCCAATCAAATGGATTGGATCGGATAAAAAAAAGAAATCAGATTAAAATGAGTTAATATTCCTAGTATCTATACTCCGCATAAATCAAAGAGCTCTTTAAATCTCAGCTGATACACAGAAATGTCCACGATGGGTCCAAAGTACTTTGCATAGCATCCGAGCTTGCAAGAATCAAGATGGAAAGATAAATGAAATCCTGAAATTAATTAATGCTTTGAAAGCAAGTTTGAAAAGTGAATGAACCCATTATTCAGATCCAGAATCAAATCAAGTTCTTGACAGAAGCCCAACACGAATGACAGCGAAAACTTGCAACGTCACCGGAATGATAATTCTGAATCTACAGCGAGTAGTGTAGTTCTCGCTACTCACTATATAGTATGCGTTGACAGACAGCAGCAGTTACCTACTGAGATGGAGGCTAAGCATTACCAACTAAAATTTTTAAATACTTATTCTTGAACACTGAAGTGTTGAAATATTTGCATTCTACAAGGTTGTTTTGTTTCACGCCTAACCTAAGGTGGATCCAATTCTATCATATAGAAAACCACACCTCGGTGGCTCAGTGCGTCATCCCCCATAAGAGAAATCCTAGTCTAAAGATAATAATCCAACCAATGAGCTACATTTCAGTTACATTTCAACAGGCACCTCCTCCCCTTAAAACTTTTATGGTTTGTTTGGATTGAGGGGGAAAGAGAGGAGTAGAGGAAGTAGAGAAGAGTTGGCTGAAAATTATGCTTGATTCATATTTCAAATTTTTTTAGTGAAGCTGAAAAAGAATACATTAATACAAACGCTACATTGTTTCACAAACCAGAAAGGGAAAAATTGAAAGGTGCAGGAGATCTACCTCGGGCACACAGCAATGCATTTTGTGATAAATAGCCTATGCAAAATTACTCATGGGGTACAAACAGTGCTCACTTGCTTAAGACTAGAAGAGCTCAAGTGGAATATAACTCACAGCCCTAATCAAATTCTAATGCAGCCACCGTCAAGGAAGGAGAGCACTGGATTCATGATTACACTCTTTTTCTTTCTAGCACTAAGCAACTTGTGGACCCAATAGTGAAGTATATAGAAGTTTAGATGGATGTTACGATTTAGAAGGAACAGTGCTTGCAATCCAAACAAATTCCAGTTTTCATGGAACATTCATAACTTGGATAGACTGTAACATGTCTGAGACAGCAATGACAAGGTCACCTGATTTGATTAAGTTCCTGGCCTTGAGCAATGAAAATGTTTTGTTAAGGTTGCTTTCCATATCATCAGAGAAGCTTAAACGGAAAGGTATCAGGCCCCACTGTAAATTCAGACGCCTCCGCACAGATGTTGTGGTAGTAAACGCAAAGATTGGGCAGTCAGGTCGGCAACGTGAGAGGAGAGATGCCATGTGGCCTGTCTTTGTATAGACAAAAAGTGCATCCACCTCCAAATTATTAGCTGCAAAATCAAAAACCATGTAAGTCCACTGAATTTTTTTTATAAGTATACAGATTCATTAAGAGGGCAAAACGGTGCAACCCATTACAGAGGAACCATACAAGAGATGCACCAAAAATCAACAAAGAAATCAAGAAATTCTAACAAGTTTGAAAAATAAAAACAGCCAGCAGTGGCTTTCCAATTATAAAGGGCCTTCAATAGTAGTGGCTTCAACTATGAAGTTGTTTTTTTGACTTTTCTCATAATCTTCAAAACTACAGCCATTGTGTTCTCTCCAAATACACCACATGATGCATAAAGGAATGACATATGCTTGCATTATGGTGCCCACCAAAACTTCCTTTTCAACAAGTGGATAAATCCACGGAGTCATCTGGGCATGACCACTGCACCCCCAACAAACATAAGATCATATCCCAAAGTTCCTTGGCTACATCAAATGAAGGGAGCAAGTGATCTGTGGTTTCCCTGCTCTTTTTGCACATGTAGCAACAATCCACTACTGTGATGTGTCCCTACGTCAAATTATCCATCATTAGGATTTTACCTAACACTATAGTCCGTGCACAGAATGCCACTTTCAAAGGTTGACTCAGGACCTAGCTGAAAGGCCCCAGATAGGCATGGCAGGATCAGTACTACAAAGAGTATATTGGATAACAATAAAGAATCTTTAATTGTTCATTATCATCTCCATCCAAAGCAAAAAGTGTCATCATTCATCAACAAAGGTCACAAACTACAGGAAAAAATAAGGGGACACTTAGATTTTTCTGAAAATTAAATCAGCTGGTTCTGTTTTAGACAAAATTAAAGCACATAATCTACAGCTGTAACTTGAGGCCAGATCATTACTTGGAAAAATAAATTAGAAATGGGACTGTTTATAAAGAAGAAACAATAACAACTACTACACTACATAAAATACAGTCAAAACACAACAATTATTGTAAATTACATGCAAACACACGGACTATGCATGGACCACTTACAAGCTAAATTAATTTACCATATCCATAAACAGAAATATAAAGAGTGCTCACCCATCTTGGCAGCAGAACTACAAATCTCTTCTGAAATTTTGTCTGAAAATGAAGATCCAATGTCAGGGAGTTCCATAGCTTCATGGCGTTTCTCCTCCCTCCACCACCTCTCTATTCTCAGACTGACACTTCTCAGAACCGCCAATGCCTTCTCCGGGAACTGGCCCATGGCAGACTCACCAGAGAGCATCAAAGCATCTGCTCGCTGCCTAACTGCTTCAGAAACATCAGCCACTTCAGCTCTGGTAGGTGTAGGGTATTCAATCATGGATTCCAGTAACTGAGAGGCAACAATGACTGGCTTATTGAGCTGCCTGCACACTTGAACAATCCTTTGTTGGGCTGAGGGGACCTGTTCCAGTGGTATCTGAGCACCTAGATCTCCTCTTGCTACCATAGCTCCATCTGAGGCTTGAACGATCTCTTCCAAATTTTTCAATGAGTCAATACTCTCTATCTTTGCAATGACAGCAATGTCACTGCATTATCACATAGAAAATTAGCTACTCAGCCTAAAAATTGATAATATCTCAATTGTTGCGGAACTAAAGATACTGATAGAATAGAAAATATGAAACAAAAAGGACGACGTTCATCTAATTAACTTGGGACCAAGTTGTAACTTGCAATATTACTCATTATAATGAACTTAAGAGTGTATACATATGCCATATTTTACTAATATGAGAGAGCCAACAATGAGTAGTGCATCTTAAGTAAAAATTGGGGTGAAAAAGAGAGTAAAAGAGAAAAAGGAAGGGTGGAGGGATTCGGACAGTTTTCTTGTTGGCATCAAAACAGTTGGGTGAAAAATACTACATGTAAATAAATGTAGCTTACCCATCACGAGACCGTGCAGCAATGTAGCTTTTAAGATGTTTAATCACTTCAGCAGACTTGACAAATGATATAGCAATAAAATCAACACCCTCTGCAATCCCAAAATCGATATCCAACCAATCCTGAATATACAAAAAGCTTCAGTATAAGACCAAACCACACAATTTTTGCAGTGATGCAGATCAATTTTACAAAAAAAAAAAAATGTGAAAGAGTATTCGCACAGATGAGCATGTGTGTGTCACATACAAAAAAACATGTGCGTCCTAATTGAACATGTTTTCTGTTTTCTATTTCTAAAATGGATAATAATAGCGATTGATAGATGTTTTTCCAGTTTACAGTATAATATAAGCAGAACAAAAAAATGTATCCCCAGTTTTGTCAAATACAAAACATAAGCGGTGCCAAACAACCCATGAAGTATCTTTCCATGTATATGAGTGTGCATTTTCAAATCAAATTCATTTATTCAGCTTTCTCAAAAAAACACCAAGCCTTGAATCTCATCAAGATTGCTTCACGCATTTAAAAGTCAAAACAAGCTCCAAAGCTTTATTCACGCATGTGTTCAAGAAAGAACAGTTACTAAAATGACCAAAGCTTTATTCACGTTTAGACCAGTTTAAATAGTAAATACAGTAAAGGGGGCTGGTGGGGCTTTGTACCCCAGTGCCCAGGCACCACAAGAGATGCTGGAATGGCTGGAGTATCTCTTGAAACCCTCATGTTTAGAGTTTAGACAGTTCACTAAATAGGAAGTTTTCCAATGATGGTTTAATGCAAATTAAGAAATTACTACAACTAATCTAAATATTTTTCTTGCACCTAGAAATCAATTCTCTGCAGGTTTTATGAAATGCATATATAGCAGGTAAAGAATCAAAATGCTTACAGATACCAATGTTAGGGTTACAGCTGAGAAAGGAAAATTTAGTAAGTGTGGCAGTATAATATGTTAGCTGAAAAAGCTGTTTTTGTTAAGTAAAGATGGTGTGTTAGGTACTAACTCACTTAACTTGACAAATACTCAAATAAAAACCATGATAACAATTAATCCCACTTTATGCATTTCCTTGTCCCATTTAGTAAAATACAATGTTTAAAGCAATGATGTATCCAAGAGTAACCCCAAGAAAAATGCCTGTCAAACTTTTCTAATCAGTTGAAGAATTCAGTAATTCATTCCACATGTAGTTCCTATTCCTTTCTATATCACATAACTTAGCATAAGATTTAGGGTAAATTGCAAATTACACCCAAAAGTTTTTGGATTTTACACCTTGAAGTTTCAGAATTTAGATTTTACCCCCTAGAGTTTGACAGTATTTGGATTTTACACTCTGAAGTTTCAAAATTTCTTCAGGGTTTGGATTTTACCCCTGAAGTTTGGCAGTGTTTGGATTTTACCCCTGAAGTTTGGCAGTGTTTGGATTTTGCATCATGACATTTTAGAACTTGGATTTTACCCTCTAAAGTTTGGGGTGTTTCGATTTTACACCCCCAAATTCTAAAACTTCAAAGTGTAAAATCCAAACAATCCCAAACTTTAGGGAGTAAAATCCAAACACCCTTAAAATATAGGGGGTAAAATACAAATTTTGAAACATAGGATGTAAAATCCAAACACCCCCAAACTTTAGGGAGGTAAAATTCAAATTCTCAAACTTTTAGGTGTAAAATCCAAACACCCCCAAACGTTAGGGGTGTAATTTGCAATTTACCCTAAGATTTATATATAATATTACATTTAACTCTAGAGTTTGTGGGGAAAGAGAGAGAAAAAAAAAGAGAGAAGAGATGGGAGGGAGGACCAACCTTAGAAGAAATTGTGGGAAGCATGGCATTACGTTCTCGCACCAGACTCCCATCTCTCCAGAAAGTTAAATTAGCCCGAGGCAGCAACAGTCCAGGATCAGTACATCGGCACTTGACATCTGGACCAATTTTCTCTATCACCTCGAACCTCACCATTCCACCATCCACCAGGAGGTCATCCCCCACTTTCACATCTGTATCATATTAGACCACAGTTGAAAAGTGACTGATTTATTAACATGGGCGTCAATGCAATAACAAACTCATTAGAGAAAAATCATTTCTCATAAATCAAAAGGCATTCTTTTGAATCAAAAGATATTTTTATGATAATAACCTTCAGCAAAACCATCATAGTTCACATTGATGGTGCGTTCTGGGAGAGTTGAATCGAAAGCTCTGACACTAAAAGTCCAAATCTCACCATCCTGCCAATATTGAGTGACCAATCACAAGGAGCTCCAATGTGACAAATAGAATGATGTACATATTGCACCATAGAAATCACATAATGATTTGATCTCATTCAAAAATATTGGACAGAGACATTAGGAACACTGGTTAAGAGAGAAGTTTTATGTAAAGGTTAATGCCATCAACAAAATTGGATGTTTACTGTTATGTTACAATGAGAAGCAGTTTGATTGCTTCACAAGTATTAATGCAAATCTACATCCTAAGAAAGATAAATACAAGCATTTTATATGTTCACCTCAGACACATTGAATTGGCACAACAAGTAAACAAATTTCACACTCATGTTTTTCCAATATCTAAGCCATCTTTTAAAAAATAAAAATCCAAAAAAAGACTATTTTGTTAAGAGTCTATTGAATAGAACATGATAAATAAAAGGGCAATAACGGGAGGGATAGATGTGGCTGCGATACAGCTAAACACACATCAACACATCTGCCTCTCTGCAAAACTCAAAACAAGTGCTGAAATTAGCTAACTTATCAAAAAAAAAAAAAAAAAGAAGGTTGCTGAAATTAGCTTTATTTAAGCTCACATAATAAAATTTATGACATTCTGAATTTGAATATAACAAAAGTAACAAAAATCTTGGCTGGAATATTTGCTTTCAACTGTAAAAGTTGAAGGCCCAAGCTCAACTTTTGTCTTTGAAATGTAAATATTTTGTAATCTGTTCATTGAAATATTTAAGAAGTCAAAATACATGGTTGGTCCCTAAAGTTTAGCCCATGAGCAATTTGGCGGATGAAGTTTAAAGTGATCACTTTTAGTCTCTAACAAAGTTAAAGTGATTGGTTTTGAGTTTGACTACGTCATCTAAGGGAGTCAAAGAGATCACTTTATACTTCATGGACTGAGAAATACAATTATGAGGAAAAAGAAATGACAAAAATTGAGAAGAAAATAAATGAAGGTGAATAAAAAAGTTAATGTGAGAGAGAGAGAGAGACCTCAGCTTTGGCGGAAGAAGAGCCGCCGAGATCACCCATGTGGATTTCACTGCCCTCAGTGTCCATCATGATGGCAACGGCGTAGCCTTTGTCTTCGTTGAGCCTGCGAACGAGCTGGATGACTTGGCGGTGCCAATCACGGGTACCGTGGCACATGTTGATGCGGGCGACGTTCATTCCGCCAACGGCCAAGGACTCCAACTGGTCGAATCCACAGGTGGAGGGTCCGATAGTGCACACCAGCTTGGTCCTTCGGGTGCTCCTGAACCCGTTCTCTTTGAGCTCCGTCTCAGTGACGGCGTCCACTTCTATGGAACCCGCCGCCACCGGGTACTCCTCCTCACGGGATATTACGGCGCCTTTGCCGTTATCGGAGACAAGGAGTGGGGAAGATGAGTCGAGATCTGAGGAGGCTCTGATTGAGATGAGAGGGAAGCGGCGATTGTAGGTGGAGGAGGGTTTAGGGAGGTAAGAATAATAGCATTGTTTGGTGTTGGGGTTGGAGGGGAAAGTGAGGTTGGGTGGGGATGCATGGTTGAAGAGGTGGAGCGACTGCGACATGGCGTTTCGTGTTTTAATCCGGAAATGTGAAACAAACACAGAAATCAGAGAGAGAGAGAGAGAGTTTGGAATTGGAAGGGAACGAAGGCAGGCAGAGTCGTGTGTGTGTGTGTGTGTCAGTGTCTCTCTCTGTGTAGCTAGCTAATTTTAAAGAGAAAAGGAGAGGCGGAGATTGCGAAGTGTTGGAACTTCGAATATGTCGCCCGGGCAGTTATGAGGATTGAGGAGCAAAAAGGAGTCCTATGATATGACTCTGGGCTTGCCTGCCTCTCTCTAAACTCTAAACCAAACCGGTTCTAGAATGAATCTAGACTTTAGTTTAGTTTTAGTAAAGTGAATTGATGACGTGTTTCGTGTTCATTGGCTTTGAATTTCATCTGTGCTCAAAGAGTGTGGATCTACGGCTGAGTGAGTGACAGGCTTCAGATTAAAATGGTTGGTTCAATACCCTTATGCATTTTGTAATTTGGGTCCCACTTTTTTATAGATATTTTTGTCAATTACATTTTTACTATTTTGCATTTGCTGACGTGGAAATTGAGAGAGATCATATACCCTTTTTCTTTTTTTTTATTATTATTATGGTGATAAGTTTTTTATTATTTTTTTTTTGAGAAACCACCCCCAATAGAGGGAGGAAGTTTTTTATTATTATTATGAATTGTTCAGGTATTCAGCAAAAAAAAAAACATTAGCGTAGCATCTCATAATAATAAGCAAAATGCGCAAATACTTCCCATACAAAACCCTCGTCTGCTACAAGTCTTGAACACACATTTCTTGCTTATTTTTGAACTCCTGTCAAATACGATGATGACTGACTGGAGTATAAAATTTCTATAATTTATTAAACTTTACCTTATAAAACTCTATGTTAAACTCTTTTAATATAATATAATATAATATAGGCAAGACTTAGGTATAATATTTAGATACTGTTCTTTAAGTTCTTTTCTTAAAATTCTGCTATGTGGATTTTTTCTTATGAGATAGAATTGTATTTTTTAATTAAGTAGCTACATTGCTGAATTTTAAGAGAAAAACTTAAGAAATAATATCTAAGGTATTGTACATAAGTTTTACCCATATAATATATAAGTATAAAAAGGGTTAGAGAGCAGTCTAAAAACAAGGTGAGAGAACCTGCCATTACGTACAAGAACTCAACTAAGAAAAAATAACTTGTACTTAAAAAAAAAAAAAAAAAAAAAAAAAAAAAAGTTTTAGCACCCAAAATACTAATTTATTTATTTTAACTCACTATTTCACAATTTATCTTACATCTCATCTCTTCTCTCTCTCTCTCTCTCTCTCTCTCTCTAAAGCAGCCACCCCTCACAACCAACCGCCAAAATCACAACCAAGCACCACCCAACCACCATCACCACAAGCCATCATAAAACTCAAATCAAATAAAAAACACAAAACCACAACCAAAGCAACCACCCACCACCACAAACACCCGCAACCACAACTAGCCATCACAAATACCCACGGCCCATTGCAACTTTATTAAACCAAAAAAAAAAAAAAAAAAACAACCACCACCACAATCGACTATGGTCACATGTAAGGTGTAGTTTAATACCTATATCATGATGCGATTTGGTTGGTTTTAGACTATAAACTTTTCAAAATTTTGTGCCGATTTTTCCTTTATTTTTGGCCAATTTTTAAAATGTTGAGTTAGTTTTTTTTTTTTTTTTTGAACTAAATAATAGTAGCCCAACAAGTTCTTAGATGTAAAAAACCTCATCTTTTATATTTAAAAGATTTAGTGATCAACATCTAGTTCATAATATATATATATATATATATATATATTGTAGGGTCACGATTTGTAGCCCCAATCTTAAGGGTGTGGAATATAGGCCCAGTGAGCCCAATACAATAAATTTGTAGAGAGTGGGTGAAAGACCTGAGCTTTTTGCGAATTAGACTACGGCTAGTAAAGATTTAAAAGAAGAACAAACCCGCAAACACACTTCAAACTCAATAAAATGATTCTTAGTGCTACAGTAATTCTTTTTCTCTTCTTTCTCCTTCTTTTTTCTGATCCCCTTCTTATGGGAGGTTATTTACATTATATAGTTTCTTTCCGGCTATTCGGATCGTACACTTGTTAATCATCTAAACTTTCACTCGAGTACATGTCCCATCAGACATCTTCTTTGGCTCTCTGTGAAGGGTGATAGTTGAGACTGCACTGTTCAGGGGTCTTCTCCACATAAATGCGGCTAGAAAAGTTGCTACAGTGCATTTAATGCGGTGGTAATAGCTTTTCTTTTAGATATTTCTGCGTTCTTATCACCTTTGTATGTGTGTAAGGTCCATCCTGGTCATTAGAACTCCCTGGAAGATCACCTTAATTGCCCAAATGCATGCTTGACTGATATTTATCATATCCGAGAAGGAGATACTCTTCAGAATATATTACTCCATCCTTTCCTCACGCGATTCTCAACTTTGGGGCCTCTCCCAATCATTTGTTCATCCTCGGACATATCCATGTTCTCGAATAAGGCCCAAGGCCCAATATACGATCTTGGGCTTTTATCCCCACAATAGCCCCTCAAAATTTTAATTTTTCCCTTGCATCCGAGAAGAAAAAATAGGATTTTGATATGCCACAGAAATGAGGG
Organism: Quercus aquifolioides; assembly: GCA_019022515.1. Classification (NCBI taxonomy): domain Eukaryota; kingdom Viridiplantae; phylum Streptophyta; class Magnoliopsida; order Fagales; family Fagaceae; genus Quercus; species Quercus aquifolioides. The sequence goes on along the minus strand of CM032334.1, from coordinate 1,424,872 downwards.
ATAGAAACGTAAAAATACCTGAGTTTACATGTGTAGGATCATGGATTTAGACGCTTCATCATTGCTACTGACGTTTCGAAATTCGCGAAGTGTCATTAATTGCTCCAGGCGACGCTATGTCTTTGGCATCTAACGGTGAACCATTGATCCAACGTAAGGGTCGTCAATGGGCCGGGTCGGGCCAACCTGGCCCATTTTTATTTGGCCTATAGGCACAATGGGCTGGGTATAATGGACTATTAACTAGTTAACAGGCCGGATCGAGCTGGGCCGAAAGAGAAAACCTTAGCCCATGACCCTGCCCATGGGTAATGCCCATTTTGTCTGGGCTATTGGGTTGGGCCTAATGAGTTATCCATGGGCTTGTGTTAGTATATTATTTTATTATTTTTTAAGGAAAAAATCAAATTTTTGTAAAGGAGTAATCAATCTATTTTTTTAAAGGAAAGAATTACAAATTTTAATACTTAATTACAAATTTTTTTACAGTCAAATCTATTTAATTTTTTGTTTTGTTTATGAAAACTTATTTAATTTTTTATTTATTAAGGCTTTAAATAGTTTTTTTATTTTTATCTTTAATAAAAGAAAATGTCAAATGGTTAATTCAAATTTGATAGACTACTTGAAAAATATATATTTAGTAAACTAAGTTTAGTACAATTATTTTGGGTATCTTAATGGTTGAAGAAGTTTTCTTAAGAAATTCCTCTATAATATCTCAAGATCAATCCTTCATACACTTCCTATATATTTTTGTTATGAATTATGAGTTATTAGGCTGGGCCAATGGGTTAGGCCAACGGGTTAGGCTACTGGGCTAGCCCACCAAGTACCCATGGGCATAAAAACTAGCCCACGGCCTGACCCACTAGGCTAGTGGGCTACCTATGGGCCTCAATAACAACGGGCCGAGCTGTCTATTAGCCCGGTGGGCCGTTAGGTTTCTGGGTCGAGCTGTGGGCCATGGGCTATTTGATGACCCTTAAATTCCAACGAACGACATTTTTCTTCAGGGTTTGGGCAGGATAACTCCCACTCATTTTCTGGCCTCTATATAAGGCCTCCAAGGAAATCGTCTTTTCTTTATTTCACAATTCCTTAGACTCTCTAGCGAACTCAAGCGTTCAAACTCCCAAAGATTTTCAAATCATCAGCCTTATTTCTTTAAACGTTCTTGAGAATTCTTCTGAGGATTTCAAGGATCATTCTCTAACCCAGTTTGTGTAAGTTCCAATTTCTTCAAACCCTCCTTTCTCTCCTTGGCTAGCTTCCTCGGCCTTCAAATTCTCATTTCTCAGTTGTCACTCTTAGAGTTTCCCTTTTTCTGCTTATCGAAAATGGGTAGATTTAAGTATTTGGTGGATAGTCCAACCCTGATAGAGATATTTAAAGATACATACCATATACCCCAGGACATAAACCTGCGGTACTATCCTTCGGAAGGAATAACAATTGATCGAGAGGTGGGAGAAGTCATAATCCCTATGATAGCTTTCATAGAAGGAGGGATGACTCTCCCCATGGGTCTCATTACATGAAATTACCTTCGTAATCATAGGATCTGTCCCCACCAGTGTGCGTCCAACGTCTTTAGGATTTTAGGAGCAGTTGAGGCTTTGAACCAACATTTGGGCTTGGGTCTCACCTGGCTAGATGTAGTCCATATGTACGAATGCCACCAACAAAAATGGGCGGGATTTTACCTTAAATCTTGATCCGACATCGTTAGGCTCATTTCCTGTCTTCCCAAGTCTAATAAGGGGATGAAAGACGACTACCTAATCATCCCGGGAGTATGGCATGACTGCCTTCATTGCCCAACCCAACCAGGAGAGCCAGGTGGGACATCCTAGATTTAGGTTCCCTAACAATAGAGTTAGGGTTTTCATCATTGGCATTGTTTTTCTTCTCTTCCTATTAATAGTTTACTTTAATTTTCTGACTATGCTTAGCTCTGTTGTGGTGTTAACAGATAGAAGGCACGTTGCTCCTCGGCTCAGCCTAACTAACGTTGCCGCGCTTAACTATCTGTTGAGATCAGAGATTTTTGTAAGTGAAGACGGGCAACTTCGGGCCGTCCACCTTATTCTGGATTTCAAGCCCCTTTCGAACGCGTTTCAACCGATCAGCCACCTTATCATAGATGTATCTTGGCCTAATTTTTTAGCTCCATTCGATCTTCCCCCTATACCACATCCGGTCCCACAAGGCGTACCACTGCTAGCCCCTCCAGCTCAACAGATTCCCCTTGAAGCTGCCGCAGTTGGGGAAAGAGTTGCTTCCTCGACCTCTTCATTAGAGGAACAGATTAACAAGTTCTGTTTCGAAGGAGAGGCATCTAAGGAGGTTGAGGTTGTTCCCCTCTTGAAAGCTGAGGAAGAGACTGACAGGCATTCCAGCGTCCACGCCTTTGTTTTAATAACAGCCCTTCTAGACGACTTTTCGGATGAGGAAGAAGAAATGGCTTTGAACATAGGGAGCAAAAGTTTAAGGGATCTGATGAAGGCAAGGAATAAAACACTTGCGCCCGCAGCCCACTGTCAGTCTTCCCCCACCCCTTCCTCAAATTCCTGCTGACCTCGACCTAAAGCCAATCGCTGAGCAGAAGAAGAAAAGGCCTAATACAGCTCTTGAGGAAGGTGAGGTGGAACCCTCAAAAGGGCCTAAACAGCAGAAAGTGGTCAAGGACCATTGGCATAAGAGGGCTTCGTCTGCTGACAGCTGAGACGAGAATGTTGTTGCTGACGTGTGCCGAGGACAGCGCACTTGGTCCCCCAAGCTGGAGTTGGACGGCGCCCCCCCTCTCTTAGGACACTTCGGTGAGAAACTACCAAGGAAGGAAGGCAGGCCATATTGCCGAAGTCCTGGAGCAGCCACTTCTCCTCCCAACAGATATGGCATCCTACAGGCGCTTCAATCAACAAGAACTTTTCCTATCCCTTAAGAGGGATCTGGCTATGGTAAGCAATTCAATCCACACTTCCAAGTAAATATTTGATCATTTTTACTCATTTCCTTTTCTTTGTTTTGTATGTAAAAACAAAAAAATTTTCCTTCTTTTTTTTTTTTTTTTTTTTAAATTTTTTTACGCAGATTACCCAACAAATTTACGTGGCCGAAGAATGGGTCAAGGATGCCCGTAACGAGGCAAGGGCAGAGGCCCATCATCGGTCCAAGGTAGAGAAAAATTTGGGCAGGCTCAAGGAGGACTAGGCTAGGATTTTTGAGAATTTAAAAGAGGCCATTCAACAAAGGGATAGTGCTGACGCCAGCCTCAAAACTGCGAAGAAGCAGGCCGAAGATCAACGCAAACAATTGCATTTCACTGAAATCAATCTAGCTACAGAGAGGCAGTTTGTGAAAGAACTTCGTGCCAAGCTCCAAAGAGTCAAAGAGGATGCCCAACTAGCTAAGGAGGCAGCTGAACCCGAGAAGCAGGCAGCATATAAGCTTGGGGTGGAGGAGACCCAAGCCAGGCTCACAGAGGAGCTCTTTGTGGTCTGCAGGGACTACTGAGATATCTCATGGGGAAAAGCCATGAATGCAGCTGGGGTTCCTGCGGATTCTGTCTTGAGGCGGCCTGAGAGCATTTATTATGATCCTGATATTCATGAGCTCCCAAGTCCTGACTCCTTTCACCCCGAGAAAGCCTCAAGAGCACCCACGCAGCCACTAGCGAACCAGCCAATTCCTTCTGGTGGCCAAGGACAGGAAGCCAAAGATCCGCAAGGTGGAGACAAGGATCAAGGCAAGAAGAAAACTCACCCTACGTCCCAGGATCAAGCTCAAGATGTTGTTGCTTCCTTGCCCAATCAGACTACTGATCCCTCAGCCTCCAAGGGAAAGAATTAGTTTTTTTTTTTTTTTTACTATGTAAAATACTGTCTTTCTTATCAATGAAAAAGTTCTTCTTCATTTTCTAGACCATCTCCATGTACACTTTAAGGCTTATTGTTATTGTAAGTGATGATGCCAACAAATTAACTAAGTACTCACAGAAAATGGATCGCGCAAGAATTCATGATCAACTTAGTAAAACATGGAAGAGGATGATTCCTTTTGCATTCTTTAACATCGAAGTAAATCACTCACAACTTGGTTAAAATTTTAGGCAAGTTTTGGGGTTTAGTAACTTTAAATGGGTTGAATGATGATTTATATTTACAAGGAACACTGCCAAGTGCTGATTTTACCCAAATACGTGGTCTGAGAGAGTTACATAGTCTAAAAGATTCATTTAAATACTCACGGAAATTGTAAAGGTTGACCAGCACATATCATCTGGTCTGAGGACTTTGGGCACGATTGAGTTTAATTTTAAACACTTATAAAAACTATAATGGAGTGTTAACTAACCCACATCATCTGGTTTGAGGATTTCAGGCATAACTGAATTTAAGTTTAAACACTTGTAAGAACTGTAATGGAGTGTTAACTAACCCATATCATCTGGTCCGAGGACTTCAGGCATGATTGGATTTAAGTTTAAACACTTGTAAAAACTGTAATGGAGTGTTAACTAACCCACATCATCTGATCCGAGGACTTCTGGCATGACTGGATTTAAGTTTAAACACTTGTAAAAACTGTAATGGAGTGTTAACTAACCCATATCATCTGGTCCAATGACTTCAGGCATGATTAGATTTAAGTTTAAACACTTGTAAAAACTGTAATGGAGTGTTAACTAACCCACATCATCTGATCTGAGTACTTCAGGCATGACTGGATTTAAGTTTAAACACTTGTAAAAACTGTAATGGAGTGTTAACTAACCCATATCATCTGGTCCGAGGACTTCAGGCATGACTGGATTTAAGTTTAAACACTTGTAAAAACTGTAATAGAGTGTTAGCTAACCCATATCATCTGGTCCGAGGACTTCAGGAATGATTGGATTTAAGTTTAAATACTTGTAAAAACTGTAATGGAGTGTTAACTAACCCATATCATCTGGTCCGAGGACTTCAGGAATGATTGGATTTAAGTTTAAACACTTGTAAAAACTGTAATGGTAATGGAAAATACAAAAACCTTAATATAACAGATAAGCATATTGATGAAAGAAAACTCGTTCAATAATAATATATTTTAAGGTTGTTTACATTCCATGGCCTTGGTATTACATGACCATCTAAGTCTTCTAAAAAATATGCCCCGATGCTAGCTCCTGAAGTAATACTGTATGGCCCTTCCCAATTAGGTCCTAACTTCTCTCAAACTGGGTTCTTTGTAGTGCTCACAACTTTCCTTAACACTAGATCGCCAGGTGATAAAGGCCTTACTTTTACGTTGGCGTCATAACCTTGTTTGAGTTTTTGTTGGTAATATGCCAATTGGACCATTGCATTCTCCCTCCTTTCTTCAATAAAGTCTAAATTCTTCTCTAGCTGCTCGTTATTGCTACTTTTACTGTATGAACTAGTTCTTAACGTTGGGAAACTAGTTTCCAGAGGGATAACAGCCTCAGCCCCATAAGTAATTGAGAAGGAGGTCTCCCTAGTAGACCTAGGTGTAGTCCTGTATGTCCTGAGGACATGTAGCAGTTCTTCCACCCATTTGCCTTTTGCATCATCCAGCCTTTTCTTTAGTCCATTTACTATGACCTTGTTAACAGCTTCCGCTTGTCAGTTTCCCTGGGGATAAGTGGGAGTAGAGTATCTATTTGTGATCCCCAATTCATAACAATAGCTTCTGAACACTTTGCTGTCAAACTGAAGGCCATTGTCCGAAATGAGTATATGAGGAATCCCAAACCGTGTGACAATATTTTTCCAAACAAATCTCTTCGCATCCACATCTCTGATGTTAGCCAGAGGTTCGGCTTCAACCCATTTGGTAAAATAATCTGTGCCGACTAGCAGATACCTCTTGTTTCCTACTGTTTTAGGGAATGGGCCCATAATATCTAAGCCCCACTAGGCGAACGGCCACGGACTGGATAACGGATTAAAGATTCCCCCCGATTGGTGTATGTTTGGTGCAAACCGCTGGCACTAATCGCACTTTTTAACATATTCGTGGGCCTCCTTTTGCATATTTGGCCACCAATAGTCTTGGGTGATGGCTCGATGGGCCAAAGATCTACCTCCAGTATGGCTTCCGCAAATTCCTTCATGTAATTCTTCAAGGAGTGATTCAGTTGTCTCAGGATGTACACATAGCAAATATGGTCCTAAAAATGAACATTTGTATAACTTCTGGTTCTCGAACAGCCAGAACCTAGTAGCCTTCCTTCGTACTTTGTCCGCTTCTAACTTTTCTTCAGGTAAAGTATCTTCCTTTAAGAATTGAATTATAGGGTCCATCCAACTAGGCCCTGCTCTGATCTGATGAACTAAGACGCTTTCAGCTCTTATATCCGTGGGTGTGTACAAGTACTCAATAAGGATAACCCGTGGCAGATCTTGCGCCGAGGAGGTTGCAAGCATGGCTAGGGAATCAGCGTGCGTGTTTCCGCTTCTGGGGATATGTTGCAAGTTGAAAGACTCAAACTCTGATTGCAGGCGTCTGAATTGGCTCAAGTATTCCTGCATTCTTTCATCTTTCGCTTCAAACACTCCCTTTACCTGGCCAACGATTAACATTGAGTCCGAGAACATCTTCACTGCCTTTCCACCCATTTTTCGAACCATAGTCATTCCTCTCAGTAGATCTTCATATTCGGCCTCATTATTAGTGGCCGAGAAGCCTATCCTCAATGACTTTTCAATGATGATTTTCTTCGGGGATATCAGCACTAGCCCCACTCCGGAACCTTTTTGATTCGCTGCGCCATCCATGTATACTTCCCAAGATAAGTGACCTTGTTGAGAAATCATTCCAACCAATTTTTCATCCATGTTCCGTGTTGGACTTAATTCTTCTAATGGGGGTTCAGTGAACTCGGCCACCAGATCTGCGAGTACTTGACCCTTCATGGAGGTGCGAGGCATATACTTGATGTCAAAAGCCCCTAAAACGATACCCCATTTAGCTATCCTCCCTGTGTAGTCAGCACTTCAAAGTATTGCTTTAAGTGGGAGTTGGGTGAGGACGACGACCGTGTGTGCTTGGAAATAATGAGGCAGTTTCCGTGTACCAAGTACTACTACCAGGAATGCTTTCTCCAGTAGCAGATAACGAATCTCGGCTTCATGCAGCGACTTGCTCACGTAATAAACTGGCTTTTGTACACCGCTATCAACTCTTATCAACACCAAACTTACTGCAAAATGAGCCACAACAATGTAGGCAAAAAGGATCTCATCTGGCTCAGGACTGGACATGATTGGTGGTCGAGCGAGATAGTCTTTAAGTTGTTGAAAAGCTAGGGCACACTCTTCATTCCACTCAAACCCTTTCCACTTATTAATCAACAAGAAAAAAGGTCTACACCTATCCGCTGACCGAGAGATAAATCGGTTCAGAGTAGCAGCCATCCCAGTCAGCTTTTGAACCTCCTTAGGATTCCGAGGTGGTTGCAAATTGTTTATAGCCTTTATCTGGTCGGGATTGACCTCAATCCCCCGGTGAGTCACCATGTAACCTAAGAACTTGCCCGACCCCACGCCAAATGAACATTTGGAGGCATTTAGATGCAGCTTGTACCTTCTAAGAACTTCAAAAATGTTCGAAAGGTCGCCTACATGCTCTGAGACTACCTTGCTTTTCACCACCATGTCATTTATGTAGGCCTCAATGTTTTTGCCCAATTGGGGTTCAAACATCTTCGTCACCATCCTTTGGTATGTAGATCCTACATTTTTCAAACCAATTGGCATTACCTTATAGTGGTAGTTCCCAATAGGGGTAACAAAAGCAGTCTTCTCTTGGTCATCCAAGGCCAAAGGTATTTGGTGATAGCCTTGAAAGACGTCTAGGAAACTCATTCGAGGATGGCCTACCGTTGCATCCACTAGTTGATCTATTTTAGGCATAGGAAATGGATCTTTCAGACACGCCTTATTTAGGTCTGTGAAATCCACGCACACTCGCCATTTCCCATTCTTCTTCTTCACCACCACAGTATTAGCTAGCTATTCAAGATAAAACACCTCCTTAATAGCTCCAACTTGCTTGAGCTTCGTTATTTCCTCTCGTACTGCATCAGCGTGTTCCTTGGATGGGTGCCGAGGAGGCTATTTCTTAGGGGCGACCAGTGGGTTGACATTCAGGTGATGACAAATAAATTTCGGATCCACTCCTGGGGCTTCATAGGCATTCCAAGCAAATACATCTATTTTCCTTCTGAGAAATTCTACCAATTCTTCTTTCTCTTGAGGTGGTAACTGAGAGCCGACTTGAAAAAACTTCTCTGGATCATCCCCAATAGCGACCTTTACCAAATCTTCGCATTCTGTCTCCTTGGCTGATTTATCGATGGGCGTTGTTGGGTGTTTTAATTGCTATAAGTCTTCTCTTGGATGGGCCGAGGATTCAGTTTCAGGCTTACGCTGTATGGCAGCTACCAAGCACCTTCTGGCCACAGATTGATTTCCCAAAATTTCCTGAACTCAGACTTCAAATGGATACTTAATCTTCTGGTGCAGGGTAGAAGAAACAGCCCCAAGTGCATGAAGCCAGGGTCTGGCCACGATCGCCGTATAGGGTGAATATGCATCCACAACAATGAAATCTACTTCCACTATGTCCGGACCAATTTGCACAGGTAATCGTATTTGACCCCTCGGGACAACGGTCTTTCCATCAAAACTCACCAGAGGGGAACTATAGGGAGTTAAGTCCTCAGGTTTTAAGTTCAGCCCCTTGTAAAGGTCAGGGTACATTATCTCGACTCCACTACCTTGGTCCACCATCACCCTCTTCACATCATACCTTCCAATCCTGAGGGTAACTACTAAGGCGTCATTATGGGGTTGGATAGTCCCAATCTTATCCTCATCCGAGAAGCCCAAGACTGGTGGAATTTCTCTTTTAGCCCTCTTCAGATCCTGATTAACGTCTCCTGTGGATAGACGGGCCACAGACATTATCCTAGATAGCCAGGATGATGTTCTCCCTAGTGTAGCGAAGATGACATTGATAGTTTCCAAGGGGGGTCTTGAAGAGTCATCTCTTCGGGGCTCCGAGCTTGGCTGGCTCCCTTGGCCACTAGAAGGATATAGGAGTTGTTTCAATTTACCCTTGCGGACAAGTTGGTCAAAATGGTCCCACAGACTCCTACAATCCTCTGTGGTATGCCCATGATCCTGATGGTATTGGCAATAGAGGTTATGATTGCGTCTTTTAGGGTTTCCCACCATCTTATTTGGTCGTTTAAAGAACAGCTCGTTCTTAATCTTCTCCAACACCTGATGCATTGGCTCTTTGAAAACGGTGTTGACTGCTTGAAGATTTGCTGATCCTGACTGTCCAGCAAAATCCCTGCGTGGCTTGTTATTACTGTATCGATTCGACCTTAAATCTCTCCTCTCCTGAGGGATAACCTTGTCCTTTCCCTTCCCTTGTTGCTGGTCCTCTTCAACTCTCTTATACTTGTCAATTCGGTTCATAAGCTGACGCATATTGGCAACGGGCTTACCAGTCAAGGATTTTCTCAAACCATGCCCGAATAGTAGGCCGAGTTTAAATGTACTGATGGCCACATTGTCGAAGTCACCCTCAATCTCATTAAACAACTCCCAATATTTGTCAGAATACGTTTTAAGGTTCTCACCCTCTTGCATGCTCAAGGACAGGAAGGAAGCTAACGACCTGGGAACTCTTCTGCAGGTCACAAACTGAGAACCAAATGCCTGTGTGAGTTCGTTGTAGGAATTTATGGATTCTGCTTTTAGGCCATCGAACCATCTCATCTCGATAGGTCCGAGACTAGATGGAAAGACCTTACACATCAAGGCCTCATCCTTGGAATAGACAGTCATTCTCTAGTTGAAATGGCTCACATGCTCAACAGGGTCTGTTCGCCCGTTGTAAATGGTGAACGTTGGCTAATGAAAACGCCGGGGCAGTTTCACCCTCTCAATCTTGAGCGTGAAAGGCGACTTAAAGATTTGGTCCAGGGCTCTACTCATAGCGTCGTTTCCTACATCCCTATGTGGCGAGCTTTTAAACCGCTGCTCGTTATGAAGCTCCTCTTCGTAAGAAAAAGACTCACTGGGCGGAGTTCGAGACCTTCGCTTGTAACTAGTGTCTCTTTCATCATCGAAAGAAATATCACTGTCAGGAGAAGCTCGCTTCCTCTTCGCATGGCATAGCTCCCTCTTCAACCGGTCGATCTCCAGCTGCATGCCCCTGTTGCTCCTTGCATGGGAGACATGACTACCACCTCGTGATTGGCTCCTCTCAACATGTATTGTGTGCACACTTCCTTCACGGTCACCTCTCCGCTCGAGGTTGAGGAAAGGATCTCCATGCTAGGACGCCCGCGACTCTGCTTGTTGTGGACCTGGTTCTACCATAATTAGCCGTTGCGTTCACTATCGCTCAAGCTCTTCCCACAGACAGCGCCAATTGTAGGGTCACAATTTGTAGCCCCAATCTTAAGGGTATGGGATATAGGCCCAGTGAGCCCAATACAATAAATTTGTAGAGAGTGGGTGAAAGAGTTGGGCTTTTTGCGAATTAGACTACGGCTAGTAAAGATTTAAAAAACGAATAAGCCCGCAAACACATTTCAAACTCAACAAAATGATTGTCCGAAGAGATGAATTATGAATTGACCCAGTAATTCTGAAAGCTAACACAATTCTTAGTGCTACAGTAATTCTTTTTCTCTTCCTTCTCCCTCTTTTTTCTGATCCCTTTCTTATGGGAGGTTATTTACATTATATAGTTTCTTTCTGGCTATCCGGAACGTACACTTGTTAATCATCTAAGCCTTCACTCGAGTACATGTCCCATCAGACATCTTCTTTGGCTCTCTGTAAAGGGTGGTAGTTGAGACTGCATTGTTCAGGGGTCTTTTCCACATAAATGCGGCCAGAAAAGTTGCCGCAGTGGATTTAATGCGGTGGTAACAACTTTTCTTTTAGATATTTCTGCGTTCTTATCACCTTTGTACGTGCGTAAGGTTCATCCTGATCATTAGAACTCCCTGGAAGATCACCTTAATTGCCCAAATGTATGCTTGACCGATATTTATCATATCCGAGAATGAGATACTTCTCGGAATATATTCCTCCATCCTTTCCTCACACGATTCTCAACTTTGGGACCTCTCCCAATCATTTGTTCATCCTCGGACATATCCACGTTCTCGGATAAGGCCCAAGGCCCAATATACGATCTTGGGCTTTTATCCCCACATATATATTTATTTATTTATTTAATATAAAATAAAACACACACACAAATAATGGTGCAATTTGGTGCAGTTTTGTATGGTTTTATTTTGCAGGCATTTTTGGTTAGTTTAAGTATGATTGTGTGGTTTCATGAATACTCCTATCCTTAACTCATTCATAACATTATCTGATGGAGAACCAAAAAATTGGACTATCTCCAATTCGTCCATCGTGTCGTCCAAGACCAGGAAGGTCATCCACCTGATATATTAAATGTTCAGAATTGCAATAGAGATTTAACCTATAAGTGCCTCCGAAGGAGGTCGTCCAAGTGCAAGAAGGTCGTCCAGCATGGAGTCACCTAGACGACTGCCCAACACTTAGAAATTTTCAGAGTAAATCTCTATCCAAAAGCTTATAATTCGGACCACGTTCTACTATTCTGAAGTGGGAGCGAAATCCTTATTCATTGCTCTAACTTCTCACTAAGTTCTTAACTTCCAATAGCAGTTGTAGAAGTTAAGTCTGAACCTTCTAATTTCTACCCACGTTGGAGAAGTTACTAAACAAGTAACCACTCCAAAACTCACTATAAAAGGACTCAAGCCATATTAAATTAAGGTAAGTTTTCACCACTTCTAGAGTTGGAATTCCTAAGTTCAAGAGAGAAAACTAACTTAAGCATCAGAGAGTTCTTGGTTGGTTCACCCGGTCACCTTTGATTTTGTGTTTCTTTCTTTTCAGGCCTTCCAAGCAACCTCAAGCCCATTGAAACCCAGATCATTCAGCCTACTGATTTTCTGTGTATCATCATTATCCATTCTAGTAGTGAAAACTCTTAGTATGCTTAGAACATGAGCTTTATTATTACCAAACAACCAAGTTGGATTTCCTTTGATCCTTTCCCCAGTTGAGGGAGAAAATCTTGGTCATTTGATGGTTGGTGGTATCCTATTCCTAAGAGACCATTTAGGACACTGGATTGTTGGTTTTTCTATCAACATGGGATTCTCAACAAGCCTGACAATGGAATTATAGGCCGTAAGAGGTTTATTGTTAACATGGAGCCTAGGATTGAGAAACCTTCTTAAAATTGATATCTTCACATGTTTACAACTTCTTAAGTAGCGCTTTTGTTACCCCTCACAACCTCACTTCTTAAATTCGTCATTACCTGTTATATTCACTTGAAGCATATATATTGGGGATCTTGTGTGTTTTTAAGTTAAATCAACTTACAAAGTTTTATGTTTGACATATGAATGATTTGTAGTTTAAATCTTGTATACACTAAAACTTAATTAGTTTATTAATTTGATAATAAATATCTATTAACGTTTTATATTTTTGGAACCTTGAACAGGTGTAGACTAGTCTAAGTATCCAGCCAAATATGTTTTTGTTTTTTTACTTAGCTTGGGTCTAATACTTTAATATATATTTTTTGATGAAAAAAAAAAAGTGTAGTGTCATGTATTTACTTTTAAGGCAAAAATGCAAAATTGGCCCTCTAACTTTTAACCTTTTTCATTTCAGTCCTCTAACTTTCAGTTTTGTCATTTCAGTCCTCTAACTTTCAATTGTTGTCAATTTGGTACTCCGTTAGACCTTAGTTATCTACTGCCGTTAAAATATATATTAAAGTATTTTTTTTTGTAATTAAAAAAAATTAAGAAAACTGTTATTAAATAAAATAAAAAAATACATTCATTTTTTTTTTCTCATTTTCTTTCTAGTTGGACTCTCTCTCTTTTTCTCATTCTCTATCTCTCTGTCTCACAGTGCAATGGTGCAAGGCCTCACCGCCGCTGCCGGCCTCCACCCACAACCTCCAGGCCGACCTCTAAAAAAAAAACATTTAGAAAGACCCTTTGAATCGACCCTCTAAATCCAAAACTAACCTGACCTGACTCTAGATTCCCCTCCTTTGTCGCCCCAGTCCCCTGTGGCCGGAGCCCGAGTCCATTTCCCCAACCCAGAAGACGCGATCGAAGTGTTCGTCGATGGGTACTCCGTGAAAGTCCCAAAGGACACGACGGTCCTTTAAGCCTGTGAAATCGTCGGCGTCGATATCCCTCGATTCTGCTACCACAATTGCCTCTCCATCGCCAAAAACTACCGTATATGCCTCGTCGAGGTCGAGAAAACGCCCAAACCCGTTGCCTCTTGTGCCATGCTCGCTCTTCCCAGTTTGTTTTCTCTCTCTTTTTCTTTTCGCTCTTCTTGCCGTTGTCGACCCAGACAGACTCTCCCTTCTTCCCCCAAAATTCGCAGTTTAGGGCTATGGTCAGTACTACCTAGATTGTGAAGGAGATGATCATGAGATTTTGGGTATGAAGTTTGGATTTGAGATTATGGGGGAGAGGGTGTGAGATTATTTTCTTTGCTTTTAGATTTTGGTGGAAGGGGTATGAAACTTTGGGTTTCAGATTTTGGTGGAGTGAGTGACGAAGAGAGAGAGACGGAGAGGTGGAGGCCAGCAGTGGCAAGGAAGTTGTGGGTGGAGGCCGGCGGCAGCGGTAAGGCCTTGCACCACGGCACTGTGAGACAGAGAGATAGAGAATGAGAAAGTGAGAGAGAGTCCGACGAGAGAGAAAATTAGAAAAAAAAGAATGTTTTTTAATAACAGTTTTCTTAATTTTTTTTAATTACAAAAAAAAAAAAAAAAAATCAAAACGACGTCGTATTGGCTCACTTAACAGTAGTAGATAATTGAAGTCTAATGAAGTATTGAATTGACAACGATTAAAAGTTAGAAGACTGAAACGACAAAATTAAAAGTTCAAAGACTGAAATGAAAAATGCTAAAAGTTAGATGGCCAATTTTATATTTTTGCCTACTTTTAGATGGCCAGTATTGGCCAGTTTTAGGTGTAGAGCAGTGGACCGACTCGGCTTACCACTTAAGCTGTAGCGGAGAGGTACACGTCATCTGCCATGGTGGCACCGACAGCATCAGCATCATCATCATCCACCTCTTTTCATCTTAACTAGTCCAACTTTTTGTCGCTTACAAATTACAATTACAAATACTAATATTAGAATTTAGATCGCAATCTCTCTCTCTCTCTCTGATTCTTTTAGCCTAAATTTAGGGTTTTCCTTTTCTCTGCTGCGTTCCCCAACTTCCAATTCCAATCCCATAATATCTCTCACTCAGACTCAACCCCCAGGTTTGATTCCTTTTCATCTCATAATTTTTATCTGATCTGATCTGATCAATTTTGCACCTCACAATCGTTTCGATTTGTTTCTTTATTTCTCTTAATCTTCATTCAATATCAATTACCCATGTCTTGAAATTCAATCGCGAACTCATAAATTTATTTACTTTGGATCTTTTATAGGTTAGTACTATTATAATAATGGGGGCGATGATATCGAGATTTTGGTTCATGTTGTTTCCTGCAAAGGAATACAAGATTGTGGTGGTTGGGTTAGATAATGCAGGAAAGACCACCACCCTTTACAAATTACACCTGGGTGAGGTTGTCACTACGCACCCTACTGTTGGGAGCAACGTTGAAGAGCTTGTCTACAAGAATATACGCTTCGAGGTTTGCCACCAACTTTTCTACTCTTATTTTGTTTTCTGTTAATTATTGCCTACTTGTTACCCTTTGCCTTTGGGAAAGTTTTTGTTTTTCGTTTATTTTTACTAAATGTTTGTGTTCTGTCTTTGGGTTGTTTAATTTTATTTTATTTTATGTTCATATTGTAGTTGGAAAGTGATTGTAACTTAAGGAAATAAAGAACTTGGGGAAGTGAGTTACTTTTAGTTGGGTGATGCTTGTTTTGTTTTAGTGTGTGGTAGAAATGGGTTTGATTGAGACAGGGAGAGAGTCTAGTAATATACGGTTAAAAGTGATTTGATTACAAAACAGATTTGGGTACAAGTAGAACATCACCCTAGGATTCATCCTCAAGTTGATGCCAAATACATGATTAAAAAGAGGCTGCATATACGACAAAGTTCATGGATAAATTTCATCCCTCCATTGCTAAAATGTCTGCACAGTGGTTGTCCTCTGTGTATGCTTCAGTTGGAATTCCCCAAAGTGGTTTGCAAGGGACCTGCAACTGCAATCAAGAAGAATGGAACTTAGTGGGTGAGAGTTTGCTTGTAATTGGTTGAGTTGAAGTATGGCATAATTGGTCCTTTTTTTCCTATTATTGATCTAGTATTGTTTTGTTGGCACATTTTGAAATCTGACTTTGCGTATGTTGTGGCTTCTGTTTATGTATGTGGAAAAAAGAAAAGGTAATATTGAAAAGTTGTATATAAGTGGAACAAAGAAATTTATGCCAAGGATATCTACCATGGGATGTCTCATAAAGATTTCCATGTGGTTTCTATTGACCTGGAGAAAGCATATGATACGATACCTGGAGAGGTTATGTGGTGGACTTAGAAAAAGAATGGAGTTCCACTAAAGTATGTCAAGTAGATTGAGGATATGTATCACAGAGCTGTAATTAGTGTGAGAATGAGTGCAGGATCAACACTAAGTTCATATCTCTTTTTATGCTAGTGGTGGATAAGTTCACTAGATCAATTCAATATGAAGTCTCTTGGTGTATACTTTTTGCAGATAGTATGGTTTTAGTGGATGAAACTAGACGTGAAATTAATGTTAAGTTGGAAATTTGGAGAGAGAATTTAAAATCTAAAAGTAGAACTAAAACATAGTACATGGAATGCAAGTTTGGTAAAAGCAGAAACAATGATGTATGGGTTGTAAGACTTGATGGTCAAGAGATACCAAAAAATGAGAGCTTTTGCAATCTTACACGTACAAAATCATTTTCCATATTCCCTTCTCCTTCCTGTTTTCTCACTATGAAAATCTTTTTGCTGTGAGAAAGATTCAAGTTGGATCTCTCTTTTTTCATACACTTCAACTTGGCTAGATGTACATCTTATTGTGACATGTAATATATTTGTTATTTCTATATTCCTATTTTATGTTTGTTTGCATGTGCAGGAAGGTCTGGTCATATAGAGTTGTCTCAAGTAGTTAAGTTAAAATATATTAGACCTATAAGCAGTACATATATACTTGAGAACTAGGTTGTAACTAATTGACACATTTGTTAGCTCCTAAAGCTTGTGCAAAGACGTGTTTAGAAATGTCATTACAATTGTTGTTTGTTGGGGAGTTGAACCCACTGTATCCTATATTTGGATGGAAGGAGAGGATGGAAATGAGAGAGCAAGGGCGCCCTTTTTTTTTTTTTTTTGGGGGGGGGGGGGGGTGGGGGGTGGTGTTGGACGATCATGTCAGGAGATGTGAAATGATATCATATCCCCTTACAGCCCCTTTTCCCAATTCTCTCAAATCAGGAGAATATGAAAGAAGATGATACATCTACCCTTTTGTTAGGGAGAGGAGGGTAAATGATAAAGAGAGGGAGGGAGAAGAGAGAGAATAATTATCTATTTCCTTTATTTGGATGTTCTAAAAAGTAAAATGGAGGAGAGGGGTATATATCCTTCAACCTACTTTGGTTGTTGGGTGGAACAAAAAGAAGACGATAAGATATTTTAATTTGAAAATAGTGTGTGACAAGTGATAAGTATTTGTTTAGACATTATCGATACTTAAATTGTTAAGGGTAAAAGCGCAGTATAGAAAAAAATTATCAAACAAGTTATCTTCTCCAACCAAATTCCCCCAATTTGAGTGAACCAAAAGGAGGAGGTAAATCCGAATGGGAAGGAATGGAATTCCTACCTCTTCTTCTCTCCCATCCAAAGATACTGTTAGATTGGAGAATATTTTATTACCCCCGTTCTTCTAACTATAGTTTTACTCTTTATTTTACAAGTAAATTAGAATCAACTCAAAGAAATTGTGAACCTCTTATTCCTTGATACTGCATCCAATTTTCTAATCAACATACAAAGAAATAATGGAACTTTTAATTATGCCTTCTATTACAGTATACATGAATGTTTAAAATACAAAAAACTAAAAGTTGGACATTGTCAAGATGATCAACAGCTTGATTTTTTTGTAATGAATATTCATGGTACTGCAACCAGAAAAGAAATTGAATTATCATAGACCAATGGTTCTAAAAGTTTGTTAGTGATTTCTGTATCGATAAAGGTTATGATAGTTGAGGCTTTTCATCTAAACTTGTGAAACTCTTTCAGGTTTTCTATTCCATCTGGAAAATGAATATATTGTTTGTGCCTATGTTGTATTGAATGGTTAACTTGATCATGTGCGTGAGAAGTTGTATAATTGCTTTGTAGCATCAATCTTGGTTTCATTTTAGACATAATAGATAGGGGATTGAACCTGCCTGGCTAAATGGCTGAGAGTTGTTGAAAAATTGACATTTATCCGTCTTAAATGTAAAGCAGCTAAACATGATTATTTGCCAATGTTTTTCATGTCAGGTTTGGGATCTTGGTGGACAAGAAAGACTCAGGACATCATGGGCAACATACTATCGTGGAACGCATGCCATTATAGCGGTGATAGACAGCACTGATAGGGCGAGGATCTCTATTATGAAGGATGAACTCTTCAGGTTGCTGGGACATGAGGATCTACAACATTCTGTTATACTAGTTTTTGCAAACAAACAAGACCTTAAGGATGCCATGAGCCCAGCTGAAATCACTGATGCCCTTTCTCTTCACAGCATCAAGAATCATGATTGGCACATTCAAGCCTGCTGTGCCCTCACAGGAGAAGGGCTGTATGACGGCCTGGGCTGGATTGCCCAGCGGGTCACCGGGAAAGCACCAAGTTGATTAAGGAATGGAAGAAATGTATAAAACAGAAGAAAAGGAAAATTTATGTATCCATTCATTCATGGGTTTGAAGGATGAGTGATATAAAAGCCTCTTTTATGTATCATCTACAATGTATGGGAGCTACTCCCAAACAAATTTGTAGATCATTCAGTTTTTATTTGCTCTAAGAAAATGTGTTCTACTCAATGAAGTATTCAGTAACACATTCATGTTGAACCATGCTGTACAACAAAAGAGATTTTCATGTTATGCGTTTTAGAGCATATAATTGAAAACTGTTATTGTTTTTTTGGTGGGGGGTTTGCAGTGAATTAAAAACATCTCGATGGTAAGAAGGTAATGCAATTGTCATCTGTGTACCATTGAGCCTTTCATGAATCATTTACCAATGAGAAAGTTTTGCTATAAAATCCTCATATGCACAATGAAGCATTCCACCAAATGATTGCCAATTGACACAGAAAATCTACTCAAGCTGTAAGACACTTAAAAGGTTTTTCTTTTCATTTCTTTTCTTTTTTCCCCTAGGGCTGTTACATGTCTGTAAGTTGAAGCGTCTGCCAAAATATGATCACGGAAGTTGGTTCTTGAATTTCACTATAATCATCACAATATCCAGCATCTGCAACCTTTTGAATCTTGTGGGCCTTCAAACCATCGGTCCCAAAATGGATTTATTGGGCCAGTTGTTCTGCCAAACCAAAAGAAATATGATTTTATATAAAAGGTCAAAATGAATCTGGGGAAAATTTTAAAGCATTGAAAGAATATGTTAGGCAGGGAAGTATTACACTGAGAGCAAAGGATCAGGCCTTGATTCCACATTGCTTAGCATTCTGGCATGCAGAATAGAAACTCAAGCTTGTGAATTGACATAGTAAAAACTAAAGGTTAGATAAATGTTAAATTAAGTACTCTATATATTTTCTCATTCTTACTCCTTGCTTGCAGCTGAGGCCTTTTCCATCTTTTCAAGCTGTTCCAGCTCTTCCTGCACGTGCAGCAAATCCAGTCAGTCCAACAGCCAAAAATATAAACAGTGCTAAAATTACATCTAGAATATGTAGCAAGAAGGAGAGTTATCTAAATCTAATACTAATTACAGAAAACACTCACATTGAACTGTGAGGTTATTCAGAAACAGAAATGTGTCAAAAACCATCACATCTCAGTAGGCCAGTTCCTCTGGATGTTCTTTGCCTTTCCAATTACCAGATTGATTAAACTATATTTAACAGAAAAACTTTCCCATGACAAATTTATTGCAACAGGTTATCTAAACCTCCCATAAAATTCCCAAAACTATATACAAAATAGATGCCACAAAATAACTATGGGAAGCACCGGGAACTATTAAGATTAGCCAATATGGGAGGGAGGCACATACAATAGAATCAAGCAACAGAGGCAGAAATCAACCCAAAAAAGTTGGATATAAGATAAGAAACTGATCAAATATACCCAATTACCAGAAGCAACTAGACATGAGGATGAAGTTCTCTAGAAACATAGTCATACCCAGTGCACAAAGCTTCCACTTTTGAGGGCTCTGGCTAAGGTGATTGGTAAGCAGCCTTACACCCAATTTTTTGGGAGAAGTTGATTCCCAAATATGAGAAAACCCCTCTTTTCCTTTTTATTTTTTATTTCTTTTAAAAAATTATTTGGTGCGACATACTGTGTCAAATATTCACACATGAAACTATCAACTTCCTAGATGTTTTGATTATTCAGACAGACTCAAACAAAATTACCAGAAAAGTTCTCCATAGGGTTTGGATGTGAATAATGGAAAGTAGTTTCCCTACTGAGATACTGCTATATTATAAATGAAAAACTTTTCAGATGTAGATCTGACATAACTTCTAAGCTTCCTACCAACTCCCAGCAGCCAAATATAGTCTATGTAGCCATCCTTCACATTGGAAGTGTTCCAAAAAGCAACATGACAGTGCCTAATTCCTTCCTTAATTTGAATTACACATTTCACTGCTGGTGGAAGTCTGAGTTACAAACTCCAACGCTGTTAGTGGCACATCAAGGCAGAGGACCCTGCTGCATGCCTATGGAAACTTGTTATCTCAATGGAGCTTTCCTCAAGCTCGGTGCTAGTTGACAGCAGTGAAATAAACTGAAGGAAATGAGAAGGTAGCTGGATTAGCCAACTCTACTGATTTTTATGACCCAATTTTTTAAAAAGAGAAAATGGCATGCCTACTGGGGCAACCTGTCAATTAGGATTAACAGTGACCAAAGGTGAGAAGATTTTTTAATTTTTGTTTGGGGAAGGGAGGGGTGGGGGGGAGAACAGAGGAAAGGGTAATAGGATTTGAAAGTACAACTTATTTGAGAAGAGAAGGTAATTCCAGGTTTGAGCAATGTACCTAATTTGTCAAACTTGTTGAGATGCTAACATTCTCTTTTAGATAATTTATACTATAACTTTTAAGGTGTACAAGCATAAACCTCAGGGTGATTTCTGGGCACACAAAAATTTGCAGCAACTGCAAAAACAGTTCCCAGATATATTGACTACATAATAAACTAGAGTTTCAATAAGATATGCTAGTCCGCTGAGGCCTTGAGCATTGTACCAGAAACCTGATTAGCTGCATAGCCAAGTCGTTTACACAATTTGTCCACAATAATGAAGACCTTTCCATAAGTTCTCAAACTTTCAAGGATCTCTTTGGAGAAACTGTAGCTCACCCACTATATATGAGGCAAAGTGTACAATATAATTTCCATGCCAAGATGTTTAAGCTTTTTCCCAATTATGTATACTTAAATCTGACTCTGAACCTAAAAACAGAAAATCAAGAATTTTCTTCTCCCTCTGACTTCACTTGTATATCTTCAGTAACCCAAAATTTCCAACAACGGCAAGTCTCTAACTTCCTCTATCTCCTACGCAATTAAATTGTACCAACACAACTCAATCAATTGATTCAAAAAGAATTTTAAAAAAAATGAATGAAATAAATTACAGCTCAAAAATGTAAGGAATGGGGATACGAAAATTTATTCACTTGGATTTTCAACATACTGATTGCATGTATCAAGTCATTGTTATACCTTCCACAGAGAGATATGTTAGAACAGTGATAGATCAGTTCAAGCATTTGAAGGAATTATCCAACCATAAATGTTATGCAAGATTCTCCAGAGGATCTAAGTCTAACACCATTTAAATAAGTGTGCGTAAGGTTATGTAGCCCCTTTTTTTGAACAACAAGAATTAATATGGGTCGATGCAAAATCATAGTTAAGTATTTGTGCATCATACATTGTTTATCAAAATCATAGTACAGTATTTTTTCATCATACATTGTTCATATGTAAATAGTCAAACCTAAGAATTATCCAAATTCAAAAAACCAGGTTGCCCAATATTAACTTTAAAATAAGAAAAACAAAAACAAAAACCTACACTCTAAATGTCAAGACCTACATCTCACCTTCCAAGATGGAAGAAAACAAATTGCCTACGAATTCCAACAAATCTAGCTGCTTGACACTTATGAGAGACAACAGCAATCAAGTTTAGTTGCATCAAAAGGAATATGGAATGCAGATAGAGTGAGGGGACAATAAAATACACCCACACAATCAACTATTTCTCAGATTTGAAATTTCTATCATCCTATCTACTGCAATTGGAATTGAGTTTCCTCACTGTGCATTATAAACTACATTGACTGAGAGGAAAATCAAGTGTCCACACCTCTTTTCCCAAGAGTACCAAAAATTCACTTGCTCAAAAACCTAATCACTGCAATCTAATGTAAAATATTTTAAGTTTGTAAAGGATAGGGTCGTAAGGATAAATCTAGAAAATACTTTTCTGAAAACAGACCATTCACAGTCAATGAAACAATAAGTCACTACCGTTTTTGAGACCAATGCACATTTGGCAACAAGAAACATAACACATCGCAAGGATACCCATAAACTGATAAAGGGATCTGCATTGAACTTCCTGAACTCTGTTGTGATCACAAAACATCAGAAACCGTACCCCCTAATTCAGCACACAGAATCAGAAGTAGCAATCTTTTAACATGACCCAACTGCGTTCCACAAGGTCTTTATGTTTCTTAAAAACCATGAAGATAATTGCAAACTGCTCAAAGCCTCAAGCTCTGCACCATTTCAACATATTCACCAATTGGACGAAGAATCCAGGTCCATTCCCAATTCAACAAAAGTAGTGGCTTATCAAGAATAACTGTTATATTAAAGATAATAATATTTCAACTAGGTTCCTATCTCAAAAGTCCAGCATTTGTTATATCAAGTTTGAAATATGAAACTAACGACCTATTAGGCGACTTTACACTTTACAGAGACAACAAATAAGTAAATTCAAAACTGCCCAGATTACCATTTATTCGTTTATAAACACAAACACACACAATCAGATAAAAGAAAACAATAGAGGACTAAACATTCAATAACTCAACAAAACAACATCATAGGCCAGAAACAATTTATGAAGAATAGGAAGTTACCTCTAAGAATCTAGCTTCTTGTTCAAGCCGCTTCAGCTCTGCTTGTATCCGATGCTTCCCTCTCGTATCAGCGGCTGACAAAGAGTGGACCCGCTGGGTTCTCGGGCTCGCGGATTCGGAACTACCCGATTGCATCTCAGCATACAACAACCAAAAAAGGAATATAAAAGCCCTAGCTTTACAGGAGAAAAAACACACAACTTATATATGGACCCAACTCAGAAACAAGGGAAGTAAAATCAACAGAAAGACCCCATTAGACAACAAAAGAAGGAAGACCCAGAGATCTTAATGGACCCCACAAGCGCTCCTTCATTGATTAAAAGAAAAGACGCGGATCTAATAGAAAGACAGAGAGTTTTTATCGCCTTTTACCAAAAAAAAAAAGAAAAGACAGAGAGTTGGGTTGGAAGGGATTCTTGTTTGGCCGTTTTAGCCTGAGCTTTTCAAGGGAATGAATGAAAAGAAAATAATAATAAAAAAATGAAAACTTTGTTGTTGATGTTGTTGCGTGGTGTATAGTCATTAGTCAGTAGTGCTTGTGTGAAAGCTGGGGGGTCTCTTTTGTGATTCTCATTTTCTGTGTCTTTTGTGTCTCTCTACGGTCTCTTTTGGCGTCACTTACCAGAAAGGGTCTCTGTCTCTCTCTGATTTTCGACTTTGTGCAGCTCCACGCGATGTTCCCCTGTGCGGTGACTGTGACAGTGGACTCTGTCAAAAACAAACTTACTTTTCCCTTAACTATAATAAGAGGCTTCTCTAAATAAATAAATAAAATAAGAGTTGGGTTTAAGTTTTTATAGTTAAAAATAAGCATAAAAATGATGAATGGTAAATAAAATTTGATTAATTAATTACAAAAAATATCATAAATATTTGTTAATAAGATAAATCTCCTTTTTTTTAGACAGGAAGATAAATCTCATTTTGATGAAACATCAATCTTGAAATTATAAGTTGATGTACAAAACTCATCCCATGTAAGTTATTGTGGGGCCAGCAAGTCAGACAGCCCCGGCCCACTTCGTACCAGGCCCGAAGGCCCGCGCCGAGGAGGTGTCCAAGGTCCGAGGATGAAAGTAAGAAGCCTAGTTGCCCAAGAAACAATGCCGAGGACGATTCCTTCCTCGGCCGTCCGAGAACATAAAGTGGACAAGCAACACACCATCAAGGGGAGTCTTCCTGAGCATCCAAAGAGAAAAGAATAAGTACAACGCGTTAGCAATGGAAGCATGGTGGAGGAGCAAGTCCAAGACGAACTGTCACCTCCCCATTAAATGCCCACAACTAACGTCCTGGCTGCATTAATGAGGATAGGACTCCTGAACAGTGCTGTCTTGGTTGCTGCAACCCACAGGAAGAATGGGAATGCAGCTGATGGGATAGGCTCTCAAGTGGTGGCCTGGCTGATCAACAAATGTAGGGTTAGAATCAGTTGAGGGAGGAGTATATAATGTAAAGGAGTCCCTCTTGGAAAAGGGACCGAAAATCTGGACTGAAAGGTACTGTAGCAACTGGTATTCTCCCAAAAACTCTTGTAACCATTCTCCAAAGAAAGTAATAAGAACTGAAGCTCCCTAAAGAAAGGCCAAGGAGCACCATTGTCCATCTTAACTAACGTTCATACTATTTAAACCCGCATGCAACTATGTCTGGCCGTTGCATCCCTTACTATGGCCTAGTTCTTGAATCCGCTCTCTACAAATTCATTGCAGGGCTAGTTGGGCTTGCGTCCACTCTCTAAACACCTAAAAGTGCCCAAACCCGGTCCCTACAGTTATCTTACATAAAATTTTAAGAAATATTATAAATAAATATAAGGAATGGATATCTAACATCAATAGGCTCATTGTGAGAGTGAGATAGAGGACTATGAATTTCAAGGTAAATTACAAAAACTACTCATTTGGTATAATCTTATAAGATATGATTGATTTGAATTAATCGGTTGAGGATTCATAATAACTCAAAAAAAAAATTAAATTAAGGTTTCTTGTTATTGTACTTATCTCTCATGTTGTTTGATTTATAATGCATTTCCTATAACTTTAACGGCATTCGATGATGTGGCAAATGACAACAATAATTGTAGGGTCAATTTTTGCAGCCCAAACCCAAGAAGGTATGGATCTTGAGCCCACTGAACCCAAAACAATAAATTTGTAAAGAGTGGGTGAAAGAGCTAGGCTAATAATGAAATAACAGTATTAAACAGCAATGCTAGTGGGAGAATTTGTATTGATATGTGCTCGGACGGATGTAAGTGTCTCGTCCGAAGAGGTGTTTTTCATTGATGAACTTAGGTTACAATTGTTGGAGCTACAGTAATGTGATACACTCTTTTCTCTTTCTGATTTTTCGATCCCCTCTATCAGAGGCACCTTTCTCTTATATAGTACTGTCTTCCCACATCTTCACCGTCCACTTGTCCATCATCTAGACGCCCTCTTGAGTGCATGTCCTATCATACTCCCCCTTCAACCCTGTGTGAGTGGCGGTAGCTGAGAATGCACTGTTCAGGAGTCTTCTCCACATAAATGCGGCTAGGGAGGTAGGTGCAGTGCATTAAATGCGGTGGTTGAAGTCTGTCTCCTTGATATTTCTCTGTTCCTGTTATCTTCATGCGTGTCCAAGGCTCCTTTCCCTCTTGACACTTGTCAAAAAGATCACTTGAACCTCCCATACACCTGTCAGACCAAACTCCTTCGGATCCGAGGATATCGGACTCCTCGGACATATGAACATCTCCTCGAATAGTACACGTGTTCATCTCCAGGCATTCGCCTTTGACATGGGCCTCTGACTGAATGTCTTCATCTCCTCGGACGAACAGTGTTTCTCATATCGGGCCTTGGACCCAATACGTTGGGTTGGGCTTTTCTCCCCCCACATTAGCCCCTCGAAATTGTAGTTTTTCCCTCGCATCCGAGGAGAAAAAGTAGGATTTTGACTTGCCACGGAGCAAAAGCTTGGGAACGGGCAAAATTGACCTGGCACGTGTGTAGACGTAGGGACAGACGCCTCATTAATGCCGCTGCGGTTTCCTTATTCCCAAGGCGCTGCATTAACTGCACCAGGTGGCGCTTTGTCCTTCGTATCCAACGGTGACTGACTGATCCAACGGCCGTGGTTTTTCTTCAGAATTTGGGCGGGAGTGCCCCTGACCCTTCGCTTGACCCCGTATAAAACCTCAAGGGAAGTTATTTCTTCCTCACTTTTCACATCTTCAGACGCTCCATCAAGAACAAGCGTGCCACTCCGTCCAAATCTCTCCATCGCCGGTTTCAGACTTCCCCAGAATCGACGCGAACCCTTCTACAAGCCTGAAATCTTTTCTCCGCTTTAGTCCTGGTGAGTCATCGTCCACCGAATCATTTAGTTCTCTCTTCGGCCAGCCGTTTCATTTAAGCACCATGGGAAAACTCCAGTACTTGGTGGATAGCCCTGAGCAACTGGAGGCGTTTAGGGCCGCATATCGCATACCCCCTAACGTAGGTGTGAGGTATTGCCCCCCAGAAAAGATACTAACAGACCGGAAGACGGGAGAGGTGGTTATCCCCCTCATTGCCTTCAAAGAAGGGGGAATGACAATCCCCATGGGTCCCATCACCACTAGTTACCTTCGGAACCATAGGCTTACTCCCTGGCAGTGCGCGCCCAATATGTTTAGGATCCTAGGAGCGATTGAGGACCTTGACCGTCACCTAGGATTGGGACTCACCTGGCTCGACGTAGTACATATGTACGAGTGCCACAGCCAGCAAGATGCGGGATATTACTTAAAATCCCGGTCGGACGTGGTCAGGCTCATTTCCTGCCTCCCCAAATCCAACAAAGGGATGAAAGACGACTATGTGATCGTCTCGGGCGCATGGCACGATGGCCATCATTGCCCAACCAAGCATGGAAAGCCAGGTGGGATATGTTAGATTTAGGCACACTAACCATAGGCTTAGGGTCCTCGTCTGTTAATGGTTTCTGATTCCTCTTCGGTTGTCATTTCTGAGTTTCTAATCATTTTTTTTTTTTTTTTTTTTTTGCTGCGACTTGTAACAGATAAGAGACAAGTTTCTCCTCGACTCAGCCTTACAAATATTGCCGCCCTCAATTACCTTTTAAGGTCAGAGATCTTCGTGAGCGAGGACGGGCAACTACGATCTGCTCCCCTTATTCTGGGATATACAGGGAAGCCAAAGGGTTTCCAACCGGTCAGCAACGCAATCGTCCAGGGAGACCATCGCCTTGCGCGTATTGACGTTGGTCGGAAGGGTTTCTTGGCACCAGACGATCTTGAACCCGTACCCCGTCCAAATCCTCGGGGTGTACCTCCTCTCGTCCAGCCGATCCAGCAAGTTCCCCTCGGGCAAGCAGTTGAGGGTGAGACGGTCGGCTCTTCCACCTCCTCGTTAGAAGAGCAAATAGACGGATTTCAGTTTGAGGGAGAGGCTTCAGTAGTGAACCAGGTGGTAGAGGTCTCAGACGCCGAGGAAGAGGCCTACGAACAGTCAGGCGTCCACCTCAATTTACTAGCCACTCATTCCGAAGACTCCTCGGACGACGATATGGATCTGAGGAGTTTAATGAAGGGCAGGGGAAAAAAGCCCGAGCCGAAAGATGCTGGGACATCTAAAACGATAGTGACACTACCTCCAGTGCCTATGCAGGTCCCTGACCCAAGTTTGAAACCCATGCCAAACCTGCAGAAGAAGAGGTCCCACGAGCCTGAAGAGAGGAATGTGGTCGTGCTACCCACAACGAATAAACAGCAAAAGGTGGCAAGAGACCAACGAAGCAAAAGGGGCTCTTCCACTGAAAACCGAGACGAGAACGTCGCTGAGATCCGCCGAGGAGGACCTCGCAATTGGTCTCCAAAGCTGGAGCTAGATGGCGCCCCCATTCCTTGGGACGCATCCCTCAGGAATTATGACGGGGGAAAGGCAGGGTACGTTGCTGAGGCCCTGCAGCAGCCACTCCTTCTCCCACATGATATGGCCTCCTTCAGGCGCTTCACCCAGCAGGAGCTATTCTTGTCCCTTAAGAGGGATTTAGCCATGGTAAGTGCACCATTTCTGAATTTAGGTTTTATCCTTAATTGGCTTTGTTTCTTTTCTTAACCCAATATTGAAAATGTTGTTATGCAGATTACTCAGCAGGTCTACGTGGCCGAGGGGTGTAACAAGGAGTCCTGGCTCAAGGCCCAAGCAGCGGCCCAGTCCCAGTCTGAGGCAGAGGCATCTCTTGGCAGGCTGAAAGAGGAACATGCTCTGATGTCCGAGGAGCTTAAAGAGGTGACCACTCAAAAGCGAAGCCTCGATGCCGGGATCAAAAATGTTCAAAGGCAGGTCGAGGAGCAGCGTAAACTGCTGAACGCGTCCGAGGTAAACCTGGCGACCGAAAGGGAACTAGTGAAGGGCCTCAGAGCTGAACTCCAAAAAGCCAGAGAGAGCGCCGAAGCAGCTGAGCAAAAGGCTCAACTGGCCAAGGAGTCAGTTGAAACTGAAAAGAAGGTAGCGTATCAGTTGGGGGCAGAGGTGACCGCGCAGCAGCTTACTGAGCAGTTTGCCTCAGTCTGTCGTGAGTACTGCGACAAAACTTGGGAGAAAGCCTAGGACGCTGCTGGGGTACCCTCGGACTCTCCCTTGAGGTTACCTGGGAGCATCTACTACGATCCTGATATCCAAGAGATCCCGGTGGATGATCCTTCTGCCCCCCAGCTTCCTGAGGCTTCTGGGCCAAGTCAGGTCAGCCAAGCTCCTCCGTCCACCCTTGGTGCAAGCAAAGAAGCTGGTCAGCCAGGCGACAAGGATAAGCCAGCTGAACCAGTCAAAGGAAAAGGCCAAGGGTCAGGCGAAGAGAAAATTCCTTCTGAGCCCAAGGACCAAGCCCATGAAGCAACTGCTCGGACAGGCCAGGCTGCTGACCCCGTGCTCCCTCCAGCAAAAGAATAGATGTATAGGGCTTTTGTTTTTGCACCTGTACTTTCTTTTGTTTTATCCGAAGAATTGTAAACTGTCCTTTTATTTATGGAATGGCTTCTCATTTGTCTATGATGTTTTTAATACATGTCTTACTAATTATTACTGTTACATACAACTGTACATTGCACTTATAACTAAATAATGCAAATAAACCTGTTTGATACATCATACTTAGGGTGTGAGTAATTAAGATTGATATTGAAAAGAACAATCCGAATAAAAGTTACTAACAGGTAATGATTTGCAGCGAGTAATTTGTGTAAGTGAGACAGTCATAAGTATAACTAAGGAAGACAGTCATAAGTGAGAATTAATTTAAATGTGGTCAGGAATTTTAGCACTAAGCCCCAGTGACAATTGCTGTGTGGGGGTATTGACTAACCTGTGTCATTTGATTCAAGGGCCACGGGGGACAAACGTATTCGAGTGTTAACTAACCCTAATCATCTGGTCCGAGGACTACAGGCATGATTGGATTTAAGTTTAAACACTTAGAGAATTGCACCGGAGTGTTAACTAACCCTAATCATCTGGTCCGAGGACTACAGGCATGATTGGATTTAAGTTTAAACACTAGAGAACTGTAACGGAGTGTTAACTAACCCTAATCATCTGGTCCGAGGACTACAGGCATGATTGGATTTAAGTTTAAACACTAGAGAACTGTAACGGAGTGTTAACTAACCCTAATCATCTGGTCCGAGGACTACAGGCATGATTGGATTTAAGTTTAAACACTATAGAACTGTAACTGAGTGCTAACTAACCCAAATCATCTGGTCCGAGGACTACAGGCATGATTGGATTTAAGTTTAAACACTAGAGAACTGTAACTGAGTGCTAACTAACCCAAATCATCT
This sequence comes from Quercus aquifolioides, assembly GCA_019022515.1. Classification (NCBI taxonomy): domain Eukaryota; kingdom Viridiplantae; phylum Streptophyta; class Magnoliopsida; order Fagales; family Fagaceae; genus Quercus; species Quercus aquifolioides. The sequence goes on along the minus strand of CM032334.1, from coordinate 1,395,520 downwards.
GGTCCGAGGACTACAGGCATGATTGGATTTAAGTTTAAACACTATAGAATTGTAACTGAGTGCTAACTAACCCAAATCATCTGGTCCGAGGACTACAGGCATGATTGGATTTAAGTTTAAACACTTGAGCTAACGGTGTTAACTAACCCTAATCATCTGGTCCGAGGACTACAGGCATGATTGGATTTAAGTTTAAACACTTAAGCTAGTGGCGAATGAGTGTTAACTAACCCTAATCATCTGGTCCAAGGACTACAGGCATAACTGGATTTAAGTTTAAACACTTGAGAGAATACTCTACGCAGTGAATTGACACGTCGGTTGAAGAAAAGATTTAATTAATAAAAGTACCTCTTGAGGTTATTTACATTCCATGGGCGCGGTATTACATGACCATCTAGGTCTTCCAAGAAATATGCCCCAATGCCTGCTCCTGAAGTGATGCGATACAGCCCTTCCCAATTGGGTCCTAGTTTTCCCCAAGCTGGATTCTTTGCGGTGCCCACAACTTTCCTCAGCACTAGATCACCAGTCTCTAGAGGCCTTAGCTTTACGTTAGCATCATAGCCTTGCCTGAGTTTCTGTTGGTAATGTGCTAGCCGAACCATTGCGTTCTCCCTCCTTTCCTCAATCAAGTCTAAACTCTTCTGCAGTTGCCCATCGTTGTCGGCCGGACTGAATGAGCTAGTTCTCAACGTTGGGAACCTGGTCTCCAAAGGAATGACAGCTTCAGCCCCATAGGTCATTGAGAAGGGGGTCTCTCCGGTAGACCTACGAGGCGTAGTCCTGTAAGCCCAAAGTACGTGTGGCAGTTCTTCTACCCATTTGCCATTTGCGTCATCCAGCCTCTTCTTTAAGCCATTCAGTATGGCCTTGTTGACAGCTTCTGCTTGTCCATTACCTTGGAGATAGGCTGGAGTGGAGTATCTGTTCATAATTCCCAGCTCACTGCAGTAACTCCTGAATGCCTTGCTATCGAACTGCAAGCCGTTGTCCGAGATGAGAGTGTGAGGAACTCCAAACCGAGTGACAATACTCTTCCACACGAACTTTTGCACATCAACGTCTCTGATATTGGCTAGTGGCTCGGCTTCGACCCACTTGGTGAAATAGTTTGTGCTGACCAAGAGGTATTTCTTGTTTCCTGCAGCTTTGGGGAAGGGTCCCACAATGTCCAAGCCCCATTGGGCGAAGGGCCATGGGCTAGATAGCGGATTAAGATTTCCCTCTGGCTGGTGAATGTTTGGAGCGAAGCTTTGGCATTGATCACACCTTTTGACATATTTGTGTGCCTCCTTTTGCATGGTAGGCCACCAATAGCCCTGGGTGAGGGCTCAGTGAGCCAAAGACCTACCTCCGGTGTGGCTCCCACAGATTCCTTCGTGCAGCTCTTCTAGCAATGTCTCAGTTGCCTCGGGATGCATGCATAACAAGTATGGTCCCGAGTAGGAGCGTCTGTATAGTTTCTGGTCTTCGGATAACCAGAACTTGGTTGCCTTCCTCCGAACTTTATCAGCTTCTCCCTTTTCTTCAGGCAATATATCTTCTTTGAGAAATTTGACTAAAGGATCCATCCAGCACGGCCCGGCCCTGACCTGGTGAACCTGGATTGCCCCTGATTTCGCCTCTGTAGGCCTGTGCAAGTCCTCGACGAGGATGATCCTCGGCAGGTCTTGCGCCGAAGAGGTGGCAAGTGTGGCCAAGGAGTCAGCATGTGAGTTGCCACTTCTGGGGATGTGCAGCAAACTGAAAGAGTCGAACTCTGATTGCAGATGTTTAACACGACCCAAGTACCCCTGCATTCTTTCGTCTTTTGCCTCGAACTCGCCCTGTACTTGACCTACTACCAATCTTGAGTCTGAGAACAACTCCACAGACTTCCCACCCATTCTACGGACCATAGTCATTCCCATCAGTAGGGCCTCATACTCCGCTTCATTATTCGTTGCCGAGAAGTCCAGCCTTAACGATTTCTCGATAATGATTTTCTCGGGGGATATCAATACCAGCCCAACTCCAGAACCTCTCTGGTTTGTCGCGCCATCGACGTACACTTCCCAATGGGAGGGATTCTGTTGAGAGATCATGCCAACTGATTTTTCATCCATGCCTGATGTGGGCTTTACTTCTTCTAACTGGGGCTCCGTGAACTCAGCCACCAAATCTACGAGGACCTGTCCCTTGACCGATGTGCGGGGCATATATCTTATATCGAAAGCCCCTAAGATTGTACCCCACTTGGCAATCCGACTAGTGTAATCAGCACTTCAGAGTATAGCTTTGAGTGGGAGTTGTGTGAGAACAATGACCATGTAGGCCTGGAAGTAGTGAGGTAGCTTCCGTGTGCCAAGCACTACTGCTAGGATAGCCTTCTCCAGAGGCAAGTAACGAATCTCAGCCTCATGCAGCGACTTGCTTACGTAGTAAACGGGCCTTTGCACACCAGAGTCTGATCGTATCAACACCAGGCTCACCGCATAGGGAGCTACAATAATGTATGCGAACAGTACCTCATCAGGCTCAGGACTGGACATAATTGGTGGCCGAGCTAGATAATCCTTGAGTTGCTGGAATGCCAAAGCACATTCCTCAGTCCATTCGAATCCTTTCCACTTGTTGAGCAGAGAGAAAAAGGGCCGACACTTGTCTGCTGATCTAGAGATGAACCGATTGAGGGCAGCAGTCATTCCGGTTAGTTTCTGAACCTCCTTGGGATTTCGAGGAGCTCGGATATTGTTAATGGCCTTTATCTGGTCGGGGTTGACCTCAATTCCTCTGTGGGTGACCATGTATCCCAAGAACTTGCCGGACCCCACCCCAAATGAGCACTTAGAAGCATTTAGTCGTAGCTTGTACTTTCGTAGAATCTCAAAGGTACTTTCAAGGTACTTCACATGCTCAGCTATAACCTTGCTCTTCACCACCATGTCATCTATGTAAACCTCGATATTTTTGCCCAGCTGCGGCTCGAACATCCTCGTCATCATCCTCTGGTAGGTAGCTCCCGCGTTCTTCAAGCCAAACGGCATCACTTTATAGTGGTAGTTACCAATAGGGGTGATAAAAGCAGTTTTCTTCTGGTCCTCCGGGGCTAATGGTATCTGGTGGTAGCCTTGGAAGGCGTCTAGAAAGCTCATCCGAGGGTGGCCGACAGTGGCATCTACCAGCTGATTAATTTTCGGCATAGGGAACGGATCTTTGGGGCATGCCCTATTCAAATCCGTGAAGTCTACGCATACTCGCCACTTCCCACTCTTCTTCTTTACCACCACGGTATTTGTCAGCCATTCGGGATAAAAAACTTCTTTGATAGCCCCAACCTCTTTGAGTTTCGCTACCTCGTCTCTCACTGCGTCGGCATGTTCCTTGGATGGGCGCCGAATAGGCTGTTGCTTGGGGGTGACCCGTGGATTCACCTTCAAGTGGTGGCATATAAACTCCGGGTCCACCCCCGGGGCTTCGTAAGCACTCCAGGCAAACACATCGAGATTTCGCTTGAGGAACTCTATTAGTTCTTCCTTCTCTTGAAGAGGCAGCTGAGATCCGACTTGAAAGAACCTATCAGGATCATCTCCAACGACCACTTTCGTTAGATCTTCACATCGAGTGCTTTCATCTGGTTCTTCAAAGGGCAATTCCCGAGACTGTAGTTGCTATAAATCCCTCCCAGCTACGTCCGAGGACTCGGCTGGGGTCTTATGCTGAATGGCAGCTACCAAGCACTGTCGAGCAACAGACTGGTCTCCTCGGATCTCACGTATCTGCCCTTCTGATGGATATTTGACCTTCTGGTGCAAAGTAGAGGGAACAGCCCCAAGTGCGTGAATCCAAGGTCTGCCTACGAGTGCCGTGTAGGGCGAATATGCGTCCACAACTATAAAGTCCAACTCCACCACCTCGGAGCCGGACTGCACAGGTAAGCGTATCCGGCCTTTCGGGATGACAGGCCTTCCTTCAAAGCTCAAGATGGGGGAATCGTATGGCGTCAGGTCTTGGGGTTTTAGGCCTAGCCCCTTGTAGAGGTCTGGGTACATTATCTCCACAGCACTGCCCTGGTCCACCATCACCCTCTTTACGTCGTACCCTCCTATTCTGAGGGTGATGACTAATGCATCATCATGGGGTTGGATGGTGCCAATCATGTCTTCGTCCGAGAATCCCATAACCAGCGGGGCACCAAACTTAGCTCTCCTCGGTCCACGGCTTGACTCCCCTGCGGATGGTCGGCCTACCGACATAACTTTCAATGGCCAGGATCCTGTCCTCCCCGGCGCGGCGAAGACGACGTTTATAGTCCCTAGCGGCGGCTTTGAGGGGTCATCTCTGCGTGGCCCCGAGCCCGTCTGCCCTCGGCCGCTGGAGGGGTGCAGGAGGTGTTTCAGTTTACCATCGCGAACTAGTTGGTCCAAGTGATCCCACAGGCTCCTACAATCCTCCGTGGTGTGCCCATGGTCTTGATGGTACTGGCAGTAAAGATTGTGGTTGCGTTTCTCGGGGTTTCCTATCATCTTGTTCGGCTACCTGAAGAATGATTCGTTCTTGATTTTTTCCAGGACCTGGTACACTGGCTCTTTGAACACGGTGTTGACCGATTGAGGATTCATCGATCCTGATTGTCCGGCAAAATCCCTCCGCGGTTTATTGTAATTGTATCGGTCCGACCGCGAATCCCTCCTCTCCTGAGGGATAACCTTATCCTTTCCCTTGCCCTGCTGCTGATCTTCTTCAACTCTCTTATACTTCTCTATGCGGTCCATTAGTTGACGCACGTTTGTGACCGGTTTGCCAGATAGAGATGCCCTCAAACCGTGATCAGTAGGGAGGCCGAGCTTGAACGTGCTGAGGGCCATTGCATTATTGTTGCCCTTCATCTCATTGAACATCTCCCAGTATCTGTCTGAATATGCCTTCAAGGACTCGCCTTCCTGCATGGACAGGGATAGCAGTGAAGAGAAAGGTCTGGCCACTCTTCGGCATGTGACAAAACGGGAGCCGAATGCCTGAGTGAGTTCTTTGAAGGAGTTGATGGAGCCTGCCTTCAAACCGTCAAACCACCTCATGGCAACAGGCCCAAGACCGGAAGGGAAAACTTTGCACATCAGAGCTTCGTCTCTGGAGTAGACAGCCATCCTCTGGTTAAAATGACTCACATGCTCCACGGGGTCAATTTTACCATTGTAGATGGTGAACGTTGGCTGGTTAAAGCGCCTAGGGAGTCTGGCCTCCTCTATCCTGCGCGTGAAGGGTGATTTAGATATCTGATTCAGAGCCCTGTTCATGGCATCGTTCTCCATATCCTCACGTGATGGGCTCCTACGCTGCCTCTTGCGATGGGACTCCTCCTCATAGGTGTAGGACTTGCTGGCTGGTGTCTTAGATTTATGCTGATAAGAGACATCCTGCTCGTCATCAAGATCATCCTCAGAGTATGAGGAAGCCCGTTTCCTCTTTGCATGGCGTAACTCCCTCTTTAGTTTTTCCACTTCCAGTTGTAAGTCACGGTTCTTCTCTGCATGGGACATGTGACTTCCGCCCTGTGATTGGCTCTGGCTAAGGTGCACAGTATGTACACTGCCCTCACGATTTTGTCTCCTCTCTGAGTTGACAAAATGGTCTACGTGCTGGGATGCCCTGGATTCTGCTTGTTGTTCACCTTGTCCTGCCATCATCAACTGTTGTTTTCACTCTTGCACAAGCTCTTCCCACAGACGGCGCCAATTGTAGGGTCAATTTTTGCAGCCCAAGCCCAAGAAGGTATAGATCTTGAGCCCACTGAACCCAAAACAATAAATTTGTAGAGAGTGGGTGAAAGAGCTAGGCTAATAATGAAATAACAGTATTAAACAGCAATGCTAGTGGGAGAATTTGTATTGATATGTGCTCGGACGGATGTAAGTGTCTCATCCGAAGAGATGTTTTTCATTGATGAACTTAGGTTACAATTGTTGGAGTTACAGTAATGTGATACACTCTTTTCTCTTTTTGATTTTTCGATCGCCTCTATCAGAGACACCTTTCTCTTATATAGTACTGCCTTCCCACATCTTCACCGTCCACTTGTCCATCATCTAGACGCCCTCTTGAGTGCATGTCCCATCATACTCCCCCTTCTGCCTTGTGTGAGTGGCGGTAGCTGAGAATGCACTGTTCAGGGGTCTTCTCCACATAAATGCGGCCAGGAAGGTAGGTGCAGTGCATTAAATGCGGTGGTTGAAGTCTGTCTCCTTGATATTTCTCTGTTCTTGTTATCTTCATGCGTGTCCGAGGCTCCTTTCCCTCTTGACACTTGTCAAAAAGATCACTTGAACCTCCCATACACCTGTCGGACCAAACTCCTTCGGATCCGAGGATATCGGACTCTTCGGACATATGAACATCTCCTCGGATAGTACACGTGTTCATCTCCAGGCATTCTCCTTTGACATGGGCCTCTGACTGAATGTCTTCATCTCCTCGGACGAACAGTGTTTCTCATATTGGGCCTTGGACCCAATACGTTGGGTTGGGCTTTTCTCCCCCCACAATAACCTTTAAGAAAAAATTAAAGAAAAAATATGTTCAACCACAAAGCTTACACCTTGTGAATGTACGCAAAGCCAAATGAGGGTTGAAGGCAACGGTGGAGTAAGGATTTAACTCCAAGGTGAAATTTTTATATACACATGTATGTATTACACTAATATATATTAATGATATATTTTAATGTAACAGAATTCACAAAATGATATTATATTTGTTATATTTTGTTTCTCTCAAATTATTTATCTACTAAGGATTTTTGGTATGAATAAGTTGTATTTTGATCTTTTTTTTCAAAGTCAAAATTTCATGTTTGGGCGAAAATATTTTTAATAGTTTTTTTTAGAAACACATTTTTAATAGTTAGATAGACACCAAGTACAACTTACATAAATTTATGTTATATGCAATTATCCCAAAATTTAAAGGAGGCTAAATTATTAAATAAATAATTTGTGTTCCTATTAATTTTTTATATATAATTAAAAAATAACAATAATGTTCTATAAAAATTTAGTTTTGTTATAATTTTTTTCTCTTACCTTCCTTTTCTATTCATAGGTATTGAACTTTAAAAGACGGAGATTTTCTTCCTTTTTATTTAATGAATTTTCAAAAATAAAAAACTTAAGAGATTGTTGATTATAAGTATGATATTTTCAATAAATTCACCAAAAGTAAATAAATAAATAATTGGAAGAAGAAGGGTAAAAGTCGTAAGTTAAATATTGTCTTTTTAAATTTTAGGTAGGCTGGCAATTCCAACCCCCATTCTATCCGGTTTCACCTATAGTTGAAGGAGTTAAAGAGACAACTAAATATATGAGGATTGAACAATATCTTTTTTCAATTGACATTATTGACACTTGCCACATTATTACAAACTAAATTAATGGAGATACCTCACAAAGTAAATCATAGGAAAAATAATTGTTACAAAATAAATCTCAAGATAACTCCATGATCTAAGGATATACAACATGGATGTGATATTTATAATTTAATTTATTTAAAAAAAAAATTTTGATGTGATAATATGCGATTGGATATTAGTATCGTATGTTGTGTAAATCAAAGCAAAAAAAAGAAGAAAAAAGATATAGTAAACAAGCAATTTAATAATTAAAAAAACACAACCAATTTGTGACAAAATATAAGTAAATTAAATTTATAATGTCCAAGAATTGTTCATAGGAGAGCAACTACTTATATTATATTTATTAGAGATATCTTGGTCCAAGACATATTATTTTGAGTTTTTTTTTTTAGAGTTTCAACCTATAGCGTTCGCTTTTGATGATAACTCTTTATCATTAAACCAAGACACCAATCAGTTTTTGGTGTAAACGGGGATTAAACTCTAAATCTCTTATTCAACCATTAGAGATTTTACCAGTTAAACTAACTGAAATCCACATTTTATTTTGAGTTAGTCTTGGATAAGTCTAGTATTCTCTAAACCATATAATGGTTTGAACTTTGAACCAATATTATGACAAGATTATCCAAGGAAAAATTAAGAAAAATATAATGATTAAAAATCCCAGAAATTTATCATAGCAAATAATGGAAAGCTCTCTCATCAAAATAAGTGATTTTTTTTAATGCAAAAAAAAAAAGAAAAAAAAAATGAAGAGTGATTTTTGAATTTTGTCTATCTTTTTAGAGAGCGTATTAGGACGGGACGATTATGCGCGTGACAGTAGCGGCGGCGGCTGCGCCACGGTGCTTAAGAAATGGAAGTCCACTAGCTAGGGAAGTGGCACGTCGTTGTCCTTGTTCCGCCGTGTTGTGCACGCGATTACTATAAAATACACAAGCGCGTGTTGTTGGCTCATGTGTTGTTAAACTGTGTTTGGCTATTTGCTCTGTTGTACAGTAATTTGCAGTTGCACTGCCTGTTACTGTTTCTCTTTGTCCACCTTTGCTGTGTCTTTGTTGGCCATCACATGACATGGAGATGAAATTGTGGGAATTCAAACTCAAAATGGTTTTCTTTTTCTTTTAATTAAACCCCACCTTCCCACGGGCCCTCCCTCCTACTCCTATATTTGTTTAGTTTGAGGTTGTATCAATCAATCACCTTCTTTTCTTTCTTTTTTTTCTTTTCTTTTTCGGTTTTGTATCAATTTCATTTTCAAGTCCTAAGTCCTAACTATATATACAAAATGACACACGGAATGAATTCTGGACATTTTTATAGATAGATATATAATTGCTCTTTTATTAATATGTTAAGATATCAATCATACTAGTGTAGGCCAATTCGGTAAATACATTTTTGTGAATGATTCAAATATATTAGATCTCATGTTGTTAGCATTTTAGGAAAAACAATCTTGACATTTTTCAAAATTAGAAGCTCATAAAAATATGGTTGATAAATTTAATAATAATAACAATAAAAGACATCTGGTTGGTAAAACTAAAATTACGTAAATGAACTTTTTTTTTTAATTGTATAAACACAATAGTAACAACACCTACTATTATTTATGTACCAAATTTATACACATATGTGAGGGGTGAAAGCCCAACCTAATATATTGGGCCTAGTGCCCTATTTGAAGACTATTGTATGCCCGAAGAGAGAAAAGTGTTCAAGAAGGAGTCCATGTTTAAGAAATATACCTGGAGGTGAACGAGGGGGTAGTCCGAAGAGATCATCAATGGTCCGAAGAGACCATTCTCCTCAGATACAAAGAGCCTTGGTCGGGCAGACACCTGGGAGGTTCAAGTAACCTTTCTAATGACTTTGATGATAAAGGCAGGCTTCAGGCACGTGTGGAGATGATAGGAACGGAAAAATATCTAGAAGACAAGCTGCAACCACCACATTAAATGCACTGCAGCTGCTTTTCTGGCCGCATTAATGTGAAAAAGACCCCTGAACAGTATAATCTCAGCTACCACCACTCACAGAGAGCTAAAGAAGATACCTGATGGGACATGTACTCAAGTGGACGCTCAGATGAAGAACAAGTGGACGGTGAAGATGATGGAAGTAGGTGCTATATAAAGAGAAGAGGCCTCTGATAAGAGGGGGAGAACAAAATACAAAGAGAAAAGAGAGAATAATTCTACTGTAACTCTAAGGGTTGTAATCACCTTCCATTCAATAATATGCCTCTTCGGACATCAATTTGTTGAGATTTTGAAGTGTGTTTTTATGTTAGTTCATCCTAAATACCATAATTAACTCTAGTCTAATTCACGTTCAGCCCAACTCTTTCACCCACGCTCTACAAATTCATTGTCTTAGGTTCATTGAGCTCCTAATCCATACCTTTTAGGCTTGGGCTACAAAAACTGACCTTACAACATAATTTATCAATTTTTATTCAAATATTTATGATTCACAACTAGAAATCAGTAGGCAAAAAAAGTTACTAGTGTGAATATTCACATTATTTTTAACCTTTTCTTTATGTTAAACAAACTATTGTAAATCACCTAATACACATTATACGCTTTTACTTAGAGGATCATCCTAACGAATACCTTTAGAGCATTGATTAACAATCATTTTAAATAAAAAATTTACTGGAAAAGAAAAAAATAATAATATTTTGACAACTTTTTTTATTTTTCATAAAAGTGATGTTAAAATTTCTCTAAAATGAATTGTTAACTAATACTTTAAAAGTACTCATTAGCATTTCTTTTACTTGAAATATCATAGATTTTATGTACATCTTAGAGATTTTTTTTTTTTTTAATTTTTTAAATCTATTCTAATTCATAATGTTGTAATTAACGGTTAACGATGTAAATGAAAAAGAAAGGCTGACATAGAGTTCAAGAAAAAAAAAGCATTAAATAATTGCTATTAATTTGTGTGATCCTCTCCAATCTTCCTGTCCATATTAAATGGAAGTTAAGTAACTTAACAGTTGGACACCTGGAAATAGTAAATACAAACATGATTGACAGGCAATTAAAGAGTGGGGATTGCACTTTCTAAGTTTGCACATAAGTTGGCCCACTTTACTAATTGTAATGATATAAACCAGGTATGGAGGGGTATGTCTCCTCCTGTGGTAAGAAACCTGGTTCACCTGGACTGTTTGTAGCGGGGCTGATTCTTGCTCTCGGTTGTAGTTTAATTTCTGGTTTAATGAAAGCATCTCTCTTATCAAAAAAAAAAAAAAAAAAGTTTGAACTCCAAAAAGAAAGCAGAGAGAGAGATACACCAAAGCTGCATAGTCGTACCCTTTTGCATGACACACATGTGTCGTTCTCACTGCCACATGTATATCCAAGTGTCACATTCTCTGCTCTCTTTATAATATAATAATATAAATGCTGCCTCCTGGTCCCGATCTACCTAATAATCATCAACCTTTACCTACTGTCCCATTGGAGGTCCCTCAGATTTCCACTACTCCTGAGATTGATCCTGCTAATCCTCCACCCTATCCCTATGGCCCAGATCCTGTACTCGTGCCTGGACCCGAATTCCCAAAACTGGCGATACCACCACAACCGGATCCCGGACCGGAACTCTCTAAACCGGGAGCGAAATCAGAAATTTTTGTTTGAAGGGCCAAATTACAATACTAATAAATTTATCAAGACAACTCTCATATACATATATATATATATATATATATATATATACACATATATACACGTTTTTTTATTTGATAAGTTATATATATACAATCACCAAAAAAAAAAAAAAAAAACACGTAGTATTTTCAATCAAAGTTATGTTTGATGACGATCTTTATAAAATAAAATTCATTTTTTCCATATTCATAGTGAAATTCTTAAAAAGTTTCATTTCAAATACAAATTATCAAATTTTATGCTAAAGTAAAAAATCTTTCAATTGAACTAATGAAAATTTCAAAAACATGCAACTAAAGACATTAAAATAAGATTTTATTTTAGGGACTCTTTTTCACATTTGGTCTGAAAACGTGAAATAGAGTTTTTTTTTTAGATGTTATTAAGTGTATTAAGATGTACAAATTTTACAATAAGTCTTAAGTAAAAGACTGATGTGACATGTTTTTATTGACTCTACGGTGGGCAAGTGGTCCTTTTACCTCCCCGTACAATTTATATAATGGACAAAATTTAAGTATAATACCTTAAGTGCTGTTCCTTAAGTTCTTCTCTTAATATTCAATCATGTGACTACTTAACTAAAAAATATATTTTCATCTCATGAGAAAAAATTCACATAGCAGAATTTTAAAAAGAGAACTTAAAGAACAACACCTAAGTACTATATCTAAGTCTTGCTCTTATATAATGGTAAACTCAGGCCTTGTTGATATAAATCAATGGATTAGGATCCATTTTTATCAGATTCTTGTACTATAGATTCGATCAAAGAAGTCCAAATGGTGGTAATGATAGATTCAGCCCACAAAAATTGTGGACGGGCTAAGAGTAAGCACATTTGGATTCGGCAGGGTGCTGGGGCAATAGCATTGACAAGAAATGTATTTATCAAAAGCTTTATTATTTATTATTACTAGCCCATGATGTGCATACTTAGAAACTCTTCTATTTTTTGCATAGAGGTTAATAATTTGTGTAAATTATAATTTAAGATTAATATATATTTCAATCACAAAAATACCTAGGTGTGTGATGAAAAAATTATTTCACTTGTAAACGCATAATACATATCATAGCCCTAGTATTTTTTATTATTTTTTTTTTTTTTTTTTGTGATTGAAAAATATATTAATCCCAAATTATAATTTACGCAAATTATTAACCTCTACCCAAAAAATAGAAAAGCCGCTGAGCACGTACATGAGCGCGTGCTCATAGGCTAGTATTACGTAATTATTATCCATTTTTGCCAACTTGTTTATGCAATAATCAACTTGTTATTGATTGGAAGATGATGCTGTAATTTAGTATTAACATTTAGGGGGAGGAAAAAAAAGATCCTCTAAATAAATCTTATAAATAGTGCATATATTAAAAATGCATAATGAAATTGTAACAATAAAACTACTTACAAAATACATGTGATGACCTTTACAATAGCTATTATGAAGAAGTTGATGGATCAATGTAGGAAATTGAAATATTTACATCAGGTAAAACTGTAAAATAATTCACTACATCTGAAACATGGAATATGTAAGCATACTCATAACATAAGCCAAGGTAAGCACAATTCATACAACATCAATACATGAGAGTGATTTAATAATTAAGATTTATTTGTGTCATTTCGACGTAGTATGTGGATCTAATTCTTACTAAACCACCAATATTGGGATAGTACGTTCATCTAATTCTTACTAAACCAGCAATATTAGGCTTGTTAAAGTCCATATCTATTCCTTTTTATGAGAGTTATCTACTTATCTTTAATCCTAACATTTAGCTACTTTCTACACACTCTAAAGGGTTCACAATTCTTGAGTTGATAGATAGATAATGCTGGCATAATTAAAAGGAGTATTAGGAAAGCTAAGGTTTTGATATATATATATATATATATATATATATTAATTTTATATCAAGAAGTAGGGTTCTTTAAATCACCAGGATTGAAAATGGAAACAATAGTGTGGAGAGACGAAGAAATCCAAGCGGGTATTGTTTAATTTTTGTGTAATTGTTTGTTCAATTCATTTGTGTCACACACTTGAATTACCCTTTGGAATTTATAAGCAATTATATATCGTTAAATTGGCAGTGAACTTGAAATAGGATGTTATATGGTAGTTGATTACTTGATTATGCTGTTAATATAGAAGCATCCACGTTTTTTTTTTTTTTTTTGGGTGTGTTGTTGTTGTTTTATTTGTGACATTCATCAAGTTATATTTAATCCTAAAATGTAGTGTTTTAATCCTAAAATTTAGCCATGAACTACACATCCATAACAAAAACTAAAAAAAAAAAAAAAAAAGCGTATATTTAAAATTTAGCAACTACCATTTTTTTTCCTTTTATGGTAAAAGACTCAGATATTTGTTATTTTAGTTTTTTTTTGTTAAGGAAAGGCTTCCAGAAGTGCATCCACATTTTTTTTTTCTTCTTTTTGGTGGTGTTGTTGTTGTTGTTGTTGTTCTTTTATATTTATTTATGACAGTTATCAAGTTAAATTTAATCCTAAAATGTAGTGTTTTAATCCTAAAATTTAGTGATGTAGTATACATCCATAATAAAAAGTTAAAAAGGGTTTATATTTAAAATTTAGCAACCACATTTTTTTTTTCTTTTACGGTAAAAGCTCACAGTTTTTTTTTGTTTATTTATTATTATTATTATTATTTTTGTGTTAAAGGAAAGGCTCACAGTTATCAATTTTTTTTAATCCAAAAATTTAGTTTTTTAGCTCTAAAAGTTAGCCACTTACTACATATCCATAAAAAGTTAAAAAGAGATTAAATTTAAAATTTATCAACAACCTTTAAATCTGAGAAAAAGTATGTAATTTTTTTTATGGAGTAGTAAATTAATAATTATATATAAAAAAAAAAATATTGAATTTCACATAGAATTATACAAATGATAAATATAGTTTCTGTTACAAAAAAAAAAAAAAAAAAAAATTACAACAATTTCTTAGATAACAACCACTTCATGTGAGGTTTGAATCTCACCCAAACCTATCTAATATTCCATTTCAATGCCTCCTCAATGCAATCCAATAAATTTGTGCATTCGTCAACCTAAAAGAGATAAAAGAGTTAGGGTTAAACACCCATCAAACTGACCAAATAAAAGAAAAGAAAAGGTTAAAAAGGATAAGATAAGATAATGATATGGAAAGGATAATGATAACAAGTGTGGTTCTATTTTGTAAGCACTATTTTACGTGGGAGTTAAAAGATTTTTTTCTTTCTAAACTCTAAGTTAGCAGTCATCTAAATTAAAAAAAAAAAAAAAAAAAATCAATGATGACTTAATAGAATTCAATGATGACTAAACTATAACTCCATAGAATTCAATGACTACTAAAATAGATGACCGAAAAAATAAAAAGACGAAATGATGATGAACTGCCAATTTGAGGGCCAAGAGAGCAACATGAACTTCACCGAGAAGGAGGTCCAATGGGGGCAACAAAGAAGCATGGGCAAAAATAGCATTTTGATAATCAAATAGCAGCAACAACAGAGAATCCAAGTTGGTCCCATTAATGTACAAAATTTTGTCCTTCCATTGGAGGATAGGAACTCAAGTACGTACTGGTGTCCAAAACCCACCGTCCAATAACATAAAGAAACCAGTAGATTTGGACCAGGTGTCGAATAACATTTAATGAAAAAGAGACATCGATTCAGCATCACAACCTTCCTTGGATCACACGAAAATTTCCCTCTTTAATTAATAATAATAAATAAATAAAGAAAGTAGAAAGGAAAATAAAAGAATCAAAGATAGATAGCATTTGATAAATAAAGGGAGATTTACCCATACCCAAATGAAATCCAACTGAAACTGAAAGCCCCAGACTCAAAAGGTACGGCTGCCTCTCTCAACTCTCAACTTGCAATAATAAATAAAGAAATAGTTTCAAAAAATAAAATCCACCGCCACTTCACACTTGTCGCACTATCGAACTCCAAAAACCCCATTACCCCAGTCTTTCCCAAATAATAATAGTAGTAGTGAAGTGAAGTGAAGTGATAAAAATGATGTCCCATATAGGCAGCGTCAATCCACGCGCGCTCCAACTTCTTCCACCACACGCTCACACTCACACTAACTCACAAAAACACCCACTAGTACCATTACATGATCTACATTTACTGGGTCTGGGTGAGAGAAGCAGATTGAGGCTGAGAGTTAGGGTTTCGGATGGCGACGACTCCTACCTCCACATGTGGAAGAACGCAGTCGACAAAGAGAGAAAGTCCATCGACTTTCAAAATATCGCTCATAACTCACCTCCTCCTCCTCCTAATGACCATGCCCATGAAGATTTGGAGAAGAAGACCCTCGAGTTCCACAAGATTCTCCAAGTGTCTAAGGAGGACCGCGATCGAATCCAGCGAATGCAGGTCATCGATCGCGCCGCCGCCGCCATCGCTGCCGCTCGCGCCATTCTCAACGAGAACGCCTCCAGACCACAAACCGTTTTTCAAGACTTGAACACTGACACTGATGCTACTGGATTGCCTGCTAAGCAACAAGGTAAATTGGACTCACTCTGTATTCCAATTTTAATTCGAATATATATTTTTTTTTTTTTTTTTTTTTGGTGTTTGGAAGTTTTATGATTGCTAGCGATATCACTACACAAAAAAGCATGCTTATTGCAACTTGTTATTATATCAATATCAAAATTAAGCTTGTTGTCCGCCGTTGTTACAACTTACAACAAAAAACGTGAATTTGTAGGATAAGCCTGGGGAGACTATTAGGGGTTATGTTCTTCTTGGTGTTGGAAAAAAAAATTGTAAATTTGATGAAGAGATTACATTTTGAAAAAAAAAAAAAAAGGATAGCAAACAGCAGTATTAGATTTGTTAGTTTTGCATTTTAGCTAGAATGCCCAATGTTGAGACTGATATTGGTTTTGAGGCCGGTGATTGTGGAATCATTAGAGGCACATTTTGGTTCTACTTTGAAATCAAATCACCCTATATGGTTGTCCTACTTATGACTTGTATGCTTGTTCAACAATGAAAATTTTTTCCATCAAAAAAAAAAAAAAAAAAAAATTAAAATTAAAATTTTTGTGTAAAACAAATAGAAGTACACGGACACTACAAGTGCTTATGGTACTTGCCTGCTACTCTTAGACGCAGGAAATTCAACTCAGCCACATGTTAGTAGACTTTTTGTGTGCAACCATATGATGCAATGTTCTTCATAATACAATTGCAACTTTTGAATTGAACAAGGTACTCAGAATGAGAGCATATTTGTGCCTCGGTCAGAAAGCTCTCAAAGTGGAACTCCAGGTCCAGATTTTTGGTCCTGGGCACCCCCGGTGAATAGTGATATTAGTTCAGATGATGTCAATGACACGCAGATAGCTGGAAGATCTTCGGTGTATCCAACTTCAAACAACCCTGTTGTTGAGAAGGATTGGTCTGTGGGTGTTCTCTCAATTCCATTTGAGAGTACACTCTCTGAAAGCAACCCCAACTATACTCTTCCACCCCTTCAATCATTCATAGAGGTTGAAAAAGTGGAAACCTCAGAGGCCAGTTTGGGGACACCTTACTTAGAAGAGGAACGTGAACATGGTGTCCAATTTTCAGCACATGCAGCAGAAGCAGCTCATGCACTTCATAAGATGGATGGGCAGACACCCCATGGAGTGAATCCTGATGGCTCAAGATGGTGGAAGGAGACAGGAATTGAGCGAAGGCCTGATGGTGTGATTTGCAGATGGACAATGACCAGAGGTGTCAGTGCTGACCAAGTTGTCGAGTGGCAAGAGAAGTTTTGGGAGGCTGCTGATGAGTTTGGATACAAGGAACTTGGTTCAGAAAAATCAGGACGTGATGCCACTGGAAATGTTTGGCATGAATATTGGAGAGAATCAATGCGGCAGGTTAGTAAAAGTTTTTATTTATAAAAAAGAAAGAAAGAAAGGTTAGTAAAAAGTTTTATTTCTGAACTGCCTGCCAATGAGCTCCAGTTCAAATAGCACCTCTTTTTCCTTGTAAAACCAAAATGGAGGGTGAGTTCATGAGTTCAAAGCCCATTGGGTATGTGTGTAACTCTCCAATAAAAAAATAATTTATTTCTGATCTGCAAATTGGTTACTTTTGGTAGCTAGATAACCATACTTTGTGTAAGACTGGTTCCTGGGGGTTAGCTTGCAATCATTGCCAGCTTAATCAGAATGTATCCTACATCTATGGCTTCAAGCACCACCAGAGCATGCCTTAAGGCTCTCTATTTTATTTTCTTTTCTTTTCTTTTTTTGGAAAATTTTTAACTTTTAACAATCTGGGTTGCATTGATATGGGCTGCATTCTTAAAAATTCTTCTTCAGTTGTTCCCTTTTTGTTCTGCACTCTCCTGATGCTAAATTTAGGTAGAAAAAATAGACTGTTTTGATGCTTATGTTTATATATTTACTTTTGACTCTGGCAAAATAGATTACAAAGAACTGAGCTCTGAGTTTTATCTGTGAAGGAGCATGGGCTTGTTCATCTTGAGAAAACTGCAGACAAGTGGGGAAAGAATGGAAATGGCGATGAGTGGCAAGAGAAATGGTGGGAACATTATGATGCTTCTGGCCAAGCGGAAAAATGGGCCCACAAGTGGTGCAGCATTGATCCCAACACACTCCTGGAGGCTGGTCATGCCCATATTTGGCATGAAAGGTACCAAACCTCATGTTTGAATTGAATTAAACTTTGTGCTCTGGTTCCCTATTGTATGCAACTTGTATAAATGACAATCCTAGAGTCACCACAATATTTTGACTGTATAAAGACCTTTTTTTCCCAATAAAAGTAGATTGGATTTGGATGAAACTTAAAAAACACCTGTGAGTTGACCATGAGTGCACATTAATCTCGTTGGTCCTCTTTAGTCTTTACAATGAATGGTATAATCAGCACAACTCTTCTGTAACCTTCTGACAATTCCAAGTCCTAGAGCTACATTTTTTTTGTAGTTGGTGTTTTTAGTGGCTTCTGTGGCTTCTCTAGGGTATTGTTGAAAGTTTTTACTAGATGGTGGTTACTTCCATTACTTCTTTTAGAGGACATAACATTGAGTGCGGCCAGGTTAACCGGTTTCAATCTTTCTTCCTTGAGATGTAGCTCAAATGAAATTGCTCGTATGTCATGCCATGAGTTATGATTTTGTTGTCTTCCCATCCTAACAAATTCTCGTTCAGGGAGTTAATGGTAACTTATTGATTCAAAATCTGCCAATGTAGTATTCTCTCTCAAGAGATCACAACATCTTTTGTTATTTTCCAGATAAATGTGTTCCCGTATTTATAAGTTCATTTTTGGTGCTATTGGCAGGTGGGGTGAGAAGTATGATGGGCATGGTGGCAGCATAAAATACACTGACAAATGGGCTGAACGCTGTGAAGGTGATGGTTGGACAAAATGGGGTGACAAATGGGATGAAAACTTTGATCTTAACAGTCATGGTGTCAAGCAGGGGGAGACTTGGTGGGAAGGTAAGTATGGAGAAAGGTGGAATCGAACCTGGGGTGAAGGCCACAATGGCTCTGGATGGGTTCACAAATATGGGAAGAGCAGCAGTGGAGAGCACTGGGACACACATGCACAACAAGATACATGGTATGAAAGATACCCTCACTACGGTTTTTATCACTGTTTTGAAAACTCAGTACAGCTGCGGGAAGTTCAGAAGCCATCTGAGATGTCATGAACCGCGGTTTTATTCTTGTTTTAATTACTAATATTATTTCTTTATGTAAATTCCTTTGTAGAAACAAAGGATGTCAATATGTATTACGTAAAATTCATAGTTCCTTCGGTAGAATATAATGTTTAACATAATAAGTCAGTCGGTCGGTCAGTCACTGAATCCTCCTTTGTCCTATATACATAGGTCTGTCATGAGCTGCCTTTGTCTAATATGATGCAATAGTTTTATGAATTCTCATTCAAATATATAAATAGAAAAGTCTGGAGAACTTCTTTTGTGCTTAAATTAAAGAGTTCTCTTATTTGACTTTACGGATAAAACTTAATTTAAAGTTTAGCGGCAGTTTTATAGCAGAAACCGTGAGGATGAGCTAGCAACCGAAAGTCATTGGAGGTTCGCAACTTAAAACTCTAAATAAATTAGAAAAGTTTTTAGACGTTAGTTGGCTAACCCAGGATTTAAAAAATAAGAAGAAAAAAAAAAAATCCTGACTGAAAGAAAGAATTATATAGCACAGTTCTTTTTGAAATAATGCACCTAATATATTACATACAAATTATCAAAATTTTCTTTCTAAGCCCGAGTTCAACTAATGTCGTGCCAATATGATGCTGTATTTGGCAAATATGCTCAAAAGATCCAAAGCCTAATTTGACTTATCCTTTAGGGATGGGCAAAAGTTGCAAACTTGCAATTTTAGAAAGAAACAACAGTAAAAAGAAAGCAAAAAAGAGAATGGCTTATGTTGTGAAAATATATCTCTTTATAAGAGTTATAATAAGTTTACAAATGCGAACTCTGCCTCCAACAACCTAAGACTGCGCACCATGTCCTATGGGAATGCCCATTCGCTCAAAACGTGTGGGCTCTGTTCAGAGGCCGAACTCAGAAGTGCAGCAACAGAGCCAGTGATTTCTTCCTCTTATTTCGGCAAATGCAGAGGAAGCTCAGCCAACAGGAGTTAGAGAAATGGGCTGTCACAGCATGGGCAACATGGAATGCGAGGAATAAATTTTATTTCCAACACTTCCAAACTCACCCAAACGTGATCTCTGAAATGGCGAGTGGTCTGCTTGAAGAATACCAAGTTACCAACGCCTTATGGATACACAGTGAAAAACCAGTTTTCATTTTTCTCCCTGTACTGTCACATGAGATATCTTGCAGTCACCTCATACTCAAGCACCTTCCTGGGCTTGTTTTTGTATATACATGATTTCCATATTAATGAAATTTCTATCGTTCTGATCTCAAAAAAAAAAAAAAAAAAAAAAAAGGTTTACAAATAACATCCCAATTAATGAATGTCATATAAATTAATTATATATCTAAAAAACGTATTTCGTGCATCTAAGTCTAACATATACTACTTTTCTGTGATAATATGTAGATATGTGTTTTTTAAAAAAATTAAAATTAAAAAAGTAGTAAAAGAGTAACGTTTTTGTTGAAAACATAAAAAAATAATTGACGTCTATAATAACAATTTAATATGATTCGGGTAAGCATTTTTAGCTTACAACATTTGCAATTAATAGTTTACTAGCATTATTCTTTTTTTTTTTGGGGGGGGGAGAAGGAATTAGCTTCATAGTTGTACAAACTAGTGAGTCAAAATTATACATTGTAAAATTGGACTTGACCTAAACTCGAAATATTTCATCTGAAGTAAACACCTGTGATCTGAGCTGTTTTTAAAACTTATTTAAAAAAAAAAAAAAAAAGATTTGTTTGATTTAACTTTTCTGCAGCACAATGCACAAATAGAGAGAATATAATTTTTCCAAATCTAGTTAACTAGAAACCAACGCTTAAAAGGATAGCCTCATTGACCATACTTATAACTGTTATTTTATGGAGAAGAAAAGATAGAAGGAAAGAGATAATATACTAAGAAAGCATAATAATTCCTAAATATAAATCCTACACAAAAACATATCATGTTTTGCATTATACAATCCTAAAAGCTCTACTAGGATCTAGATTACAAGATTTATTAACAAACTACACATAAATTAACTCATGATCAAGTCATTGCATTTAATCAAGATATAAACAATCTTACAAGCACTAAAAATTAGACCACTTTTCATGTTTCAATAGTATCAGCTCAATTGTAATTATATAACTTCATAAATCATGATTTTCAGTTTTTCACTCACTTATTCATAAAAAATAAAAAATAAAAGTTTTTCACTTACGTTCATTCATAGAAGGCATTTATGCACAATCATCATCATGCCGTACACCTAATTTTAAAATCAAGTTCCCTCAAGCATAAGAATTTTTGGTTTCTGCATACCCTTCAAATCATTGACTTCGTTAGTCATGAAACAATTACATTAGCTTTTTAATTTTTTTTTATAAATTTAATACTTTATAATTATTTGGTAAGTTATACTCGCATTTGATTATAATAATTTTTTCACACTAAGTAATTTGTCGAAAAACTTACCAAATTTTTCATGTGAAAAAATAAAGGTACATGCATAGTTGTCGGTATCGTACGATATGTATCGCATATCATGTGTAAAAAAGTTTCATATCTTATCAGCGTATCGTAAGTGCTCATGAATTATATGATACAGTGTGTGTATCGTATGAATCATATTATATTGTAAAATCGTACGTATCGTATGATACATAAACAAATGCTTTAAAATGAGATTTTTTGTCAAAATTTGTACTTTTATTTGAATCTAACAAGTTGTTAGACTTGTTTTTAACAAAAAATTATTAGGTTACTTAATTTAACCTAATAGAATAACATATTCATAAGTTTTTTTCCCCCCCTCTCTTTTCCTTACAAAATTTGGAATATATAGTACACAGATACATTTCACTTTAATATTTACAAATTTATTTTCATACTATGAATAAGATATTAATTGACAATATAATGATTTTATTTTTTATTTTTTTCATTATTGTTATAAGTCCAAGAAACTAGAATGCCAAGAAAAAATAATTTTTTTTAAAAATTATTAAATTCAAAAGAACAAGAAAAGATAGTAAATGTTAATAACGATGAAGAAAATTTTAGTAATGAAATAAGTTTGCATAATGATAAACATGATGATAGCATTGATTTAGATGGGGTTGATTAGGAAATATGATGAAAACAAATTATTATTTTTAGGTCATTTGTAATATATTATCACTTTTGAATTTAAGCAATTTGAATATATATATTATAAACACATTCTAGTTTGATTTATTTAGTTAGTTTGTTAAATATTATTACAAAGTGATGAATAAATTTGTCATTAGTTGAATATATTCAAAATTTATAATAAATATACCTTTTATATATATAAATCTATAATTTTGTTAAGTGTTTGTATATCTTACGATACCTGATACAATATGATACGTGATACACAAAAATAAAAAATTGATTCATAATACAATTCATGTTTTGACGACTATGAGCGCATGTTTTCAATTATATATATATATATATATATATTTTTTTTTTTGTTGATAACCGGTCAGAAACTTCAATTATATATATTCAATGTCTAAAAGTTTGCTCAAATTGTGATGTTTTCCAAACGGTACCGTTTTTTCTGAGTTAAGTGATAGTGCCCTAATAGATGGAGCCAAAAAAGGACCCATCCGTGCGACAATCAATGCTACCATAACATGTGGTTCCCGTCTAGTGGTTAACTCTTACTCAGCCCTGAAACACCAAAGCTCTTAACCCCTTCCCCTTCCTCTCTCTCTCTCGACGTAAATCTTTCTATTTTTCAAGTTTCTGTTCGCTGCCTCTTTGTTACATTGGTAAGCAAAGCTATCTTACCTTCTTTCTTCTAATAGATATATGGTACAATTTGAGTCTCCTTTTATTGAAATTCAACCTTTAATTTGATTACTTGCATACCCACTACTTACAAAATCGTAAAAACCATACCTTTTTTTTTTTAGAGTAGCCAGTATCTTTGTTAGTTGGTTTAGAGGTTTGTTCATTAGTCTTAAATAGTCACTGAGAAATAGCAAAGAAGTCTTTTTGTTTCTCTCTCTCTCTTTTCGTGTGTGTGATTTCATGGCTTCTTCATTGATCAATGGGGCTCAGAATCTTAAGCTCATTAGTGGCATAACCATAACTCCAACTGGGTTTGGTTTTGTTGGGTCAAATTTCCAGGATAGGCGCTTGCCCAATAAGAAGGGCTTAGTGTCTTTTGGTAGGAATTACAAGGCTGGAACTTTAACACCCAGATGCAGTATATCATCCTCAAGGCCAGCTTCCCAGCCTAGGTTCATACAGCACAAAAAAGAGGCATTTTGGTTCTATAGGTTCTTGTCTATAGTATATGATCATGTCATAAACCCTGGTCACTGGACTGAGGATATGCGGGACGAGGCGCTTGAGCCTGCTGATCTCTTTGATCGGAATATGATAGTGGTAGATGTAGGTGGTGGAACTGGGTTTACCACTCTTGGTATAGTTAAGCATGTGGATGCCAAAAATATTACAATTCTTGACCAGTCCCCACACCAGCTTGCCAAGGCGAAGCAGAAGGAGCCCTTGAAGGAATGCAAAATTGTTGAAGGTGATGCAGAGGATCTTCCGTTCCCAACTGATTATGCGGATCGATATGTATCCGCTGGGAGGTACTATCTTTGAGTTTCATTGCTTGTTTAGAATGTTGTTTATTTATATAGGTGATTATTGTATTGCAATTGAAGTTTTCTGGCGGAGAATTATAGTGCATGGAATTGACACAATGTTAATCTTTTTAAGACATTAATGAATTCTAGGAAATGAAATTGAAAATTGATTTCATTTCCTTCTTTAAGTGAGGCTTCATTCCCTTTTTAAAGAGAAAAAGGGAATGTAAATTTTCATTCATACTGGTCTTGTAGTACATTCAATGTATAGGAAATAATATCTTTCTTTCTGAATATTTATAATTGTGAGGACTTAAAGTAAGAAAGTGTTCTTTTATTTTTATGTTTGACTTATGATATTGATAAAATTATTTCCTTACAGAATGGTATCTTCTAATTATAGTTCTGTTGTAGGCTTTTAGCATCTCTATATCTTTTTGAAAAAAAAGAAAAAAAGAAAAAAAGAAAATCCTTTTCTTTCTTTCATGTAATATACTTTCTAGAGGAAATATCTTATGTAATATTCTATAATTAATCCTCAGTATCGAGTATTGGCCGGATCCACAGCGTGGAATCAAGGAGGCATACAGGGTACTGAAGATAGGGGGGAAGGCCTGTCTTATAGGTCCTGTGTACCCAACCTTTTGGTTGTCTCGTTTCTTTGCAGACGTGTGGATGCTCTTTCCAAAGGAGGAAGAGTACATTGAATGGTTTCAGAAGGCTGGTTTCAAAGATGTTAAACTAAAAAGGATTGGTCCAAAATGGTACCGTGGTGTCCGTAGGCATGGCCTGATCATGGGTTGCTCTATAACAGGTGTGAAGCCCTTTTCTGGAGACTCTCCCCTACAGGTAACATACTTCTTCATGCCTTCTGTTTTTTAAGTAACAGATGAAATACTATCTGAAGATACTCTTGATTTTGTCATTTACCTGACATTATGGTAATCATGTTTTTGTTATATGTTGTTTTTTCTTTGGTCAATAGTAAGAATCAAATCCAAAAGTCCAACATCAAGAGTTTCTCAAAAAAAAAAAAAAAAATCCAAAAGTCCAACTTCTGCCTTGTGGATACCTTTTGTCCTTTATAACTATACCAGAAGTCAAGAAACCACTGGTGATAGCCATGTTTTGATAGTTAAAAAAAAAGGTTCGGTGATGTAGGACCACCTAAGCTTTTCACCTAGATTAATCCCACTTTAGACCTTAGGCTTCACCACCTAAGGTTGTTTGGATTCATCACCTAACGTAATGCACATTTTGCATCAATAATCACTGAATAATATATAATAATAGTCTGAATACAAAAGAAATCATCTGGGGCTTTATATACAGCTTCGATGAATCATAATGATAAAGATAAACTCTCCTAATACGAATCCTGAACAATCTCAATACTAATCCGATAATAATCAAATGCTAATGATAAACACAAATAAAGATAAACATAACACAAATGATAATCTCTACAGATGTGCTATGGCGTGGTGTCCGCATCATTTGGTTAACGAGTGTCCTTGGGGTATTTGTTAATAGACCATTTTAAGAAAGTTTTCATACCACTTTCACGGGAAATATAAAAAAAATTGTCAAAAAATCAGTTTTTTTTTTTTTTTTCATAAAAAGTTTCTAAAAATATTTTCTAAACCAATGCACTTAGGGCATCCACTGACTTTTCCTTAAAAAAAACCTTGAATATATATGTCACAGGCCCACAGCTGACTTCTTGCAATTTTGTAAAGATTTTTCATGATGATCATATGGTTAGGAGCACTTGAATATCATAATTATCATTTAAAAAACCTTTCATTACACTAAAATTAATGATGCATAGTGCCTCTCAAAAGTTTTCTATAATGTCAATAGAGAATGAGATTATGCAAACATCACCAATATTAATGATCTTACAAAGATTTTAGCCAATCGGCCGAGAAGTTTTTCTGGTAGAGCTAGTCTTGCTGTGTCAATAATGAAGCTTTCATTACACTAGAATTAATGATGCATAGTGCCTCTCAAAAGTTTTCTATAATGTCACCAGAGAATGAGATTATGCAAACATCACCAATATTATTCTCTTACAAAGATTTTAGCCAATTGGCTGAGAAGTTTTTCTGGTAGAGCTAGTCTTGCTGTGTCAATAATGAAGTTTGTTTTCAAAAGGGATTCTGAAATTGTTGCTGAGCATAGGGAGGATTTTAATGCTTGTTTTGAGCTCAATATAATATATGCAAATTGGTGAGTGGTTAAGAACATGTCACTTACCCGCACAAGATAACAAGGAGAGTTATGTGGTGTTTTTCTTGCATATGTGGTGTTTTTCTTGCATATATGTTGAGTTATGTGGTGTTTTTCTTGCATATATGGTTGTACGCTATGTCAAAGTCATTTGGATGGACTTAAGATTTGTTTGAATACCGTTTATTGCTGAAAACTGAAAACACTGTAACACAATAATTTTTAAATGTATAAATAGTACTGTGAGACCCAGTTTTAAAGAAAAATTTGCTGAAATCCGTACTTGCGGATCCCGTGAACAGTGCATGGGACCCACACAAAATGCCAAACACAGCTGAAAATTTCATTCTCAGTGCTATCCAAACTCACACTTATTTTCGGTAAGCAGTCCTCTGAATAGACCAATAAGTGTGTTGTATGGTCCTAGGGATTAAAAATATTTTGAAGTCTTTTAAGTTTAAGAATATGATGTGAGGATTTTTTTTCGGTGCAATTGGGAAGGAAAATACAACAACAACAACAACAACACATCCCAAAATTTTGGGGTTGGCTATGGATATTTAACAGATTAGTTAGGGTTGGCCACATGTATTCTTTTCCTCCATTCTATTTTATTTGAAATCATATTCTCTATTACTTCCTTAATTGACAAGTCTTTTATTTCTTCTACTAATGTTATTTTGGGTATTCCTCTACTATTTTTTAATTCCCTTAATTGCTCTTCTCTGAACATGACTAAACCATCTCAAGCGACTCTCTCTGATCTTTTTATCAATAGGAGCTACCCTTATCTTGAAATATTCTTCTCTTGTTCTACCCTCATTTCAAGATTCCTGCCATATTTTATACCTGATTTTGGACTACTCTTCTCCCTTCTTTGTTTTATTAAGCTCTCAAACCAAATAAGAAATAGTCGTTGTTTTGAAGATATTGAGAGATCTATTCTGGACCTCAAGCTTTTCTTTTTTAGAACTTTGTTGGATTGGTTGTTTGCTTTGCAAAACAAATCTTTCCCTTCTTTTTTTGTTTTCCTAGATTCTTGCAATTTTTATTTTTGATTTGTTGTCCCCATGTTCACTCCCTGTGTACTAGGGTGTTTCCTTTTTGATATCAATATATCTTTTACTTATCAAAAAAAAAAAAAAGCTGCTAGAATTGAGATCTTGAGGAGCCATTTTCTATGATGTCAAGACTGAAAAGTCCAAAGTGTGCACGTGAAAGGATTATAAAAATGAGAAGCTCTGGCTTGTGTTTGGCCGTTAAAACACCTTAACTGCATATGTTATTTTACAATTTTTTTTTTTCATTTGGATTTAGTCTATGAATTCCAAACAAAATCAGTATATAGTATAAAGGTGCAGAGTCTAAAACAAGGCATGAGGTAGTTTTAATTCCGACTTCTACGAAGAACTGTTGAATTGGTGATTATTAACCATTACTTTCTGACATCTCTCTCTCTCACTTAAGATTTATGAGGTGTGTGGTTCATGCAGCTTGGTCCAAAGGCAGAGGATATAAAGAAACCTGTGAATCCATTTGTTTTCCTTTTCCGTCTCATTCTTGGTGCGATAGCTGGAGCTTACTTTGTACTGGTTCCAATTTACATGTGGATCAAAGATCAAATTGTTCCAAAAGGGATGCCTATCTAATATGGGAGGAAGCAATGGAAAATAATGATCATTTTCTCATTTCATCTCCAAGTGAATATTAGACAGCTTGTGATGGTTAGTGTGTCCTCTGCTCAAGATAAACCTGTTAATAGCAAACCAGACGAGGTATCTAGTTGCTTCAGGCGGACAAATTTGCCTCAGGGCTTAGTGCTGTTTGGGGCTACAAGTCTACAACCCCAATAAGGTTGTTGCAATGGTTTTTTAGTCGTTTAGTGCATGTAACCAACTTACCGTGATTGTCATAATTTATTTACTATTTCTCAGATAGACTTTCACTTTTAAGGGTAATCATGGTCTTGGGGATTTTTAAATACACTTATGGAAGGATTAGCTGCGAAGAAACAGAGGGGTAATGTAATGAAGTTAACAATTTCATTGGCTAAATTACAGTGAGCACTTCTGGGGTATGGTGAATTTAACCAGCATCATGTTCTAAGAAATTCAAAACTGGTATTAAAAATGGTTCAACTAATTTGGGTATGCGTTTCAAGTCTTGTGTAGGTTTCAATAATGGTTTGGGCATGGGAGAGGTTTTAGCTTTTTAAATATGGTGGTGTGACATAGCATGATTAACATTTGAGTTTCTTTTACATTCCATGTTCCTGAAATTGATTCTATCAAATAGTTCACATCTTCTATTATCATCTATTTTTTAGGTATTTAGGGAATCCTTCTTAATAAACGAAATATTTGTATCATCTCAATGCCAATTGATTTCAATGTAATAAGTAGTGAATTTAAAGTTTGTGGTATTTTCTGTTCCTTCGGATGATATGATGTGTTAAGCATTTGCTATTTGTTTGGAAAGCTCCTACTACTATGATGGGGAATTCTATGATATTGCTTCTAATACTAGGTGAACTCATACTGGTCAAAGTAGAAGAAGGAAATGGTCAGAGTGATTTGGCATGGTGACCATTGAGCCTCTGTAATATCTAACAAAGTGGAGTCAGTCATATAGAAATAGAATAGAACATCAACACGTAAAAAATGGGATGAAGGAACTAGTTACAACTGCTATCATGACTTTTAAACTTCACTTATTTTTCTGATCATTATGTCCTGTCAATTGATGGTAGTTTATGAGAAGACAAACAGTACGCTCTTAGCGTGCCAATACAAGCAGGCCGGTCAAAAGCATAGACTATATTATATGTTGGATCCTGCCACAAAATGTTACCGAAAGTGTTTTTTCTTGTAGCAGTTTGATCTTCAACTAATTCAAAGTACTAACTTTGAAATGAAATTGAAATATATATATATATATATATATATATTTTTGTCTTAGATACAAACGCCAACTTTGCCACGTGAAAGATTTTACTTTTTGAAAAGAGTCAATAACATTCGGTGACATTTAAAATGTTCCTAAAATCTCATCAAATTATCACAAGCTATGATCAAATTATTGATTTGCTTATACATGGTTGGGACAAAATTATTAATTTTCTGGAAGAAGTGGTGGGTTTTTACATTAGATACATGCTCTTACTAGCTTGACCTTCCAGAAAATATTACTATGTGCATTATTAAATTGTCAAGCTTTGTAATTGTAGAGCAGCTTACAGATAGAAAGTAGAAACCTAAGCCTTGGGTTGGTTGGGACTCAAATAAACTCAAAATTTAGCTAGTCAATCCCTCTAATTCCCAGTCTTCATTTGAAGGTTGAACTTGAAAGTCCAACGCATGGACCATGACTGGAACGAGTGATCTTTGTGAGAGAAAGATAATCAAGAGGTAATTGACTATGTCAATGTAATAGTTGTTGTATCTTCGAGATTAACTGCTCCCTCCCTCCAAAAACTATAGTGTACTTTACAATCGTACTATTTCATTGAATGAGAGCTGGTGTGAAAATGTAATATTTTAGAGCTGAATAGCAGAACAGGAAACCGCGTAGACAGCCAAGCACATTAATTTCATTTGTCTCTGGAGTCTGGACTCTGGACCATTTGTGATTGTCAACCAAGGACAAGGCTCACACTCCCATTTAGTCTACTTGCATTTTGTTATACCCCTCTTATAATTGTAAATGGTAGGATTAGGAATTCTTATGTTGTTTTTCCTTTTTGGGTTTAACGGATTGATCTCTTAAAAATTACTATTAGTATATGATTGATCTTAATCCTTTTAACAAATATGTCCAGCAAAGATTGTTGCTCTTGTTAATTTAAATAAGACGAGAAAAAAAAGTTAATTTATGTATTAATTAAACCAAACACGGTTTGCTTTTATTGGTTGGGTGGTATCAATCAAGGGCCGTGTGATGGGCTTCGAACACGGAAGGACCAATAAGCCTATATCAAGTGCATTGTTAGAAGAAGTAATACCTAACAATTTTATTAGGAAAAAATTTAGGCACGTTACTCTAAATGTTGTTCCTTAGATTCCCTATTAAGATTTAATCATGTGAAAACTTAATTAAAAAAGTACACTTTCATTCTATGAGAAAAAATTCACATGACAGAATTTTAAAAGGAGAATTTAAGGAACAACATCTAAGTACTGTAACTAAATCTTGTTCATTTTATAATATGATGATATGAAAACATAAAGTATTGTAGTTTGCTTATAAACGTATCACACATTTAGGTTGCGTTTGACATTAGTTGAAAAGACATTTTTTTTTTTTTTTACTATTTAACTTATTTTTGTTACTATTCATGGGTCTCATTACATTTTTTGATAATATTCATGGGTCTTATTATATTATTTCAACTTTATATACGGTACTTTCAACAAAAAATTTTCAGTTTCAATTAAATAAACTGTTATCAAGCAGATTTTTAGTCACATAAATAAGTGCGGAAACAGTGGCTTGCAATGTATGTATAAAATGTAATATATATATATATATATTTTTTTTTTTTTGAAACTTATATATATATATATATTTTATAAACGTATAAAATGTAATATTTAGTTCTAGGTCTGGTTCAGTTTATATTAGTATATATCTCGTGCAAGCAACGCAGCGTGCCCTTTGGGTGTTGAAAATGTGGAAAACAAAGTGCACAACTCCCCATACC
The DNA here is from genome assembly GCA_019022515.1 of Quercus aquifolioides. Taxonomy (NCBI): domain Eukaryota; kingdom Viridiplantae; phylum Streptophyta; class Magnoliopsida; order Fagales; family Fagaceae; genus Quercus; species Quercus aquifolioides. The sequence goes on along the minus strand of CM032334.1, from coordinate 1,365,150 downwards.
CTCTCTCTCACTCCATCTTGCTCTTTGAAATTTGAATGCCCCTTTGTCTCCTAAACACCAAACCCTTACAGCTGTCCTATTTTTATATTATTTTTCTACTGTATATTACTTACAAATAATACTATACTAAAATGCACATATAAATTTTCAATTAAATTAATACTTGTAATAATCTATTTATTTCTTTTCTTTTCTCTTTTTTATTTTTCCCTTCCCAAAAATAAAGTCCATTTAGAAACTAGAATGAATGGTCATACGATTCTTTTCTAATAATAAGGCCAAACACCAAACTATAGTCATAAGCTTAGTTTGACTCTTTAATTTTTTAATTTTGGGAAAAGAAGTTGTGCTATACTTTACCACATTAAAGTTCTACATAAAGCCCAGCTAAGGTTGAGCTATACTCAGATTATAAAAAAAAAAAAAAAAGATTGAGCTATACTCAACATTCTCTCTCTCTTTGTGTGTGTATATCTCTTAAGGTGTTCTTGAGGTTTCAGAACAAACTCCATGGCAGATGTACTGAGTGAAGAACAGATTGTTGAGTTTAAAGAAGCCTTTTGTCTGTTTGACAAAGATGGAGATGGTGAGCATTTCCCTCTTATATATGCTTATGTTTAGTGGCTTTACCTTATTTATTATATGCACTTATGCTTCCACATCTATAAAACATGTTATCTTTCTGTTTAGCAATAAAAAGGACCTATAAAACATGTTTTCAAGATGTATGAGTGGAATAGCATATTTATATGGTGCTCAAATACTTGATTGTGTAGGTTGCATTACTGTTGAGGAATTGGCAACTGTTATCCGGTCATTGGATCAAAATCCAACGGAGGAGGAGCTTCAGGACATGATAAGCGAAGTTGACGCTGATGGAAACGGAACTATAGAGTTTACAGAGTTCTTGAGCTTAATGGCCAAGAAAATGAAGGTAACCGATTAAAGTTAATTACTTTTTAAACATACCAAACTACACTCGTTAACCAAAAAACATGTCAATGTATCCTACCAAAGAAAATGAAGTAATATCTCAAATTGGCAATTCCAAAATTTTGTTCTACAAGTTTGTCTTCTCCTTATGTAGTAAATGATAAATTACTATTAATCCTAAAAATTTAAACGGTTAAGAAAATATGAATTTAATATTCTAATAGTAAAGAGAATAACAATTAAACAAATTTACAACCAAACATAATTGAACCATTATCTGTGTTTATGGTTGGATATTTCTGTTTTCTTTTGTAGGAAACTGATGCAGAGGAGGAGCTTAAAGAGGCTTTCAAAGTCTTTGACAAGGACCAAAACGGATATATATCAGCTACTGAGGTATATTTTTATCCCTTAAATACTCTTTAGTTCAGATATGAATACGTAAATTTATAAAAGTGAAAGTGAAAGCCTCCTTTTTTCCTCTAAAATGACACTTTTGTTTCTTGCTCTTTGCCTGTATTGACCTTGTCAAATTAAGAAATGTTCTGTCATGGGGAAATTAGTGAAGTTTTAATTAAATTCTACTACAGTATTAGATTTCAGACATTGCTGGGATCACCAACATGGAGAGTTATGATACGATATAGTTTTATGATCATGTCTTAATAGTGAAATTGTTAATATTAAAATATTTTACTTGAACCATCGTGTAAAGTAGATTAAATGTTTTGCATATGTATTTCACATGTTCACCTAGTTTAGATTAATTTATATGGGTATCATCTACATGACAATACCTTGTACGTTTCAGCGTGCAATGAACATTAGCAATGTTTAATTTTATTTTAGACAATGCATCTATGTTTGACATGAAACTTCTAAAAAAGAATTAAAAAGTGATTCTCTTTGTTTGTGTGTAGCTGAGGCATGTAATGATCAATCTAGGCGAAAAATTGACGGATGAAGAGGTGGAGCAGATGATCAGGGAGGCTGACCTGGATGGTGATGGACAGGTCAACTATGAAGAATTTGTCAAAATGATGATGACCATTGGATAAACATTTCAGCAGTAAGACTGAAGAAATTTCTAAATTCAAATTCATTGATTCCCTCAACCTCATTTGCCAGCTAGAAATAAGTGTGACTATTTGTTGTAGTATTATTGTTGTAGCCGACCAAAAATTAGAATCACTTTGTACTCACCCTTTGATTTGTTCAAATCTAAATTGTATTCTTTCTTGTTTTATATTTTGTTATGTGCTTCAAATTAGAATAAATATGAATTAATTTTTCAAAGTAATTTCCTTATCCTACAACTCATACAAGATATGATGATGTGAAATTTCTCCAGCTTTTGGTTCTAAGCTTTGACTTTGACTGAGGACATCAATGGTTGGAAATGCATGTATACATACCAAGAAATTTAATCATGAAATTTTGTATAGTTTATATACTCTCTTTTGTTGGAGAGCCTAGAGTGATTCAGCTGTCCCTTTCATATTAACTTTTTGAGATTTATATTATATGTTTTTGGTGATAACCTACTCCGTATATTTATTTTTTTCTTCGGGGGCTAAGGGATATCCTACTCTCTTTCTGTTCCAAATTTTATGTTTGTAAAGGAGAAGGCAAACAAGGACAATGTCATATTCATTTTTGCAAGGGCAACGACCTTTTCTAACCCAATTTTGCAAGTCTGCACAAAACCGCGTTGAACTATTGGTATTCTTCTTGACATGTTGCATAAGAAACCATGGAGGTATATACACTCATGTTTCTCATGTACACGCATGCAACGCTATTAAATTTGTCTTTGAGGGAATGCATGTATATGGACAGTATAATTAATAGCAAGATTTTCAAAGATCAAGACATCAATCTAGAGGTATGAGACATTTATTAAAGATTAAAAGAGATCATGTTCTTTCTTAAAAAAAAGAGATCAAGTTAGCATGTCCTTCTCTCTCTCTCTCTCTCACAATTTGTTTTTAGGGATATTACAAATTTTATTACATAGAGCTTACAAAATGATGCGTCAATAATCATTAAAAAAAAAAAAAAAAAATTTAACATTCATATATTAGGTGGTTGAAACTCACCAATCACATTTATTACAATATTAGTTTGTAAGATTTATATAATAAAATTTGTAATAATTTTAGTGTTTTCTATACAATTTTACATGATAGCTAAGTTAAGTAGTAATACATCATCAAGGACAAAAGGTAAATTTTGACTTGTTTATTCACATCTTATCATCTCTCTCTCTCATTGATTGTGTGTGTTAGAGTTTCAGTCCTTATAACCCCAAGCTATTACTACAAAGGTTAGACCTTTTTGTAGTAGTACTCTGGTTATGTAATATATTATAAGTCTGTTAAAAAACCCCAAGCTATTACTACAAAAGTTAGACCTTTTTGAAGTAGTACTCTGGTTATGTAATATATTATAAGTCTGTTAAAAAATCTCAAGTTATTACTACAAAGGTTAGATATTTTTGAAGTAGTACTCTGGTTATGTAATATATTATAAGTCTGTTTAAAAAATTCTAATAAGTATTACTTTTTCCTCAAAAAAAAAAAAGTTTCAATCAACTTAATTGGAGTAGTAATTTTCTTTGTCGTTGAAGAAAATATTTGAGTTCAAATTTTGTATATACCAAAAACCACTTAGTGTTTTTGCTTGATAATAAAGACCAATTTTTTAAAAGCATATGATGTTCACACTTCACTCTATAATTTTTTTTTTCTTTATCAATAAGTAAAGACTTTGATGAATTTTTCAAGAGTTTTGTAGCTCAAAATTTTTTCAAGAGTTTCAATATCATTGAGCTGTAAATAAAAGTGAACAAACAAAGATAATAAGAAAAGAAGAATCAAGGCAGCAAAACTGCCGAACTTACCATTTCTTGCTCAACCCATACAAACTCTCTTCTCAACACAAAAAAAGAAAAAAAAGAAGAAGAAAAAGAAATGAATTACACCCAAGGGCCCCTTATATGATAATACAGCGACGAGGAATTATACAGTTACTATAGATGAGGGAAAAGAGATGCTACTCTTCGCTGGTTTATCTCAATGTACTAATAAACCAACTGTGTCTCCTGATCACAACTCCATATTCCAAAAACTTGAATCAGAAAGAAAACCCAACCAAAACAAATCAAAGTGAAACTCGAAAGTGATTACTTTTTTTTTAATTAATCACTGTTGCACAGCACATGCAGTTGCCAAAGAAGGAAGACCTGTGCTTGCGCTTCTCTTTACCTTTTGGTGCAGTTGATGCAACTTCTTCAGTAGACAAGTTACACAATTCTCTAGTTGCCTTTTTGGAAACAGCATGGTTTTCTTGTTTCTGTGGTGTGACTACAAATTGAGCTTCTTCCTCTTCCTTCAAGAAGCCTAGGAATGGAGTTTTTGATTTCTCAGAATCACTTCTTTCCAATGTGATAACTTTCTCTTCCACAGTCATTGCTTGATACTGTAACATGTGTTGGTTGTACTTGTACCCAACATGTGCAACCGGGTTTCCAAGACTAACTTCAGTCTGGCCTGATGAGCTCTCCATTGTAGCCTTATCCTGAATCAGTAGTGGCATTTGATCTGACTCTTCGCCTCTAGCTTCAATTCGGAGATCAAGATCAAAGCTTGGTGATTTTCGCATATGAACATGAGTGTTCATGCTATCGGAACTGGACTCAGAGCTAAGCCTTCCCATACTTTCTTGTGCTTCAGTACTTCCATTTATAAATGCAGATGCTTCACCTTTGATACCTTCTACACTGGAATGACTAGCTGAAGTTTTAGTTTCTGTTACTGTCAACTCAACTATAGAGATTAAATTTTCTATGTTCAAGCTTGTGGAATTAAAAGTGGAATCTTTCAGAACAGAGAACTCATCACAGCTTTCTTGCTTCAGCTCAGGGATTGGCTCAATGCTGCTGCTTTGAATAATAGTCTCAGCTGCTATTGTAGTGGCCTGGTTGTGAACTTCAGACTGGACTATAGAAGCAGGAGACTGTGAGAGCAAAGCTTCTGCCTGTTCAATTGGAAGTAATTGAGACCTACATTGTCTTGGGGTTTCACTTCCTTCTGTATCATTTCCTGTGGCATATGAAGCTTCTGCTTTGTCCTCTATTTCTTCAAAAATTTTCTTCTCTTCTTGTTGCTCCTCTTCACTTCTGTGTCCTGTGACAGTCAACCCTACTGGAACAGTAACCAATCCATGATCAGCAACCACCGAAAGCTCTCCTTCTGAGTCCTTGCAGCTTCCATCAGAATTCTTATTCTGGTTGCAAACAAGCTTGTCCTCATTTTCAGACCCAAGCTTCCTAAATTCCCTTTGGGATTTATTTGCCTCATCAGTATTTTGTTCTTCCATTGGCTCTTCACAGAACAGAGTTGGGTTGTACTGATGTGGCCTCTCTACAATGTCTGATCCACTTCCTACCATTTTTGTTTCTTCAGTTAGAACCATGCACTTGTCCTCAGGTTCAGAAACTTCTTGATGGGAGTTTAATGGCCTATCCAGCAGAACAGCTTCAAGTTGTAAATTCAAGGAATCATTCCTAATTGAATTGGCTACAGTAGATAACTCCCCACTGTATTTGTTCAAAACAATGCTCGGAGTGTCTGATGTTATTGTTGGCAGATTGCTCAAACCAATCCCTATCTCATCTCCCTTTATAATCTCAATTTTCTCTTTGAATGACATCTTATCTTCTTGGTACGGTGCTTCTTTTACTAATGAGTCACCCATCTTTTCCACATTGGGATTGTCACCCAGATTGTTTGACAAATTAGGACCTAAGGGGTGACTATTCTTATTAGCACATATAAAACTTGATCCTAGAATATCCTCACTTTTGTGCAGCAAGCTACAGCCATCTTCTTCAGATTGGTCAGCATTAACTTTATCTAATGCAAGTTGATTAGACTTTAAATGTAAAGATTGTTGAGGTTCTGGATCATGTGGTGTAGATATAGTATTAAGAGTTGAATCTTCGTCTTCGTCTGCAGCAGTTTGTTGCAAACAAACACTAAGGTTTAGGTTGGGTTGTACTCACTTTTTATGTTTACAATTACATTACTTCTTACTTGTACTAATTTAAAAAAAAAAAAAAAGCAATAAATTCAAAATATACCATCAATAATTGGAATAAGGTCACTTCAAAATTATTAGACTGAGTATGCTAACCTTCACTGATGGAAGCCTGCTTCTCAAGCTGATGATCATTTGTTCCCAATAGATTCTCCTTCAAATTTGAATCTATTGGCTTCTCATGAGCTTTTAAATCTTTTGGTGAAAAAGCTGTTTTGATTTCATTGTCTTCATCACTTGCTCCAACTGATTTAACTACCGCTTTTAAAGATTCAGCGGGAGAATGAACCTCATTTTCTTCTTGCTCTATAGAAACAAAAGGCCAAAATTGAAGACTACGGATTGAAAACAAAGTTCTTTAAAATAATTAGACTGGGTATGCTAACCTTCATTTATGGAATCTTGCTTCTGAAGCTGATGATCACTTCTTTCCAATAGGTTCTCTTGAAAATTTGATTCAATTGTCTTCTCATGAACATCTGAACCTTTCTGCAAAGAAGATGGTTGGACTTCATGATTTTCTTCATTACTTGCTTCAATTGCTTTCACTAATGCTTTTGGAGATTCAGTGGGAAAAAGAACGTCATTTTCTTCTTGCTCTATAGAAGCAAGGGAATAAAGTTAATGTATATGGAATTATCAGTTGATCAACTGGCAAGGGTTGATGAATGTAAGTACTGGCTAAAAGCAAATTACCAACCTCTTCCACCTGATGTCTCTTTTGCAGTGTGAGTATCTTTTGCCCCTGTTGAGTCATTAGGAGCTAACCCTGTAACTTTTTCATGAAAATCTTCTGCTTCAGTTGTTGGAACTGTTTCATCTCCTCCTTTGACATTATCTGCATCAGCAGCTTCTTGAAACACATTTTTGGAATCTATAGCATTTGTGTTATCCTCTTCTGCATTTGTACAAACAACTATTATAAACAGCCTAGAAGAACACTTATTTCGGCAAAGTCAGAACTAAAGAAAATATCAATGACCTGATGGATTGCCATACCTTTGAGACCAGATGTGTTATTGTTGCCCATCTCATTGCCCATGTCTATGTTGCCAACTCCTGCAATATAATGAAGCAAAAAGAATGAAACTTACGAGAATCAACTATAAGGGCTGGTGTCTTTCAGTAGCAGTGTCTAACTTAAAAGAGTGTTCGAAGTCCAAAATGTGCAAGTCTAAGAACTGCATACCATGACGATCATGATAGCCACATGCATATAGCAATAAACATTTAAGGACAGCTCCATTTCCCTGTGACTGCCAGAGTGTTGATACTTGATTAAAACGGCTACTTCACACTTATTGCTTAAAGCAAAAGCCTCGTTGGGTCATTTGTCAGCCAAACATATATGCCTCTAAAAGTAGTGGAACGTCTACATCCAATTCTATTTTCTTTATCTGACATGGACATTCTATGATCATGAATTTTACGGTATCAATTTGGAAATTGATAACTAAATTGTTAGCTACTCAAGGTGCCTTGTGTAGCCTATCATTGGCCTGCCCATATGATTATGTTTTGCTAAATTTTTTTAACTACTATTTAAAGGCCAGGCAACCTGGTAGAATATTTAGGCCAGTCTAATCTAGCCTACTAAAGCAACCCTTTTTTTACATGCACTACGCAGACAAATATAGGTGTTCTGATATGTTGGGAGTTTGTAGGGTACATAAAAAGGCTTGGTGTTGTGTTTTTTATACGCACTCTACATCAGTACTAAAAACAAGTTGGATCCATTTTCCATTTTCAAAACAAACAAGTAGGTTCATGAAGGTCTTATGTTGTTCAAGGACATGTGGGAAGTACCATAGAAAAAGATGCATCTATTAACAAAATACCTCCATATTTCAATCTTAATGTTCGTACTTTAGGGAAAGGACCTACATGGCTGCCCAAGACCGACACAGATGATCAAAATGATCTTTTATTTAGATGATTGTTTAATTTCAGCTTAAAAGATCTCTATTGTTTTATTTTGGCCTTAGCCACATGTAGAACGAAGATTGGACAGCATCAGCTCTTCATAGCAGACTGGTCGAAATAACCATGGGTATGGAATAATGGTTTTGATAAGCCCATGGACAGGTGGGTCTCTTCAAGATTTCTTGGTGTTAAAAGTTTATTTTAGGTGCAGGGTGGCTAGAAGCAGATATACTTTTAAGGCTAACTTCATCATAGCTGCGCATTTTTCTTTGGAACTCTCTACCTGTCCACCGGCTCAAAAGTTTACCAGTTGGACCCTCCATCCTCCTTTTCCCACTAGAAGAACAGAAAAGTAAGTGTTAATGGAAATCCACCACACCCACTTTTAAACTAAATATTAGCCATGGAAATGATTACGCCATATTGCATTAAGGAAGTGATTTTATATATTTTTTTTCTTGGTAAGTTGTATTAAACATTTAAGCCTAATTTTCTGATCTCCACGAGGACACAAAATACAGGCTTCTTCTGGGCCTTGCATGGTCTAGGCCATAAGGGGTTAGCTTATTAACTTAGTTTTTGGCCCAATTTCTCGAGGCTTTTGTAAACTAAGTTGCTAGCATTTGGATCACATATATACGCATACACAAAAAATAAAGTTAGTTGGAAATTCCACCGCTTGTGAGGAGAAAATGAAATGAAATCAGTGGCGGAGCCAGGATTTCAGTTTAGGGGGCAAGATTGAAAAACAATACTAAAAACAAAATTAATCTAAAAGTATTAATCGATAATAATAACAAAATAAATAGACAATTGTAACAACAAGTATATATTTCATATTATTAAAACAAAGAAACAAAAATAATCAATCATAGTTAAGTGAGAATTTAATTTAAATACATAAAATTTAGACATAATTTAATTGCTTAAAATAAATAAATCAATCTACAAAAGTTAACTATAGAACCTACTAATTGAATTGTCATACAAACACATTTTTTTCACAATAAATTTTACAATTGTTATAATAGTAGACTGTGAGTTGTGAAGAAAATAAAGTGGTAGGTTCATCAATGTAAGTTGTTCATCATTTTTACAATTGTGAAATTTTTTGTGAAAAATGTTATGTTTATAGTATTATAATTATAATAAGAAAAAAAAAATTAGAATAGGGAAGAAAAGCACTGTAAACAGTATAATGGATGGGTCAAGATCAAAACTACTTGAAATAAATACTATTTAAGAATAGTAAAATAGGTGAAAGTGTGACTGTGTGAGGGAATTGAGAAGCTTTTTTTTCCCTTCTTTCTTTCCGGTGTCAGGGCTGTTTCATAATAGTGGGAGTGCTTTTCTATTTTTTCCACTTACAGAGGGCAGACTACTTAAATGCACATCACATAGTAGGTATCAAGCATTTTTTAAAGGAGTCAGGGGGGGCAATTGCCCCCTCTCGCCCCCCCCTGGCTCCGCCCCTGAATGAAATGAAAATAAATGAAAATAATAATTTTATAATATTCTTCCATTTTCTTGTTTAGAAATTTTAATAGAGAAAATAGACTTTCCTTTCCATTTCATTCCCTCATAAACTCTTAAACAAAGAGAAAACACACGTGTTAGAGATAAGGGTTTGGGTTTGAGCTTTTTTTCCTCCTCCTATCATGGCCAATGAAACTAAATGACAAGTTTTCAAAGGTATTTGAGTTTTCTTTTAACAAGTACTTTGGAAGATTCCTTTGTGGCAAAATTGGGTTTTGCAAAGCTCATTGTGGCAATCTTGCATTTTTTTCAAGTTTGTTGTGTACGCTCAAGTTATGTGATAAAACTTGAGTAGAAGATCATTTTTTCACATCACTTGATCAACCAATGAAAATCATTCTTTCACATGACTTGATTAAAACTCTAATTTTCACCTAGAAAAAGATTGTTTTGTCACTAAATTTCATAATGGTCCATTATGATGCGACTATAAAAATCATTCTTTCATATGACTTGATCAAAATTTTTAATTTATACCTAGAAAATGACTACTTTGCCATTGAATTCCATAATGGCCTATGTAAATTTTTATTTTAAGTCAAATATGAAATTATATTTTATAAAAAAAGAAAAAAGAAAAAAGAAAAAATTATGAGAATGTAATAGAATGAAAAATTTATCATTGGGTGTGTGAAATGACATTTCACCCTCAACCTTGAAATTTTGTTACTGGTTACAAAATATGGTGTTTACAACATGATAACAAATGAAGCATTAGCATGACTAAACCTTAAACTCCTTGAATCCTCAAATTAGAAATAAGAAATCCTTAAGATAGAGATTTGGACCCACAAAAAAAGTTTTAAAAAGCTAAAGGAAATACTAAAATTTTAATTAATAGTGAACTATTGAATGAGTCTAAACATTACTCTTTTTTAAGAGCGTGAATGGATATGCAAAACGCATTCTTAAAACCCAAAAACCCCAAATTACCACATATATAGGAATGCAATATGCAATTTTTTTTTTTTTTGCATATTGCTAGTAGTAGGATTGAAATATTATTCTTATTTTATTTTATTTCTCTCTCTCTCTCTCTCTCCCACACACACACACACACACACACACATTATGGTTTAGATCGAGAAATAACTTTAGGTCATGGTGGCAACAATGGAGAAGCATGAGAGTGGTTGTATAGGTTTGGGTTTTGATTTGTAGAGGAGGAGCGTGACATGTGGGTTGCGATTTAGGTTGTTGGGTTGTGATTTGGGTTTTGGTAGTGGTTGATTTGAGATTTTGAGTTGTTGCGGTAGTTGTAGATTGGTTGTGGTGTTGTCATGGCTGTGGAGGGTCGTCGATGCTACTGCTAGTGGGTTTGGTTTGGGGTTTTGTGGCAATGGCTGAGTTTGGTTTTGGGTTTTGGTGGTTGAGTTTGATTGGTGTTAGTTGTGGTTGTTATTGATTTTTGTGGCTAGGTTTTGGTGGCAATAGCCAGGTGTATTTTTGGCTGGGGTTGGGCTGTTTGGCCGCTATCATGGTGTTGGACTGTTGGAGTAAAATAAAGAATGAGATGTATGGTGTATTGTTAAGTATGAATGTAAAATAAATAAAGTAGTGTTTTTTTATGAACAAAAAATGGGTAGAGGGGGGCGACCTAAGTTGACGTTTTCTACCTAGGCGTGACCATAATGACACTCTATCTGCTAGGTCTGGGCCTGCAGAAGCAGGGGATCCAAATGAGTCATAGCTGTGCAGCTAGCCCCATCGTGGATGCTAGTGAGCAGGGAGTTATTTACCAGGCGCTTCCCATTGCGGGATTCAAACCTGGCACCTCCACCTTTCAAACCCTTAAGAGTGGGTCCATCACTGACGGCTCCACATGCAAGCCAGGGTGGTCACAGGACCACCCTGACTTGCAAAAAATGTCTATATACACTTGCCTAAAAATAATTATATGCTAAACTAACTTATTGTGACCACCTTAATAAAAATATTGAACACCCTGACTTGAGAATTACAAAAATTTGGATCAACAAAAATAAAAGTAATGTTACATTCACAACATTTTTCACAATAATTTCACAATAAATCCAATATAGTAAAATGTTATTGATTCTAATTTGGTCATAATACTGATATTATTTTTTTTATCCACCAATAATAGCTTTTTGCATAAGATTTATTGTAAAAATATTGTGGGCGTATCACTCTAAAATTAATTTTGCCCCCCAAACATAATCCTTAATCCCTTTTTTTAAAAGGCTTAAATAACAACAATAAATATTAGCCTAAATAACAACAGACATAAATCAAACAAAAACAAGACAAGATCAAACAACAACAAGTGAACAAATTATTCAACAAAAAGCCTATTATAAAACGGAAAGATAAAAATCGCTAATCATTTAAATTCGTAACTCATTTAACCTATTCAATAAAAATAGTTCATAATTTCATTTTTCCTTAAAAAATTGTACAAAGAAAAATATTGTGGTTGTGAGTTTTCCTTAATGGTGACAATAGTTCTACTTTTTTTGGCTTTTTCAGTTGTAACAATTTTTCTCTCCTTACTCCTTAGCAACTTAACTTGTAGTTGTAACAAATATTCTCTCTCTCTCTCTCTCTTACCATTATAGAATTTTTCACTTAATTTATTACCCTGATTACAGCATTATCAGTTCCTACTTTATCTATTATCAGTCATTTTTCTCTTTGTTGGTAAAAAGAAATTTAATACTTTGTGTATTTATGCTTTTTTTTTTTTTGGTGACGTTGATATATTCAAGTTATCACTTTATTATATTTTATATAATTAAAATTTCTTAGTGACCACCCTAAAAAAAATTCCTAGAGCCGCCACTGGGGTCCATGACCACTAAACCAATTACCCTCGATAGTAATAAAATGGTGTTTTGAGAATGCAAATTGCGTATTTTTTGCATTCCCAGATGGGGGAATGTTGTAAGGGTTGGAAACCCTAAGCCTAGCATTTACAAAAAATTCTAGAATAAAGGAAAATTAGGTAAGAGTTAAGACCTCTCCAAGTAACAAAAGAATAGAAAAATTTAAAGAGAATGGAATAACTGATAATGGCTATACTAAAAAAAAACCGTAAAGACATGTTGGCAGGGGCGGAGCCAGGAATTTTTGTTTGGGAGGGCCAAGTTGCAACTCTAATATATTTATCAAGACAACCCCACATACACATATACATACGCTTTTTTATTATATACACACTTTTTTATTTGATAAGTTATATATATACACACACCAAACAACAACAAAAAGAGCTTAGTAATTTCATTCAAAATTATATTTGGTGGCGATCTTACATAAAATAAAATTCATTTTTACTATTTTTATAGTGAAATTCTTAAAAAATTTCATTTTCGATACAAATTATCAAATTTTATAAAAAAATAAGTAAAAAATATTTCAATTGAACTAATGAAATTTTCAAAAACATGAATGATCCAAAACTTGGAGGAATAAGTTAGGCTTCAAACATCTTTGAACCTATCTTGCTCTAACCCATTATGTAATAACTAAAGAGACATTTCATGTATAATTATAGTGACATTATTTTTTTAATGAATCAATGACTTGTTAATTGCTACATAACTGGTTGAAAAAGATATAAATTCAAATATGTTTGGTGCCAAACTTTATCAAATATTTAACAAATATAAGAGCATATTTTATAATAAAAAATAGAATTGTGAAAAATAATGTTATGTCTTTATAATTATTAGACCAATTTTTTTTAAGAGCATCATTGGACTAAATCAAATATTTGGGAGGTCAACTCTTATTTTTTAGACTAAAATTTGAAAATATATATATATATATATATATATATATATAAATTTTCAAAATTTTGGGGGGCCATGACCCCCCCCCCCCCTCCCCCTCCTCCTCCTCCTCTCTTACACATAGCTACGCCCCTGCATGTTGGGTTAGAAAACGTGTTTGCACTTTTGTTTTTCTGCTGACTGCTGCTATTTCAAAAGATCTATAAAAATGTATTCCATTTCCATGTGATCAGTTTCTGAATCTTCGTGGTCGTGGGGTTCCATATTTATATATGGCCGACACAGAGAGAGCCCGCCGATTTCACATATCAGTTTTGAATATTATTCGAGGATTGAGGATGTACGTGGTGTTTCATTTAATCTTTCTTGAATTCTCATTCACTACATTTCTTACATATCAATATCATCCTTTGGATTTTTCATCTTTTATTATTATTTATTTTTAAATATCATCCTAGATCAGTCTTTGGATTAATCTAGTTCTTTTAAACTATATATTGTTATTCTTAGAAACTACACGGTTACACGCACACCTACTATAAAACACGCGCTTCCAACTTCCAAGTTTCACGTACAAATTCAATTTCTTAAAGAGTAACAGGTCGCCAAACTCAAATACAAGTTGTTATCTAAACATATTAAGTGGAAGTTGTTAAGAACAGAGTATTTAGGTAGTTGAATTCGAGGTCAACTGGGCCTCCAAATCATAGACAGAAAATAGAGATTAGAGATAGGGAAGAAGACAGAGAAAAGAGAAGTATTCAATTCACAAAATGGTTCAATGCCTTCCTTACAATCTGTTATCCAATTATATACTTGTAATCCCTCCAATCATAACTGTGTAACTACCTTCTAACTACCATGACAACTCAACAATCTAACTAACTCTTACATCAGCTAACACACTCACACAACTCCTTACACGTGTTACTAATTATAACAGATATGCATAACAACACTGGAAGCCCTCCCATGATCAGCTGTGCAGGCATGCTGCATCAGCAACTCCTGCCCTTCCCATCAGCAACTTAGGCACCCTCTGTAGTACCCTCTCATGCAGCCCCACATGCATTGGCCATCAGCATCACATACACTCGTGCCAACCTTATCTTTACTGAATTCCTAACAGAAGTAGTAACATATTGTACCATATATGCATGTGTGAGTATTAACACTCCTGATATTTGCAAACGGCTAAGTAAAAATCATGTTTTTGCACCTTGTGGTAATTCATTCCAAAACAAACAGATTTGAAAGAGGGGGCAAAAAATCAAGAGGTAGTAATGGATCTGAACCAGGGACGGAGCCAGAACTTGAAGTTAGGGGAGGCAGTTTTCTGTTAGTTGTGTGCGGTGGCTCAAGCTTCCGGCTCAGTTGCTTAATAGCTAATGAGTTTTTTAGATCTGGCTTTTAAAAAGAGAAAAATGCTAGAATTACAAACTTTTTTCTACAAATTATTAATGTGGTGTGGTTATTAGTAAGTAAAAATGTAATGTAAGTAATGGGCCCAGATGCAAACTAATAAAAGTTTACTACTACAATAGTTTGTAAAAATGTTATAGAAAATTTTGTGGCTAGAGTAGTACGCCTAAAAGAATCAATGATAATATTAAAAGGGGCAAATCGTGATTTTATAGAACAGAGTTGCTAAAATTGGTGACTATGTATATATTAATTAAAAAAAAAAATGGCCCCCTCAATCCAAGTCTCCCTCCGTCCCTGATTTGAACAACACGGGGAGAGAGAGAAATGTAAAAGGCTGCTTGGGAGACCACTGATGATAAAAGAAAATCCAAAGTTTTTGAATACCATTTCAGATCTCATTTTGGTTTGTTCATTGAAATGAAATATTTAAGTATATCAACTTATTTCGAATTACCATTTTGTGGTTATAACTAATATATATATATATATATATATATATATTGTGGGGGGGTGAAAAGCCCAACCTAATATATTGGACCTAAGGCCCTATTTGAGGACTACTGTTTGTCCGAAGAGAGGAAAGTATTTGAGAAGAAGCCCATGTGAAAGAAACATACCTGGAGATGAGCGTGGGGCATAGTCCGAGGAGATATTCAATTGTCCGAAGAGGCCATTATCCTTGAATTCAAAGAAACTTGGTCAAACAGATGTCTGGGAAGTTCAAGTAATCCTCCTGACAATTCTAATGATAAGGGTGAACCTTAGGCGTACATGGAGATGATAGGAACGGAGAAATATCTAGAAGACAAACTTCAACCACCACATTAAATGCACTGCAGCTACTTTTCTGGCCGCATTAATGTGGAGAAGACCCCCTAAACAATACAATATCAGCTACCGCTACTCACACAAGGCTAAAGAAGATACCTGATGGGACATGTACTCAAGTGGATGTTTAGATGATGAACAAGTGGACGATGAAGATGAAGGGAAAGGGTGCTATATAAGGAGGAGAGGCCTCTGATAAGAGGGACGGAACAAGAAAGAGAGAGAAGAAGAAAATAACTTTACTGTAGCTCTAAGAATTGTAACCAACTTTCATTCAACAAAATGCCTCTTCAGACTTTCATGTTTGCCTTTGTCCAAGCATGATTGCATGTTAGTTCATCCGTAAATACCATAATTAACTCTTGTTTAATTCACATCCAGCCCAGTTCTTTCACCCACGCTCTACAAATTCATTGTCTTGGGTTCATTGGGCTCATAATCCATACCTTTTGGACTTGGGCTACAAAAATTGACCCTACAATTGGCGCCGTGTGTGGGAAGAGCTTGTGCAGGAGTGAAAACAACAGTTGATGATGGCAGAACAAGGTCAACACCAAGCAGAATCTAGAGCATCCCAACACGTTGACCCTTTTCTTAACTTAGAGAGGAGATAAGATCATGAGGGTAGTGCACACACTATGCATACTGGCCAAAGCCAGTCACATGGCGGAAGTCACGTGTCCCATGCAGAGAAGAACCGGGATTTGTAACTACAAATTGAAAACTTGAAGAGGGAGTTGCGCCATGCAAAAAGGAAGCGGATTTCTTCGTATTCTGATGAGGATTCCGACAACGAGCAGGACGTCACTTACCAGCAGAAGTCTCGAACACCAGTCAGTGAATCCTTCTCCTACGAGGAGGAGCCCCACCATAAGAGGCAACCAAGAAGCCCATCACCTAGAGGCGTAGGGAACGATGCTATGAGCAGGGTTTTGAATCAGATTTCTAGATCACCTTTTACGCGCAGGATTTGGGAAGCGAGACTCCCTCGACGTTTTGACCAGCCAACATTCACCATCTACAATGGTAAAACAGACCCCGTGGAGCACGTGAGTCATTTTAACCAAAGGATGGCTGTCTACTCCAGAGATGAAGCTCTGATGTGTAAGGTTTTCCCCTCCAGTCTTGGTCCGGTTGCAATGAGGTAGTTTGACGGCCTGAAAGCAGGCTCCACCAACTCCTTCAAAGAGCTCACTCAAGCATTCGGCTCCCGTTTTGTCACATGCTGAAGAGTGGCCAAACCCTTATCTTCACTGCTATCCTTAAGCATGCAGGAGGGTGAGACCTTGAAGGCATATTCGGATAGATACTGGGAGATGTTCAATGATATGGAGGGCAACTCTGATGCAATGACCCTTAGCACATTCAAGCTCGGCCTCCCTACTGACCATGGTTTGAGGACGTCCTTATCTGGTAAACCAGTTACTAACATGCGTCAACTCATGGATCGTATAGAAAAGTACAAAAGAGTTGAAGAAGATCAGCAGCAGGGAAAGGGAAAGGACAAGGTTATCCCCCAAGAGAGGAGGGATTTCAGGTCGGACCGCTACAATAACAGTAAACCATGGAGAGATTTCGCTGGGCAATCAGGATCAATAAATCCTCAAGTGGTTAACACTGTATTCAAAGAGCCAGTACACCAAGTCTTGGAAAAGATCAAGAATGAACCATTCTTTAGATGGCCGAATAAGATGGTGGGGAACCCTGAGAGGCGTAATCATAATCTCTACTGCCAGTACTATCAAGACCATGGGCATACCACGGAGGATTGCAGGAGTCTGTGGGATCATTTGGACCAACTGGTCCGTGAGGGTAGATTGAGACACCTTTTGCACCATTCTAGTGGCCGAGGAGGCCAGATGAACTCGGGGCCCCGAAGAGATGACCTTTCGAAGCCCACATTGGGAACTATTAATGTTGTCTTCGCCGCACCGGGAAGAACAAGATCCTGGCCGTCGAAAGTTATGTCGGTTGTCCGGTCACCAGCAGGGGATTTATGCCGAGGTCCGAAGAAAGCTAAGTCTAGTGCTCCATTGGTTATAGGGTTCTCGGACGAAGACATGATTGGCACCATCCAACCCCATGATGATGCGTTAGTCATCACCCTCAAAATTGGAGGGTACGATGTGAAGAGGGTGATGGTGGACCAGGGTAGTGCTGTGGAGATAATGTACCCTGATCTCTACAAGGGGCTGGGCCTAAAACCCCAAGACTTAACACCATATAATTCCCCCCTCGTGAGTTTTAAAGGAAGGGTCGTCACCCCGAAAGGCCAGATACGCTTACCTGTGCAGACCGGCTCTGAAATGGTAGAGGTGGATTTTATAGTTGTGGACGTGTATTCACCTTATACGGCAATCGTGGCCAAACCTTGGCTTCATACACTAGGGGCTGTTTCCTCTACTTTGCATTAGAAAATCAAATACCCATATGAAGGGCAAGTTTATGAGATCCGAGGGGATCAGTCCGCAGCCCGACAATGCCTAGTGGCTGCCATCCAACATGAGCCCGAAGTCGAGTCCTCGGCCAGGGCCGAAAGGGGTTTATAGCAGTTAAAGTCTCGGGTATTGCCCGTTGAAGATCCAAACGAAGGCGCTCGATGCGAAGATTTAGTAAAAGTTGTTATTAGAGACGATTCTGAAAAATTCTTTCAAGTCGGATCTCAGCTGCCTCTTCAGGAGAAGGAAGAGTTGGTAGAGTTACTCAAGAGGAATCTAGACGTGTTTGCCTGGAATGCTTATGAAGCCCCAGGAGTGGACCCCCAATTCATTTGCCACCATCTCAAAGTCAACCCGCTGATTATCCCCAAGAAGTAGCCTCCTCGGCGCCCATCTAAGGAGCATGCAGATGCAGTGAGAGAAGAGGTAGCCAAGCTCAAACAAGCTGGAGCTATCAAAGAAGTTTTCTACCCGGAGTGGTTAGCGAATACTGTGGTAGTGAAGAAGAAAAACGGGAAATGGCGAGTCTGTGTGGACTTCACTGACTTAAATAAGGCTTGTCCTAAGGATCCGTTCCCCATGCCAAAAATTGATCAGCTTGTGAATGCCACTGTCGGCCACCCTCGGATGAGCTTCCTGGATGCCTTCCAAGGCTACCACCAGATACCACTAGCCCTGGATGATCAGGAGAAGATCGCTTTTGTCACCCTTATTGGTAACTACCACTATAAAGTGATGCCATTTAGCTTGAAGAACGCGGGGTCTACCTACCAGAGGATGATGACAAGGATGTTCGAGTCACAGCTGGGCAAAAATATCGAGGTTTACATAGATGACATGGTGGTAAAAAGCAAGGTTGTTGTTGAGCATGTGAAGGACCTTGAAAGTACCTTTGAGGTTCTAAGAAAGTACAAGCTGCGCCTAAATGCTTCCAAGTGCTCATTCGGGGTGGGGATTGGCAAGTTTTTGGGATACATGGTGACTCACAGAAGAATTGAGGTTAACCCCGACCAGATAAAGGCCATCAACGATTTACGAGCTCCTCGGAATCCTAAGGAAGTTCAGAAACTGACCGGAATGATTGCTGCCCTGAATCGATTTATCTCTTGATCAGCAGACAGGTGTCGCCCCTTCTTCTCTCTGCTCAACAAGTGGAAGGGATTCGAGTGGACGGAAGAATGTGCTTTGGCCTTTCAGCAGCTTAAAGATTATCTAGCTCGGCCACTAATCTTGTCCAGTCCTGAGCCAGATGAAGTATTGTTTGCCTACATTGCTGTAGCTCCCTATGCGGTGAGCCTAGTGTTGATACGATCAGACTGTGGTGTGCAAAGACCAGTTTATTACGTAAGTAAGTCGCTGCATGAGGCCGAGATCCGTTATTTGCCTCTAGAGAAGGCTATCCTAGCAGTGGTGCTTGGTACACGAAAGCTACCTCACTATTTCTAGGCCCACATAGTCATCGTTCTCACTCAGCTCCCACTCAAGGCTGTACTCCAAAGCGCTAACTACACTAGGAGGATTGCTAAATGGGGTACGATCTTAGGAGCCTTCGATATCAAATATATGCCACGCACATCGGTCAAGGGCCAAGTCCTTGCGGATTTGGTGGCTGAGTTCACGGAGCCCCAACTAGAAGAAGTAACGCCTACATCGGACATGGATGAAAAATCAGTTGGCATGATCTCTCAACAAAGCCCTTTCCATTGGGAAGTGTATGTTGATGGCGCAGCAAACCAAAAAGGTTCTGGAGTCGGGCTAGTGTTGATATCCCCTGAAAGAATCATTATCGAAAAGTCGTTAAGGCTGGACTTCTCGGCAACAAATAATGAGGTGGAGTATGAGGCCCTACTGATGGGAATGGCTATGGTCCGAAGAATGGGAGGAAAGTCCGTGGAGTTGTTCTCGGACTCAAGGTTAGTCGTAGGTCAAGTACAAGGTGAGTTTGAGGCGAAGGATGAAAGAATGCAGGGGTACTTGAGCCGAGTTAAATGTCTGCAATCGGAGTTCGACTCTTTCAGTTTGCTACATATCCCCAGAAGTGGTAACTCACATGCTGATTCTTTGGCCACGCTTGCTACCTCCACGGCGCAAAATTTGTCGAGAGTCATCCTCGTCGAGGACTTGCATGGGCCTACAGAGGCAAAAAGAGAGGTAGTTCAGGTTCACCAAGTCAGGACCGGGCTCTGCTGGATGGATCCTATAATTAAATTCTTAAAAGAAGATATTTTGCCTGAAGAAAGGGGGAAAGCTGATAAAATTCGGAGGAAGGAGACTAGATTCTGGCTATCCGAGGACCAGAAATTATACAAATGCTCCTATTCGGGACTATACTTGTTATGCATGCATCCTGAAGCGGTTGAGCTATTACTAGAAGAATTACACGAAGGAATCTGTGGGAGCCACACTGGAGGTAGGTCCTTGGCTCACCGAGCCATTACTCAAGGTTATTGGTGGCCGAGTATGCAAAAAGAAGCCCACGAGTATGTTAAGAAGTGCGATCAATGTTAGCGATTTGCCCCAAACATTCATCAACCAGGGGGAACTCTTAATCCACTATCCAGCCCGTGGCCTTTCGCCTAATGGGGCTTAGATATCGTGGGACCATTCTCTAAGGCTGCAGGAAACAGGAAATACCTTCTGGTCGACACAGACTATTTCACCAAATGAGTCGAAGCTGAACCTCTGGCCAACATTAGAGACATGGATGTACAAAAATTTGTGTGGAAGAATATTGTTACCCGATTTGGGGTTCCGCATACTCTCATCTCGGATAATGGCCTGCAGTTTGATAGCAAAGCATTCAGGAATTATTGTGGCGAACTGGGAATCATAAACAGATACTCTACTTCTGCATATCCCCAAGGTAATGGGCAGGCAGAAGCTGTCACTAAGGTCATTGTAAATGGCCTAAAGAAGAGATTAGACGACGCAAAAGGCAAATGGGTGGAAGAATTACCACATGTACTTTGGGCTTACAGAACTACGCCTCGCAGATCTACTGGAGAGACCCCATTCTCAATGACCTATGGGGCTGAAGTTGTCATACCTTTGGAAACTGGGTTCCTAACACTGAGGACTAGTTCATTTAGTCCGACCAACAATAATGAGCAGCTAGAGAGGAGTTTGGACCTGATTGACGAAAAGAGAGAAAATGCAATGGTCCGATTGGCACATTACCAACAAAAGCTTAGGCAGGGCTACGATGCCAACGTAAAGCTGAGGCCTCTAGGACCTGGCGACTTGGTGCTGAGGAAAGTTGTCGGGACTGCAAAGAACCCAGCTTGGGGAAAGTTAGGACCTAATTGGGAAAGGCCATATCGTATTACTTCAAGGGCTGGCATTGGGGCGTATTTCCTAGAATACCTAGATAGCCATGTGATACCACGCCCGTGGAATGTAAATAACCTCAAAAGGTACTATTATTAGTCGAATCTTTTCTTCAATCAACATGACAATTCGCTATATGAAGTATTCTCTCAAGTGTTTAAACTTAAATCCAAACATGCCTGTAGTCCTCGGACCAGATGATTTGGGTTAGTTAACACTCCTTCACAGTTTCTCTAAGTGTTTAAACTTAAATCCAATCATGCATGTAGTCCTCAGACCAGATGATTTGGGTTAGTTAACACTCCTTTACAGTTTCTCTAAGTGTTTAAACTTAAATCCAATCATGCCTGTAGTCCTCGGACCAGATGATTTGGGTTAGTTAACACTCCTTCACAGTTTCTCTAAGTGTTTAAACTTAAATCCAATGATGCCTGTAGTCCTCGGACCAGATGATTTGGGTTAGTTAACACTTCGTTACAGTTTCTGTAAGTGTTTAAACTTAAATCCAATTATGCCTGTAGTGCTTAGACTAGATGATTTGGGTTAGTTAACACTCCTTCACAGTTGATCTAAGTGTTTAAACTTAAATCCAATCATGCCTGTAGTCCTCGGACCAGATGATTTGGGTTAGTTAACACTCCTTCACAGTTTCTCTAAGTGTTTAAACTTAAATCCAATCATGCCTGTAGTCCTCGGACCAGATGATTTGGGTTAGTTAACACTCCTTCACAGTTTCTCTAAGTGTTTAAACTTAAATCCAATGATGCCTGTAATCCTCGGACCAGATGATTTGGGTTAGTTAACACTCCTTCACAGTTTCTCTAAGTGTTTAAACTTAAATCCAATCATGCCTGTAGTCCTCGGACCAGATGATTTGGGTTAGTTAACACTCCTTCACAGTTTCTCTAAGTGTTTAAACTTAAATCCAATCATGCCTGTAGTCCTCGGACCAGATGATTTGGGTTAGTTAACACTCCTTCACATTTTCTCTAAGTGTTTAAACTTAAATCCAATCATGTCTGTAGTCCTCGGACCAAATGATTTGGGTTAGTTAACACTCCGTCAAGGCTCTCTAAGTGTTTAAACTTAAATCCAATCATGCCTGTAGTCCTCGGACCAGATGATTTGGGTTAGTTAACACTCCGTCAAGGCTCTCTAAGTGTTTAAACTTAAATCCAATCATGCCTGTAGTCCTCGGACCAGATGATTCGGGTTAGTTAACACTCCACCAAATTTCTCTCAAGTGTTTAAACTTAAATCCAATCATGCCTGTAGTCCTCGGATCAGATGATTTGGGTTAGTTAACACTCCTTCAGGGCTCTCCAAATGGGTTAGTCAACACCCCCACACAGTTATTATTATTGAGACGTAACCTTAAAATGAGCCATGCTTGAAATTCTAGAATGTATTCAAGTTAAATCTAACTTATAATAGGCCTCCTAAGTCATGTTTAATTCAAAGCCAAGGAGTAATAATACTCTCTGCGTATATTTGAGAAGACCTATGAAACTTCCATAATCACTCGCTGCTTTCATTGCTTATTATTAATTCTTATACTAATTGTTCTTCTTAATACCAATTTCAGTTATTTACATCATCTGCATGATACGGTGGCTAAGTTTACTTACATTATTACCATAATTACAAAGAACAGTTACTTGCAGCAATAATAAATCATAAGATATACAGCAAAGACACCAGAAATAAAAGGGAAACAGTTTCATTGATTAAAAGAAAAGAGTATACAAATCCTTGCATAACAGTAGAAATTATTACAAGTACAAAATAGAAACCCCTAATTGTCTAAGCCTTCTTTTGGGGGACCAAAGGATCAGCAGCCTGACTGGACTGAGCTGCAGCAGTTTCTGGGGCTTGGTCCTTAGAGTCTGGGAGGGTCTTCTTTTCTCCCAAGTTTTTGCCTTTATCCTTGGGTGCTTCAGCTGGCTTGCTCTGATCACCAGGCCGACCAGACTCCTTGAGGCCTCAAGGTTGACTGGAGGAATTTGGCTGACCAAGGATTGCTCCGAAGCCTCTTGGAGTTATGCAGGAGGAGGGAGATCAGACCCTGGAGCTCTCGGATATCAGGATTGTAGTATATGCTTCCAGGTAGCCTCAAATCAGATTCAGGAGGGACTCCAGCAGCATCCAATGCCTTTCCCCAGGTTATATCACAATAGTCTCGGCTGACCGAGGCAAATTGTTCAGTAAGCTGGACTTGGGTCTCGTCCGCCCCCAGCTGATATGCTGCTTTCCTTTCAGCCTCGACTGCCTCCTTGGCCAACTGAGCATCCTTCTGAGCTAGCATGGCAGTCTCCTTGGTTTTCTGAAGTTCAGCTCGAAGTTTCCCCACAAGTGCTTTCTCAGTTGCCAAGTTAATCTCGGTCATATTCAGCAGCTTGCGTTGCTCTTCGGCCTGCTTTTCAGCATTCTTCAGGCTCGCGTCCAGACTGTTCCGCTGATTAGTCATCTCCTTTAACTGCTCGGACAGCAGAGAGGAATCCTCCTTCAGGCTGCCCAAAGACCTTTTTGCCTCAGACTGAGATTGGGTTGCTGCTTGGGCTTCAAGATAGGACTTTTTATTCCACTCCTCGGCCATAAAGATTTGCTGAGTAACCTACATAACGAAAATTTCAAATGTAAAGCACAGAAAAAGGGGAAAAGTAAAAAGGCTCAGTGTCTTAATTAAGTAAACCAGTTCACTTACCATGGCCAAATCCCTCTTAAGGGATAGGAAAAGCTCCTGTTGGTTGAAGCGCCTATAAGATTCCATGTCCTTTGGGAGGAGGAGTGGCTGCTCCAAGGCCTCAGCAACATAACCTGCCCTTCCCCCGTTGTAATTTCTGAGGGAGGTATCCCAAGGGATGGAGGCACCATCCAACTCTAGTCTTGGGGACCAAATGCGAGGCCCTCGGCGCACATCAGCAACATGGGGGTCATCTCGGCTCTCAGTAGATGAGGCCCTCTTATTCCGGTGGTCTTTCACCACCTTCTGTTGCTTAGTCCCTTTTGGTGGCAACACCTCCCTTTCTTCAGTTTCAAGGAGGGGCCTCTTCTTCTTTAGATCCTGTATGGGCTTCAGGTCGGGGTCAGGAACCTGGGATGGTGGTGGAGGCAGACTCACCACGGGTTGGGACGTACCAGTCCCTTTCTGCTCAGCCTTCTTACCCTTATTCTTCATTAAGTTCCTCAAATCTGCCATATCTTCCTCGTCCGAAGAGTCTTCTGGAAGAGTAGTTATTAGAACAGGAAGGTGTACAACAGATTGTCTGTCAGCTTCCTCCTCGGCGTCAGGCACTGGTATCACTTTAACCTCTCTTGAAGCCTCTCCTTCGAACTTGAACTTGTCTATCTGCTCCTCAAGTGAATAGGTTGAAGAGGCAACTCCTTCTCCTACTTCTGCTATCCCGAGAGGAACCTGCTGAATTGGCTGAAGGAGCAGGGGTACACCTTGTGGATTGGGATGCGGCACGGGTAGAAGATCGTACGGAGCCAAAAAGCCTTTCTGAGCTACGTCTATACGGCTGAGACGATAATCTCCCTGTTTTATCGCATTGTTGACCGGCTGAAAATCCTTCTTGTTTGACTTATAACCAAGAATGAGGGGAACCGACCGAAGCTACCCGTCCTCACTTACAAAGATCTCTGATCTTAATAAGTAATTGAGCGCAGCAGTGTTTGTAAGGCTGAGCCGAGGAGAAACGTGTTCTCTATCTGTTAAACATCACAACAAAATGTAGTCAGAAACTTTACTCGTGAATATATATTTTTGCTGTTCTTGCCTTCTAATTACTACATTGTCAATTCCTTGATTTCTTAAAAAGATTATTTTTAGTGAGCTGCTAAATTTACATTCATCCTGTACTTTCTGAACCATGCCTACTTTTAATATCCTAGAAAACTTGGAGCAGATTCAGTATTTACTTCGTATACCAAACTCCCTTAGTGAACCCAAAAAGAGATGGTTATCGGCTTTTGTTTCCATCTATTATTCTAGACCAAAGAAGAATAATGCCAAGATTTCACCCTGTCCATCTTTTATAAGTTTGGATCTCAATCCAGACAACAGGTGGAAGACTGATCAATCAAGTCTTACTAAGCTTGTAAGAGAGAAAAACATTGAAAAGCTCCAAATTGTTGGAGGAGTTGATGGAGTGGCATCTAGTCTTGAAACAAATGTTGAATGTGGGATTCATGGCAATGCTGAAGACATTGCTCACCGACATGAGGCTTTTGGCTCAAACACTTACAAAAGACCGCCTACGAAGAGCTTCTTCCATTTTGTAGTAGAAGCCTTCAAGGATCTTACCATTCTCATCCTTCTAGGCTGTGCTGTACTTTCTCTTGTTTTTGGCATCAAAGAGAATGGAATAAAAGAAGGATGGTATGACGGTGGAAGCATATTTGTTGCTATATTTCTTGTCATTGCCGTTTCTACCATAAGTAACTTTAGGCAAAACAGACAATTTGACAAGTTATCCAAAGTTAGCAACAATATCCAAATTGAAGTTGTAAGAGCTGGGAGACGTCAACAGATTTCAATATTTGAAATTGTCGTTGGAGATGTCATTTGCTTAAAGATTGGAGATCAAGTTCCAGCAGATGGGCTATTCTTAGACGGACATTCATTGCAAGTGGACGAATCTAGCATGACAGGGGAAAGTGACCATGTAGAAGTAAATTGCAGTCATCCATTTTTGTTTTCTGGTACTAAGGTGGTTGATGGCTATGCTCGGATGCTAGTCACTTCGGTTGGGATGAACACGATATGGGGAGAGATGATGAGCTCAATCAGCCACGACACCAATGAACAAACACCTTTGCAAGTTCGGCTTAACAGGCTAACTTCATCAATAGGTAAGGTTGGTTTGGCAGTTGCTTTCCTAGTTCTTGTAGTCCTGTTGGTTCGTTATTTCACAGGGAATACTGAAGACGAGAATGGAAATAAAGAGTTCAATGGCAGCAGCACCAAGGTGAATGACATACTAAATGCTGTGGTGGGGATTGTTGCTGCTGCAGTTACTATAGTTGTGGTTGCAATTCCAGAAGGTTTGCCTCTGGCTGTGGCGCTTACACTTGCTTATTCCATGAAAAGAATGATGGCTGATCAGGCTATGGTGCGAAAGCTATCTGCTGGTGAGACCATGGGGTCTGCCACCACCATTTGTACTGACAAAACAGGCACCCTCACTCTGAATAAAATGAAGGTGACTAAGTTTTGGCTAGGGAAAGAATCTTTTGTACCAGCTACTTACTCATCAATTGCTCCATATTTTCTCAAACTGCTACAGGAAGGAGTTTCTCTAAACACAACTGGTAGTGTTTACAAGCCTGCTTCAGGATCTGAAATTGAGTTCTCAGGTAGTCCCACTGAGCAAGCAATTCTTTCATGGGCTGTTCTGGAGCTTAGCATGGAAATGGAACAATTGATGCAAAGTTGCAAGATTCTTTACGTTGAAGCGTTCAATTCTCAAAAGAAACGAAGCGGAGTCCTGATGAGGAGAAATGTAGACAACACAATCCATGTACATTGGAAAGGAGCTGCAGAGATGATATTAAAAATGTGTTCAAGTTACTATGACGCTTCTGGAATTATGAAAGATCTAGATGATGGTGAAAAGATGAAATTTGAGCAAATTATTCAAGGTATGGCTGCCAGTAGCCTCTGATGCATTGCTTTTGCACATAAGCAAGTTTCAGAAGAAGATCAAGAACATGATTCTGAACAAAAAAAGATAGAAGAAGAAGGTTTGACCCTATTAGGACTGGTGGGTATTAAGGACCCCTGTCGTCCAGGGGTAAAGAAAGCTGTGGAAGATTGCCAAAATGCAGGTGTGAACATCAAAATGATCACTGGAGACAATGTTTTCACAGCAAAAGCTATTGCCACTGAATGTGGAATACTGAGGTTTGATCAAGACATGAGTGGAGCAGTGGTAGAAGGTGTCGAATTCAGAAACTACACACCGGAGGAGAGAATGGAGAGAGTTGATAAAATTTGTGTGATGGCAAGGTCCTCTCCCTTCGACAAGCTATTGATGGTAGAATGTTTGAAACAAAAAGGTCATGTTGTTGCAGTCACTGGGGATGGCACAAATGATGCACCAGCATTGAAAGAAGCTGACGTAGGACTTTCAATGGGAATTCAGGGCACCGAAGTGGCCAAGGAGAGCTCAGATATTGTCATTTTGGATGACAACTTTGCCTCCGTTGCCACAGTCTTAAGGTGGGGAAGATGTGTGTACAATAACATCCAGAAGTTCATTCAGTTCCAACTCACCGTGAATGTTGCTGCTCTTGTGATAAACTTTGTGGCAGCTGTCTCAGCTGGAAAAGTCCCATTAACAGCAGTTCAGTTATTATGGGTGAACCTAATTATGGACACATTGGGTGCTCTAGCTCTTGCAACAGAGAAGCCCACCGAAGAGTTGATGACAAAGCCACCAGTAGGTCGAATTGAACCACTTATTACCAACATAATGTGGAGAAATCTCTTAGCTCAAGCTTTGTATCAGATTATTGTTCTCTTGACCTTGCAATTCAAAGGTGAATCAATCTTCGGTGTGACCGAGAAGGTAAATGACACCTTGATCTTTAACACTTTTGTTCTTTGTCAAGTGTTCAATGAATTCAATGCAAGAAAGCTTGAGAAGAAGAATGTGTTTAAAGGGATACATAGGAACAAGTTGTTTCTGGGGATCATTGCCATAACCATAGTCCTTCAGGTGGTCGTGGTGGAATTTTTGAAGAAGTTCGCAGATACAGAAAGGTTGAACTGGGGGCAATGGGGTGTGTGCATTGCAATTGGAATAGTATCTTGGCCAATCGGTTGTATTGTCAAGTGGATACCTGTTCCACACACTCCATTGCTCAGCTACCTAAGGATGAAATAGAATTAAGGACTGAGGAGTGTAACCCCTCCAACAAGCAACAAGCATGGAATGGGACCTGTGCAAAATCCTCTTCAACCGCGGTTCCTCCTTGGGCTTTTCTCCAATATTCTGTATTCATAAAAATAATTCTCTAGGCTTTCGAAGCAAATATTTTATTTTTATTTTACTGTTTTAGTTCACATTGTAGCATAAGATATAATGATATATGTAAGTATTTGATGTCATAAAATTAATAAAAATATTTTACTGATCTATTTTTTTTTTTTCATATTTAAAGAGCAGTTTCAATTATGTATTTCTGTGGTTTGTTTGAATGTTAAATTTAAAATCTTAACACAAAGATTAGTTACTACTTTCTAACCATTTTACAACAATTGTGCTAAGAACATAAATTCAAGTAACATATATCTAAAGATTATTTGGCGTAATCAAGATCTATCACCAAACCTTTATGGCACAATCAGCAGTTGTAGTCTTCCGGTCTATTTGGAACAGAGAACACCTCCCCTGAATTTTTTCATGGAAGCAATGTAAAATTGTGCTTGGACGCCACTTGATACTGTCACTTCTGTAAAATTCAGGACTCTCTCTCTAAATAGAAACTGAATTTTTATTGAATATGAAAGAATGAATTACATCTAATGCGAATTCTACCTTTCTATACAACTTGATAGCAAAACAGAAAGAAATAACTTCCTCCCTAGTTTTAAGGGAAGTTTGTTACAAAATAGAAACTACCTACTGATACACGTGTACACTAATTACATCATCACTTGAATTGCATTGATCATCTGATCATCTGATCATGATGTGGCATTGACTCTATCAGGTCTTCTACACCTTCACTTTCCCACCTTGTTGTAATTGCATCTTGATTCCTCTGTTGATGATGCAATGCACCCTGAGATGTACTGGATTGCAGCTGTCCCCAATACTGTGATGCATTCTGTGCTGCACTTGGCTGCACCTTATCCTGATGATGTGTAGCACTCTGCACTGCAACTGCACACAGTGGGAGCCTTCCCCGATGATCAGGGCATGTTGCCTGCTTATCACCTAGCTGTTGCAGTGAACATATTACATATATCTTCAACAACTTCACTACTCCGTTGATAGATTTGCATGAAACAATTATAGATGGAGTAATCTCTAAAGTTAAACAAACCCAATAATCAGAACCACAAAGCAACTCAATAGGAGCCCCAAGATAATATAAAAAATAAAAAAAAAACTGGTTGAGTTGAGGTGAAAACCATTTTCGAAGGCATAAGAAATCACCCAACGAACCCCATATAGACAAACTCTCTTATCTCACCAATATGCAATATTATCAACAAAAACAGAGAAAACACATGAAAACTATGCTAAAGTGAGAAAGCCAGAGATATGGGAAAATAAAGAAGGGAAGACAAAGGAAAGATGAGGATAATGAAAGAAAATTTGAAAGTGAGAATGAAGGCATCAGGTTTCAATACCATTAATGAGGGACAGTTGTGTTGTTTTTGTTTTGTTTTCTTGCTCAATTTGTTTTTGACAGCACAAAACATCAATGGTTTTTACTTTTTAGATCCAGATGATGCTGTGTCAATTTAGACTGTGCTATGTCAATTTAGTCCACGCCGTTATCTCTTTGATGAAAATTGTTGATGTTGCAAACGGCCAAAATAAAAAATTAGTTTATTGACACATCAACGGAAACTAATTTTTTATTTTGATCGTTAACCACGTCAGCAAAATTTCTATCTAAGAGATAACAGCAGGAACTAAATTGATACGACACTGAAAGGTTAGGAGATAAAATAACACAATTGAAAGGTTAGGGATTAAATTGAAATATGGTGTAAATGATAGGATTCAAATATATAGTTTACCAAAAAAATGCCCGATAAAGCCATTACACTCTCCCATTAGTTTAAAAATTGAAATTCAATTCAAATGCAGTCAGTTACTCAGTTTCATCAAATCACTTCTATTTCACCCTATTCTATACCAACACAGCCGCTATGTGAGAGATGCAAACCAAGGTTGAGTTGTAGATGGAGGGACTCCGCACAAGGTTTTCTTGCTTCTCATTTTATTTAATTACCTCTATATAATTGTTTTTATTTTGGTAAACAGAGTCTACAGGTACCTATTACATCCATAGGTAGAAGCTTTCACCGCCTTCAAAACCCACGCATGCTATCGTAGCCCTCAACTGATGGTTCTTCTTCAACTGCACGGCTGTGTCTTTGTTTTATCAAATCAATGGTAAATAGTAAATACGGCTCTATGTACTTTGGGCCTAAGGTGAATACTAAATTGAGACCTTCTATATATTTAAATATCAATTAAATAATAAAATTTTAATATAAACTATATTCTACTTGTGAGCATTGGCATTTGGCAGCAAGTGGTTTGTAAATGTTGCAAGTGGAACCTA
Source organism: Quercus aquifolioides (assembly GCA_019022515.1). NCBI lineage: Eukaryota > Viridiplantae > Streptophyta > Magnoliopsida > Fagales > Fagaceae > Quercus > Quercus aquifolioides. The sequence continues at coordinate 1,334,573 of CM032334.1, read as the reverse complement.
AGTATTAGGATAAAGGCTAGGTTAGTGGTAGTGGTACCTTATTTAAGCTCCATGGTTTTCTCTTTTGGCTCTTTAGGAGTTTCTTCGATTGACATGCTCTTGCGTGTTTTGTTTCTTAAGAGTTTATTTGTCTCTGCTTCTCTTTCTATACTGCATTCTATAGGGGTGAAATTTTGTTTCATTCCTGATTTTCCTTCTCCGTATGTAAATGATTTTTAGTTTTGATTTTTGGCTCAAATGGTTATGATTTGTAGGAATAATTGTATTCGGTGAGTGAACAGCTTTTTGGATCTTATCGTCAAATTTGACGAATTTATGGTGATGGCCTTAGTTTTTCATTATGATTTTTGATGCCAGGATTCATGCATGTGGGTGAAACAAAAGTCAAAAAGGACTTGAAGTAGTTGAAATCTCAAAGAGGATAGACATGATTCTAAAGAGAAAATTTACCTTCTATCAATTTCAATGTCAAGATTCTGAACCACAAGTAGGGTGCTCAATCGAAACTCCATATGAATTTGTAACAATGATGCAGTTTATTAGCCAAATATGTCGTGAGAGGTTGTAATAGACCTTGAAATTTCACATTTATTTTACTTACAATTGCACTTTTGGTCCATTTTATTAGATTTTTTTATAATTAAAAAAAAAACTATTTTTGTTTGTACTATTGTTTTTTTAAGATCAATCTTTATTTAATCATCCTATTATTTGGTAGACTTCCTGTTATTGCAAACACCCAAATTTGAAATTGATGCTTAAATTGAAGACACTTGATAGGACCAAAAATTCTATTGGTTTAGATAATCGTAAAAAATTATGCACTAGAAATGTCCTCATGTCACATTCCATCATGACGGCTTAGCTGCTTAGCAGATATGAAGCTCACAAAGATAAACTCCACCACAATTTTTATTTTTTATTTTTTTAAATGCCTACGTGTAAGTGGCAAGATAAGCTACACCATTATTTAAATCATCTAACCAAATAAATAAAAAAAAGTGGAAAAAATTGGCCTTTGCCCTTTTTAAAAAAACAATCCAGCATTTTGCATCTTTCTCAAACTAATTAAGGAAATGCTCCTCTTTTGAAAATCGAGTTTTTCAAAATCGAGTTAAGTCCTATAATGACGTTTTAAGGACCTATAGTGGCGTTTTGTAACTTGATCTCCATGAAATTGAGTTATAGGTAAAAAAAAGAAAAAAAATTGCATGTAATTCGACTTCATGGAAATCGAGTTACAAAACGCCACTATAGATCCTTAAAATATCACTATAGGCTCTTTAAAACGCCACTATAAGGCTCCAGAATTTTTTTTTTTTTTTTTTTTTTTATAACTCGATTTTGAGAAAATCAAGTTTCAAAAGAGAGGCATTTCCCTAATTAGTTTGGAAAATTAGGCAAAATGATGGATTTTTTTTTTGAAAGGGGCATTTGCCCATTTTCTCCTAAAAAAAGTTGTTCAAATATTTTATTTTTTGAGGGTTCATCTATACTTGCACATAAAGTTAAAATAGTAGGATTTTTTTCAAACACGTCCCTTTTAATCTTGATATTTGAATTGAAACTTAACATTCTTAATTTACAGACAAATGATGTCCATATTATGAACTTCTACATTGTTTAAAAATAAAAGCATATCTTTGAGGTAAAAAAATCCAAACATATAGGGTTTTGGCTTTTGAGGAAAAAAAAAAAAAGTATTTGGCAAGAGTTTTTTTAGCTCAATTGGTATTTCTTGGTATATCTAACAAAGATATTTAGGATTCAAATATCTCATCCTACATTGTTTTAACTACCAAATTAAAAACAAAAAAGAAGCTGAGATTTGCAAATCATTACTTTGAGACTTTAATACATTAATACTAGCCTCTTCTAAATTTTTTTTTTTTTCATAAAGGTCAATTTTTTCATTCATCCTAATTCAAGGTTGATGCATTTTCCAATGACAAAAATAATTAGAATTGTAATTAGATTTTGCATAAAAAATTATTTCTCCTACAAATGCATAAATCTCATCACACCCCTAAGTATTTTTGTGATTGAAAAATGTATCAAATCAGAATTAGAATGAATGAAAAATATTGACCTTTAGGGGATAAAAATAGAAGAGAAAATATGGACCTCTAGTTAGTTTTAATAACTAGTTTTGGTGACACGTGCATTGTGCAACCACGAGCTTGTTTCTTTCATTTAGAAAATTAAAAAAAAAAAAAAAAAATCTTACTAACCTGCTTTTAATTTTAATATTATTAAATAAGAGATCTTACAAAGAATGAATAAATTAATGTTAAATTAAAAGCAAATGAGGTTGGAATTCTTCTCATCTGTAAAATTAAAACAAAGAAGTCTAATAAGAAAGCAATAAGGATATCCCAGGACAAACTATTAAAAAAAAATAAAAGTAATATACTTTTCCAACATAGTTTGAGTGTCAACCATATTACGATGAAGTAAGAATCAACAAATCCCTCCCCTTGAATACACTTTCTTCAAAGTTCACTAAACAAAATGATTAAAACATTCTACTAGCCTGATCGTGCAACATAAAAGGAAGAAAGAAAAAGCGGTGGCTATAAACAATTGTGACTTCTCTTCTCTCTATTTTCACAAATAAAAAATGTTTTAAGTTAGAAATTAAAGGAGAAAAATGAAGTGATAAATATCATATAGCAATTGATACACATGGCATGTGTGTGCGCCCAAGCCTCAGCTGATAGGCCGACCGTGTGATTGGGTTCACAATTTATTTATTATTGTGGGTTTATGGGTTTCCTACAATGGGTAGCCCCTTAGGACAGATAAAGGCCCACCAAAATAGGTTATATCCCTTGCCAAACACTTTAACTCTAAGGTTTCCTCACTTTCTCTCTCTATTCTTTAGTCTTTTCCCTCTATTGTCCAACCCTTACTCTTAGGTGGTTCCTCTATTTATAGCCTTGCCTTAGTGGGTTAATAATGGTTACCTGTTTCACCACTCGTGTGGGAGGGGTCCGATTAAATTACTCCTGACAAAAAAGGGTCCTGCATTGGAAACAAGAGCCTTGGAACTAGCAATAGACGCTGTGATTGCTCGGCAGTGATATTACCCAGGGCACTATCGAGGTTATTTGGGCTGAGCTCGAGTTGCACTGTACTCATGGTTGGTATCACCACCAGACTGATCTGCCAGGCAAGGTGGAACCCCATCTTTTTAGTACAAATTGTTTGGGCTTTTGACCTTGGGCTAAGGGTCACAGGTCCATGACCGTACAGCATGCACAATATTTCAAGGGAAAAAAAAACTATACATCATTTTATACTTTGCCCCATAAACTATTGAAATGCATGATTAACCCCCAAAGTTGTAACTTTGTTTCAATGTACCCCCTACCATGTTTTTAAATATTAAGTACGATAGAATTAAGTATTGAAATATCAATTTACCCCTCTCTCCAAAACAAACTGTAGAGGGGTAAATTGGTCTTTTAATGCTAAATTTTGTTAGACTTAACAGTCAAAAAAAAAAAAAAAAACTGATGGTTAAGTGTTACAAAGTTTTCAATTTGGGGAGTCGATCGTGCATTTTGATAGTTCATGAGACAAATTAAGTGTAAAATGTGGTATAATTTAGGGTGAAAAAATATAATTCCCTTTTTTTTTTTTTTTGAAACAAACACACACACCCAAACGTAATATTTGATTATATTTAGAATTAAAATTTATTTGAGAAAAAATGAAATTTATTTATTAATCAAATAAGTTGGAGTTGATTAAGAATTAAGTAAGTCAACATGAAATTGACTTTTTATTTATTTATTTATTAATTGTGTTAAAACATCAATCTGTTTTTAATACTAAGAACCTGTTTGACATTAGTTTCAACTTTCAACTTTTAGTATTTAGTTTTTATGTATAACTAGTTTTTAAAATTTCATTTTTTTTTGCTACTTTTTATCATTTTTTTAAAATATAAATATATTTCAGCACACTTTTAATAAAAATTTTTTAACTAAATAAACTTTTTGAAATGGACACTGAACGTATGGTGTTTCCAAATCCAAGCAGCGTGGAACATGCGACGAAAGTAGGAACCTAAGATGCAAAGGGAGCTTCCTTGATTCTCGCTGCGTTGACTGTTGTAAAAAATTCCGTTTGCTTTCCAGGCTGTTGACAGCCGAAAACCATAAGTACTACACTAGCCTCATCACACGCGCGAAGCGCGTGTATTGAGGCTTTCTTCTTTTTTTAGTGGTAGTAGCAAAAAAAAAAAAAAAACTATGTTTTTTTTTATTTTATATAATAATTTTTATTTTGAGAATCTAATTTATAAGTGGATAAATCAATTTGATAATCAATAGGAGAGTGACCCTAATTTTTAGGCATTGTTTTAGTGGAAATTATATATATAATTTTTATTTTGAGAATCTAATTTATAAGTGAATAAATTAATTTGAAAATCAATAGAAGAGTGACCCTAATTTTTAGGCATTGTTTTAGTGGAAGTTAGGGTTGTATTTTTACTTGATTGTCCTTTAGTTTTGTCTATGCTTAAACATAGGGATGTAGGGGTATTTTAGAACAAAAAAAATCCTGTCGAAACAGGTGCAGCCCCTTAAATAATAGTATAGATACATACATACATACGCGTTTTTGGGCAGTTAAGTTAATCTTAAAACACCTAACGGCTTTCCACTTATACGTACCGACATCCATCCAACGTGATATGTGAGAGTTCTGTGAGATCAAAGCAGTTTCCAAGTTAGTACGGACACACAACATATCCTTCTGGAAATCTCTCGAATACGCACGATGTTCCATGCACCTACCTATAAAATACTATCCTTCCAAACTAAAATGTCCCATTCTAACTCGATCAATTTTTATCCATTTCGACATTATCTCCATTCCCCTTTGCTCCATTAATTTGTTTCTATTTATTTTTGATAGGATTAGGATTACTCATAAAAGAAAATTCCTTGCTTTCTTAATCTTAAAGATCATCTTTTTTCTTTTTTACTTCTTTACTCCTATATATTGTGCTTTGCTAATCATTTATGTTGACTATGATTATCCTACAAAACTTGGACAGCGTTGGAGCACCACACTCCTCCCAGCTTAGCGTACCCAACAAGAGATGGCACTCCGCCTTTGTTTACATATATTGCTCTAGAGCCCTACTATCTGTCTTCAAAGATAATTCTCTACCCGATAAGAAAGATGCATCTTTCGTGGATGTGGATCTCAAACCGGACATCAAGTCCAAAGTTGATCAAGCAACACTCACTAAACTTGTGGAAGAGAAAAAAATTGAAAGCCTCCAAAACATTGGAGGGGTTTATAAAGTAGCATCCACTCTTGAAACCAATGTTGAATGGGGGATTCAAGGTGATGTTGAAGACATTGCTCGCCGACATGAGGCTTTCGGCTCAAACAAGTATAAAACACCACCTACAAAGAGCTTCTTTCATTTTGTAGTGGAAGAATTCAAGGATCATAGCATTCTCATCAACTTAGGCAGTGCTGCATCTTCTCTTGCATTCGGCATCAAAGAGAATGGAATAAAACAAGGATGGTATGACGGTGGTAGCATATTTGTTGCTCTATTTCTTGTCATTGTTGTTTCTGCCATATTTCATTTTAGGCAGAACAGACAATTTGACAAGTTAACTGAGGTCAGCAACAAAATCCAAATTGACGCTGTGAGAGCTGGGCGGCGTCAACAAATTTCAATATTTGAAATTGTCGTTGGAGATGTCATTTTCTTAAAGATTGGAGATCAAGTTCCAGCAGATGGGCTATTCTTAGATGGACGCTCATTACAAGTGGATGAATCGAGCATGACAGGGGAAAGTGATCGTGTAGAAGCAAATTGCTGCCATCCATTTTTGCTTTCTGGAACAAAGGTGATTGATGGCAATGCTCGAATGCTTGTCACTTCAGTTGGAATGAACACTAAATGGGGCGAGATGATGAGTTCAATCAGCAGCAGTAATACCAATCACCAGACACCTTTACAAACTCGGCTTAAAGAGCTAACTTCGTCAATAGGAAAGCTTGGTTTGGTGGTTGCTTTCCACGTTCTCATAATCTTGTTCTATCGATACTTCACGGGGAATATAAAAGATGAGAATGGAAATAAAGAGTTCAATGGCAGCACCACCAAGGTTTATGACATACTAAATGCTGTGGTAGGTATTTTAGCTGCTGCTATTACTATAGTCGAGGTTGTAACTCCAAAAGGGTTTCCTATGGCTGTCAAGCTTACACAGATTTATTCCATGAAAAAAATGATGGCTGACCAGGCAATGGTGCGGAAGTTGTCTGCGTGTGAGACCATAGGCTCTATCACCACCATTTGTACAGACAAAACAGGCACTCTCACGCTAAATAAAATGAAGGTGACCAAGTTCTGGCTAGGCAAAGCACCAGCTACTTACACATCAATCGCTCCATATATTCTTGAACTGCTACAAGAAGGAGTTGCTCTAAACACAATCGGAAGTGTTTACAGGCCTACTTCGGGGTCTGAAATTGAGTTCTCCGGCAGTCCCACTGAACAAGCAATTCTTTCATGGGCTGTTCTAGAGCTAAACATGGAAATGGAACAATTGACGCAAAGTCGTAAGATTCTTTACGTTGAAGCATTCAATTCACAGAAGAAACGAAGCGGAGTCATAACAAGGAGAAAGACAGACAATACAATCCACGTACACTGGAAAGGAGCTGCAAAGATGATATTGAAAATGTGTTCAAGTTACTATGATGCTTCTGGAATTATGAAAGATCTAGATGATAGTGAAAAGATGAAATTCGAACAAAGAATTCAAGGTATGGCAGCCAGTAGCCTCCGGTGCATTGCTTTTGCACATAAGCAAATTTCAGAAGAAGATCAAGAACTTGATATTGAGCAAAAGAAGATAGAAGAAGATGGTCTGACCCTATTAGGACTGGTGGGTATTAAGGACCCATGTTGTCCAGGGGTAAAGAAGGCTGTGGAAGATTGCCAAAATGCAGGTGTGAACATCAAAATGATCACTGGAGACAATGTTTTCACAGCCAAAGCTATTGCCACTGAATGTGGAATATTGAGGTTTGATCAAGACATGAGTGGAGCAGTGGTAGAAGGCATTGAATTCAGAAACTACACACCAGAGGAGAGAATGGAGAAAATTGATAAAATTTGTGTGTTGGCAAGATCCTCAACTTTCGACAAACTACTGATTGTAAAATGTTTGAAACAAAAGGGTCATGTGGTTGCAGTCACTGGGCATAGCACAAATGATTCACCAGCATTGAAAGAAGCTGATGTAGGACTTTCTATGGGAATTCAAGGCACCGAGGTGGCAAAGGAGAGCTCAAATATTGTCATTTTGGATGACAACTTTGCTTCAGTGGCCAAAATTTTAAGGTGGGGAAGATGTATTTACAAAAACATTCAAAAGTTCATTCAGTTTCAACTCACCGTGAATGTTGCTGCTATTACAGTCAACTTGGTGGTAGTCATTTGTGTTAGTAAAGGTCCATTGACAGGAGTCTAGTTATTATGGGTGAACCTAATTACACATACCCTGGGTGCTTTAGCTCTAGCAACAGAGCAACCCACCAAGGAACTAATGAAGAAGCCACCAGTAGGTCGAACTGAACCAATTATTACCAACATAATGTGGAGAAATCTCTTAGCCCAAGCTTTGTATCAGATTATCGTACTCCTGACCTTGCAATTCAAAGGTGAATCAATCTTTGGTGTGACTGAGAAGGTAAATGACACGTTGATCTTTAATACTTTCGTCCTTTGTCAAGTGTTCAATGAATTCAATGCAAGAAAGCTTGAGAAGAAGAATGTGTTTAAAGGAATACATAGGAACAAGTTGTTTTTGGAGATCATAGCAATAACCATAGTCCTTCAGGTGGTGATGGTAGAATTTTTGAAGAAGTTTGCAGGTACAGAAAGGTTAAATTGGGGGCAATGGGTTGAGTGCATTGGATTTGGAATAGTATCTTGGCCAATTGGTTGGATTGTGAAGTGGATGCCTGTTCCAAAAAGACCATTTCTGAGCTACCTAAACATGAAAAAGATGCAAGGACTTCTAACCCCATTTTCGTTCAGATTGAAGACAAGCCCAAGGTTGATTGGTGTCTGATTGCTTGTAATTATGTATTGTAGCCAGGTGACCAGGTCACTGAGTAGATTTTTTTTTTTTTTTAGGAAGATTGTGGGTGATATTTCATTTGTTTGTGTATGATGTACTGTATTTAGTTAGTATTTGATGATGTATTTCAATTTAAATATATGGAGAGTTTGATATATATAATATATTCATGAATTGAATGCTTACAAGGTGGAGGGGACAATGACAAACAAGACAACCTCCAATAAAGATGAGCAAGAAAAGGATGGAAGGCCAACAAATTAAAGCGCACAGCAATTAAAATTAACTAGTCGCAAACTCACGCGATGCGTGGGAATAGATAATTATTTCATAGTTATAGTATAATATATAATTTTTTCTCTCTAAATTTTGTGGAAAATAATTTTTTCTCCCCAAAAATAAAACAATCTCTAAAATTATATTTCATTTATCTATCTCAAAAAATATATCATCATTTTATTATTTGGACTCTTTTAGTTGATATTATTCATTTTTTAGGCTGACCATATTTTTTTTAAAATTATGTTATTATACGTTATGTTTTTCTATTTTTTTTTTTAGTACAATTAAACTATTTAAGTTTCAAATATATTATTCAAATTTCTCATTTTCTTAAAAGAAATTATTATTATTTATAATTTTTCTTATCCTAGGAGTAGTTTCGAACTATTAATTGGGTTTTGTTTGCTAATATAGATACATTAGATTAGAACTGCATATTTCTTAGACATTCCTAAAAATATTGAAAATAATATGTAGAAAAAAAAAAGTAGACTTTATATCTAAAATTGAACACTTTAGTTTCTCCCAAAAAAAAATAATAAAATAAAAAATTGAACACTTCATTTATCGAAATGAAAGAAAATAATTTGTATAACAATATAAATAGAACATGATCAAACAAATAAAAATTGACTACATGCACTTTCAATTATTAAGATGAATTGCCTTTAACTGGACTTTCATATTGAGTTTTATCATCTTCCACGTCATTATTCTCTTCATTATTTATTTTTTGCTTTTCGTTTTTTAACAATATTAAATATATAAATATATTGACTTTACAAATTCATCTTAGGCAGTTTTAACTTTAAATATTCATTTACTTGAATTTTGATGTTATAACTAAATAATAAATCAATGAAAAATTAAAACAAATATATTGTCTATACATATTCATCTTGGGTTGTTTTAATAGTTGATAATCACATTCAAATCCATAGCCAAGATTGTATTTTGATATAAATTCAAAATCTCACTTTCAAAATAACTAAGTATTATGTCAAAAAAAAAAAAAAAATCAAACAAAAGCTATAAGAGGGAGAGAGAAGACTTGTGATGGAAAAAAAAAAAAAAAAAAAAAAAAACACTACCAAATTGTATTAGCCCAAAATAATATTATATAAAAAAATACAATGATTCATCAACTTAAAGTAAAATTGCAAGAAAGAGTAAATGAATTATATATTTATATATAAATGAGATGAGTTCAAGTTACATCATTTTTATACCATTAATTCAAAATAGATCAAAGTCTAAAAATACACTAAGGTCACATCATCAATTTTCTAAAATTAATGTTTTATCTCATATTTCCCATTAACTTCAATAAATGCCCCTCTCAATTTCTCATAGTCTCTTTCCATCCCCTTTTCTCTGCAACTCAAACGTACAGATCTACTATCCTTCCATTTTTGCCACTTCCTCAACCCTTCATTTATTTTTAGGTTCTAAATAATTCCTCTTGTCACTTTTTTCCTAAAGTCTCAAATGACATAAATCCATGAGAAGAGCCAGCTAGTTTGCAAAATAATAGAATTTAAAGTTCTCTACATGTATCAAATAAAATTCCCAACTCTATACTGTGCTCACTTTTTTCTTTTTAGTGTTTGCTTTTATTTTTTTATTTTTTTTTATTTTGGGTAGAGTAGAGGATCAAAGTTTAGTGTTTGCTTTGATTTTTTTCAATGGACTTAGAGAAGTTAGTCTTGGATGTTCTTCTTCAATAAACCCATTTCCATATGTAAAACTCACGCATAAATAATTAGTTTCCATATATGCAAAGTCCACCAAATTTGGGAGAGAAAAAAAATCAGAGATACAACAATTTACAAAGTTTTCAACCAGTACTCCCAAAACTTATTCCAATCAACCAACCAAACTAATTAAAAATAATGGAAAAACAGCAACAACAGTAGCAATAACAATAACAATAACATAGAAGGACCTAAAAGGCGAAACCAGAGACACCCATTAATCCTATGATCAAGAAAACAATATGCAAAAACCAAAAATAGCAAACCTCATAATATTGACAACGAATTCACTCCCACACTCGCCGTCACATTGCCCATTAAAATTAACCCACTTTAAAAAATGCAACCCAGGAACAACAACACAATTACAATTAATCTTCTAATACTTCTCTGATTCATAGGCTGTTTTCAAATTTGTTATTGTACTAAATTAATGTATTAGGATTATTTAAAAAAAATAATCGATTAGATTAAATTAAAAATCAAAGAGGAAAACAAAACAACTTAAAATACAAAATTGAACCACATCAACCATAAGTAAAGTTCTAAAGAATACAAAAATTTATCAACCTAAAGTAGAGATGCAAGAAAAATAAAATCAACCAAAAATTAAGAGAGAGAGAGAGAGAGAGAAATAACCTTTTGTTTGTGAGAAAAAACTATGCAAAGAATGGAAGAGAGAATGACAAATTTATAGTAAAATGGTGTGAATAAGAATAGACAAAATAAGGGAAGATGAAGAGAAAGATGAAGAGTGGTATTAAAGTAGGGGATAGTGGGGAGATGAAAAACTAAGAGAGTAACAAATGTTGGACAAAGTCTAAATATTAAAAAAAAAAGAGTAAATGTTTAAAAAAAATTATAGAAAATTAGAAAGAAATAGAATATTGACATGGACGCTGATGTGGCTCAACTAGAACGTAGCAACAATAAATGCTACGCTTCAACTTTTAGATATATATAGATATAGATGAGCTCCCAGTCCCACCAAAAGGAATTTGATTAATTAGCAAAAAGAAATAGTGACAGAGAGACTATAGATATTAAGATGTGCTAGATACCTGCCATTCTTTCTGATAGAGAGAGGATGATGGTAATGACTAATGAGTAAGAATACGAGTATGTTTTTTGGAAAGAAGATATGGGGTAGCGTGTCACAAAATAATAAGTGGGCTGAGAACGTGGAAAGTTGGGAGTGGGACTATACTTTATATTGGGCCAAAGTAGGGAAGGAAGCCTTTGCTTTATTTCTGCTAGAGTGTAACCTGTGCAATGCACAGGAAAATAACTATGTATGACTTGGTTGATATTCATGCATACACATATCTTGAGCATCAATGTCTAAGTTCAACCAGCAAAGTATAAACAACATTTTTTCTTTAATATTCACAGAGCCAACAGTATGCCTAGCACACATTTTTAAAATTATTGAAAAAAAAAAAAGAATAAGATAGCAGAAAGAAATATGGTCTGACTTAGGTAAATACAAATTTATAAATTACACAATTTATGGTAAGGAATTTGTTTGAATCATCAAACATTTTCCTTCATATTTACCCTAGAAGATTGTCACGCCCCAAACCCAGAAGGGTTTAAAGCATGAAAAACCGAGCCTTCAAGAGAAACTGTATGAGATTTTTTTTTTTCTTTCCATTTGATAAAGTAAATAAATCTATTGATCTCTCCACAATTCAAGTCAGAGCTCTATGACATATTTACAAGCAATACAAACTACAAATTATGTGTCTCCAAATATACTTGTAGACACTTGAATTTGCACCCATGATTTAATCAAGGAACATGACTAGAGTGACCAATCATATACCCAAAATTCATGATTGCATTATTTGCATTAATGCATTCATTGCATATCATAAAAATGATCTTGAGGTTCTAATGGTCGCGACGGTATGCCCGGTTTCTAAATCGGACCGTCGGATCGAAAGATATCGCATGATCAAGTTTGCACGGTCAGCATGCATTTATCTAGGTAGAGTCGACCACGATTGATTAATTTAAATTAATTCTGATTGGTTAAACAATTAGAATTAATTAAATAATTTTGTGATTGGTTGATAGTTAGTGTCAAAAATAGGATTGCTTGCATGGGAATAAAGAGGTAATTGGATAACGATAAAATTGTGGATAATCTAAACTTTATCAAAATCTATTTTAAAGTATTTATCTACAAGAGAATTGTTGCTGAAAAGACCTGAATTATCCAGAAAATAGTTTAAATTTAAAATACGGATTAAAAGCGCGTCTAAGTGCAAGTCTCGGCTCAAGAAAACCTAAAAAAGGAGTCCAAAACGCACCCGAACTCGAAAGCAGGATTGGCACCCATTCGGCACTTTTGGCACATAATTTGCTTCTTCTGTGTTGGCACATCTTAAGTATGGGAGTGAGTAACCTCATCTGTACAGTACATTGTCCATAATGACAAAGCGGGCTGCTCTGATCTATATCTTCCTTGCTTCTGTTTTATCTTCTGGGAGCCATCCTTCTTTCAAATAACGGACAATGGGAGTTATCCACTCGTCTTATTCTTTTATCTTCAAAACCTGCTCACCTTTTGTACTTGGTTGCCCCCTTATCTCTATACATAGTTCGGAGATTGCATTGTAGTCATCTGACGAGGCCAACCTTGCTAGGAAGTCAGCTTCTGCATTTTTGGCCCGAGGGATTTGCACAAAGTTTAGTCTATCAAAGTGCTGCGAGAGTTGTTGGACGATCTTCAGGTACTTCTACATCCTTTCTTCTTTGGCCTCATAATCTCCCTTCACTTGTTCAATTATTAGCTGAGAATCAGTTTGGACGATAAGATTCTTTACTCTGAGAGCTTTTGCTAGACTTAGTCTTGTTAGCAATGCTTCATACTCTGCCTCGTTATTCGTTGTTGAGAATCGCAGTCTAATTGCATACTTCAATATCTCTCTTTATGGAGATATAAACACTACTCTTGCCCCTCCTATTTTCTTCATAGCAGACCCATCTGTTTGGACCGTCCATGTTTCCATGGAGAGTTCTTCTTCCTTGTAGGAGTAAGTGAATTCTACAATGAAGTCCGCTAGTACTTGGGCTTTGATTGCTGTTCGAGGCCGATATTCGATGTTAAATTGGCCCAGTTCAATTTCCCATTGAATGAGTCATCCTGCTGCATCTATCTTGTTCATCGTCTTTCTTATTGGTTGGTTAGTCATTACGACGATGGAGTGCGCTTGGAAGTAAGGATGGAGTTTCCTGGAAGCGATCAACAATGCAAAAGCTATCTTTTCCATCCTCAGGTAATTTGCCTCTACTCCTTGGAATGCCCGGCTAGTATAGTAGACTGAATTTTAGACATTTACTTCTTCTCTGATCAGTGTCGAACTTACCGCGGTGTTAGACACCGCTAAGTAGAGGTACAGCTTTTCCCCCATCACCGAAGGACTTAGCAATGATGGCTTCATCAAGTACTTTTTTAATTTTGCAAGGGCTTCTTCACACTCGTCAGTCCACTAAAAGGCCTTTTTCAAGTCCTTGAAGAACGGCATGCACTTGTCCGTTTCCCTGGAGATGAACCTGTTTAGAGTTACGACCTTTCTTGTCAAGCTCTAAACCTCCTCACTATTTTTGGTGATTTGATCTCGATTATTGCCTTTACTTTGTCTGGGTTTGCCACTATGCCTCGTTGGGACACCATGAATCCTAAGAATTTCCCTGAAGCAACAACAAAAACACACTTTGCAGGGTTTAGTTTCATATTGTACTTACGTAGTGTGCTGAAGGTTTCTTTCAAATCATCCAAGTGGTTGGCTTCGTCCTTACTTTTCACCAGCATATCATTTACGTATACTTCCACATTCCTTCCAATCTGGTGAGAGAACATGCGGTTCACCAATCTTTGGTATGTGGCTCCTGCGTTCTTCAATCCAAATGGCATAACTTTGTAGCAGTACAACCCTTGGTTGGTGATGAACAAGGTCTTCTCTTGATCCTCTTCGTCCATGAGGATCTGGTTGTATCTAGAAAATGCATCCATGAAACTTAAGAGCTTGTGTCCAGCAGTTGAGTCTATCAGTTGATCAATCCTTGACAAGGGGAAACTATCTTTTGGGCAAGTTATGTTCGGGTCCGTGAAATCAACGCACATCTTCCATTTGCCATTGCTCTTTTTTTACCATTACCATGTTTGCTAGGCAATCTGGGTAGGAGATTTCCCTGATGAAACCAGCTTCTAGTAGCTACTCTACTTCTTCAGTTACTGCTTTGTTGCACTCTGGTGCAAATATTCTCTGTTTCTGTTGTACAGTTTTGCATTCTGGGTCGACGTTGAGACGATGTTGTATGATCTTCCTATCAATTCCGAGCATATCCTTGTGTTTCCAAGCGAAAACATCTTGGTTTGCCCTTAAGAAGGAAACCATCTCTTCTTTCTCCAAAGCTGAGAGTGTTGATCCTATCTTCAATACCTTTGTTGAATCTCCTGAGACGATCTTAACTTCCTGTGGTGTTTCTGACGGATTGGGGAAGGGCTCTGGTTCATTGATCACCCATGTGTGGTTCTCCCCAGATGCTAAGGCAGCTTGGTAGCACTCTCTTACCAGAACTTGATCTCATCTGATTTCTCCTACTCCATAGGTTGTTGGAAATTTCACCTTCAAGTAATACGTTGACGTTGCTGCTTTTAGCTTGTTTAGTGCAGGTCTTCCCAAGATGATGTTGTATGTTGAAGGACGGTTAACTATGAAGAAATCAATTTCCTTGGTGACCTGTGCTGGGTAAGTGCCTGCAATTACGGTTAGAGTAACGATGCCCCTAGGGATGATTCTTCTATCCCCACTAAAGCTCACCAGGGGGGGGGGGGTGAAAGGTCTGATCCTTCTCTTGTCCAGTTTCATTTGCTGAAATACAGGTAAGTAGATGATATCTGCTGATCTTTCGTTGTCAATAAACACCCAGTGGATGTTGAATTCTTCTACTCTGAGCATGTTACCAGTGGATTGTCATGGGGTTGCCTAATGCCGCGACCGTCTCTCTCTGAGAAAACAATATCAGGTTCATCATTCCTTGGCATCTTCATTGGAGGGAGCTGCGAATGGACACTATTTATTTCTCTCTCATGGGCTTTTTTCAGGGACTTCAGCGTTCCGCCTGCCGTCAATCCTCCTAAGATCATTTTTATCTCTCCTGCGGGAGGTTTGCTATCTCCTGCTTCTCGATCTTTATCTTTATCGTCCTTTCGTTGGTATCTGTAGGGCTCCGTTTTCTTGACATACTTCTGTAACTTCCTTTATCGGATTAAAGTCTCCACCTGATCTTTCAAATGTCTACACTCGTCGGTGCGATGCCCGTGGTCCTAGTGGAACCTACAGTACTTGTTCTTGTCCTTTCTTTCGGCTGGAGTACTGATTGGCTTCGGCCATTGCAGGGAGGGATCGTCCTTTATTTGCATCAAGACTTGCTCAATTGGCATTATTAAAGGAGTAAAGTTAGTGAACTTTGGCTTCCTATCTGGAAGTTCCTTCTTTTTTCCTGTGGTATGCCCAACACTTCATGTCTCTTTCTTCTTATCGTGATTGCTGCTTGTTCCTTCGTCTCTCTTTCTTTTCCTTTCATTTCTTTTGCAAGCACTGCTTCTTCTGCATTCATGTACTTTTGAGCTTTTCAGAGCAATTCTATGACTATTTTTTGTAGGCTTTTGGTGATTGAGAAGAAAAAATCTCCGAGTAGCAATCCTGCTTGGAAAGTTGTTAGGATGACTTGATCTTCAGTTTTGTCTACCTGCAGTAGCTCCTTATTGAATTGGGTCACATATTGTCTTAGCGATTCTCCTTCTGCCTGTTGAATGTTGAGAAGATGACTGATTGGCTTCTTGTGTATTTGCTCCACAATGAAATGACGAACAAAACCATTGCTGAGTTGTTCAAAATATGCAATAGTTCCTGAGGGTATCTTGTTAAACCATACTCTGGTTGCTCCTTTCAGCGTCGTTGGAAATGCCCTACACAGCACCTCGTCTGGAGTCATCTGCAATAGCATTAGTGTCTTGAATGATTCAATGTGATCCAAGGGATCCTTGGAACCATCATATGATTCCAACAGTGGGAGACAAAATTTCGGTGGGAGGGGACGGTTCAGTACTTCAGTGGTGAATGGTGAGTCCGTCCTTTGAATCATCCCATCCAAATTCTCCCCGCCTTTGTCCTTCATGGTACTTTTTAACTCGTCCATCTCCTTCCTCATGTTGTGAAGCTCATTCTCCATCCTGGAGGATCCTTTTCCCGAGGTCCTATCTTGCCTGTTAGCTTGGGAGTTTAATTCTTCTTCATTTTGGTTTTCTCCTGTTCGCTGACGTTCTACGTTTTGGGATTCCATTGCCTTTCACAGCTCTTCATTCTGTCGAGTCAGCTCTTCCACATTAGCCAGGAGGGCCTAGATTTGCTGTTGTTGCACAGCTTCTGGCTGTTGTGCAGTTTCTGGTTCCATCTCGTACTTCGAGGAACTTTTTTGTCACTAGGAAAGATGGCTCAAATGATTAGCGTTCCCCACAAATGGCGCCAAACTCATGATGCAAAAAATCAGCAATTGAGCTCTTCGTCGTAGCGGATAAACGAAGCTGTGATTGGGGTTGTTTCTGTTGGAGGAAAACCTGAAAAATGAATTGGGTGGAAGAGTAACACGCCAGTGTGGCGTTAACCAAACCACCTCCAATGCTTAAGTCAGTAAGGGAGAAAGATTTTAGAGAGAATTGTTTGGAAAGTGATTTTTGTAGAGTATTTTGTGTGTACCTTTAACTTCTATTGCTTTCTCTTTTATAGTCGAGGTTTAAGAAGTTGTTCAGCCCGTGTGCTCGACACCTGCTCGACACCTCCTATCTATCGAGGTTTAAGAATTTCAGAATTCAGATATGATTTTCTTGGAATCCGTGTTTATGTGTTTGGGCCTTCTTTTCTCCTAACCCTAGACATATAAAAAGATTGTTTTAAGGGTCGTCAAAGAGTTCACAAGTTGCACAAGCATTGAGCAAAGTCTGTTCAAGCAAATTGTGACCGGAGACAAAATTTTGCCCTAGTTCATCATTCTTGAAGAAGTTGCTGTGTATGTGCACCATAGGGTTTTGTGACCAAGCATCTTCTTGATCTTCATCATTGGGATGAACTGAAGAACTTTGCAGCCAACAACCTTCTCTAGTTGGTGATTGAAGTCGCATACTAAGATTCGCACATTGGTTAGTCACATACTTGGAAGCCGTGCATCAAAAGGAGAAATTGTCACTACAGAACAAGTCCAATTGGGTATTGGGATAAGGGTTCAACTGTAGGTTAGTATAAGGTATTGGGATTCCTTTACTTGTAACCGCTTGTTGTGATAGTAGTGGAATTTCGGGAGTGGTGACCTGAAAATCACCCGATGGGGTTTTTGTTGTATAGGTTTTCCCCATTCGTAAACAAATCACCGTGTCATATTTATTTTCCACTGCACTTAGTTTAATTGATGATTTGTTTGTGCTATCATGTGCTTTGCATATTAATTTAATTAATTAATAACTTGGCTAATTAATCAATTAATCTAAATCACAAGGGGTCAATATGTTTTTGGCCTATCAAATGGTATCAGAGCAGGCACACTCTAATTAGGTTTAATCTTTGCTATGTTTGATCCATTGACCCCTGTTGTCATGGATAGAGGACAGTTATTAATTATACCTCCTTTATTTGATGGCATTAACTATGCATACTAGAAAGTACACATGAGAGCTTTCTTGCAGTATCTAGATGAGAAAGTGTGGCAAGCTATAGAGATTGGCTGGACTAAGCCAAAGGAAGTGTCGGCTAATTTGTTCGATGAGTTCTATGCCAAGCTCAAAGACATAGTTAACTCAGCCTTCAATCTTGGGGAAACCATTCCTGAACCTAATATTGTGAGGAAAGTGCTCAGATCTCTACCCGAGAGATTCCATGCCAAGATCATAGCAATAGAGGAATCAAAGGATATTGACAAGATTCCTTTGACAGAGTTGGTTGGTAATCTGCAGACCTACGAGCTAGGGTTATCAAGAATTAGCGCAAGTCGGGTAAGGGCAAGAGCATGGCTTTGAAGGTCAAGAGCAGTGACACAGATGAGTCTTCCAACGATGAAGATTCCAAGATGAAGTCCTACATCACTAGGCAGTTCAAGAAGTTTATGAAGAATGTCAATGGAAAGGGCTTCGACAAGGACCGTAGACAATCCAGTTTTTCTCAGTTCAAGAGCCAAGACAAAGGGAAGAAGGATGCAAAGGATGGCGGTCAGTACACTGTTCCCACAGGACCTAAGTGCTTTGGGTGTCATGGCTTCGGTCACATGAAGTAAGAGTGTCCCACATATCTCAAGAGCATTGGGAAGAGTAAGGCACTTGCTGCAACCTTGAGTGACACTGAGCCTGAGGATGATTCCGACAATGAGGATGATGGAATCTTGAATACCTTCACTGCCACAGTCAATCCTACTGAAGGGATTGTTGAAGAAGTGGACGAAGAAGAAGAATTGGTGGATTCTAAGTGTGAGAAGATGGATGATCAAGATGATATCCATACAGCCTATGAGAAATTGTACAAGATTTCTGAGAAGCATGAGAAACTGTATAGGCTGGCCACCTAGAAACTCAGTGATGTGGAACTTGATCATGAAGAGCTGTCCACAAAGTTTGATTAGGCTAATCAGACTATTGGAGCACTGAGATTTAAGAACAATTTCTTGGCTGAGAAGACCAAGAAGCTTAAAGCGGAGCCGTTTCAAGTTAGAACTCAATTGGAGAGGACTTCAAGTGTAAAGCTTAATGAGATGCTTAGCATTCAGAAATCTGCTTCGGATCAAACAAGTTTAGGGTATGGTCTTTCTTCCTCTAAAATTGTTTCTACTAGTGCTACTGTTTTTGTTCCTCCTGCTAATAATGTTGAAACTGAGAACAATGATGTTAAAACTGAATTAGCTAGTGAGAACTTAGATAAGGGTAAATCTATCTTAGAAGCACCCCCTAAGCAAGATAAGAAAGACGTTAAAAACCCTAGGGCTAAGAAGGCTAACTCTCAAAAGCCTAAACAGAAGAAGCAGCATCTCTGTCATCATTGTGGAGCTACCGGTCATACTCGACCAAATTGCTATAAGTGGTTAGCCACTCAATAGAGCAATGGCATGATAGCATCTAGAAGCCAAAATCAGCTTCAATCCTCTCTTGCTCCTCTTAGAGATCTTCTCAAAGCCCTCATGTTCCTTTCGAACTTGAACGATTTCAATTCTTCCCCTTCACCGCCGGTTCAAAGGTTTAATCCACGGAAAGGTTCTTCCAAGGTGTGGAAGGAAAAGGGCACCAAGTGATTCTATTACTTTCTTCTATCTTCTTGTTTTTGTTTGTTGCATTACTTGTGTGTTTTGCTTTATTGTTTTGAGTCAGTCTAGTTTTATGCTTTGCTTTGTTTAACATGTTTTTGTTGTTTGTTTTCTGTTTTTGTTTATTTTGTTTTTGATATAAAAATAATAAAAAAATTGAAAAATTAGAAAAATACAAAAATAGTGTGTGTTTTGTGTACATTGGTACTTGTGTACCTTGGATGGCCATTGAAACAAAATTTTCTAAATTTTGTATCTTTTGTAGGTTAGATGACTATCTCTATGCACAACTAAGCAAGTGAGCTTTGTGGCTCTTGTTTGTGATGAGTAAGATTAAGTTATCTCTTGTACTTAACACGCATATTACTCTTTTTGACGGGAAGGACTAGAAAATCCTAAGAGAAAGGTATAAATAACTATCTCACCACTGTTGCCCGCCAGTCATGAATGACATCTGTATGCTTCGGCATAGCAAAAGTGTGATGTCAATGACATTTGTGTGCTTTGGCATAGCAAAATTGGAATGTCAAATATCATTGGGTAACTCTTTTCTCTCTCTTATATGCCCATACATGATATGCTTAAAAAGAAAAACGTAAAGAAAATAAAAAGCAAAAATATCAAAAATGCTTTTAAATATGATTGCAAGCGTGTATTGTAGGAGATGTGGGAGTTATATGATGTACCTCGAAGGTGATAGTCCCTATCAAACAGTTATGATTGTGTGTGAGTTAAAGTGATTTTCGCATATCTCAAATCGTCATAACATATATACACTTTTGCAATCTTGCGATGTTTTCAACACACAACACGCAATATTCTTTGCTACTCTTGATACATGTGCAGGTACAATGTGATTTGGTCATCACAAGGTTTTACATGTGTTAATGTACGCTCACTAAACTGCCTTGACTTGTTTTTGAAATATAAAATTGGTTAGACTTGTTTAGTGTGTGTGTGTGTGTGTGTTTTTGGGATCCATGTGCTTAAATTTACTGTTGAGAGATGTTTTTGAGAGCTTAATATGTTGATTGGATCATTGATTGAGTTGCATGTTGGATTGCATTCATGTCTATGTTTTTCTCTTCTCGAAAAAACTATTTTTAAAAGCTAGCTCAACACCGCCTCGACACCTCCTCGATACCTAGCTATCTGTCGAGCTTCTTAAGCTTTTTCTTATCGCAATCTCGACACCTGGTGGATCGATCGAGAAAGTTTTTGCCTCCTTGATATCTTCTCGACAACTAGGTCGATCGATCGAGCTTCTGTTCTTGTTTCTGGTGG
This sequence comes from Quercus aquifolioides, assembly GCA_019022515.1. NCBI lineage: Eukaryota > Viridiplantae > Streptophyta > Magnoliopsida > Fagales > Fagaceae > Quercus > Quercus aquifolioides. The sequence goes on along the minus strand of CM032334.1, from coordinate 1,313,770 downwards.
TTTGTTTCTCGACACCTTCTCAACACTTGCATCTGTCGAAGACCATTTTCTCGACACCTATCTCAACAGATGTCTCGACACCTCTCGACACCTTCATCTGTCGAGATTTACTAAGGTTCTATATAATCTTCCTCGTGCGATCCAAACCTCATTTCTCTCGATCTCTCTCTGATAGCTCTTGTTTTTCTCTCCCAAACACTCTCATCTCACTCCAATCTTGATCCTTAAGGTTTCTTCAAGCTTTTTTAAGATTTTCTTCACTTGGTAAGCTTCTATTCTCTCATTCTTCATGCATTTCATGTTTTGAAACCTAGGTTTTGGGGTTTTTCAAAATTGATGAGTTATTGTTGCAATTTTGGGTTGGGTTATGCTAATGTGATCTTAAAACTTCATGCATTGCATCACATATGCATTATAACAGTATTATCATGCATTTAGATGTGTGCAATCTGTTTGTGTGCTGATAGGTTTGGATTGGGCTGAGCCCATGATGCAATTTCTTTTGCATGTCACATGTTCATGCATTTCCCATGCATACGTACTCTCTTTTCAATATACTTGTTATATTTGAACTGTTTTGGAGCTTTTCTGATTTTTTTTCTCTCTCTCTCTCCCTCTCTTTCTGTTTACGTTAGTCGTGTCTATGGCACCTAAGCGTAAATCTGCTCCGTCTCGGAACCCTCTTCGTTCTGGGGCATCGTCTTCATCTAATCCGACTCCTTCTAATATTTGGTTCTGTGATGAGGATGCTCGAAAGGCTTTCTTGGAGAACTTTTTCCGACGAGGCATTCATTCAGAACGCCAAGTCATTCTGGCGGACTTCGTCGACACTGACCTTCCCGATGTCATTCACAATCGAGGATGGGAGTCACTGTGTGACGTCCCGGTCACTTGTCCTCTCGTGCTTATCCAGGAGTTTTACTCCAACATGCACGGGATTGATCGTTCAGTACCTCTTTTCTTCACTTGTGTTCAAGGTATGCGCATTCCTGTCACACCGCAACTTGTTGTGGATGTGTTTCAGATTCCTAGGGTAGAGTTTTCTGACTATCCTGGTTGTGAGCGTCTGAGGACTGTGTCTGAGGATGAGCTCATGTCAGCTTTCTGTGAGCGCCCTTTTGATTGGGGTGAACGTCAGTTCACACCATGTCGGCCTTTTGCTAAAGGTCCTAGATTCTTGAACATGGTGATGACCTTTGTACTCCATCCTCTCTCTCATTATAACTTCATCACAGAGCCTCGAGCTCGGTTTTTGTTGTCCCTACTTGAGCATCTTACTATAGATTTTCCTTCTCATTTCATTCTTTATATTATAGATGTTCATTTAGATTCGGTGTCCCGTAATAAGCTCATTTTTCCTTCCGCTATCACAAGGATTCTACGCCATTTTTCCATCCCTTTTCCGGTGTCTGACCATTTCACTTTCATGTGTGCCATAGATGCCGCTACCGTAAAACGTAGTGAGGCGCAGTTTCGGTCGTGATAGGAGTCAGCAGCACCTCCCTCCTGTCGGCTTCATCTCGATCTGCTCTATCCACATCCGCCCCCTCCTCTTCCATGGGTGATGTGACTCTAGGAGACATCATGGTGTAGCTGCAGCGCATGGATGCTCGCCTTGATACACTTTCTACTGAGTTGTATCAGGTGAATGTTCGTGTTAGCCATATTGCTAGATGGTAGGTGACCATGGGTGGTTTTTCTCCTAAGGCTTCTCCTCCACCTCCTCTAGTGGCTTCTGATTCTGCAGCTGAGGATGATGATGATGATGATGGTGATGACGATGACGATGACGATGATGCTTCTGATGATGATGATGGAGATGCTAGTTCTACCGATGAGATGTCTACGTGACACTCTTTCCCTTTGTCACTCGTGACAAAAAGGGGAAGTAGTTTTGGGATATGAGAGTAGTCATTCTTAGGGAGAGAGTTAGTATAAGACCATTTTGTTAGGAGGAGTGTTGTTGATCTGAAAGATGTAGTGAGAATATTATGTATCTTTTCTTTTCTTTTTTTCTTATAGATACTTTGTTCTTGTACATTGGCTCTTGTGACCATTTTTACACACACATTGTACTTATCCTCTTTATATGTTGATGTATGTTTCTTTCACCTACCCTTACATGTGTTGTTTCTTTTCTTCCTTTATACACATGCTTCTTATACGTGTATGCAATCTATTATTTTTGTTTCACACAAAGATGCCTTGATGAGTTTTGTTTAAAGTGTTTCAGAAATACAGGTTGTCAAAGTCTACTTGTCATAAACTCTCTTCTTGCAAAGTTTTTCAAGAGTTTGTGTTAGGATAGATTTTATTGTATTCAATAAGTGAATATGAGTTGAGTGATTTATAACTTCTCTCATATGTTCATTTGTTTGTTATGGTTTTGTCACAAATTGCCAAAGGGAAAGATTGTTAGGACATATGTGGTTCACTTGTTAAGAACATATGTCATTTTTTTATGTAATTGGCTAATCATTTTGACAAAATGCACTTTACTTGTAATTGGGTAGATCTAGGTGTTTTTAATACTTCAAGAAACTGTGTTTCAAGATCAAGTGTTGAAATCATCAAGTCTGTCCAAGAAACAAGCTGAGAAGTGCAAGTTCATTAAAACTCGACAGCTAGCATGTGTTGAGGTTTAAGAAGCTGTTCAGCCCATGTGCTCAACACCTGCTCGACACCTCCTATCTATCGAGGTTTAAGAATTTCAGAATTTAGATATGATTTTCTTGGAATCCGTGTTTATGTGTTTGGGCCTTCTTTTCTCCTAACCCTACACATATAAAAGGATTGTTTTAAGGGCCGTCAAAGAGTTCACAAGTTGCACAAGCATTGAGCAAAGTCTGTTCAAGCAAATTATGACCGGAAACAAAGTTTTGCCCTAATTCATCATTCTTGAAGAAGTTGCTGTGTATGTGCACCATAGGGTTTTGTGACCAAGTATCTTCTTGATCTTCATCATTGGGATGAACTGAAGAACTTTGCAGCCAACAACCTTCTCTAGTTGGTGATTGAAGTCACATACTAGGATTCACGCATTGGTTAGTCACATACTTGGGAGCCGTGCATCAAAAGGAGAAATTGTCACTACAGAACAAGTCCAATTGGGTATTGGGATAAGAGTTCAACTGTAGGTTGGTATAAGGTATTGGGATTCCTTTACTTATAACCACTTGTTGTGATAGTAGTAAAATTTTGGGAGTGGTGACCTAAAAATCATCCGGTGGGGTTTTTTTCATGTGGGTTTTCCCCGTTCGTAAACAAATCACCGTGTCATATTTATTTTCCACTGCACTTAGTTTAATTGATGATTTATTTGAGCTATCACGCGCTTTGCATATTAATTTGATTAATTAATAACTTGGCTAATTAATCTAAATCACAAGGGGTCAATACGTTTTTTGCCTATCAATTTTTATTAGTGGAGTAAGAAAAGTGAGATAGAAGATTTAAACTCTTTCTGGGAGTGCCTAAATGTAAGTTAAATTTACAGTCATACGGAACTTGTTATTATCTTCTTTATTTGCACAAAGCTAGTGATAGCGGCATCACATCAACACTACAAGAGCTATATATTGGGAAGTCTTACAACAAGTGAAGCTATTTGTGCTATCCATGCATCTAAACACAATCTGGGTTACCATTGGTTGGTTGAAGCAAGATACGGTTTCACTTCATTTCATACGATGAAGTCGAGGGAAAAGTAAACAAATACCAATCTAATTAATTAATGAAAAATTGTTTGAACCTAGCATCCACGTACTCGGTGATGTGAAATTGCTTAAATACTATTTTTAGCACCACAATATACAAAAATTATGCTATAATGGTAATGGTATAGTTAAAAAATTTAACTCATAGGCTACATTGTACCGTCATTTATAACTGTGTACTGTAGCTTTAATGGTAAAGCAACATAATATATTTTATGTAATTTTTTTTTTTTTTGCTGAATATATATTTTATGTAATTGTGATGATACAAGTGGTTATTATTTATTGTAGTAAATATATTATTTTATTGTATTATTTGAAATGTTTTGTAGAATAGATAAAATTGTTTTTTTAGCAATTGAAGCACAGTAAAGTGTCATATAGAGCTCATGTGCGATGATAAATAATACTCCGTACTTTTTTATTCTACTATCAGTTAAAAAAATATTTCTCTCTTCCTTTTCACTTTTTCTCTTTTTTCCCTCTTTTGGTGTGTCTCCTGGACTCCTCTCTTTCTCTCTTTTTCTTTTTTCTTTCTTCACCTCTTTTGTCTTTTTTCGCTGATGCTTCTGCTTTCTTTTCTTCTTTTCTTTTTTCTTTATTCACCTTTCCTCTCTCCTCACTTTCTCTTTTTTCTTTTTTCTTTTTTCACCGGTTCTTTCTTTTTTCTTTCTCTCTCTTCTCTATTTCTGATCATCTTTGTGAGTTTGGTGGTAGTGGTTAATTTTGGTTGTGGTTTTGTGGATTTTGGTTATGGTGGTGGTGGTGATTGATTTTGGTTGTGGCTGAGTTTTGTGAGTTTGGCTGTGGGTTTGGTGGTGGTGATTGATTTTGCCATTTTGGGTGTGGGTTTTTTGGATTTTGGCTTTGGCTGTGGCGGTGGGTTGTGGCTGTGATGGTGGGTTGTTGTGGTTAGTTGTGAGCTTTTTATATTATTTTAATTAAAATGGTAAAAAATAGAACCATGTTGAGTGCAATATAAAGTAGCATGTCAAAAGAGATAGAATGAGTATTCGAGACGCTAACCATCACGGCCTCAGACGCACAGTTCCCTCGTTGAATGTCGGCGCAGCCTCACTGAGCAAGGAAGCCCAACAAATTAAAGCAGTATGAAAAGCTCTAGTAAAAACAATTTGTGACGGATCGAAAGATAGATACATTAATAAGATGTACTGACCTGAGCTGAGAATGAGATATGAACATTTTTGGATGATCATTATCGTGAACAAACGGAGGAGCTACCAACTTCACCAAGGTTGCTTCGAAGAAGGAGTTCAGATAATGTCGGCGGAGCTTGTCAATGACACGCTTTTGGCTTTGGTCAAGGCGTCTCACTTAGCAGTCGCGGATGTTGAAGATGCCGAAGAGGGGAAAGGAAGTAGGACTGTAGGAGGCCTCTGCTTCCTCGTTGAATGTCGGTCCAATGAGCTTGCACATAATTTAACATATTTTTTATTTATTAAACACAGTAACAATAACAATAAATTTTTTTATTTTTTTATTTTATACCATTCAAAGAAACAAAGGGCTGTTTGGTACATGTGTTTAAACACATGTTTTCAATTTTTAAACAATATTACACGTATTTTTACACATTTTTTTACTCACACGTATTTTCAAAAAAACTGAAAACTGTCGTTTACAAAAGTTATTGCAGTTTTTTTCTCCTTTAGCCAAAAAAAAAGCTGGGTTAACCATACAGCAGTGAATTGGCATTCTAGTTGCCAAAATAGCTAGGCTACAAACATCACTAATTACAAAACGGGCACAAAAACAGAGTGATAGGTTAATCCATTCTAAGTTAAGTGAGACCAATCTGCCGAACATCAATAAAGGTGTATGAGTAAATTTATACAAATTCACTTTTTCTATTCCATCACTTTTCCACTCCAACCAAACAAAGAGAAGAAAAAATTAAAATATTTGTTATCCTCCCACTTTTCCATCCTCCCATCATTTTCTATCCTCTCATTTTTCCACCCTTCTAACCAAACGAACCCTAAGGAATAAAATTTGATTAAAACCCAGACTCTTAACCTTGATAGCTGTCTCGACCATTGCTGCCTGGATGGCGTTGGGGGTTGTTTCTTATATCCAGATTGATATTCCTTTCAATATAGTGTTTCCTGTCATGTCTTTGGCTTCATAGGCAAAGACAACAATAATAACACATAGGAGATATACACCCAATTTTTACCCCTAATTTCACTACTTCTTGATTTGTGCAATTATAAGTGCTCAACAAAGAATGGTAAGACCATAGAACCAGGCAAGATGTTTTGAAATTAATTATGTTCCTACATTTATTATTAAAAAAAAAAAAAAAAAGTAGAATGTGTAAATTTTTTGCGATATAAAATGTGTTGGGTTTATTTAACTTAGGGGGTTAAACAAACCAATTACCCAAGTTAATTAATTAAATTCAATTTATGCAATGCTCCAATTATAAAGTGTTGGGAACAGCTGTATCACCAAACCAGGCACAATGATATGATCACGATGGGAAAAACATTGGTAGGAAAAACATTGGTAGGAAAAACTCCAACGAGTGATATATAGGTTACCATTCCTTGAAAAATCTACTAATAAAAATTGAGGTTATAAGAACAAGGAATATATTTGATCCCAAAATATCTATCTACAGTAAAACCTATTGAGCTATCCAAGCGCAACTCTAATCTAGTTGGACTACTTTTCTTAGCTACCTTCTTCAATATGCACAAATCTCAAATCTATGATTGACTTCACCACAACAACAACTTAATTACATTAACCTTGGTGCAAAGTTCTTTATAGTAACACGCTCCAATGGAGAATTGGAAGTAGCTTAGTACCAAACCCAAGGGGCACAAGGTCATAATAACTACTCTTAATATGTGTGTATTCTCTCTATATAATGTTCACTATAAAAAGAATATATTTTAATTTATACCTTTAAGTACCCTGTGCATGAATCCCTAGATATGCCAATTCATCATGGGCTGAAACTTTAAAATTCAATTCAAAATCCCACAGCTTGATTGGTCGAGCAAATATTGAGAATTACTAACTCTCAATGTAGGAGTCAAGTAGGGATGGCAATAACAACCTAACCCGCGGGTACCCAGCCCTACCCGACCCATAAACAATAGGGTTGGATCTGGGTTTTTAAAATAAAACCTAAAGCGGGTCCAAGTCGGGTTTGAGTTTTGTTAAAACTTGCCCCGAACCCAGACCCGATCCGTTTAGCTAAAGGTAAATTTACCAAAAAAAAAACCTACACACACACATATATATCATAACCCTAACCCTAAAATATCTCATTCTTTCATTCTTTGATTTCTCTCCCAACTCAACTGCCTCTCTCACCTCACCCTCACTCACTCTCACTCTCATCTGCTCCTCACGGTCTCACCTAGTCACACTCACTCTCACTCTCATCCACCCCTCATGGTCTCACCTAGTCACCCTCACCCTCACTCACTCACCGACCCACCCTCACCCTCACCCTCACTCTCATCATGTGATGGTTGCTGTTTGTCATGGAGGAGCACGGATCTCGTAGTGGTTGTTGTTTGTCATGGAGGAGCACAAGATTGTTAGATCGGAGCATGTGATTATTAGATCGGAGAGAGATGTGATGATCAAAGGAGCTCTTGGTCGTGTTGAGACCAGGCGAAGCCCAGAGGTGGGATTGATGGCTAAAACCATCGCCGATGGAGCTTTGGTGTTTTGAGTTTTTTTTTTTTTTTTTTTTGGGGTTCATTTCTACTCTCAGTATTTTTTGATTTTAGGTATTTATCTGAGGATTCAATATGTATAGAATGTAGTGCATGTGTATATTTTGTGTTGGTTTAGTTGACTATAGCGCCTGAGATAACTTCAAAGAATGTGAATCGGAGTTGATGTTTGTGTTAATGTAAAAATCAGTCCATAAATGGAGTTTCGTTCCTAGAGTCATGACCATTAATCTTCACTATTTTGAGCAGATTACATTCGACTCTAAGTAAATGGAGAATGATCTTTTTACAACATTGAAATTTTTCTACAAAATGCAACAAACACTTCTCTTCTTTCTTTCGTTTTTTGGTATTTGGTGAAAGAATAATGATGGGCATTAATAATAGCTTAATTTTGCATATTTATATCATTATTAGAAAGCGTTATCATACTTATTTTGAGTTAATTCATGCATTTTATATTTAGTTTTGGAATAATGCTGAATAATCAATTTTGTACTTAATTGAATCTTATTACGTGAATTTGTCTTTTGAAGGAAAATGGAATTATATAAGTTGATTTGTGCAAAGAAGAAAGCTAGTGGACTTTACTTTTACAAGGGCCATGATGAATTTAAAGAAGGCCAACCCAATTAAATTTAAGTCCAATTGGAGTAAGGAATCAAATGAAATTTTCACCAAATCCGAGTCCAATTCGGATTAGAATTCCAGCCTGCACATCAATTAGTATTTTTAGCATAACTTTCGGCTCAAACGTCCAATTGAGATGATTCAAGTTGGGTTGGAAAGTTAACTTAAAGGGATACAACTTTGTAGTTTACCAAAAGTCCAAATTCTTATATTAAATGGGCCAAAATTGTCGGATAAGTGAAGCCTAAAAGTCTAGGATTTTCTCCAAATGAAAATTCAACTCGTAATAGGATTCCTTGACCTATTTAAAGGCCCTTTAGGGCAAAATTCAGGGAGGCTGGTGCTAGGGCTGGGATGCAAAATAGAAAATTGGAGCAAAAGATAGTGCCACATGTGGCTTCTCTGTAGCTTTTCTCCATGATAGCATTGTGACTATTTCTTTCTCTATTTTATTTGTCTAGTTTAATGTTTAGTATTTTTATTCTTGTGTTTTATTTCAATTACCATGAGTAGCTAAATTTATAATTAGGGTTGAGGATGAAACCTTGTTAAGGATTATCAGTAATATTTATGTGATTTGATTTTTCCCACAATAGTTGTTTTTAATGATTTAAATTATTCTTGCTTCATATCAATTGACTTAGATGGGATTCTAGATATGAGTTCAATCATATTTTTCTCATGATTTAGAATTTGTCTTAATTAATTGAATGTTTGGTTTATTATTTCTTGATTTTAAAATTGGATTTCTCTTGTGATTTGTTTGGCTACGGATACAATTGATGATTTGATTTTATACCTAGGAAGCAAAGAAGAGCATGCTTTAGATATTTAAATAGAAGTTTTAATGACAATGTACGAGCCCAATTTTCCATAGAGGGTTGGGCCTAGTGTTTAAGCTCACAATTTACTTGTTTAGTGGGTTTTGGGTATCCTACAATGGGTAGTCCCTAGGCAGGCCCATTAAAGTGTAATACGAAAGCTAACTCCTCTCTTTCTCTCTTAAACATTCTCTTTCGTATGCTCGGCTATTCTATCTATCTTATCTCACCAACGTCCAACCTTTTTTCCTCCTTCTCTTCATCTATTTATAGCTAGTAGATAGTGGACTGGGTTATGATTGTCCTCTAATACCACTTGTGTGAGTGGGACCCAAGTTGATTATTCCTGACAAAATTATGCTTTGTTGGGAATAGAAGTTGTGACATTGGGGCTGGTGCTAGTCGTCGAAATCTGTTCGGCAATGGAGTCCCCCAAGGCACTCCTGGTCAATGGTGGTATGACTAAGCATCATCAATATACCTGCTAATCACCGAGACCGTTCTGCCCAGTATCGAACTCTTAAATGATGGGCTCACATTTTTGGGCTACTTGAGGGTCAACCATTGGAAATGGTGGGCCTAGACGCAAGGTACTGCCTTATGGGCCTCTTCAAGTTTGGGCTCGGGAAAATGGGCCATTTGTCGTGTGCCGTACAGATAATATTCTCCATGGTGGCAAGATTGATTTCTAGATTATCATGTAGTGGTTGGGAAAAATTAATGATCGTAAATATATGCTGATATGAATTAACAAGGCGGATTCCAAAATCTTAATTCCTTTCTCTTGATTGTTTACATCTTTTTACTGCTTTATATCTTTTGCTTAGTTTAATTATTTGCTTGGTTTATTTAATTTCAAAGCAACCTATTTTTATTAAACTAGATTATGATTAATTTGGTTAAGATTTGATTAATTTTCCAACGTTCATACAAGTCCCTGTGGGTTCGACCTCATTCTTATCAAACTATACTTCGATACGGTTCGTACACTTGCGAGTACTTTAAAATTTCACAACAAATAATGCATTAAACAAAATAAAAAAGAGAGTACATGACATCAGGTACAAAATATTAGAAGCATATATATCATTGCTTACAATTGGCTTATAATTAAGATTTTATGAGTCTAAATTAATTGTAATTAAGATTTACTACCAGTCTTGTTTAAAGCAACTCCTTGTAGCAATCAGAGAATAGATGGAGGAATTGATCAATGGCAGAGCCAGGAATTTGTAGTTGGAGGGGCCGAGCAATAAATAAGAGGATTACATTTTTTTTTTCTTAATATATATTGATACTATGTATAATTATCTAAAATATATAGTAGTATCATAAACACAATTCAATATACAATACGTGTTTTTTTTTTTTTTTGTGATACGTATATATAATACAATTAAGTGGATTAATTTATAACTCAATATAGTTTTTAATTTGCCTATCAACCTAGGTTTTCAAGTTAAATTACAACATATTAACTATAATGATTAAGATAAAAGAATATTATTAATAGGTTAAAAGATAGCTAAAAATTAGACAACAATCATTGAAAAATGCATAAAAATAAATTGAATCAAAATATCTAGGAATATATTTTGTCAAATTAATAATAAGTTATTATATTTATATGTTATATAATATAGTTATAAATTAAAAAAAAAATAAAGAATAGATGAAGACAAGCCATAGTGGTTCTAGGACCATAATTATTTTATAACTTTTTGCCACAACTTTATCATGATAGGTTGTGAATGGTTGTTTATTACTTATATATGAACTCACTATTTTTACTCCATCAATCACACTTGGCTACCTCTTATAACAAAAAAATTATAAAATAAGTTGTGGTAATATATTTTTTTCCGTACCACACCTGGGAGTAAACTAAACTACTAAAGTGATATATCAAAGTTTGCTTTTGACGTGTATGTTTTTTAGGACATTCTGGCCTTTTGCCCTTAATTTTAAAAAAATTTAGCAATATGCCCCTGTTTTGAAACTATATAGGCAAATGCCCCTGTTTCGATACTCGATTACCATAAAATCGAGTTTCAACGCGAAACTCGATTGGTTTAAAATCGAGTTATGCCCGATCAAACTCAAAAAAAAAAAAAAAAATTTGCATAGAACTCGAGCTCTAGGAACTCGAGTTTCATGTAAATTTTTATAAGATACCAAGTTCAGGGGTCCTATAGTGGCGTTTTTTAATCCCTATAGTGACGTTTTTAAGCCCTATGGTGGCGTTTTTCTGGAAAATTTTTTTTATAAGTCTGAATACCAGGTTCAGTGGCCCTATAGCGGCGTTTTTTAATACCTATAGTAGCGTTTTTTTGGAAATTTTTTTTATAAGTCTGAACACTAGGTTCAGTGGCCCTATAGCGGCGTTTTTTAATACCTATAGTAGCGTTTTTTTGGAAATTTTTTTTTATAAGTCTGAAAACCAGGTTCAGTGGCCCTATAGCGGCGTTTTTTAATACCTATAGTAGCGTTTTTCTGGAAAAAAAAATTTTATAAGTCTGAATACCAGGTTCAGTGGCCCTATAGCGGCGTTTTTTAATCCCTATAGTGGCGTTTTTAAGCCCTATAGTGGCGTTTTGGAACTCGATTTCCATTTAATCGAGTTTCATGCAATTTTTTTTTTTTTTTTTAAGTTTGATCGGGCATAACTCGATTTTTAACCAATCGAGTACTTTAAGTAACTCGATTTTAGGGTCATCGAGTATCGAAACAGGGGCACGAACCTATATAGTTTCAAAACAGGGGCATATTGCTAAATTTTTTTAAAATTAAGGGCAAAAGGCCAGAATGTCCATGTTTTTTAACCATATATATGGTCCTTTCTTAATAGAATTAGAGAAAGTAGTGTAGAAGTCTTGGAGTTTGTAAATTGTATAGCACTAATCTAAGTATTACTGAGGTTTGTGCGTCCGTGTCTTCTCTTTATTTTATTATTTTTGAGAAGCGTGTTTCTCAAACTTTATGTCACACCAATGAGTTCTATGCACTGTTTACAAGATTTACAAATCTTGTTTTAGCATCTTTTTTATTAAAAATAAGTTTTACGGTACTATTCACACATTTAAAAATTATTTTGCTACAGTGTTTTCAGTTTTTAGCGGTATCCAAACACACCTTTAAGTATCAATTACTTGAAGTAAAGAAGAGAAGGAAAAGGCAAATGGGACAAAGAGACGAAGGAGAAAACTAAGAGAACGTAAATTGCAAATCTACTAGCAATGGCATTGGCGGCGTAATTTTTTGAATATGAAGAAAAAAAAAAGTGTGAAATATAGGCTCCTTCAACTATCAATACCAAAGTAAGCTAGAGAGTTTTTTTTTTTTTTTTTTTTTTTTCAAAAAACAAGAAAGGGGCATTGTGGGGCTGGTTATCCAAAAAGATGATGTAGAAATCGTAGGAAATGGGCTTGTGGCCCAACAGCCCAATTCGAGGACATTCACTTATCCGAGGATAGTTAAAGAAAAGTATTGTGGGAGTAATACAAGAAAAAGGGATGTAAGTCATGTATAGTGGCCCAAAATGTGTCCGAGGATAAGATCCACCTCGGATATCATGGTCCGAGGTGGATGTAACTATCTTAGCATTCAAGGTACTCCGCAAAATTGTATACGAACTGGAAAGTGAATATAGAACAAAGGAGGAACCGAGAAAGATAACAAATATCTTCTAAAGCTGCTACCTCCACATTAAATGCTTCCCAGCTAACTCTCTGGCTGCATTAATGTGGAGGTGATACCTGAACAGCAACCAAGCAGCCTTATGGCTATTGAGTGAAGGTTCCGGGAGGTGCTGGATGGGACAGAAAGGAGTTCCCGGAATAGAACCTACACGTGTACGGTGAAAATGGGATGAAGAACGCAGTATATAACAGGAAAGTGGCTGACATTAGGGAGGACTTTTGGGAGAAAAAGAAGAAAACAAGAGAACCCAGAAAGATATCCCCTGAGACCTAGCCAAGGAGAATTTTTACCGCTTGGTTAGTTTGAAACTTCCTTTGCCGCACAATAATCATGACTTTTTTTACCAAATGGAATTAGTTCTTTCGCTCACTCTTTAAAAATTTATTGTTTGGGCTTGTTGGGCTAAAAACCCATCCCTATTCTGGATCTAATCCAATTTGAGTCCCTACAGGCATTTTTTGAAATTATTTTTTCTTTCTTCATAAAATTGTTAAACCAAAGGAGTTTCTTTGAAAAACATAGAGAGGATTGGGGGGGGGGGGGGGGGGGGGCGCAGAAAGGCTACCTTCTTTGAAAAATCTTCTAAAATTTTGGGATATTTCATTTATGAGTACATACATTTCAAAAAAAAAAAATTTAAATTTTGAGGGGCCAAGGCCTCCCTCGGCCCCAATGTGGCTCCACCACTGGAATTGATGAGCATCTAGTGCAAAAGAGACTTTCCCTAGCCAAAACTTAGTCACCTTCATTTGGTTTAACGCGAGAGTGCTTGTTTTATCATTGCAAATGGTAGTGGCAAAGCCCATGGCCTTACAAGTAGAGAGCTTCCGCACCATTACCTGATCAACCATCATTTTTTTCATGTAAAAAGCAAGTGTGAGCGTAAATATGGTTTGAGGATAGATATAGTTAAAAAAAAAAAGTAAATATAATAGGTTAAATAGCTATGTAGCACGATTACAGACACTATATGTAGTACAATGATACAACATTTCTTGAAAAATTAGGATATGATACGCAGTGCCGGCTGAATAGTGGAGCAAGAGAGGCGGTCGCCTAAGGCCCCAAGTAAAAAAAAGGCCCCCAAATTTTAACTAATAAAGTTATTTATAATCAATAAATAAAATAATATTTTTTTTACTAGATGAAAAACAAATTTAAAATAGAGAAAAATGCAACGTCCACAATATTTTTTACAACACTTTTACAATTATACTAAGTAGCAGGTTGTTACAACCTGTTATTGATGGCAAAAAAATAATTATAGTGATATTTTCAAAGAAAAAAAAAACAACTTAAAACCTAGGATTTGTTGTAAAAAAATATTGTGAATGTTGTACTTCTAAAAAAATAAAAATAATAATAAGAGTTTAGTTAGCAAACTTTTACTAGTTCTCGTCTAAGTCCACCACTAATACTACTCTTTTACTTACTATTATCAATCTACCATATCAACAAGTATGAAAAATTTTATCAAATTTTTTTTGTTTATAAAATTTCTAAAAAAAAAAAAAATTCTACGTAATTTATGTTAATTAGTAGTAATTTTGCATCTAAAACAACATAATCAATTTTCACCTTAGGCCCCCAAAAACATCAAGCCGCCCCTGATGAGATACGTCGATGATACAACAATTAATTAATATTTATTTTTAGGTATATATATTTTATATTTCGAATAAGTTGTGTTTATTTTGGATTTAAAAAGTATGTAACAACAATGAAATGTTTGGAAATATATCTGAAATTAATTTTAAGACAATAAAATATTGTTTAAAGTACGAATAAAAGAGTTCAAATAAACTAAACACCCATAAAAAGAGTTCAAATAAACAATATTCAATATCAAAATAAAACAAGTGAACAACTGAATTAAAAAATGATTTTTTTTTTCTTCCTGAGTGCATACTTGACACGTTTGTGTCCATATCAAATACATGTCCGCGATACGTTGGCAATTCTACCGTGTCCGTGCTTTCCAGTTAAACAATATGCTAAAATAACTCTGGAAGACAAGAAACAAAGGATCAGAACAAAGAAGTTCAAGCGGTGAAGCGAGGATGGAATTGTGGAAGACAAGAAACCAACTAAAGTTAAATTATTTGCGTGGATAGCCCGAAAGAGTCTCCTTCCAACTAATTTTAACTTGGCAAAGAGAAGCGTTGCAGCGGAAAGATGGTGTGAAAACTGTAAACTATACGAAGAAAATATTGTTCATGCGTTACGGGGCTGTGAAATGGTGTGTGAAGCATGGTATAAATACCCTCCTAGAAAATAATCAATTCCAGTACTCCAGTCTAATTTTGCATCTTTGGTGTGAAAGTGCTCGAATCAATAATGATGAAAAATCTAAGAATAACCAAATGTTCTAATTAACAAATTAATTTTTTCTTATGCCAAACATTAACAGTTTATCTGTCGTTTTATTTTTAAAAAATAGGCCAAAATACAAAACTAATCCTCTAAGTTTTACATTTTGTCATTTCAGTCTTTTAAATTTTAGTTTTGTCATTTCAGTCTTCTAAGTTTCAAATTTTGTCAATTTAGTCCTCTATTAAGCTTCAGTTAACAGTTGTCGTCTACTAACCAAAACGACGCCGTTTTGGATTTTTAAAATTTTTTAATTAAAAAAAACTGAAAAATGTTAATTAAAAAAGAAGAAGAAGAAAAAGAAGAAGAAGAAGAAGAAAGAAACCTAGGGGAACGACGTCATTCCCCTGCCAACAGGGGCGGAGCTACGTTTTACAATGAGGGGGCCATGGCCCCCCCCAAAAATGCTAAAAAAAATTATTATAGCTGCTAATAAATAGGTTATACAAAATTGTTGTAAGAGCTGCCCCTCCAAATGAAACTAACTGGCCCCCTCATGTGTCCTTAACTACTTGTTTCATTCATATTTACTTAATTATTTTGACTATTTTTCAATCTTTCCTCCATCTCTCCTCCCTCCAACACATCAACAAGCCCACAACTTTTATAAGTTTTATAGTTTTACTCACTTTTACTATTAGCTTCTCTTTTTAATGTGTATTTTCTAATGTTCTACTTTCTAGTTCCTTCCAAAAGAACTCATCACTCAGTGCAAATGTTCTCATAGTCTTACACTAACTCTCTTCAATCTCTTTACAAAAATTCATTAGAGCATTGATGAGTGGGTCATACATACATAAATAGACATATATTTTTTGTGAATCAATATGATTATTTAGTCTTGACCGGCCCCCCCAAAGACAAATTTCTAGTTCCGCCCCTGCCTGCCAAGTTTGAATATGAATGGCGTTGTTAATTTCTGATCTCCGCTGAATTGATTTCATTAAGTTCTTGCTCATCGTCATGCTTTGTCGGACCATGTGCCTTACCAATCCATCCAACGACCAATTGGTGAAGGATGAGAGGGTACAAATCTTTTATAGCATTTGATCGCAGACCAAGCTCATTGGTATTGGAGCGAATTGTGAAATTTCTCACAATCCTTCCCTCATAATGCGGCTCCAACGACTCAAACCTATGACCAATCTCTGATACCACTTGTCGGACTGTGTGCCTTACCAATCCATTCAATGACCAATTGGTGAAGGATGAGGGGGCACAAATCTTTTATAGCATTCGATCGTAGACCAAGCCCATTAGTATTTAAGTGAATTGTAAAATCCCTCACATGCTTCAACTGGAAAACCTGTTTCTAAAAGATCTTCCAATCCTCTGAATTGATTCCATTAATTTCTTTACGTTGAAGCATTCAATTCTTAGAAGAAACAAAGCGGAGTCATAATGAGGAGAAAGACATAAGATGGAAATTGTTGACGTCAGCAATTTCCATCCAAGATATAACGGCATTGACTAAATTGACACGACATTGAAATGTTAGGAACCAAATTGACACAATTAAAATCAGCAATTTTCATCTAAAAGATAACGGGCAAGGACTAAATTGACACGAAATTGAAAAGTTAGAGACTAAATTGAAATATGGTGTAAAGGACAGAGGCCAAATACATAGTTTACCCTAAATGTTACTAGCGTGAAGGAAGGGATGGGTCGAGTTGAATAGTTTTTTCATCCAACCTATTGCATGGGTCCAACTCAATCCACATGGGCTGGGTTTGACAATTTTTTTAATTTAAAAAAATGAGCATTAGAACAACAAAAACCAACTGTATTACAATTTACAAGTGTTTTTTGTCCCCATCCCATCTTCTAAAAATTCTAAGCATAATAGCATAAACAAATAATCAAACCAAATGACATTTAAATAATAAGAAGGATAAAAGAGTAATTACCAATATATATATATATATATATATATATATATGTGAGAGAGAGAGAGAGAGAGAGAGAGTCCGGTTAGGTTAGGCAGAGTTGTCAATCCTGAATCCACTTACCCAAACCAATTAGAAAAGGAGTTCTTTTTTTTAGGGGTGGTATCTACTCCATTTTTTCGTACCAATTGCCATTTCATAAAGATTGAAATTTGGTGCCTTCGAAGTTGGCGGAAGTTATTACTGATGAAGCGTAAGTTTATCAGTTAGATTGGGCAGACGAAACCAATCCCCTGTCTGCGTGAATGTATCCTCAAAGATGGTCACCGATGTGGTGCCTGCCACAACGTCTCCGATGCCAAAGTCAGTGTAAAGAAATTTTTTGAGAAGGAGTAATGCAATGTAACAGAGCAAAAGGGTATTTCTCAGTATGTGTGTATGTACCTTGTGTTGGTGCTTGGAGTGCTCTATATATATATACATTCTCTTCGTTCCTAGCCGTTGTGGCTATTATGGTGGTTTTAATACTCCTTTGGGTAACGTTTCATCCCCAATAATATGATCTTTAATGGGCCTCCAACGGTCAGTATAACTAGTCTTGTAACCGCCCGGATTATTCATTGACTTCATTTAATGGTTTCTCTGCCTCGTCAGTGGTGCAGCTATATCGTCGGGAACGTTTGGTTGTTTCCTCCGTCAAGATGGTTTCGTCAGTATAAAAGGATTCGTCATGGGAAGTCCATCTCGTCAATCCCATCAATTACTCTTCATTTTTTTCATAAAAATGAGTTGTACAATTAATATTTGGCATACCTGGTGAAAATAGCCAAATATCTCGTTTTGGAAAAATTTGTGGCAAACTAGCACTGTTTCAGAAATATTTAGCAATCTACCACTTTTTTAGTACTCGAGTTCCACAAAATCGAGTTCTAAATAGTACTCAAGTTCAATGAACTCAAGTTCCTAGTGAGTCACCAGCGTGACACTGTTGACCTGGAATTTGTGTAATTAAAAAAATAATGTAGTGCTCGATATTACTGAAATCAAGTATCTCTTTATTGTACTTGAGCTTAGTGCAATCGAGTACCTTGTTCTTTTTTCTTTTTTTTTCTTTTTTTTTTTCTACTTTTTGTTTCTGTTGGAATGGCTTGAATAGTCAAACTTAGTGGTTTGACATTAGCCAACAAACCATTAAATGGCTTGCATGCCCATGTCAGGAAGATGCATGATATTCAAGAAGTTTCATGCGTGAAAAAATGCAAGAGCTTGCATTAAATGTTCTTCATGAATTGTCAAAGAAGATGGCCAGGAACAACACCTGACATGCAAACCAAATTCATGCTTCTTTTCTTTTGGCCGAAATGGATGACACTTTGGCCATAAATGCTTGCCATTTTCTTTGACTTGACAAGTTTCATGAAAGTGCTGAAGCTTTGGAGAAATATGCAACCTTAGTTTGGTGGACACAACGATTACAAGAGGAAGAAGCAAACAAAGAAAGCCATTGAGTTCGATATGTGTCAAGGATGAGAATGGCATATAGCATATATAGCTGTATATATAGATAGAGTCAACACAGTAGCTGTGTGGAAAAAAAGTCAGCATTTCCTAAGTAAAAAGTTTTGTAAGAAACAAAAAGTAGAAAAAGGAAAGAAAAAAAAAGAAAAAAAGAAAAAGAAAAAACAAGGTACTCGACTGTATGAAGCTCGAGTACTGTAAAGAAACTCAATTTCAGTAATATCGAGTACCACATTATTTTATCAATTACACAAATTTCAGGTCAGCAGTACCACATTGGCGACTCACTAGGAACTCGAGTTCACTAAACTCGAATACTATTTAGAACTCGATTTTGTGAAACTCGAGTACTAAAAAAGTGGTAGATTGCTAAATATTTCCAAAATAGTGTTAATTTGCCACAAATTTTGCCAAAACGTGGTATTTGACTATTTTCACCTGGCACACCTACTATAAAACGCGCTCTTCCAACTTCCAAGTTTCACGTACAAATGCAACTTCCAAGAATAACAGGTCGTGAAACTCAAATACAAGTTGTTATCTAAAGTCTAAACTAAACGTATCAGGTGGAAGTAACATATTGTACCATGCATCTTAGAGCATTTAACACTCCCAATATCTGACAACACTAAGTAAAATTCATAGTTTTTTGCACCTTGTGGTTATTCATTCCAAAACAAACAACTTTGAAAGAGGGGGCAAAAAACAAAAAGTGGTAACGGATCTGAACAACACAGAGAGAGAAATATAAAAGGCTACTTGGGGACAACTAACAAGTAACAGAGTCCAAAGTTATGGCTACCATTTCAGACCATGTTTCGGTTTGCTTACTGAAAAGAAATATTTAAGTACCGACTTATTTTAATGTACCGTGTTGGAATTATTGTTACTCTATATCAAAACTAAGTATTAGAGCTCTTAGCCAAAGGTCTTGTAGCTGAATTAACACCTCTCCATGTACAAAGTGCTTGGGGGTCTAGGGGGGAAATAGTTCGAGCTGCGGGGTTAGCAACATGTTGTAATTATTTCTCAAAAAAAAAAAAAAAAAAAAAAAAAGTATTAGAGCTCTTAAAAGTATAAGCCATATTTTTTTTTTTGAGAGAGTTTCAACCTATGACGTCCGCTTCTGATAATAGCTCTTTATTATCAGACTAAGACACCAATCAGTTTTGGTGTAGGCAGAGATTGAACCTCAGATCTCTTATACAACTATCAGAAACTTTACCAATTGAACTAATTGGAACCCATAGTATAAGCCATATTTTAATTAACGTGTTAATCTCTAAGTCATAATAATAATATTAATAATAAATTAACATTTTGAAAAATATATAATAAGAGTAAAATGTACCTAGGAAAAAAAAACCGACCTAGATGATAAATCATGTGGAGTTAAGAGTGAAGGAGATTGAAAAGTCAATATCAAAAGTTGGAACTTTCAGCTTCCCTTTTTACACCATATTTTAATTTATTTCCTAACCTTTTAATTGTGTTAATTTAGTCATTGACATTTTAGTTCTATGTCAATTTAGTCTTTGCCATTATCTTTTAGGTGAAAATTGCTGACGTCATCAGCAATTTCCATCCAAGATATAACGGCATTGACTAAGTTGATACTACGTTGAAAGGTTAGAGACCAAATTGACACAATTGAAATCTTTAATTTTCATCTAAAAGATAACGGTTAAGGACTAAATTGACATGAAATTGAAAGGTTAGAGACCAAATTAACACAATTAAAAAGTTATGAATCAAATTGAAATATGGTGTAAAGGATATGGGCCAAATAAGTAGTTTACCCTAAATGTTACTAATGTAAAGGAAGGAGTGTGCATAGGTTGAGTTGAATGGTTTTTTCAATCCATCCTGTATGTGTGAGAGTTTGGTTAGGTTAGGCAGAGTTGTCAATCCTGAATCTACTTCATTTTTTCGTACCAATTGCCATTTCATAAAGATTGAAATTTGGCGGAAGTTATTACTCTTGAATTTGGAAGTTGAACTACTGTACGTTGACCACTTTATTTGCGTGAACCTTTACTACGGCGATATTTTTCAACAAATTCAAACATTTCTAGGTAGTGACAAAATATTAAAAAAAATCATAATTTTCTTATTGGCATAAAAGGAAGTCATAGTATCGTTTTCTAAGAAAAAAATTTGGTAAATAGAAGCTCCTTCCTGCCCCAACCTAAGCTCTATGGGTGTTTCAGAGTTAAGATCTGAGTTTACTTTTAACGAAATGAGTAATGTATTGATTTGTGAGTGTTATGTTAATTTTTTTTTTGGACAAATCTATTGTTTATTCTATTTTAGTTAAGAGGGGGAAAAAAGTAAGGCTTTCTTAAAGAAAAATCTAAATCTCCAAGTAAGACTAGCTAAACATTTGTACGTAATTTGGAAAATCATAATTAATCTTTATTTATTGTCCAAATTTTTTTTTTTTTTTTGAGAGAGATTTATTGTCCACATTTGAATTTATACAAGACTAACTTCCAACTTAAAAAAAAAAAAAAAAAACACTAGCTTCATATAATTTATTATCAAGAAAACTAATTGTAATGCAAGTTAACTTATTTGAATATGTCATAACATATTCCTAATCTAACCTAACTGTTTTTTTTTTTTTTTGAATATGTATAAGCAATGTTTGTAGCTAGTTGTGATTCATTTCAAAGTAGTTAGATTTTGAGGTTCTAATCTAACTAATTTGAATGAATCACAACTGACTACAAACATTGCTTATACAAATAATTAACTAAGAGCAACCGCATTAGCTCTTCTAAAAGATTTCGTCTATTTTACACACAAAAAACCTACTTTTTCTATTTTACACCATTACTTTTACAAAACACCCACATCAGTTTATCTATTTTACAAAATATTTCAATAAAATATTCATTCTTCATCAATTTTTTTATTATTTTCCCTAATGGTCATACTTTTTTAATTTAAACTTATATTTTAAGTAAACTACCAACACCGGTGGCTCGGCCAATGGAGCCGCTTGTGATGGAGGTCCGATGGTCGAACCGTCGAAATAGTGTTTCTGGCGACCGTCACTAGATCGGTGTCTCTGCCCACCGTGCCACCAGCACTGGAGGCCAAACCACCAAAATAATGGCTTCGGCGACAGCCGACAAATCGGTGTCTTCGACCATCATTCTGCCATCAATGAAATATTTCGATGTGTCGTTTCAGGTTTACATATTGGAGAGAGAGAGAGATATTATTTACTATTAGTATGATTTTAGTTTTAAAAAAAGGCACTTATTTGAATTAAAAATTTTAATATAGACTTTAACCTCCACCACTAAAACATCTGACCCTATTTTTTTTTTTTTTTTTTCCTTTTTTATCTCACAAAATCAAATCTTCTCTCTACTTCCACGGTCTTTTCTCTTTGCTTTTTATTTTTTGATCCTTTCCTTTGTCGTAGCTCTCAAGCACTTGTTTCTCTCTTCTCTAATGGCAGCAACAAGCTCTCCATGGCAGTGGTGACGGTGGCTTTGATTTGAGTTGGGTTTGGGTTGATGGGTTTTTCATTGAAAGTTTGATTTTGGGTTCTAAGTTGTTGAGTTTTCCATTGAAGGTTTGATTTTGGGTTTGGATTGATTTTTGGTTTGATTTTTCTTTGTTTTTGGTTGATTTTGTGATTGGAATATCATGGGTTGTGATGGGTTGTGGTGGTGGTGATTGAGTGGTAGTAAGGCGGTGTTGAGAGTATGTGAGGGAAGAGAGACTGATGAGAGCAGAGGTGAGAGAAAAAATTAATAAAATAGTAATATACACATCTACAGTAACCGTGCAAAATGTGTATATTTACCCAACAATAGCCGGACTGATGCGAAGCAGATTTAGGAAATATTGTGTAAATTTTACATCTTTATCTATTTTGCACTATTTTGCACCCAAGTATGTGAGTGCTCTAATACTTTAAAATTTCAACAAGTGTTGTGTGGTCTTCAATCACATTAAAATGAGAGAACTCTCACTTCACGATTTTGGGGAAGTATAAAATGATCAAGTTGTCTCAAGTAGTTTCTTTCATGTTCTAGAATATTTTCATGTCATTAAAACCTAAACAAACAAATTGAATTGTCCAAGAGTTCCGACCATTGCCCTTTAGTATAACTTTGATACCATTTGTTACAAGCTTATGGATGGTGTGGATCAAGTAATGGATTGGTTTGTGATTGTGAGTGGTTCGGATTGATAATTCTGGACAATATATAATATATATTCCCTCATTTTCTCTATTTTTCGTGGGGGTACCCGAATGAAAGGCTTCGTGTTGACTTATAAAAAAACACAGCAAAAGCGAAGGCGCGTATCGTACGAGTTACTTATGACATCCTGATCCAAATGAAATAGCAACGCATCAGCCAAGAAGTTGTATAGATGTTTCATCATACATACTTATTACTTACATAATAAGATCTTTATTAAACAACGGACTTTAATTTGACCGACACGCGAAGCGAACAACTATATATTTATCCCTTTTTCCATTTCATCTCATCTCAGCTCCAATTCTCTGCCTTCTAAAAGTACTACACGTACGCAGTCAAACTCCTTTGCTTTCCGATAGCCCCTGCCCCTGCCCCAGAGATCATCTACTACTTCTGCTTCCCATTTCCAAACCAACGCTTCCACCCTTCTTCAAGTTTCAGCTCCAAATTCTTTCTTAAACACTATTTGCTATCTCCATTCTCTTTTACATACATTAATTATTATTGCTCCTTTTATTTCCTAATAATATCATTCTCTGTCACAATTATATTATTTTTGGTTACGTAGAATACAATAATTTTATTTCTTCTTACTACTATATTGTTAATATTCTCTTTTAGTAATTTGCTTTATTTTACTTTCCTCCCATTCCATTCCAACTTCCAAGTTTTAAAAAAATATATTTGTATACTTTTATTTTATTTTCGAAACAAAATTAAAGCAAGATTTTAAAAAGTTATACCTACTCAAGTAAATAAAATAAAGTTAGCCAAATAAATCCTTATTTCATAAACCAAATCTCTATAGTAGTTCTTTTGTTTTGAATTTTTTTTTTAAAAATTTCCTAAAAACCTTTTTGCTCATTCTTCCTTTTATAATTTACTCTTGAAAAATATTTGTTTGCTTTTCTTGCCTTCTAATTACTACATTGTCAGTTCCTTGCTTTCTTAGAGAGATTATTTTATAGTAAGCTAATAAATTTTCGTCCATTCATCCTTTGCTTCCCTAACCATGCCTACTATTAGTATTATCCTAGACAACTTGGAGTCCATTCAATCTTTACTTGCTGTACCAAACACCCTTAGTGAACCCAAAAAGAGATGGCGCTCGGCTTTTGTTTCCATCTATTATTATAGAGCCTTTCTATCTCTTTTCAAGACTTCCCTATCAAAGAAGAAAAATACCAAGATTTCACCCTCCCATTCTTTCATAATTTTGGATCTCAATCAAGACAACAGTTTGAAAACTGATCAAGCAAGTCTCACAAAAATCGATCAAAAAACTCTCACAGAGCTTGTGAAGGAGAAAAACATTGAAAAGCTCCAAATTATTGGAGGCATTGATAGACTGGCATCCGGTCTTAAAACCAATGTTGAAAGCGGGATTCAAGGCAATATTGAAGACATTGCTCACCGACACGAGGCTTTTGGCACAAACACGTACAAAAGACCGCCCACAAAGAGCTTCTTTCATTTTGTAGTGGAAGCCTTCAAGGATCTTACCATTCTTATCCTTCTAGGCTGTGCTGTTCTTTCTCTTGTGTTTGGCATCAAAGAAAATGGAATAAAAGAAGGATGGTATGACGGTGGAAGCATATTTGTTGCTGTATTTCTAGTCATTGCTGTTTCCACCATAAGTAATTTTCGGCAAAACAGACAATTTGACAAGTTATCCAAAGTCAGCAACAATATCCAAATTGAAGTAGTAAGAGCTGGGAGGCGTCAACAGATTTCAATATTTGAAATTGTTGTTGGAGATGTCATTTGCTTAAAGATTGGAGATCAAGTTCCAGCAGATGGGCTATTCTTAGACGGGCATTCATTGCAAGTGGACGAATCTAGCATGACAGGCGAAAGTGACCATGTAGAAGTAAATTGTAGTCATCCATTTTTGTTTTCTGGTACTAAGGTGGTTGATGGCTACGCTAGGATGCTTGTCACCTCAGTTGGGATGAACACGATGTGGGGCGAGATGATGAGCTCAATCAGCCGCGATACCAATGAACAAACACCATTACAAGTTCGGCTCAACAGGTTAACTTCATCAATAGGTAAGGTTGGTTTGGCAGTTGCTTTCCTAGTACTTGTAGTCTTGTTGATTCGATACTTCACTGGGAATACTACAGATGAGAATGGAAATAAAGAGTTCAACGGCAGCAACACCAAGGCTGATGACATACTAAATGCTGTGGTGGGATTTGTAGCTGCTGCAGTTACTATAGTCGTGGTTGCAATTCCAGAAGGTTTGCCTTTGGCTGTGACACTTACACTTGCTTATTCCATGAAAAGAATGATGGCTGATCAGGCAATGGTGCGGAAACTCTCTGCTTGTGAGACCATGGGCTCTGCCACCACCATTTGCACTGACAAAACAGGCACCCTCACTCTGAATAAAATGAAGGTGACTAAGTTTTGGCTAGGGAAAGAATCTTTTGCACCAGCTACTTACTCATCAATCGCTCCATATATTCTTGAATTGCTACAAGAAGGAGTAGCTCTAAACACAACCGGTAGTGTTTACAGGCCTACTTTAGGGTCTGAAATTGAGTTCTCAGGCAGTCCCACTGAACAAGCAATTCTTTCGTGGGCTGTTCTGGAGCTAAACATGGAAATGGAACAATTGACGCAAAGTCGTAAGATTCTTTATGTTGAAGCATTCAATTCACAGAAGAAACGAAGCGGAGTCATAACAAGGAGAAAGACAGACAATACAATCCATGTACACTGGAAAGGAGCTGCAGAGATGATATTGAAAATGTGTTCAAGTTACTATGATGCTTCTGGAATTATGAAAGATCTAGATGATAGTGAAAAGATGAAATTCGAACAAAGAATTCAAGGAATGGCAGCCAGTAGCCTCCGGTGCATTGCTTTTGCACATAAGCAAATTTCAAAAGAAGATCAAGAACATGATATGGAGCAAAAGAAGATAGAAGAAGATGGTCTGACCCTATTAGGACTGGTGGGTATTAAGGACCCATGTCGTCCAGGGGTAAAGAAGGCTGTGGAAGCTTGCCAAAATGCAGGTGTGAACATCAAAATGATCACTGGAGACAATGTTTTCACAGCCAAAGCTATTGCCACTGAATGTGGAATATTGAGGTTTGATCAAGACATGAGTGGAGCAGTGGTAGAAGGCATTGAATTCAGAAACTACACACCAGAGGAGAGAATGGAGAAAGTTGATAAAATTTGTGTGATGGCAAGGTCATCTCCCTTTGACAAGCTACTGATGGTAGAATGTTTGAAACAAAAGGGTCATGTGGTTGCAGTCACTGGGGATGGCACAAACGATGCACCGGCATTGAAAGAAGCTGATGTGGGGCTTTCAATGGGAATTCAGGGCACCGAGGTGGCCAAGGAGAGCTCAGATATTGTCATTTTGGATGACAAATTTGCTTCCGTTGCCACAGTTTTAAGATGGGGAAGATGTGTGTACAACAACATCCAGAAGTTCATTCAGTTCCAACTCACCGTGAATGTTGCTGCTCTTGTGATCAACTTTGTGGCAGCTGTCTCAGCTGGTGAAGTCCCATTAACAGCAGTTCAGTTATTATGGGTGAACCTAATTATGGACACACTGGGTGCTCTAGCTCTTGCAACAGAGAAGCCCACCGAGGAGTTGATGACAAAGCCACCAGTAGGTCGAACTGAACCACTTATTACCAACATAATGTGGAGAAATCTCTTAGCCCAAGCTTTGTATCAGATTATCATCCTCCTGACCTTGCAATTCAAAGGTGAATCAATCTTTGGTGTGACTGAGAAGGTAAATGACACGTTGATCTTCAATACTTTCGTCCTTTGTCAAGTGTTCAATGAATTCAATGCAAGAAAGCTTGAGAAGAAGAATGTGTTTAAAGGGATACATAGGAATAAGTTGTTTTTGGGGATCATAGCCATAACCATAGTCCTTCAGGTGGTGATGGTAGAATTTTTGAAGAAGTTTGCAGGTACAGAAAGGTTGAATTGGGAGCAATGGGGTGAGTGCATTGGATTTGGAATAGTATCTTGGCCAATTGGTTGGATTGTGAAGTGGATACCTGTTCCGAAAAGACCATTTCTGAGCTACCTAAACATGAAATAGACACTAGAACTTCCAACCCCATTTTCGTTCATATTGAAGACAAGCCCAATGTTGATTGATATCTAATTGCTTGTAATTATGTATTGTAGCTAGGTCACTGAGTGGATGATTTTTATTTTCATTTTTTAGGAAGATTGTGGGTGATATTTCATTTGTTTGTATATGATGTACTGTATTTAGTTAGTATATGATGATGTATTTCAATTCATATATATGGAGAGTTTGAATAATGTTTTATATATATAAGGGAATGTTTGAATGTAACTTAAAAATTAAAAATCGAACGGAACTTAGTATTGCGCAAAGCTAGTAATAGTGACAACAAAACATAAACACAACAAATATTGGGAAAGAGAAGAGAAGAGAAGAATTACAAGGAGTGGAGTTGGAGCTATGTATATATATTCATGAATTGAATGCTTACAAGGTGGAGGGGACAATGACAAACAGGACAACCTCTAACAGAATTTGAGCAAGAAAAGGATGGAAGGCCAACAAATTAAAGCACGCAGCAATCAAAATTAATGAGCTCCCAGTCCCACCAAAAGGAATTGGATTAATTAGCAAAAAGAAATTGTGACAGAGAGACTATAGATATTAAGATGTACTACTCACCTCACCATGAGATTTCCGAACTGCAACACAATGTGCTTGCTAACTGCCGTTCTCTCTGAGAAAGAGAGGATAAGGATGAGGGACTATACTATTTTGGAAAGAAGGAAGATATGGGATAGTGTCTAGTATTTACATAATAATAATAATAATATAAGTGGGCTGAGAAGGGAGTGGGACTATACTATATTGGGCCTAAGTAGAGAAGGAAGCCTCTGCCTTTATTTCTATTTCTAAGCCCAACTTCAACTTTATCACTACTTTCGTTTTGTGGTTGTCACTTGTCATTAAACACGGATACATTAACACGAACTACTACTACTACTATAAAATGTTTGACTGCCCTCTCCAATCTCCATTACATCAACATTCGTCTTTAATTTCCAGGCTTTGTAGTAGACTACTTTTACTTCATTATCCATTTGGTGGTACCACAACATATCTCCCACTCTTCTTTTCTTTCCTAAAATCTTATCATTCATCCTTGATTTTTTCCTTTATTTTGTACAATTTAAAGATATTACTTTCCTTAAATTTCTTGCCTTGATTACTTCTACATTTTTGTCAAATCCTTGCGTTGCTTTCCAAAACACAGATCCCTATAGCCATCCAAATTTACTTATGCTCTGCTTTCCAAACCCCGGTTCCAGCCTTCAAGTTTCAGGTCCTATTCTTTAGACTGTTTTATCCAATTTGGCATCTCTACATATCTCCATTCTCTTTTTTTACATTAATTATTGCTCCATCCTTTATTTCCTAATATCATTCCCCTGCTTCATATTTACTCGTACGAAAATATTATTTCTTCTAATTACTACTACATTTTGTCAATCCCTTGCTTTCTTAATCCAATTCTCTATAGTAATTTGCTTCATTTTACTTTACTCCTATATTCCATTCCACACAACTCATTCCAACTGCAATTCCAACTTTCAAGTTTTTAAAAATTACAATTGTATAATTTTTTTTATTGTTTTTAAAAAATCATACCTACTCAAGTTAATAAAATAAAGTTAGCCAAACAGATCCTTATTTCATAAACCAAATCTCTATAGTAATTCTTTTGCTTTAATTTTTTTAATTACCTAAAACCTTTTTGCTCATTCATCCTTTTATAATTTACTCGTGAAAATCTTTGCTTTTCTTTCCTTGTAATTACTACATTGTCAATTCCTTGCTTTCTTAAAGAGATTATTTTTAGTGAGCTGCTAAATTTACATTCATCCTGTGATTTTTGAACCATGACTAGAATTAATATTCTAGAAAACTTGGAGCAGATTCTGTATTTACTTCGTGTACCAAACACCCTTAGTGAACCCAAAAAGAGATGGCTATCGGCATTTGTTTCCATCTATTATTCTAGACCAAAGAAGAATAATGCCAAGATTTCACCCTGTCCATCTTTTATAAGTTTGGATCTCAATCCAGACAACAGGTGGAAGACTGATCAATCAAGTCTCAACAAAATTGATCAAACAAGTCTTACTGAGCTTGTAAAAGAGAAAAACATTGAAAAGCTCCAAATTATTGGAGGAGTTTATGGAGTGGCATCCATTCTTAAAACCAACGTTGAATGCGGGATTCATGGCAATGTTGAAGACATTGCTCACTGACATGAGGCTTTTGGCTCAAACACTTACGAAAGACCGCCTACAAAGAGCTTCTTCCATTTTGTAGTGGAAGCCTTCAGGGATCTTACCATTCTCATCCTTCTAGGCTGTGCTGTACTTTCTCGTGTTTGGCATCAAAGAGAATGGAATAAAAGAAGGATGGTATGACGGTGGAAGCATATTTGTTGCTATATTTCTTGTCATTGCTGTTACTACCATAAGTAACTTTAGACAAAACAGACAATTAGACAAGTTATCCAAAGTTAGCAACAATATCCAAATTGAAGTTGTAAGAGCTAGGAGACGTCAACAGATTTCAATATTTGAAATTGTCTTTGGAGATGTCATTTGCTTAAAGATTGGAGATCAAGTTCCAGCGGATGGGCTATTCTTAGACGGGCATTCATTGCAAGTGGATGAATCTAGCATGACAGGGGAAAGTGACCATGTAGAAGTAAATTGTAGTCATCCATTTTTGTTTTCTGGTACTAAGGTGGTTGATGGCTACGCTAGGATGCTTGTCACTTCGGTTGGGATGAACACAATATGGGGCGAGATGATGAGCTCAATCAGCTGTGATACCAATGAACAAACACCTTTGCAAGTTCGGCTCAACAGGCTAACTTCATCAATAGGTAAGGTTGGTTTGGCAGTTGCTTTCCTAGTTCTTGTAGTCTTGTTGGTTCGATATTTCACAGGGAATACTGAAGATGAGAATGGAAATAAAGAGTTCAATGGCAGCAGCACCAAGGTCAATGACATACTAAATGCTGTGGTGGGGATTGTTGCTGCTGCAGTTATTATAGTCATGGTTGCAATTCCAGAAGGTTTGCCTCTGGCTGTGACGCTTACACTTGCTTATTCCATGAAAAGAATGATGGTTGATCAGGCTATGGTGCGAAAGCTCTCTGCTTGTGAGACCATGGGATCTGCCACCACCATTTGTACTGACAAAACAGGCACCCTCACTCTGAATAAAATGAAGGTGACTAAGTTTTGGCTAGAGAAAGAATCTTTTGTACCAGCTACTTTCTCATCAATTGCTCTATATTTTCTCAAACTGCTACAAGGAGTTTCTCTAAACACAACTGGTAGTGTTTACAAGCCTGCTTTAGGATCTGAAATTGAGTTCTTAGGTAGTCCCATTGAGCAAGCAATTCTTTCATGGGCTGTTTTGGAGCTTAGCATGGAAATGGAACAATTGATGCAAAGTTGCAAGATTCTTTATGTTGAAGCATTCAATTCTCAAAAGAAACGAAGCGGAGTCCTGATGAGGAGAAATGCAGATAACGCAATCCATGTACATTGGAAAGGAGCTGCAAAGATGATATTGAAAATGTGTTCAAGTTACCATGACGCTTCTGGAATTATGAGAGATTTAGATGATGGTGAAAAGATGAAATTTGAGCAAATTATTCAAGGTATGGCTGCTAGTAGCCTCCGATGCATTACTTTTGCACATAAGCAAGTTTCAGAAGAAGATCAAGAACATGATTCCGAACAAAAAAAGATAGAAGAAGAAGGTTTGACCTTATTAGGACTGGTGGGTATTAAGGACCCCTGTCGTCTAGGGGTAAAGAAAGCCGTGGAAGATTGCCAAAATGCGGGTGTGAACATCAAAATGATCACTGGAGACAATGTTTTCACAACAAAAGCTATTGCCACTGAATGTGGAATACTGAGGTTTGATCAAGACATGAGTGGAGCAGTGGTAGAATGTGTCGAATTCAAAAACTACACACCAGAGGAGAGAATGAAGAGAGTTGATAAAATTTGTGTGATGGCAAGGTCCTCTCCCTTCGACAAGCTATTGATGGTAGAATGTTTGAAACCAAAAGGTCATGTTGTTGCAGTCACTAGGGATAGCACAAATGATGCACCAGCATTGAAAGAAGCTGATGTAAGACTTTCAATGGGAATTCAAGGCACCGAAGTGGCCAAGGAGTGCTCAGATATTGTCATTTTGGATGACAACTTTGCCTCCGTTGCCATAGTCTTATGGTGGGGAAGATGTGTGTACAACAACATCCAGAAGTTCATTCAGTTCCAACTCACTGTGAATGTTGCTGCTCTTGTGATCAACTTTGTGGTAGCTGTTTCAGCAGGAAAAGTTCCATTAACAGCAGTTCAGTTATTATGGGTGAACCTAATTATGGACACATTGGGTGCTCTAGCTCTTGCAACAGAGAAGCCCACCGAAGAGTTGATGACAAAGCCACCAGTAGGTCGAACTGAACCACTTATTACCAACATAATGTGGAGAAATCTCTTAGCTCAAGCTTTGTATCAGATTATCGTTCTCTTGACCTTGCAATTCAAAGGTGAATCAATCTTCAGTGTGACCGAGAAGGTAAATGACACCTTGATCTTTTAACACTTTTGTTCTTTGTCAAGTGTTCAATGAATTCAATACAAGAAAGCTTGAGAAGAAGAATGTGTTTAAAGGGATACATAGGAACAAGTTGTTTTTGGGGATCATTGCCATAACCATAGTCCTTCAGGTGGTCATGGTGGAATTTTTGAAGAAGTTCGTAGATACAGAAAGGTTGAACTGGGGGCAATGGGGTGTGTGCATTGGAATTGGAATAGTATCTTGGCCAATCGGTTGTATTATCAAGTGGATACCTGTTCCACACAAACCATTGCTCAGCTACCTAAGGATGAAATAGAATTAAGGACTTCCACTAGCATTTTCGTTCTTATTGAAATCCCAAGGTTGAACGAACTTCTGTAGTAGATTTTGCACCAGTCTAATCCCATGGAAAGCAACAAGTGACTGGGGAGTGTAACCCCTCCAACAAGCAACAAGCATGGAATGAGACCTGTGCAAAATCCTCTTCAACCGCGGTTCCTCCTTGGGCTTTTCTCCAATCTTCTGTATTCATAGCAATAATTCTCTAGGCTTTCGAAGCAAATATTTTATGCTTTGTATTTTTTATTTTTCATTTTACTGTTTTAGTTCACACTGTAGCATAAGATATAATGATATATGTAAGTATTTGATGTCACAAAATTAATAAAAATATTTTACTGATCTATTTTTTTTCATATCTAAAGAGCAGTTTCAATCATGTATTTTTGTGGTTTGTTTGAATGTTAAATTTAAAATCTTAACACTAAGATTAGTTACTACTTTCTAAACATTTTACAACAATTGTGCTAAGAACATAAATTCAAGTAACATATATCTAAAGATTATTTGGCCTAATCAAGATCTATCACCAAACCTTTATGGCACAATCAGCAGTTGTAGTCTTCCGGTCTATTTGGAACAGAGAACACCCCCCCTGAATTTTTTCATGGAAGCAATGTAAAATTGCGCTTGGACGCCACTTGATACTGTCACTTCACTACTCCATTGATAGATTTGCATGAAACAATTATAGATGGAGTAATCTCTAAAGTTAAACATACCCAATAATCAGAACCACAAAGCAACTCAATAGGAGCCCCAAGATTAATTAAAAAAAAAAAAAACTGGTTGAGTTGAGGTGAAAACCATTTTCAAAGGCATAAGACAAACTCTCTTATCTCACCAATATGCAATATTATCAACAAAAACAGAGAAAACACATGAAAACTAGGCGAAAATGGCCAAATACCACAATTTTCAGAAATTTGTAGCAAAAAAACACTGTTTCGGAACTATATAGGGAAATACCACTTTTCTAGAACTCGAGTTTCATAAACTCAAGTTCCAAATGGTTTATGAAACTCGAGTTCCTCGTCAGTTTTGCCACCGTGGCACTGCTGAGTTGGAAATTGGGCGATTAAAAAAAATAATGTTGTACTCGAGCTTGGTAAACTCGAGTACCATGCAACACAATACTCGAGTATACCAGGCTTGAGTACCTTTTATAAATAAAATGTTCTTTTATTATATTTCTACGGCACTCGAGTTTACCAAACTTGAGTACCTTGTAATTTTTTTTTTTTTTTTTTTGGGGGGGAATAATCGACAAATAAATATATACATAAAAATAAGTAGCTTTTTTATGTTTTTATTTATTTAAATAGAAGCATTGTAAAATATAAAGATTTTAATTTCAAAATATGAATTTAATTTCTACATTAATTAAAATTGTTGATTGTTTTCTTATAAAAATTGTTCACTATTTTTTGGATAAACTATTTTTACGATTTTGCATAAAATTATTTTCTGTTCAGCATTATTTAAAAAATTGTTAGCTCTCTTTTCTGCATAAATTATTTGATGGAAATTGCTGACGTTGCAAACGGCTAAAATAAAAAATTAGTTTATTGACACATTAACAGAAACTAATTTTTTATTTTGGTTGTTAACTACGTGTGCAAAATTTTCATTCAAGAAATAACAGTAGGGACTAAATTAACACGGCACTGAAAGATTAGGAGGCCAAAATAATACAATTGAAAAGTTATGGAAAAATTGAATTATGGTATAAATGATAGGGTTCAAATACGTAACTTACCAAAAAAATTCCCGATAAAACCGTTACACTCTCCTATTAGTTTAAAAATTGAAATTCAATTTCAAACGCAGTCAGTTACTCAGTTTCATCAAATCACTTTTATTTCACCCTAATCTATACCAACACAGCCGCTACGTGAGAGATGCAAACCAAGGTTGAGTTGTAGATGGAGGGACTCCGCACAAGGTTTTCTTGCTTCTCATTTTATTTAATTACCTTTATATAATTATTTTTATTTTGGTAAACAGAGTCTACAGGTATGTATTACATCCATAGGTAGAAGCTTTCACCACCTTCAAAACCCACGCATGCTATCATGGCCCTCAACCGATGGTTCCTCTTCAACTGCACGGCTTTGTCTTTGTTTTATCAAATCAATGGTAAAGACGGCTCTATGTGTTTTGGGCCTAAGGTGAGTACTAAATTGAGACATTCTATATATTTAAATATCAATTAAATAATAAAATTTTTAATATAAAATATATTCTACTTGTGAGTCTTGGCAATTGGCAGCAAGTGGTTTGTAAATGTTGCAAGTGGAACCTAAGTATTGGGATAAAGGCTAGGTTAGTGGTAGTGGTACCTTATTTAAGCTCCATGGTTTTCTCTTTTGGTTCTTTAGGAGTTTCTTCGATTGACGTGCTCTTGCGTGTTTTGTTTCTTAAGAGTTTATTTGTCTCTGCTTCTCTTTCTATATTGCATTCTATAGGGGAGAAATTTTGTTTCATTCCTGATTTTCCTTCTCCGTATGTAAATGATTTTTAGTTTTGATTTTTGGCTCAAATGGTTATGATTTGTAGGAATAATTGTATTCGGTGAGTGATTAGGTTTTCGGATCTTACTGTCAAATTTGACGAATTTATGGTGATGGCCTTAGTTTTTCATTATGATTTTGATGCCAGGATTCATGCATGTGGGTGAAACAAAAGTCAAAAAGGACTTGAAGTAGTTGAAATCTCAAAGAGGATAGACATGATTCTTATAAAGAGAAAATTTACCTTTTATCAATTTCAATGGCAAGATTCTAAACCACAAGTATGGGTGCTCAATCGAAACTCCATATGAATTTGTAACAATGATGCAGTTTGTTAGCCAAATATGTCGTGAGAGGTTGTAATAGACCTTGAAATTTCACATTTATTTTACTTACAATTGCACTTTTGGTCCATTTTATTGGATTTTTTTATAATAAAAAAAAAACTATTTTTGTTTATACTATTGTTTTTTTTTAGATCAATCTTTATTTAATCATCCTATTAGTTTGATAGACTTCCTGTTATTGCAAACACCCAAATTTGAAATTGATACTTAAATTGAAGACGCTTGATAGGACAAAAAATTCTATTGGTTTAGATAATCGTAAAAAATTATGCACTAGAAATGTCCTCATGTCACATTCCATCATGACTGCTTAGCTGCTTAGCAGATATGAAGCTCACAAAGATAAGCTCCACCACAATTTTTTTTTTTTTTTAAATGCCTACGTGTAAGTGGCAAGATAAGCTACACCATTATTTAAATCATCTAACCAAATAAATAAATAAAGTTGTTCTAATATTTTATTTTTTAAGGGTTCATCTATACTTGCACATAAAGTTAAAATAGTAGGATTTTTTTTTTTTCAAACACATCCCTTTTAATCTTGATATTTGAATTGAAACTTAACATTCTTAATTTACTGACAAATGATGTCCATATTATGAACTTCTCCATTGATTAAAAATAAAAGCATATCTTTGAGGTAAAAAAATCCAAACATATAGGGTTTTGGCTTTTGAGAAAAAAAAAAAAAAAAAGTATTTGGCAAGAGATTTTTTAGCTCAATAGGTATTTCTTGGTATATCTAACAAAGATATTTAGGATTCAAATATCTCATCTTACATTGTTTTAACTACCAAATTAAAAACAAAAAACAAAAAAGAAGCTGAGATTTGCAAATCATTACTTTGAGACTTTAATACATTAATACTAGCCTCTTCTAAATTTTTTTTTCATAAAGGTCAATTTTTTCATTCATCCTAATTCAAGGTTGATGCATTTTCGAATCACAAAAATAATTAGAATTGTAATTAGATTTTGCATAAAAAAATTATTTATCCTACAAATGCATAAATCTCATCACACCCCTAAGTATTTTTGTAATTGAAAAATGTATAAAATCGAAATTAGAATGAATGAAAAATATTGACCATTAGGGGATAAAAATAGAATAGAAAATATTGACCTCTAGATATTTTTAATAACTAGTTTTGGTGACACGTGCATTGTGCAACCACGTGCTTGTTTCTTTCATTTAGAAAATTAAAAAAATAAAATAAAAATCTTAATAACCTGCTTTTAATTTTAATATTATTAAATAAGAGATCTTACAAAGAATGAATAAATTAATGTTAAATTAAAGGCAAATGAGGTTGAAATTCTTCTTTTTTGAGAAGAAGTTAGTTAGTTAAGTTAGAAACACAAGGAGTCTAGTGTACTAACAGGTCTAATATCATCTATGAAATTAAAACAAAGACGTCTAATAAGAAAGCAATAAGGATATCCCAGGACAAACTATTAAAAAAAATAAAAGTAATATACTTTTCCAACATAGTTGGAGTGTCAACCATATTACGATGAAGTAAGAATCAACAAATCCCTCCCCTTAAATACACTTTCTTCAAAGTTCACTAAACAAAATGATTAAAACATTCTACTCGCCTGATCATGCAACATAAAAGGAAAAAAGAAAAAGTGGTGGCTATAAACAATTGTGACTTCTCTTCTCTCTATTTTCACAAATAAAAAATGTTTTAAATTAGAAATTAAAGGAGAAAAATGAAGTGATAAATATCATATAGCAATTGGTACACATGGCCCAAGCCTCGGTTAATGGGCCGACCGTGTGATTGGGTTCACAATTTATTTATTATTGTGGGTTTATGGGTTTCCTACAATAGGTAGCCCCTTAGGACAGTTAAAGGGCCACCAAAATAGGTTATATCCCTTGCCGAACACTTTAACTCTGAGGTTTCCTCACTTGCTCTCTCTATTCTTTAGTCTTTTCCCTCTATTGTCCAACCCCTTACTCTTAGGTGGTTCCTCTATTTATAGCCTTGCCGCAGTGTGTTAATAATGATTACTTGTTTCACCACTCGTGTGGAAGGGGCCCGATTAAATTATTCCTAACAAAAAAGGGTCCCACATTGGAAACAAGAGCCTCGGAACTAGCAATAGATGCCGGTGATTGCTCGGTAGCGATATTAACTGGGGCACTACCGAGGTTATTTGGGCCGAGCTCGAGTTGCAATGTACTCATGGTCGGTATCACCATCAGACTGATCTGCCGGGCAAGGTGGAACCCCATCTTTTTAGTACAAATTGTTTGGGCTCTTGACCTTGGGCTAAGGGTCACAGGTCCATGACCATACAGCATGCGCACTATTTCAAAGGAAAAAAAAAACTAAAAATATGATATATATATATATTATAGAATATTAACATGCGGATCACAACATTTCACCTCTTTGTATGTACACAATATTCTTCATGTAACCTCCTTCCTCCTTAGCTATTATTTCTTAGGTTGTACTTATTCATTATTGCCGACAGTACTCTAATTGCCAAGACCCAATTAGCCTCTCTACAGTTCCATGCTATATCAATCACGGCAAGATTAGGGGCTTGATTAGGTGGTCTCCTCAACAATTTGAGATAGTTTAACAAGATCATGAGTAGAGCAGATATTAACTTCATTGTGATGCCTTGATTCCATTACAATTTTATTTTATTATTGTACGGCACCGAGATACCTAGACCCACTTGGGGTACAAGGAAGATTTCGTGGTCGCAAAGATGGAACCATGCAAAAGGTGTTAGCTGCTATTAGTTTTGACTTAAAGTTCACTTATGTATTGGCTGGATGGGAAGGTAGTGCACATGATTCACATGTGTTAAATGATGCATTTGCTAGGCCAGGGGGATTTTCAATTCACAAAGGTATTATACGATTATTTCACCTTTTTGGTTTATTAGTTTAATAAATATTGTGCGTTTTCCTAAGCATAGTAGTGATTTGGTTTTATTTTTGAATATATGTAGGTAAATATTATCTTGATGATGCTGGGTATGGTAATAAAAATGGAATATTGTCACCTTATCAGAGTGTGCAATATCACTTGAAAGAGTTTAGTGATCATCCTCCTGAGAATGAGCAAGAATTGTTCAACCTCTGACACTCTTCATTGAGAACTACCATTGAGCAAGGGTTTGGAGTGTTGAAGAAACGTTTTCGAGTGTTGGATGTAGAACCATTTTGGTCTTTTGAAACCCAAGTGAAAGTAGTGTTAGCATGTTGTGTGGTTCATAATCACATTATGGGGGTTGAACCAAATGACCATATTATGGAAGATGCAATGAACCAAGTAGAGTCTAGTGACCCCCAACAAGAAACACAATCACGTCGGGAGTCCATTGAAGACAGTAGACTGTGGAATGCTAAGAGAGATGAGATATGCCAAGCTATGTGGTCTGATTATACCAGGAGTGGAAAGTAGTACTTTATTTAGATTTCTATGATTGTAATATGTGTTTTTTCTTTCTTTCTTTTTGTAAAGACAATGTATTTACTATAGACTTTTGGTGGTGTAATGAAAAAGTATTTTCAGCATTACATTGTTATTTGATGGTATTACATTGTTATTTCCAGTGTTAGCATGTTTCATTATGTTGTGCACATCTATAAGCGTGGTTGTATATGTGTTTGATTTGTTGTTCATATTTCGAGCGTAATTACTAAATGCTACTCTCATTTTTAAATGCTACTCTCACTATACAATTTTCATATGTAGTAATGTCAAATGGCAAAGAAAAGGTGGGTAGCAGCAAGCAGTTCAAGTGGCTACCGCCCATGCACTCAACAATGCTTAGGATACTTGCACAGGAGGCTGTAAAGGGCAACAAGTTGTCTAGCACTTTCAAGGTAGGCGCCTTTGCTCTTGTAGCGAAGGAGATAACTGCCCAATTTGGGGTTGAGTGCCACCCCTCTTATGTTGAAAATCGGATGCGGACTCTAAGGACCATGTGGTCCACTATTCAGACTATTAGAAAGAATAGTGGTTTTGGCTGGGATGATAACCTAAAAATGATAACATGCGACGCGAAGACATACCAAGAAGAAGTCATGGTATGGCTTCCAACTATATTTTCTTAATATAAATGATAATATATGTTTTTGCCTTTTATAATCTATGAATTGAGAACAAGACAAGGTTGCTCAAGTACCCTCTTTATATGAAATTTATAGTGTCATTCTTTTTAGGATTCCATTACTTTTATAAGGTTTTTCAAATATAACTTTCATGTGCGGATCTATTGTAAAATTTGGTCTTAGCATTTGCACATTGTATTTTATGTTGTACTTATCTTCAAAATCATAGGTTATGTCTCTTGTTCCCTAACAGATTTTTTTGTTTATCATTGACCTAAATCATTTAATGGCATCTATATTGAATTGAATATTGAATTTATGAGTGAAGTGATTATTACATTGTTATTATACGTTCCTTTCTCCCTTACAGGCGCATCGAAAGCATGCGGAGTATCTAAACAAAAAAATTGAGATGTATGATGAATTAGCTATTGTTGTGGGGAAGGACACAGCCACGGGTGGCTTTTCTAAGTCCTATATGGATATTGAGAATGAGCCAGACAATGGGGACAATGCTGAGTTTGTTGCAGACAATGTGGAGGAAGGTGTGGTCGAGAAAGGGAAGAATGCAGTCGAGTCATCCACCACTGGGTCGGGAATTTCCAAGTCCCGCAAAAGAGGACATGCACCTTCTAATGCTGATAATAGTGTGCTGACAGATCTATCTGATCAGCTGAAGGAAATAACTGTGGCTCTGAAAGAAATCAACCGGGGCCCGGTTGATTACACAGCTCTTTACAATGAGGTCATGGCAATGATGGTGGATGGGTATAGCAAAGACATGCTCGCAACTACGTTTGACCATCTTTGTGAAAATGAGAAGGCAGCACAGGGATTTCTAGCAGAGAATGCTAGGCTAAGAAAGCTGTGGTTGGATGGTTTTTGGTTCTCACAACTTTAACTTGTCTGTTTCATGTTGACTGTGACGGTAGTTTTAGAAATTAACTTTTGTTGTAGTACTAGTATTGACCTACCATTGTATTATATATGTAGTCTTTTGTATTATTGAGACGACACAATTGCCCAAATTATGTATTTGTACTGTTCAGATACCATGAGTAGGTATCATTTTTGTACACCATGGAGGTGTAATACCAATGGTGGACGATTGATGTGGCTGTTTTTATATAAATATTATGGGTATATTCAAATGATTATTTTTTATGTTGAAGTGGATGATTATTTTTGTACTGTTACAAATATGTCTAGGCAATGCAAGTGCTTGAATTTGGATGATTATTTTTTATGTTGAAGTGGATGATTAGTTTTGTACTGTTACAAGTTTGTCTAGGTAATGCAGGTGCTTGAATTTGTAAAGCATTTCATATTTTTCGTAAAATTATCCACAAACCAAACATGGGAATTGATTGTCCGTAAAAAACGAATTCCATTTTTCTTAAAATGTTTGACCAAACCAAACATGGGAATTGCTTTTCCGTAAAACGGAAAGCATTTTTCGTAAAATGTTTGAACAAACCAAACACCGGAATTGATTTTCCGTAAAACGAATTCTGAGGCAGCCAAACAGCCTGAATACATTTTCCTTTCCCGAAAATAGCATTTTCGAAAAATATTTATTTTCCGAAAAATATTTTACATGAACCAAACACAGCCTTAGTGCAATGGTGTTGTGTTTGTGTTTCAATTCATTTGATATTTTATTTGTAATCTTTTGCAAAGGGTTTTAGACTTTTAGATAAAACCAAACTCATTTTGCACTCT
This sequence comes from Quercus aquifolioides, assembly GCA_019022515.1. NCBI lineage: Eukaryota > Viridiplantae > Streptophyta > Magnoliopsida > Fagales > Fagaceae > Quercus > Quercus aquifolioides. The sequence goes on along the minus strand of CM032334.1, from coordinate 1,273,509 downwards.
GTGACCCGTAGACACTAAGAAGTACTATAAGCCCAGACACTCAGAAGTACTATTATCCTAAAGAGAGGTGCTACGTCCACAATATTTTTACAACAAATCATAGATGGTTAGTTGTTATTAGTTCAAATTTGAACCTAACATTAAGATTATTTTTTTGCCTCAACAATAACAACCAATAACAACTTGCAACTTAAGATTTATTGTAAAAATGTTATAAAAATGTTGTAGACATATCATTTCTCTTTCCTAAAATCCATAAAATTTGGAAAACCAAGATTATGGGAAGATTTTGATTTTGTTATACAGCTGAAAACTAAAAACTGAAAAATACTATAGCAAAATAATTTTTAAATGTGTAAATAGTACCGTAGTGCTCATTTTTAGTGAAAAAGTTGCTGAAAAGTGAAATTTGTGAGTTCCAAAACTAAAAAGTGCTAAAAAGTTACTATATATACACTATTCACATTCCAAAATCAAACGGCTTGAAAAAAAAAAAAAAAAAAAAACATGGACATGGACATGGGAAGCGCATTTTGCGCTTCCCAAACGCACACTAAAACTTGAGCGACATTCATTGAAACTTCAGGAATATTATTTTCTGGTCGACCATCAATTTTAGTTACCCCAGACACGCAAAAGATTTTCTGGGAAACAGAGCCTAAGTTTCCGTTTGCTTTACCTGGAAGGAAAGTAAGAACCTGAGGGATTGGGACCGTGGGTATAAATATGATGGTAATATGGTCTGTGGGTACACATCCCAGCGCGTTGACTGGTCAATTACTTGAGACCGTTTAAACTGACCGACATGTTTTTGGGCATATCTTTTTCATATTTTGTTCCCACGTAACCTCTACTCCTACCTATTTTAGGATTTTCTAAAGTGGTATGGGCCCGCCCACAACAAGAGGTCATTTGTAATTTGAATTGAAACAACTTTTTTTTTTTTTTTTTTAACAGGAAATATTATTAAAAAACACTCAGCCAGATTGGCTAAGTTAGAGCATTCGTATTGGCAAATGCTAAAGCCAAATCTAAGGAATATTTAGCACTTTTGGTCTCAAAACCAGCTGCATCAGAGAATTGCAATACTACAGTGCAATTCTAAACATAGAATTGCACTGTTCACAGTATTGCAAAAAAAAAAAAAAATATTTTACTCCTTTTATACCCGAAATTTCTCTCTCCTCCCTCTCATTTTTTCTGTTCTCATCTCTCTCTTCCTTCTCTGTTTCTCCATCTACTCTCTCATCTCTGAAGCTTCGCCGAAATTTCTCACCCATCTCACACGGCCTCTCTCTCATCTCTCATCGCACGACCTCTCTCTCATTGCACCGGTGCTGGGTTTTGGATTTTTGAGGTTGGAGGTTGGATCAGTGTGGATCGGCGAGCTGGGTTTGGATCGGTGGGCTGGGATCGGTTGATGGCGAGCTCCGATGGTGGCTCTGGTGGCTTTGGGGATATTTTTTTTGAATGGGTTTGCTCTGGTGGCTCCGGTGATGATTTTGTTTGAATGGGTTTGCTCCGGTGGCTTTGGGGATGATTTTTTTTTAATGGGTTTGCTCCGGTGATGATTTTTTTGATCGGTGTGTGTGTGGTGATGGGATGATTTTTCGATCGGTGTGTGTGTGGTGATGGGATGCTGTGTGTGTGGGTTTGCTCTGTGTGTGGCTCTCTGTGTGGGTTTGAATGATTTTTTTTGAATGGGTTTGCTCCGATGGCTTTGGGGATGATTTTTTTTTGAATGGGTTTGCTCCGGTGATGATTTTTTTGATCGGTGTGTGTGGTGATGGGATGCTGTGTGTGAGTGGCTGTGTGTGGGGGTTAGCTCTGTGTGGCTCTCTGTGTGGGTTTGAATGGGTTTGCTCTGTGTGAGACTGTTGAAAAACCCAGGAAAAACGGTTGAAAATAAATAATAAAGAAAGGATAAAAAATAATATTTTAATGAGTAAAAGAGTGAAATAGAAGTTTGGGGTGTAGGGGGTATTGTAAAATTGGATGTTATAATAGTAAAATGAGGTTTTAGAATGGTAAAATAGAGTAGCATTAGCATTTTCCAATGCTAATGCTCTTAGAGGCAGCAAGCCTACAAATAGATTCTCCAATAGTATCAGAATACAAAAGTTGAAATTGAAACAACTTTTGAGTTGCTTAGAGCATTCCCATTGGGGGTTGTAAATGCCAAATGCTAGGAGCATTTGGCATTTAAACCCCAAAATCCACCAGCAACCGGGAAGGGAAATCTCATATGCAAAAAAAAAAAATGAGATTTAGCTACAGTACCATCTCAAATGTAAGATGGTACTGTAGCTGAATCTTATAAAAAAATAATAATATTTTAATGTTTTTGCCGGGAATATCTCTCACGCTCTTCATTATTTTTCATTACTTTCTCTTTCTTCGGTCTCTCTTTCTCCGTTCTCTCTGTCTCTCTGCTGTGTGATATTCAGACCCATTACTCTGCCCCTCTCTCTCCGATCAGTTATGGGTGCTTCTCTTTCTCCGTTCTCTCTGTCTCCGTGATCCGATCCCCTTTACCAGTTCAGTCCTCTCATAAATCGGTTTGGATTCACCGATTCACTCATCAAAATCACCGATTCACTCGTCCCATCGGTCTCTCAAATCAAATCGGTTTGGATTCACCGATTTGTTTGCAAAATCTCTTCACGAAGCTCCATCGGTCTCTCAAATCAAATCAGAATCAAAATCAAAGCAATTTACTAGGTGGGTTTTGCGTTTGTGTTTGTGTTTGTGTTTGTGTTTCTGCAATAAACTTGTGTTTGTGTTTGTGTTTCTGCAATAAACTTGTGTTTGTGTTTGGGTTTTGATCTAAGAATGGCTGTTGATGTTTGCAAAGGTGGAGACCCATTTCAGAGTTCCATCCGAAGCCTTCTTTTGGGGACCCAATTCATTCATTTCATTTCATGGGTATGTATATATAGCTCTCACTCTTTCTTTGTATATTATATATAGTATTATATTTCTATACGTGGATCTAACACTTTTCTTTTTCTTTTTTGTTTTAATCAGATTCTGCTGTCTGAGATTGGAGGCCAACATTCTCGCTCTTATTTCTTTGGATTCTTTCGGTGACTCTGAACTCCACTCCAGTATGTTTCCTACTTTTGTTCAATTGCTTTGCATCCTTTATTTTGTTTTGGGTTCTGTTCTTTTAAGAGTCATATATAAAAATGCATTTGTGAATTTCTTTTAGTTGTTAAGATAAACATTTAGAATTAATGCCAAAAAAAAAAAAAAAAAACCCAATACAGTAGTTCAATAGTTGCATGTTGTGTGTTTCCTTGTGGATTGATTTGGAAACATTTAGTGTACCCAGTTTCGATTCTATGACAATGGCACGTTTTATATGTTGAAGCTGCAATTTCGGTATGTTTAGTGTAAATTTAGGAATGGTTCTCAAAAGGAGCTGTGGAATTCAGTTCAATGAGTGTGAAAATTATTGGGGTGTAGTCAATAGCACAGAATTTTCACCGTACATATTTGATTTGACACTTGGAAAACAATTATAATTAAGCATCCATGGAAAGAAATCGATTTTGTTACTAATGTCACTGTATTGGTGTGTGAAAGGAAATGAAGATTCTCTTTTGATCTTTCTAGAGCAATTTAAAAATACTAGAGCATCTCAAGCATCTACATTTCCACTTATGTAAATCTCATTTTATTATTAAATGTCCTGTTTTGAACTCTTCCTTGTAGAGACTTCTAAACCGATATTTCTCTAATTACTTATTTACATGCAATGTTCCTTGTACTTATTAAGCCCACTATGCAATGTTACTGTGTAATTAAGCCCACTGTGTAATTAAGCCCACAATGTTACATGCAACTATTCTGTGTTACTGTGTAATTAAGCCCACTATGCAATGTTCCTTGTACTTATTAAAGCAATGTATAGAGACACAAGTTAGAGATGTAATTAAGCCCACTACTCTGTGTTACTTATTTACATAAACTCACTATTTGATACTATTTTATTGTACACGGATTACAGTATCTCAGCTCAAAAGTTGTGAATGAAAAAATGTCATTAGACTTACTATGTTTGTAATAGGCCATTTGTGAGTGATGCTTTTGTTTGTAATAGGCTCTTAAGGAACACTGAATTAGCACTTAGCTAGTATCCAAATTCTCATCCCATTAAAGCAATGGGGAATACAAAATAAGTAAAGATCAATAAATCCAAATGAATGATTGAATGTGTTTTGTACGCAGTTGGGCATTAAGATCCAAGCTTGTGAACAAACAGAATAAACCCTTAGCAACCATTAACACAGCTAGCAAATGAGTTCCAAAACTAGCCAATAGTCATACACAAAAAAGTATGAGTTACAGTTCTACTACTGTCACTCAATTATGTCCACAAGAGCCTCTCTCACATAACATGTGATCAAGGCAGGGGGCTACTCAGGCCTAACCACTGTTCCCTTGTGAACCCCCACACCTCTCCTAACCTTAAGTGCACACTTTCTCTACCTTGTAAATTAACCTCCATTATGTTGGGGGTTACTTGGAGTAAGTGAAAACCTTTTGTATATAAGACCTAAACTTCTTCATTCCCTTTCAAAAAAGCTCTCTGTTTGTACTGTCACAAAACATAAGGGATAGTTTGTATTTCTAATATATTGTTTTGATTAGGAGTTGTCAAAATATATTGTAGGATGTTGTTGTACATGAGAAGCTGCCACCAATCATAATATGTGAAGGCTTTGAACTCTTGTAGATTTGGTTAGGTTTGTATTTCTAATTGTAGTACTGTTTTCTAAAAGGGATGGATACACAAGAAGAGATAGCAGGATATGCTAATATCTCACGGATGGATGATGATTTTCTGGCACCATTTTTAAGTGGGTCTCAAAATACTTCAATGCCCATCCAAGAGTCTTGTCCAGAAGTTGAAATTGTCACCCCTAATCCAACAAAACGTGGTGGCAACTTCAGCGTAGATGAGGACAAACTCCTTGTCTCTGCATGGCTTAACATTAGCATGGATGCTGTGGAAGGTACTGACCAAAGACTTGACAAATTTTGGAAGAAAATTTGGCAATATTTTTGCAAGAACAATACTTACGAAACCACACGTTCTGCTTCCTCCCTCAAAAGTCGATGGGGAAATATTAATAGGGAGACAAGTAGGTTTGCTGGGATCATGGCTAAAATTGAAGCCCGAAATCCAAGTGGTGTGACTTACGAGGATAAGGTATACATTATATTGCAATGGTGTCACAATAATAATTTCTGAATAGATTCAAAACACTAATTATTTATTTATTTATTTTTTTAAATTTAGTTGAAAGAAGCAAAGGAACTATATAAAGAATCACCAGCTCAAACAACCGGCAAAAAATCAGCTTTTGCATTTGAACATTGTTGGGTTGAGTTGAAGAACCAACCAAAGTGGAATATGCCTAAGGAAAGATCAAAAGGGTTCCCTCAAACTCCAAGTTCAATTGATGAAGGTGGTAGTAATGATGATGACACAGTGGAGTTAGAGAGACCAATTGGCAGAAAAGCCGAAAAGGCTAAGCGAAAGAGAGCAGATGGTGATAAGAGTTTTGACGATTATTTGGCAAAAAAATTGCAATATATGGAGGAATCACATGAACAAGACAATGAGGCTCTTCGCATCAAAGCAGATAGGGTTCGAGTGGATGCGCAAAGAGCTGATATTGAAAAGGAAAGAGCTGATACTGAAAAGAAAAGAGCTGATATTGAGAATGAAAGGCTTCGGCTTGAAACTAGTAGGGAGACGCATAGAGTTGATATTGAAAATGAAAGGCTTCGTCTTGAAACTATTAGGGAGGAGGGAAGAATAATAACCTTAGATACAAGTGGCATGAATGACAAAGAAAGCCGTTATTTTGAAAATCTCAAGGATAAAATCCTTGCAAGACAACAATTAGACTAAATAGTTGGGTTTGACTCAAGAAGATGATGTCTTGTCATAAACTATATTTTGGTAGTAAATTATATATGGGTTGGGGTTTGGCATATGTAGATAATATTTTGTTTCAACCTTATTTTGGTAGTGGTTTATTCTAAGCGTAGGTTTGGAACATGTAGATGATGTATTGTTCCAACTTGATCAATTGGCAGTAAGTTGTGCCACGTATGTAATGACATCATTTTTGTTTATATGAAAAACTTATGTCCTTTCTATGTTTGATGATGTATTTTTACTTATAATAAGATTGATTAACTAGACTAGTGGTGTATAGAATGGTGAAGAAGAATGCATGTGGTCAATCTCGATTAATATATGATTAAGATATGCTTGCTTACAAATTATATGCTTTCATCAAGAACCATATCATTTTGCCATTGGTTTGAAGATATTGAATCAGCTTGTTTCTTTCTGAAACATGGAGAAGTTCTTTTTGACATCTCATGATGTCATTTGTGCTGAGGCAGTAGCGTTATTTTATATATATATATATATATATATGTTATTTTTTTTTTCCTGTGTCTTGGATTTTGTAGTGAAGGTTATTTTTCTTGGATAAAATGTAAATTCTTTATTTCTTGTTTGGCTATGTTTATAAATAGTCTGCTTGTGATCTTTTAATTGAGGAAGTAGGTTGCTTTGAGCAATGTAAAAGTATTGAAAGGAGTTGGTTTTATGTCAGATCAGATCCTGTTTTGGCCGATTCTTCTTCGACAATCCAGTCCTTCTTATCTGATATTTATTGGGTAATTTTTTTTTTTTGGCTGGTTGGCTGTTCTTAACTGATTTGGAGTGGAGGAATTCTTGAATTTCCAAAGAACTAATTCTGCTCTAGCCTCTGTTATGTGATAATTTTTTGTCTAGAATTGGGAACTTAATGTCCTCTATGTCAATTGTAGCCAGTTTGTAAAATGAATGTGTTGAGGTGATTGCTGGACTGTACTTTGACAAGTTTGTTCTTGATATTACTTAAAATAATAATGAAGATGAATTTTGTTTGCTTACATGCTTATAGTTTTGATATTCTGCTTATACCACTTCACAGATGTCATTTTATTGTAATTTCAATTGAACTCAACTTGGCTAAGTCTTAATCCCAACTAAATTATGGTTGACTATATGTATCTTTTCTTATCATTATATCGTCTCAAAGGTTATACTCTCATTCCTCATCTCATTTTTTAAGTGTGTGTGTGTGTGTATTGCTATGATCTTTCAACTTGAAGATAGTATGATCTTTCAAATTGAACAGTAAGATCTTTTTGGACCATAGGTTATAATTGCTTGTTAGTTTTGATAATTTTTCAATGAGCCTAACTTCATGAAAAGTTTTTGGGATCTTTATAAGTAATAGTTGTTAGGGATGCTAGCTGTTTACTCTTTTAATTTAGCATATACAATAGTGGTATCAATTTAGCATAATTCTTTTAGAATTTTCAGCACAAATCCAAAGAAACAGTTAGGACGGTTGAGACCTTGAGATCACATTTATGTCTTCTTTTGTCTTTTCCCTCAGCACATCCTCAGATGAACCTCAACTATGCTACAAACACTTTTTTTTTTTTTCACACTTTTATCTTTTATTTTACAACGTGTTAAGGCGATAACCAGTAAGTAATGATTAACTTAACATTATTTTCACACAAACCCATTATTGACACAATTTTTTCGCGCGCCAATCACAATTTATTATCTCAAGAAGTTATGAAACTTGGTGTGAATAAATGTGTCCCTAGACTTTCTGTTTGAACTTTCCTCGTGTAATCCTAGATAGGTGCTGCTGTAAACTATTAAATTCCAGTCCTTTATAGCATTTGAGGAATGAGGACCACCCACTCTTCTACCATTCTTCAGGGCTTGTAGATGCTCATCTTTTAATTGATTGATATCCCCACTTGTGGACTCTGCTGGACTTTTTCATTGTCTCTTTCAGCATTCAAGTATTTTGGATATTCTTATAAGCAGTAGCCAACAACACTTAACAGCCTTCATTGGGCTTTTTCTTTTTAAATGAATGAGAGAGATTTTTTAAACCACAATAAAGCACTGTACAGTTACAATTTCAACTCAGAAAGAAACTCACAGTAAACAACACCTATACAAATGCATCTCACTGTCAAAGAAACAAATCAAAAAACAGGGGGAAAAAAAAAAGCACTCATGAGGATGAAGTAGCCTTTGTAAACCTTTATTGGAGTTCGTAGCTGTTTACTCTTTTAATTTAGCATATACAATAGTGGTATCAAAAAAGCACAATAGTGGTATCAAAAAAAAAAAAAAAAAGCACTCATGCTATCTTCAAATAGTGGTATCAATTTAGCATATACAATACACTGTTCTAGTTCGTAATGCTGAAAGAGAAGATTATGAGCCTTGGGGACTTTTGCTTTATTTCTTATCAATCTTTACTAGGGGACTTTTGCTTTGACAGATTTTAAGCTTTGTTTATTGAATAATATATCTACTTGTTCCCTTTCCATAATGTAATCTCTGCTTGCTTTGCAATAATTGTGATAATTTCCTAACACTGTTGTCTTCAAGATTGTCTCTATGGGTCGCTCTAGGCTTCGCAAATTGCTTTTTGACGACTCAGACGAGGATGAGATAATGAGGCGAGTTCTTAAGGGTTCAACATCACAATGTAAACGTCGTCGGTATATCGAACGTGATCGTTTGGCAGGCCATAAAAGACTTTATCTCGACTACTTTGCCGACACACCAGTATATCCTCCTAAGTTATTTCGGAGGAGATTTCGGATGAGTCGGCCTCTTTTTCTCCGTATTCAATCCGCAGTGGAAACTTATGAACCTTACTTTATCCAAAAAAGAGATAATGCCCAAAGGCTCGGTTTATCTTCTCTTCAAAAGATAACAGCTGCACTTAGGATGCTTGCGTATGGAGTGGCAGCTGATTTTATGGATGAGTATGTGCGGATTGGAGAATCCACTGCAATAGAAAGTATGAAAAAACTTGTTAAAGCGGTGGTTGATATTTTCTCCAAGGAATACTTGAGGTCCCCAAACAACGAAGACATTGCTCGACTTTTAGTCAATGGGGAAAGACGTGGATTTCCAGGGATGCTAGGGAGTATTGATTGCATGCATTGGAAATGGAAAAATTGTCCGACTGCATGGCAAGGTCAGTACTCTGGTCACATTCGTGAGCCAACCATTGTTTTGGAAGCAGTGGCATCATTTGATCTGTGGATATGGCATGCATTTTTTGGATTACCTGGATCAAATAATGACATTAATGTATTAGAACGGTCTCCTATATTTTCTGAGCTCGAACAAGGACGTGCTCCTGCAGTTAATTACTCAATCAATGGCCATGAGTATACAATGGGATACTACCTTGCCGATGGCATATATCCGAAGTGGTCAACATTTGTTAAAACAATTCCATCTCCGCGGGGACATAAGAACAAATTATTTGCAAAAGCTCAAGAGGCGAATAGAAAGGATGTAGAGCGTGCATTTGGAGTGCTTCAAGCAAGATTCGCAATTGTGCGTGGGCCTGCAAGATTTTTCTATAGTGAAACGCTCCAAGACATCATGAAAGCATGCGTAATTCTTCATAACATGATCATTGAAGATGAGCGAGATGTAAATGAAGCGGTGGAAGTAGATTATGAGCAAATTGATGACAATCCTACTATACAACCATCACGGGAGAACACAAATGAATTTACGGAGTTCATTGAAACCCATCGATGTATTCGAGACCATAAAATTCATTCTCAACTCCAATTAGACCTCATTGAACATTTATGGCAATTACAAGGGGAGTTGTAGGAACTTAAGTGTGTCAGTTATGCATGTGGAGTTTTATTGTAATTTGATATATGTATGAGTCTTCTAAAGACAATATTGATAGTTATGTATGTGGATTGTATCTATATATATGTATGTGGATTATAAAAGTTGATAGGTTGAGTACATTGATATTTGATAGGTTGTATGTATATATATATATGTATGTGGATTTTAAAAATTGGCAGGTTGTATGTATATATATGTATGTAGATTTTTTGAGTTGGCAGGTTGAGTACATTGATATTTGGCAGGTTACATTTTTATGTATGTATGTGGATTTTTAAAGTTAGCAAGTTTGAGTAAATTGATATTTGGCAAGTTCTTTCTCAAAAAAAATGAAAAATTGGTAGGTTCTCTGTGTGTGGTTGTTGAAATAGTTGGAAAGAAATTGGCAGGTTCTGTGGTTGTTGAAATAGTTAGAAAGAACTTGCAGGCAGGTTCTATTGGCAGGCAGGTTGTATTGGCAGGCAGGTTCTGTGTGTGTGTGTGTGTGTGTTGGAAAGAACTTGAAAAAGAAAAAAAATTTGGCAGCTGTGTGTGGCAGGCAGAGAACGTGTGTGTGTGTCTGTGTGTGTGTGTTGGAAAGAACTTGAAAAGAAAAAAAATTTGGCAGGTGTGTGTGTGTGTGTGTGAAAAAAAATTTGGCAGGGACATTGTGGCAGGCAGGTTGTGTGTGTGTGTGTGTGTGTGTGTTGGAAAGAACTTGAAAAGAAAAAAAATTTGGCAGGTGTGTGTGTGTGTGTGTTAGAAAAAAAATTTGGCAGGGACATTGTGGCAGGTAGGTTCTTTGTCTGTGTGTGTGTGTGTGTGTGTTAGAAAAAAAAAATTGGCAGGGACATTCCAACGTGTGTGTGTGTGTGTGTGTGTGTGTGTGTGTGTGTGTGTGTGTTGGCAGGTGTGTGTGTGTGTGTGTGTGTGTGTTAGAAAAAATATTTGGCAGGGACATTGTGGCAGGCTGTGTGTGTGTGTGTGTGTGTGTTTTAGAAAAAAAATTTGGCAGGGACATTGTGGCAGGTAGGTTCTTTGTCTGTGTGTGTGTGTGTGTGTGTGTGTGTGTGTGTGTTAGAAAAAAAAATTGGCAAGGACATTCCAACGTGTGTGTGTGTGTGTGTGTTAGAAAAAAAAATTGGCAGGGACATTCCAACGTGTGTGTGTGTGTGTGACCGTTTGAAAAAGCAGTTAATTTGAAACAACAAAAAAATGGTGGTTGGAAAAGTAATAATAAAGAAAGTTTAAAAAAATAATATTTTAATAAAAGGATGAGATATAGAATTTTGGGATGTTAGGTGTATTGTAAAATGGGATGGTATAATAGATAAAGTAGCTTTTTGAGATTGTAAAATAGGATGAGATTTAGCATCCGGATGTGGATGCTCTTAGTAAGAAAGGGCAGAAACACGAATAATTTAATTTATTATGTTCCCACCCACGTACGTACCTTATAAAAACCACCACCCTCTCTGCAACTTCAATTCTCATATCTACTTCAGCAACAAACAAAAAAAATTCTCATATCTACTAGCTAGCACTATATTCGATCTCCGCATATCTCCATTCTCCTCTGTTCCATTTATATCCATATTATCTTGCTTTTCTTCCTCATGTGATTACTACTACATTATTGTCAGTTCCTTGCTTTCTTAAACATCATCTTTCTTTTTTTTACTCCTATTGTGCTTTTGCAAACCATTTCAAGGATATTATCCTACAAAACATGGACCGCATTGAGTCTTTTCTTGGTGCACAACACTCCCTTACCACACCCAATAAAAGATGGCACTCCGCTTTTGTTTCCATATATTGTTCTAGAGCCCTTCTATCCTTTTTCAAAGATTCTCTACCCCAGAAAAATCTCAAGGTTTCACCTTCTCCATCTTTCGTCATTTTGGATCTCAACCCAGACACTGGGTTCAAAGTTGATCAACCAACTCTCACTAACCTTGTAAAAGATAAAAAGATTGAAAGACTCCAAAACATTGGAGGGATTGATGCACTAGCATTCACTCTCCAAACCAACCTTGAATGTGGGATTCATGGCAATGATGAAGACATTGCTCGCCGACACGAGGCTTTTGGCTCAAACACATATAAAAGACCACCTACAAAGAGCTTCTTCCATTTTTTAGTGGAAGCCTTCAAGGATCTTACCATTCTCATCCTTCTAGGCTGTGCTGTACTTTCTCTGGTATTTGGCATTAAAGAGAATGGAATAAAAGAAGGATGGTATGACGGTGGAAGCATATTTGTTGCTATATTTCTTGTCATTGCTGTTTCTACCATTAGTAACTTTAAGCAAAACAGACAATTTGACAAGTTATCCAAAGTCAGCAACAATATCCAAATTGACGTTGTGAGAGCTGGGCGGCGTCAACATATTTCAATATTTGAAATTGTAGTTGGAGATATCATTTGCTTAAAGATCGGAGATCAAGTCCCAGCTGATGGACTATTCTTAGACGGGTATTCATTGCAAGTGGACGAATCTAGCATGACAGGGGAAAGTGAACATGTAGAAGTAAATTACAGTCATCCATTTTTGTTTTCTGGTACTAAGGTGGTTGATGGCTATGCTCAGATGCTAGTCACTTCGGTTGGGATGAACACAACATGGGGCGAGATGATGAGCTCAATCAGTCGTGATACCAATGAACAGACTCCTTTACAAGTTCGGCTCAACAAGCTAACTTCATCAATAGGTAAGGTTGGTTTGGCAGTTGCTTTCCTAGTTCTTGTAGTCTTGTTGGTTCGATATTTCACAGGGAATACTAAAGATGAGAATGGAAATAAAGAGTTCAATGGCAACAGCACCAAGGTTAATGACATACTAAATGCTGTGGTGGGGATTGTAGCTGCTGCAGTTACTATAGTCATGGTTGCAATTCCAGAAGGTTTGCCTCTGGCTGTGACGCTTACGCTTGCTTATTCCATGAAAAGAATGATGGCTGATCAGGCTATGGTGCGAAAGCTCCCTGCTTGTGAGACCATGGGCTCAGCCACCACCATTTGTACTGACAAAACAGGCACCCTCACGTTGAATAAAATGAAGGTGACTAAGTTTTGGCTAGGGAAAGAATCTTTTGTACCGGCTACTTTCTCATCAATTAATCCATATATTCTCAAACTGGTCCAAGAAGGAGTTGCTCTAAACACAACTGGTAGTGTTTACAGACCTACTTTAGGATCTGAAATTGAGTTCTCAGGCAGTCCCACTGAACAAGCAATTCTTTCATGGGCTGTTCTGGAGCTAAACATGGAAATGGAACAATTGAAGCAAAGCTGTAAGATTCTTTACGTTGAAGCATTCAATTCTCAGAAGAAACGAAGCGGAGTCATAACAAGGAGAAAGATAGACAACACAATCCACGTACACTGGAAAGGAGCCGCAGAGATGATTTTGAAAATGTGTTCAAGTTACTATGATGCTTCTGGAATTATGAAAGATCTAGATGATGGTGAAAAGACGAAATTTGAGCAAATAATTCAAGGTATGGCAGCTAGCAGCCTTCGGTGCATTGCTTTTGCACATAAGCAAATTTCAGAAGAAGATCAAGAACATGATATGGAGCAAAAAAAGATAGAAGAAGATGGTCTGACCCTATTAGGATTGGTGGGTATAAAGGACCCATGTCGTGCAGGGGTAAAGAAAGCTGTGGAAAATTGTCAAAATGCAGGTGTGAACATCAAAATGATCACTGGAGACAATGTTTTCACAGCAAAAGCTATTGCCATTGAATGTGGAATACTGAGGTTTGGTCAAGACATGAGTGAAGCAGTGGTAGAAGGCGTCGAATTCAGAAACTACACACCAAAGGAGAGAATGGAGAAAGTTGATAAAATTTGTGTGATGGCAAGGTCTTCTCCCTTCGACAAGCTACTGATGGTAAAATGTTTGAAATAAAAAGGTCATGTTGTTGAAGGTCATGTTGTTGCAGTCACTGGGGATGGCACAAATGATGCACCATCATTGAAAGAAGCTGACGTAGGACTTTCAATGGGAATTCAGGGCACCGAAGTGGCAAAGGAGAGCTCAGATGTTGTCATTTTGGATGACAACTTTGCCTCTGTTGCTACAGTTTTAAGGTGGGGAAGATGTGTGTACAACAACATCCAAAAGTTCATTCAGTTCCAACTCACCGTAAATGTTGCTGCTCTTGTGATCAACTTTGTGGCAGCTGTCTCAGCTGATGAAGTCCCATTAACAGCAGTTCAGTTATTATGGGTGAACCTAATTATGGACACATTGGGTGCCTTAGCTCTTGCAACAGAGAAGCCCACCAAGGAGTTGATGACGAAGCCACCAGTAGGTTGAACTGAACCACTTATTACCAACATAATGTGGAGAAATCTCTTAGCCCAAGCTTTGTATCAGATTATCGTCCTCCTGACCTTGCAATTCAAAGGTGAATCAATCTTTGGTGTGACTGAGAAGGTAAATGACACGTTGATCTTCAATACTTTCGTCCTTTGTCAAGTGTTCAATGAATTCAATGCAAGAAAGCTTGAAAAGAAGAATGTGTTTAAAGGGATACATAGGAACATGTTGTTTTTGGGGATCATAGCCATAACCATAGTCCTTCAGGTTGTGATGGTAGAATTTTTGAAGAAGTTTGCAGGTACAGAAAGGTTGAATTGGGGGCAGTGGGGTGAGTGCATTGGATTTGGAATAGTATCTTGGCCAATTGGTTGGATTGTGAAGTGGATACCTGTTCCAAAAAGACCATTTCCGAGCTATCTAAACATGAAAAAGATGCATGGACTTCCAACCCCATTTTCGTTCATATTGAAGACAAGCCCAAGGTTGATTGGTGTCTGATTGCTTGTAATTATGTATTGTAGCCAGGTGGCAGATGATTTTTTTTTTTTAGGAAGATTGTTGGTGATATTTCATTTGTTTGTATATGTAGTGTATTTAGTCAGTATATGATGATGTATTTCAATTCAAATATATGGAGAGTTTGATATATATATATATATATATATATATATATAAAAGGGAATGTTTGAATGTAACTCAAAATTAAAAATCAAACGGAACTTAGTATTGCGCAAAGCTAGTAATAGTGACAACAAAACATCAACACAGCAAATATTGGCAAAGAGAAGAGAAGAATTACAAGGAGCGGAGCTATATATATATATATATATATATATATATGTGTGTGGGGCCCGTGGGCCTGGAAGTCTAGGCCCACCTCTAGGCTAGCCCAAGGCCCATGCCGAGGATCGATGGCTGTCCCAGGCAGTTGTCTAGGGGCTTTTAGCCCTCTGGGCCACGCCGAGGACGACCCTTTCCTCGGCATACCTATCCTAATCCCAGGTGGGGGACAAGCCCAGTATAGGCGGTCACATCCACACTTAATGCATCTACCTAACTCCCCTGGCAATCTTAATGCTGAGGGGACTCCTGAACGGCGGAACCTTGGGTGCTGCGACCCACAGTAAGGTGGGGAACGTGGCTGATGGGACAGGTCCTTAAGCAGTGGTCTAGATGATTGACAGTTGGAAGGCTAGGATTGACCAAAGAAGGTATATAATGCAAGGTGCCCTTCAGAATGAAGGGCTCCTCGGCCGTCCGAGGAGCAACCCCCAAGCCAAAAAGAACAGGGCTAAGTCCTCAGGAAGGAAGAACGCTTCCGGCGAGCCGGTGGCAAGCCTGTTAGCGCCAAACCCTACGTCCCACTCTCTAAAGAAATGTATTGTTGGGGGATCTACGACAAAACGAGCCCCTACAATTGGCGCCGTCTGTGGGAAGGGTTAGTGCGCCGACCGGCGCAACCGGCGATCGTTCTAAACAGTCACTTCGCAAAAAAAATAAATAAATAAGTACAGTCGCAGCAAAATGGAAGATTCAACAGCAAAAGAAAAGAGAGAAATGAGAAAAGAGTCTGATATTATTTCATGAAAAAGAAAGTTACAAAATACAATCAGAGGCTCAGGCAGGCTTGTTTTACAAGCTTCATTACAAGCTAATCCTACAATCGGAGGCTCAGGCGGTCCGATTCTACAACTAGCTAGAGGGAGGAGGAAGTGTCAACCCGTGCTTTTATTGGCATCAGGAGAAGGGGAGAGCTTGACAATAAAAGCGGGGAAGGGGGCTGAGGCTGGCTCGCTTCAAGGCGGAAACTTGAACAAAGTGAGGAGCAGATGCAGGGACACCGGAATGTCCTCCCCCGTGATGTTCCCTTGATGCTCTCCAATCCTCCCGAGTGCTGGCCGTTGGAGACGGCAACACTCAGGCGCCAGCCATGACATGAGTTCGCGTGTCTCCTCCACCGGAGGTGCGCTCCGGGGAGAGACGTTAGGTACTTCAACAACGTCCCACCTGGCCACCGCGTACGACACTGCCGGTGTTACGCCTAGACTCTGCCGCGCCAGAAGCCCAGTGGGGGCTGCGGCCACGGCAGCCCTTAGCCCCATATCTCCTAACTCCGATCACAATTCCGACGGGGTTATTAAAGGGGCATGGGGAGCGGAAAGGTGGTGTTCTTTCTGTTTGAGTTGGGAGGCTCATGGAGTATGAAGAAACCATCCCCCCAGAAGGCCTTATATAGAGGAGAAGGGTTGGTGAGAATTAATTCACGCAGAATTCGAAAAGTGGGTTACTGAAGCGGCGGACAATAATGAAGCCACCAAATTCCAAGGGGGCCGCAGACCGTTGTACTTCTGTTGATTCACGAGACCATTAATGAAGGCGCGTCTCGCGCACCGAAGCGTCAGGCGCAGAACACGAACGGCCAAGAGACGCTTCCCAGATAAAAGATGGGAACTCGAGCTGGAGGCGAGATCAACGCCACGTGTAAAATCACTGTCCGACCGAAGGAGGGATCGTCCCCAGAAAAAACGGTCCGAGGACAAACCCCTACTTACGGAAAGATGAAAGTGTTAGACGGAACCAAGGCTCTGCATGGTCCTCGGACTCAGGCCTATGGGGAAACTAATTACTTATCTACTCTTGAAGGCAGCACCTGTGCCTAGGTCTTGCATGGTCCTCAGGACCCAAGCCTACGGAGAGCTAGCCACTACTCTTGAAGGCAGCACCTGTGCCTAGGTCTTGCATGGTCCTCGGACCCAAGCCTACGGAGAGCTAGCCACTACTCTTGAAGGCAGCACCTGTGCCTAGGTCTGTGCCTAGGTCTTGCATGGTCCTCAGGACCCAAGCCTACGGAGAGCTATCCACTACTCTTGAAGGCAGCACCTGTGCCTAGGTCTTGCATGGTCCTCAGACCCAAGCCTACGAAGAGCTAGCCACTACTCTTGAAGGCAGCACCTGTGCCTAGGTCTTGCATGGTCCTCAGGACCCAAGCCTACGGAGAGCTAGCCACTACTCTTGAAGGCAGCACCTGTGCCTAGGTCTTGCATGGTCCTCGGACCCAAGCCTACGGAGAGCTAGCCACTACTCTTGAAGGCAGCACCTGTGCCTAGGTCTTGCATGGTCCTCAGGACCCAAGCCTACGGAGAGCTAGCCACTACTCTTGAAGGCAGCACCTGTGCCTAGGTCTTGCATGGTCCTCGGACCCAAGCCTACGGAGAGCTAGCCACTACTCTTGAAGGCAGCACCTGTGCCTAGGTCTTGCATGGTCCTCAGGACCCAAGCCTACGGAGAGCTAGCCACTACTCTTGAAGGCAGCAACTGTACCTAGGCCTTGCATGGTCCTCGGACCCAAGCCTACGGGGAGCTTGCCACTATCTTTAAAGCAGCAACAGAATCTTCTATAGGAGACTAACTACTTGCCGAAGGATTGAAGCGCCGAGCTGACTATTTGGGGAAGAACCAACCAGCGGAAGGCCTTCTGGGGTATGAGGGCCGTGGATATCAAAACCCTCCTCCCCGTTCAAGGGAACGTGCAGCAGGATTTTGAGGGGCTATTGTGGGGCCCGTGGGCCTGGAAGTCTCGGCCCACCTCTAGGCTGGCCCAAGGCCCATGCCGAGGATCGATGGCTGTCCCAGGCAGTTGTCTAGGGGCTTTTAGCCCTCTGGGCCACGCCGAGGACGACCCTCTCCTCGGCATACCTATCCTAATCCCAGGTGGGGGACAAGCCCAGTATAGGCGGTCACATCCACACTTAATGCATCTACCTAACTCCCCTGGCAATCTTAATGCTGAGAGGACTCCTGAACGGCGGAACCTTGGGTGCTGCGACCCACAGTAAGGTGGGGAACGTGGCTGATGGGACAGGTCCTTAAGCAGTGGTCTAGATGATTGACAGTTGGAAGGCTAGGATTGACCAAAGAAGGTATATAATGCAAGGTGCCCTTCAGAATGAGGGGCTCCTCGGCCATCCGAGGAGCAACCCCCAAGCCAAAAAGAACAGGGCTAAGTCCCCTCAAAGAAGGAAGAACGCTTCCGGCGAGCCGGTGGCAAGCCTGTTAGCGCCAAACCCTACGTCCCACTCTCTAAATAAATGTATTGTTGGGGGATCTACGACAAAACGAGCCCCTACAATATATATATATATATATATATATATATATATTCATGATTTGAATGCTTACGAGGTGGAGGGGAGAATAAAAGGATGGAAGGCCAACAAATTAAAGCACACGGCAATCAAAATTAATGAGCTCCCAGTCCCACCAAAAGGAATTGGATTTAATTAGCAAAAAAAAAAAAAATTTGTGACAGAGAGACTATAGATATTAAGATGTACCACTCACCTCACCATGAGATTTCCGAACTGCAACACAATTTGCAACATACCTGCCATTCTCTCTGAGAGGGAGAGAGAGAGAGAGAGAGAGAAAGGATGAGGGTAATGAGTAAGAATACGAGTAGGTTTTTTTGGAAAGAAGATATGGGGTAGCGTGTCACATAATAATAAGTGGGCTGAGAAAGTGGAAAGTTGGGAGTGGGACTGTACTCTATATTGGGCCGAAGAAGGGAAGGAAGCGTCTGCCTCTATTTTTAGTAGTGTGTAACCTGTGTAGTCCACAGGAAAGTAACTATTTATGAATAGATTGATATTGTCTACTCATGCAGACACATATCTTGATCATCAATGTCAGTTCAACCAGCAAAGTAAACAACATTTTTGCTTTAATATTCACAGAGCCAACGGTATACCCTGAACACATATTTAAAATTTTTGAAAAAAAAAAAAAGAATAAGACAGCAGAAAGAAATATGGTCTAACTTAGGTAAATACAAATTTATAAATTACACAATTTATGGTAAGAAATTTTTTTGAATCATCAAACATTTTCCTTCTTATTTACCCTAGAAGACCATATCAAAAGCTATATTATAG
This sequence comes from Quercus aquifolioides, assembly GCA_019022515.1. Classification (NCBI taxonomy): domain Eukaryota; kingdom Viridiplantae; phylum Streptophyta; class Magnoliopsida; order Fagales; family Fagaceae; genus Quercus; species Quercus aquifolioides. The sequence continues at coordinate 1,254,485 of CM032334.1, read as the reverse complement.
TTGAATAATGGTCATTAGAAGGATAGTAATATTACAGATGTTTCTATAGCAAAAATGCAATAACCGAAGAAAATATTCCTTCCACAGCACCTCAAAACTTTTTGCACATAAGTCATCATAAGCTAGGGGAGCCTGTAGCTGCCAAATCAGAAGATAGGTGGAAGAGTTTCAAAGTTTTTTGAAAAGTTATATTATTGACTGCTACCTTTTTGTAACTCTTCAGCAATTGTTCTTATCTGGCAATTATAGGCTTCTCTCTCTACACATATTCACAAACACTTTTACCCTAGGTCTTAAACTTCCATTTGAAGTTTTATCCTGAGAATCAATATAGGCAGAATTAAAACTTTTAATATAAAGAGTAGTGAACACCTAGAACATAACAGCCTATACAAAGTGATTCATTGACTCATCATAGGCAATTAGCAAAAGGGAGGGAAAAAGGGAGCTATAAATTTAAGTCTTATACAAAATAGCATTTTCCCTCATAAGTACACATAACTCTAAATTTTGTTTCCAATATATTAACTTATAAGTTATAAAACTATTTTCTCAGACCTGAAAAAATAAAACAAAAACTAAAGCAAAATTGAGGGAATACGGGGAGAAATGTTCTGATGTTTTTAACAAAGATGATCTCTCTATAAGAGTGCATGTGTGCGCGCGCATACATTTTTTTGTAATGCTTATATAATGATAAACTGAAAGTTCTAAATGAAATACTCAATGAGACTAAGTTGGTGTGCATAATCAAATTGCAATTGTGCTTTTGGTGGTTATTCTCTAGTCATAGATGGATATCTTTTGTAATTTAAGTTGTGAATTACCTAACAGGATTGTGAGTTTCTAATCTTGCAGATCACCTATCACAAAACTTAACCACATTGACTTGCTAAACAGAATTACAAACAACCATACAACTGTAATTTTCTTTTGGTCTTCATATAATAACTTTGGAATATTGTTTATCATACATTACAACAGAAAAGGCATTGAATGAGGTAAATAATATAATGAAATAGATAAATAGTACCTAAAAGAAGCACTAAAGAAGAATAAATTACTTTATAACTGTGCACTATCTATTCTCTTCAGGATCAATATAGCACAACTAGAAGTATGAAACAAACATAGAATATCATGCCCACCATCAAATTGTAGTACATTGTCAAACTATAGTAAGACCAAGTACCAAAGTTTACTAAAGACATATTACCCAATATTGTGGCTTCTTCAGTTTGTGAACCCCTCTATTTATAAGCTTTTGCTACGGTGCCACCCATCATTCTCTTCCAAAATAGACCTTAAAAGTATAAGAGGATTAAGAAAACTAACAAAAGTAACTTGATATATTACACTATAATTTAGGTAAATCATATACTTCCATCATTCACAAATTTAGAAGAAAAAATCTCAATTGAGTTAAGTACCATGTAAAGACTTAAATTACTGAATTTTCTCATGTACTACATGATAGATTCTCTAATTGTCTCCTCAACTTACTGAAATTTCATGGTATTTAAATTTTTTTTTTTTTTTTTTATTTCATGGTATTTAAATATCAGAAGTAATCCACAATTAGCAAAGTAAACTAACAAACGTAATTGAAATTTGAAACAAACAAAAAAACAAAACTTTAAAACTGGCTGCAATTCCTTTTACTATTGTTTAATATTTGTTCTCAGTACCAAATGGATTCCTAATTAACTTTCAAGAATGTAATACTACATGCAAAACCAAAAAAACAAAACATTGTAAACACCGAAACCAAAGCTTAGGAATCTCTTAGAAAATTAATATTTGCCACAACCTACAAAGTAATCAACTTTGTACAAAAAACATTATACTCTCAGATTTCACAATTTAAACTCATTAAAACCCAACATAAAAAAAAAAAAAAAACAAAAACAAAAACAAAATCAAGAGTAAAAAAGTCTCTTTAAAAAAAAAATCAACTAAAATCTACAAAGTAATAAACTTAGTAAGGCCATTAAAACTCAGGTAGGATTTTCATATTGTGAGGGGTTCTCCCTGCTTTTAACAAATAGAGAGGAAAAGGGTCATGAATCCAAATTCCTAAATTGACAGCAAACCATAATCGAAGAGATCATAGGAAAAGAAATTAGTACCTTTGCTTTGATTAAATTAGAGACTCTAGATTGTAGAAAGATTCCACTTCATTTCTGCAAAGAAAGAAATTGAATGATTTAAATCCAAAAGAAAAGAATTCAAACAAACGCATTACTGAAAATATTTAATAAAATAGTCACATATCATAATTCTGATTTCCTTAACCCTAATTTCTGGAACAAAAATCCAACTACAATTGTAAAATTTGAAAACATATAACAAAACTAATTTAACTTTAAATTTGTGGGGAAAAAAAAAGTCAGAGAAAGAATAGGAACCTGTAAGAGGCATTGTTTATTCTTGATGTGGCAGGGGCCTGGACTGTCTTAATTCTTGACACAATTGGCGGACAGATTTCTCAGTTTTTTCTCTCTCCACTCTTTGTGCCTAATCGACTCGATCTCTCTCTCTTTGTGTTTATCAGACTCTCTCTCTCAGTCTCTTTCAATTTAACCGTATTTTGTTTTGAACTATGTAGACTGCATAGTAAACGGATAAAATTTAAAGCCTCAAGCGGTGCTACGTGTGGTATTTTGTAACTTTTAAATTGTATACGTAGTAGGAATTGAAGAGGGTTTTTTTTTTCAACATGGCAGAACAGTCTTAATTATAGGAATCAACTTTCTCTCAGCTTCTGTTTATATATATAGTATTAGATTTCTAAGCCCACCTTCATCTTTATTACTAGTTTTGTTTTGTGGTTGTCTTTCATTTGCCTCATAAACTCCTCCAATGAGCTTTTTACAAAGAAACTAGTAGTGGTGGCACGTGCTACTCCCTTTGATTGCAAGAAGAAGAAGAAAGATCTTCCATTTGAATCATCATCGCTTATTATAACACTTGCGAATAAAAATAAATGGCAAAGGTAGCTAATCCCATTCATATAAAATTTTTATTACAATTGAAAACTTAATAATCTACAAAATTAACAAATGAATTATAAAAACTCCTCCGATCAATGTTTATCTATGTAACTAAGATTGATTCTTAGAGCCTATATATGACTTAAAGATACAATCTATGTTTATCTATGTAACTAAGATCGATTCTTTGAACCTATATACGACTTAAAGATACAATTTGTTGTTCAAAATCTCCCAAGAGTAAATACAAAAATCATAATTTTCCAACCAAAGTAGCTAGGTTTTGCTAAGGCATTAAGCCAAAGGTTAAATTTCCATAATGAATGATGTCGGTCACTTCAAATGAAGCTCTTCATCAAACACCTACAATCATCTACAAAGAAGATATATTTTTTTATTATTGATACCTGCTTAACCTATTACATTTTATGCCCACTTTGTATTTTTGGCTTTTTTTTTTGTATAAATGTATTTTTGGCTTAGTTTTTAACAAAGCCCTTTTCACGAAAGCCCTTTTAACGACAATAAACACTCACACACAGAAATAAAAATGAAGAATGGTATTCAAAATACCATTTTCGTAAGCCTCAACAATGTGGCAAGTAATTACTTGATTCTTGTACGCCATTTTCTTTCTTATCCTACCCAATGAAGATGACTTATAGCCTATGTAAAAATGATATAAAAAATTAGAAAACCCATCTGATAACATTTCTCATGGCATTGATGGGAACAAAGAATTAGAAAAAAGTTTACCAAAAGTTGGTCTTTCATCCCTAAAATTTAAGAAGTTCGTTTTTCGTCCCTAAACTATTGAAAAGTTTGTATTTTGTCCCTAACCTATTGAAAATGTGTTATTTCTGTCTATAAACTTTAAAAAATATCTTTTTTCATTCCTAAACTATTGAAAAATGTTCTTTTTTCATCCCTACTTTTGCCTCTAAGCTATTGAAAAAAGTATTTACAAAGTTTAAGGATTAAAAAAGAACATTTTTCAAGTTTAGGGATGAAAAACAAACTTTTGGTAAAGTTTAGAGACCAAAATAGTGTTTTACCCAAAACTTAAACACATGAAAAGCAATGTCTAATAATTGTATCTAAATGATAGAGCTGTACAAACATGTCTTCAAAGATGTTTGTATATGATGGTAAGTATATTATTATAATGATGTAATAATATACTTACCATAATAACTTGCCACATCTGTGATGGTATCTGTATATATTAAGAGGATTCAGAAAGTTAGTTATTATTATTTTTCCTATCAAAAATACTCCTAAATTAATTAACCAACAACTTAAAAATGGGGTTAAAATAGTAAATTGAAAAAAGAAAGTTAGTTATTGTTATTTTTACTGTTAAAAATACCCCTACCTAAAACTTAAAAATGGGGTTAAAATAGTAAATTGACAAAAATAATAAATTTCTACTTCTACGTTAAAATGCCTTCATACTTCTAATAAACTCCTACTTTTACGTTGATTTAAATTCCTACTTCTACTCACTAACTCCCTACAAAATATGATCACTCTTTTGTTAGTTTTAAAACTCCTCCAATCTACAAAACGCACCCCAAGTATTCTTTTTTCTTTTTCTTTTTTTTTTTTGTGATTGGAAAAAGGAGAAATCCCAAATTATAATAAATGCAAATTATTAATATTTACCCAAAAGATATAAGAGCCTATGAGCACGTGCGTGCTCAAAGGCTAGTGTATATTATTATAATGACATAGTAGGCTTTATGAATTCTTTTTCAACCATTACCAAAGCAATTTAGCCAAGGATGAACAGGAAGAATCCTAAAGAGAGGTAACTTAGGATTCCATGCTAGAAAATTTTCAAAGTAAATGACACAAGAAATCATTTTAAATCCAAGGAAAAAGAATCATCTAGTTCACACTAACAATAAACTGAACTAATAGTTCTTGGTAGTGTAAATTCCACCCACGTGCTAATTTATAAGCCTCTCTCTCTCTCACACATAAACATGTTAGACACGCAACTGCCCCTAAGGGAGATTCCAAGACCTTATAATGCTAAAATGTGAAACAATGCAGGATCAATGTTGTCTTAATAGGACCTATTAAAAAAAAAAAAAAAAAAACAGTCTTAATAGGGATTGTATGGAAAGAGATCTCAAATAAATATCTAGACCAACAGGTTTTAACAAGGCCACTTTAAATTGGTAATCTAATTAATACCAATATAAGATCATCAAAACAGCTAAATGCTTAAAAGGAACTTATCTAGCCTAGTCAAATAGGGCCTTATGGAGTTAAAACAATAAAACAATGAAAATAGTGAATAAATAATTGTTGCAGATAAGTAATGCCTTCTAAAGATTAAAAAAACAAAAAATTATAAGGCAATATAAAGGTAGCATAATTTAGAAGACTCATAGCTTGGCCTTTTGTCATCAAGACATTTTATTAGTTTCTCAAGATGCCCTTCAGAAAGAGCCCAATATTTGTAAATTGCCTATGTAAAGCCAATAATTCTAGTGGTAATTTTTAGACAATGAATTTAATTTATTGCCTATGTTAAAGCCATCTAAAATTCATAAATTAAAAACACACACACACACAACTAAAGAAAGTGCACCATCATTCAAAGACCTACCACCAACTCCTTTGACATCTCTCTCTATTGCCAATGTCCGCTCAGTCTTCAAAGACCACACTTGCTCCTCAGTACTGAACCGTAGTTTTGGCTCTACAAAAAAACATTATCCCAGAAAGTGTAATACGGTGAGTGTTTTGGGTAAAGAAGAAAAAATAATGCTCAACAAAAGCAGATGCAAAAAAGATGTAATGTTATCAACTGCTGAGTCAGAGAGAATTTTTGCTCGAATAGAATTTGACAACAAAAAAAAAAAGCTCATTACTAGTCAAAGATCAGATACGGAACAATAAAAAGAATTAGAGAGATATTACTTTACAGGTATTGTGGCTGAAGCCGAAACAGCAAAACCACAAAGAACGCAAGCAAACCCCTCTTCTCTTTTTATATTCATCATCAGGATCAGCTCCCCTCTCTCCTTCTTCTCCCTGAAACACTGAGTCGTAGCCACTACCACTCTACTCAGTACCCACTAACCAAAAAGACTTAAAATAAACCAGAGGAAATATTTGTAATGCCCTTCTTTTTTTTTTTTTTTTAGACTTAAGGAAAAGACAGAATTAACCTCCCAATAGAAATCTCAAAAACCCCTAAAACCCATTTTCTCACACACACCGTCACACCCCCCCAAACTCCCCAACTCACCGTCGCTCATCCATAGCTCCGGCTCCGGCTCTGCGTTCAAACACAGGTCTGTCACTCTCTCTCTCTGTCTCTGCTCTTAATTCGTATTTTCATCATATTTAATTGCTTTCAATATTGTAGTTTCATGTTCATTCTACACCTCCACTTATCCAAATTACCAACTTCTTTCTTTTAACCTTATTTCGGTTTCTTTTCTTCTCTTTTTTGAGTAAATGAGTCACCCAAGTATACAGCAGGGGACCAAAACAATCAAATGCATAAATTACAAAGCATCCATCAAATCATAGACCCAAATATAGGAGAAGACGGGTTTTGGGATAGTTTAGGAATGGGTTTTCTTTTTTTTAAAAGCTTAGAAGAAAGGTTTGTGGGAGTTTAGAAAGATTCATAGCTTGAGATTCAATTTCTGATTAAATAAAATTCATAGCTTGATTTGAGTACGGGTTGCAGCAAGTGGTTTGATATGTACTATTTATTGTGTAGCCTCACTTTATTAGGCCTGCAACACTTTGATAGCTCATAAGACACAGGAAAAGAAAGTTAAAATTTTGAAGATCTAAAGAGTTCAAAGTTAATTATTTTTCCTTTGTGCTCATATACAAATAATTATACTCCTCCTCACAGTGATGAGAGAATTATAATCCCAAAACATCCACCCACCACATCCTACTACTGTTTGTCTAAGCCCAGCTGATTAAACCAGACACGGCCTTACTACAAAACCCGATTCCTCTTGATGCTTTAAAAATGTAACCTTTGGCTGACTTGGTTTTCTAATTCATGGGTATGCTCAAGCCAGTTTTTGTAGTCCAATTTGCTTTCACTTATTCAGACTTGACACTCTAATCTAAAACCCTCCTCCTCCACCCAACCACATTGAGTCACTATCACATCTCTTACCAATCAATAATCATATTGAGTTGGGTGATTCCTATATTGATAAAATTCCTTTGTTGATATAACAATCAATGATTGAACCATGACATTGAGTTGTGTATGTGTTTGTTTGTTTGTGTGTGTGAATAGGCTGAGCAAAGAAAGAAAGATGCATAAGGACAGGATATTGAAGCTTGCAAAGGGGTTCAGGGGCAGGGCCAAGAACTGCATAAGGATAGCCAGAGAGAGAGTGGAGAAGGCCTTGCAGTACTCCTACAGAGACCGCCGCAACAAGAAGCGTGACATGCGCTCTCTCTGGATCCAGCGCATCAATGCTGGCACCCGTCAACACGGTGTATGCTTTTCTTTTCTTCTCATTTCTCCTGCATAATTGTTTTTTAGTTGATTTCTTTATTGGCTACTTGTATTTGTCTGCAAATTAATGTTTTGGTTTATTGGGTACAGTTAGCGTTGAGCATCCAGTTATGATTGGTTGGTTTAATTTGGTGCAATGAAAACATTTGGGATTTTGGTTCTAAATGTTTTGAATGATTATGTATTTTCAATTGGGTAGCTATTTATGGTGGGATTGTATCAAACTATTTAGAACTGAGGATAAGTTTTAGCATCCCCTTCTGACCTTTTTTCCACCCACACCAAGTATAGGCTTTTTCTGCTCCTCTTTCTGGGCTTTCTTACCTCCTTACCCAGTTTCTATCTAAGATTTTATTTTTATTTTTGGAAATCATGTTTCCTTAGATCTGTGAAGCTTGAAGACTTAAAAACTTCATTTTGAACTGGCATATGTAACTATTTGCTATTTGATTAAGTAGTAAAGTGATGCAGAACAAAGAGAAGTTGTCTGAAGACTCTGCACTCTATTGTGGATAAGCCAAATAGTTTTTCATTAATATGGTAAAATGGGACATATGTGGAATGCAGGTTATTAGGAGCTAACCACAGTATATGAGCTAGTGTTATACTGTTACTTGATTTATATTTTAAGAGGTGGGAAATTAATACAGCCTTCTGTTGGGCCAGGTTGAATATATTCATGTAGCTGTATTGAAAGAGTACATGTTGAGATATGAGAAATCAAGATATCATTTTTATTTCCCTAGATGGACTAGTTTTGTTGTATGTATTATGATTTAGGAGATGAAAAGGTTGGGAAATAAATGATTTAGAGCTGGATTTGAAGCTCTCAAGTTGATAGGCTGATGATATTGAAAAACTGATTGATTGAACTGGGAAGTCACTGAAATGATATTTATCAAGGAAAATAACTGCTTGGGAATTCCTGCAATTATTAGGTATAAATATCTTATTTTCACCTGGACACTGGCTATGGCCTATAAAAATGTTGCAAGTGATTTTAAATGGCTTATAAGTTAGTAGATTTAATTTGGACTGCTTTGTGTCAAGCTAGATACATTCAATCTATTTAATTGTGGTTTGGACCTTTTGATCACAAACAAGCTGTTAAAGCGTGAGTGGCTGATCATTTTCTTGTTGATGGTGATCTCAATGCTATTGCTGAGTAAAATGATAAGCATCCTAATGTCCTTGATACTTGTGTAGTTGTATAGCGTTACGGAAAATATATGTATTCCCTTTAGTAATCTAGTTTATGAATTAAAGTATTACTCATTTTTATGTGGAATCGAATATGTTGATTAGTGTATTGTAAGCATTGACCTGATGTATTCTGAAACATCAATCATTGTCATATGCAAACCGGAATTGGAATGGGAACTTGTTTTACCATTTACACAGAACACGTAATGATAGAGTTTACCTCTTTGCGAATTGTGATATTTGCTACAGCCTACAGGTACCTTTACCTTTAGGTGAACCTAATTGATATCCGCTTCATTCTAGTATATCCCCCTTATGATAAATGATTCTACTCTTCTATAATCATGAATGTATAATTTCAATAGTTCTAGTGTATAATACCAATGCATAAGGTTCTCCACTTTTGTGGGTTTTGAGAGAGGTGGTTAGTAGGTAACTTTATCCCCAATTTTGGAGAGAATGATTCTCAGACTAAAACCCGTGACGCATTGCTTGGGCAAAGGGCACTTGCCATTACACCAATGTCCAACCTCTTTTGGTGTATATTATTATTAAAGAAAACTTGGATAGGTTATTAGAAGGCTGTGATCCAAATTATTTTCTTGATAGGTAATACCACTCACCTCTGTTATCTTTTTATTTTTTTCCTATTTATAGATGGTTCTTTTTAGCATATATAATTAGATAAATAGCTTCTGAAATAATTTAAGTTTATATTTATCATGATAAATTTGACCCAATGGTGGTGCTATTAAATAGGCAACCTGATTGGAAGAGGCATCAGCTTAAAACATCTAATTGAACTTTCCAAATTGTAAAACCTTGGGAACAAAAAAAAAATAAAGTGGGGGGTGGGGGGAGGGCGGGGAACTGATCCTTAAGAATCCAAGATTTAGCACCCTAATTCTGTCCATGAGAAAAAAAGTTTCACACTAAAGAAACTGTCAACTCATTTTTCACATTCCACTTAATTTTCTTAGATGTAAGTAATAAAAACTTTCTGGAATAGGAGACCAGAGACTTCTAATATGCGTCAGAATTGTGCAATATGGAACGTGTGTATATTGATGAATGAGTGGATTTACCCTTGCTCCATTTTCCTGCATATGAAGACTTTATTTTCATGGTATGCTCCCCATAGGTGACATGGTTTCCTGATAGTATTTTTTCAACTATTTCCAAAACGAGTTGGATGAAAAGATTATCACTTTACTGGACAACTCATTGGCAGCAAGATCTATAATGAAAGCTTAATGAAGCTAATAGAACAGGTGTCCTAGTTGGCCATCATGGACTGAACATCTAGCATAGAATTAAAGGGCTGGCCTGTTATTGCCTAATTCAATAAATTTGAAGATTTGAGTCTAAATAGGGGCATCAGATTAAGTGGTTGACATATTAAGCTCATTGGAAACTTGAAAACCTATAAATTTGATTCCCTGTTATTAGCTTGGTTTATTTAGAAATTCAGACCATATTGATTTTTTGGTCACTCCCACACCCCCCCCCCCCCCCACCAAAAAAAAAAAAAACAAACAAACAAAGGACATTTTTTGGTTAATAAAAAATAAAGTTGTATTTGATGGTTTACCATGAAGAAAAATAATTGTGTGGTTTTTTTTTTTTTTTTACTTAAAAAAAGTAAGATGTAACTGTTTTTCGATTAATAACACATGATTGTTTTCCCACTCCATACTCTCTTTTTTGTAAGTCCTGCATTTGATGGTTTGATCTATTTATCTTGGCTGGTTGTTGTTGGTTTAATAGGTAATGTAAGGATTATTCTCTCTCTCTCTCTCTCTTTGACAGATGTTAATTGGTCTAACAGGTAAGTAATGGGTGGACTCTTGCAAATTGCAAATTGCAAATTGCAATCCCCTTCTATTTGGTTTAGTTATGTTTGTGTTTGTTTCTTTGATTTTTTATTTTCCTTTTCGGCTAGGTCTGCTTTACCAACTTTGGACTTTTCTCTGTGTGTGTGTGTGTGTGTGTGTCTTTTTACATTAAGGTTATTTATTTAAATGTCCATCTATTTTTAGTTTTGGATGGCATTATGGTTGTGGTTTTGAAACTTGAAATTTTTTTCCTAATTTTTGTTTTATAAGCTTTTGTTTTTTGGATTTTACTTTGTGAATTCTTGATATAGTGGTCTATGGTATTTTTTTTTTTCATTTCTCATTCCATTTGCTTTATAACTGCCTAGTGGGATTTTGGGTTTGTAGTATTTAACACCTTTTGTTTACAAATGGCTATACGTGTTGAAAAGATTTCAAAACTGCAAAAGCTGCACACCGCTTCATAGTGTCTTCTGTGGTGTGACACAACTGCTACCATGATTTGAGTCCTTTTGAGAGTGAAGGCCTGATTTAAGGAATATGGCATATGAGAAATTGGAGTGGACCAATATGGTCCCACCCCTATATAATAGGTTTTCTACATGGATCAAGGTCTTCTTCTGTGAATATGATCATGAGAAAGTAGTGTGGTTAACATGTTGGTTTGGTGTACTGATGTTATGAGAAAGTTGTGAATTATGGAATGAACAGGTTATGGTTATGGTTCTCTTTTTGATTGGTAATTCTTTCGTGTAATATATATCAATGGTTGCTTCTCTTACCGTAATGAGCTGGAGAAATATTATGTAACCTTGTGGACAAGTCCAATTTTCCCTGGTTCTTCACTGTTGGCTCAAATGTAGATCTTGCCTTCTTGTCTGCAAAGGAAAAATTCTTTTCTGTTGAGTGGTTTTCATATTTTTTGCGAATATTTGAATATATTGGGTAGACATTGATTTTACTGGCTCTTTTTTGTTGTATTATATTTTTTCATAGGTGAGATTATGATTTTCTTGTTGTTTGTGTTTATCAGGTTAATTATGGAAACTTCATGCATGGACTAATGAAAGAGAACATCCAACTGAACAGGAAAGTTTTGTCAGAACTGTCTATGCATGAACCATATAGTTTCAAGGCCTTGGTAGACATCTCTCGGAATGCATTCCCTGGAAACAAGAATGTGGTGCTTCCTCCCAAAAAGGAAGGCATTTCAATTGTTTTGTAATTGCTGATTTAGACCACTCATCCTTCTCATTGCCTTTTTAAGATAATGGAACTGTTATGAGTTGGGTTTTTTCTTTTTTCCTTTTTCTTTTTTTTGGCTTTTGGAACATCCCATGTAATTTTATTTCCATTTTCCTAAATTCTTTTTGTTCTCTCTTCCCCTTCCCTTTCCGCAACAACACCCCCACCTCCCCACCCCCCGGGTGGTGATATAATTTTGCATCACTAGTATAAAAGAGCTCCAAATACTGGTAGCTTATTAAGCAGTTGAGAAATATCGACCTAAAATTCTGATATAAATTTGTCTCTCAAGTTTTTTACCTCCTAAAGATTGTTGTTGATTTGTCTTAGTAAAATTTGTTGGATTTCTTTTCTATAAAATTGCTCATACATTTAAATTTAAAAAAAAAAAAAAACATATTCAATATTGGCAATCTAATATTTATACATGGGATGTAAAATAAAATAAATTATATTGACAATTTGAAATTACAAAGAAATTAGAGTTATTATATTTGATTTTTCAAAAATAATATTTTCTTACCAATATCTTAAAATAATCAAGACTTTTTTCCTTGATTCTATTTCATTCCAACTTAAACAGGGTCAAGTCTTGATACTCATGAGTCATGACAGTTCTTCTATGGATACAATTTTTCTCACAATTTGTTAAAGTTGTCAATTGTGAGTAATGGATAATCACCCTTTAGATGAATCCACCATTTTTTCTTCATTAGTCATAGTCAGCAAGTTGTAAAATTTCTTGGAGAAGATGGATTTGGCCCACTCGTTGCTCCAGCTCGCAGATTTCATAGTAGAACCAAGTCTGCTCCATGTCCTGATGTTGGTTTTCTTCCCAAGCAATTTGTAATATAATAAAGTAATCATTTATCACTTACAATCAAGCAATTTATCAAAGTCGTGATAAAAATTGTATCCCTAAACTTTTTCTAAAAGAGAGAAAACAAATCAAAAACCTTGAATAGACATTTTTTATATACAAACATGACTTTTATGGTCAAATGCTCCATTACCGTTTTACTCTCTTTTCTTTTCTTGACCTCCAACCAAGCGCTCTTGCAATGCCTTAGGTTTTGTTGTGGAATAGCATGGTGCTCATTTTGAAAGGTAGATTTTAATTAGTTTAATTGGTAAAACTTTTTTTGTTGTCGAATAAAGAACATAGATTCAAATTTTGCCTGGACCAAAAAATTTTGGTCCAATTAACAAGTACTCTAAAAGCATTTGTTAATAAATTATTTTAATAAAAATTTGATACTATTTTTATAGAAAATATAAAAGGATAAAGTTTAGAAACAAAATTTGTTGTAAACTACAACTTAGGCTACAACCTTACTCAATATCTTTTTATTGAAGGTGAATTTTGACAAATTCACCGTTAGATCACATATTCTTCTTATATCCTGCATGCTTGCAAAATTTCTAAAAAATTAAAGACCAATAGTTATATCATCAATAAATTGTTTAAATTGCAAGTTTTTGTAGTTTAAAATTATACATAAAATATAAGTTTATAAATCATATAGTAAATAATATCCGATTGAGACAAAATTTGACTTGTGTATTAAGAGTGTAAAGAACATGCAATTCAATGGTTAGATTTTCAAAATATGTAGTAATATTTATTTTATAAAGTAAGTTTGTAATTTTATGTTACAACTAGTTTTGTAGCTAAACTTTATCCGATATAAAAATCTTACTTTTTTTTTAATTAAATATTTTTAAAAATATTTCCTAAAACAGATGTCTTAAATCCGTTAACTAACTTAACTTAAAATAGAATAAAAGAGGTCCTCTTTTCCATTGCTATGATAGATATAAAAGAGTCCAAATCTTTTGTCTCATTTTTCCTGCTCCACTCTGTACTCCACCAATAAATACTTGTCACGTGTTCACCTAATTAATTAAATACTATCATTATTTACTTATTAATACTACAGTTATTAATTAAATACTATTATTAGAGCATCCGTATCAGATGTGGCAAAAATTATGTCATTTTGCCACACTAAAATCCTACTTTATTATTTTATCACATCATTTTACAACATCTCATTTATCAGATGTTTTATATTTCAATTTTATACATTAAAATAATATTTCCTACACATTAAAATAATATATTAAATTCCTCTCCCCATCATCATCGTCCTCATCAACTACCACTGCAAACCAGAAAAACTAGAACTGCAACAACTACAACCACAACCAGAAAAATTGTTGCGGCCACAATCACCAGAAAAACCAGAACCGCAACAACAACAACAACGACGACAACAACAACTACAACCACAACCAGAAAAATTGTTGCCGCCACAATCACCAGGAAAAAAAAAAAAAAAAAAAACCCACCAAAGGTCATCACCCCCACAGCCCACCACCACTGCCACTATCACCGCCCATAGCCCACAGCCTACCACCACCATCAGATCAACCCAAATTACAGCAAAAAAAAAAAAAAAAAAAAAAAAACCACAACCAGAGAGAGGCAGAGTGAAAGGCGGACAGAGAGGAGAGGGAAGAGGGTGAGATCGACGGCGGCCTTGGGGTGAGATTGGCGAGATCAAGCGTGGCTGAGCGTGGGTGAGATCGAGCTACGCCGTTGTCGTGGGTGAGATCTTCGTCGGAGCTACGCCGTCGTGGCTGGAGCGTGGGTGAGATCGTCGTCAGAGCTACGCCGTCGTGGCTGGAGCGTGGGTGAGATCGTCGTCGGAGCACGCCGTCGTCGCTGCTGGACTGGTGGAGAGTGAGAGAGAAGAGAGAGGGAACCAGAGAGTGAAAGAGAAGAGAAGAAAAAATGAAGAGAGAGGAGAGAGAAAAGTGAATATAAAATAATTTTTATTTTTACCACATCTGTCCATACCGTTGCAAATTTGCAACGATACTGTAGATATGTGGTATAAGTTTTGAGATTTAGCACATCTCATAATGCTTCATTTTTGTGTTTGGTGTGGCAAATGTGCCAAATATTTAGCATTTGGCACATTTGCTACACCTAATACGGATGCTCTTGTTGACTTATTAATACTATAGTTATTAATTAATAATAGTATTTAATTAATTAGATGAAACATGTGGCAAGTATTTATCAGTGGAATATAGAGTGGAACAAGAAAAGTGGGACAGACAATTTTCATTCAGATATAAAATTCGGCAACCGGTTCGCGAAAGCAGCAAAAGAGAGACAGAGAGACAGAGAGTTTGTTTATATCCTGCATACATTTTGTGCGTGAATGTGATGGGCCATAGCCAATAGCTCCACTAGTTCCTCCTCGGATCGAATGTGCTTCTCATTTCTGGAAGTCTATCAATATCATCATCATCTATTAATTACTGTATTTATTTAAAACAAAACTATTGTGTTTTTCACCTTCCTATTACTTACAAGTTCTCTTCAAACTCTACCTACTAACAACATATACAAAGCTATGTAATTTGCTTTGTTTGGCTGCACTGATATTTCTTAGGCAGAGAAACTTTCACCTAATCGCATTTTTGTTTGGTTTACTGATTCTAATAATCTCCTTAATTCCAATTTCTTATTTTGATATATGCTCTAAGTTGTGTAAACACCAATAGCCTAATTCATTTCATTTTCTTTTAAAATTTGTACTTCAAGTCTAGATAGAAATAATTAACCAAGCTGGGGTCTGGGAATTTTGGCTTACCTCTGTATAGGTGTGGCATTTTCATTTTAACCGACTTTTAATGATTCTGTAACAATGTTTGTAAAAAATTACTTATATTGTACAACAGCTATTTTTAGGTTCATTTTCTTCAGTTTGTTCCAGATTAATAGTGGGTTGCCTTCATTAAAGGCTTCCCATAGAATGGTTGTTCTAGATTACTCCTTCGTCCGGGTGGACCCGGACCAGACTTACAAACCCACTTAGGCTTCTAAGAGTCTATCATCTGGATGGACCAAATAATTTATATTGGAGGTCGTTTGGTAACCTAAAGCCGTCAATATATAGGATCGGAAAATTTAGCTGTTGGTCAACTAATGTGAGTTAGCAGTCCAAATAATATATTAGGAAGGTTGGTTCATTAAAATATGGCCATCTTTAATATATGTATTTACTGTTATGGGATACTAGCTACTGTGCTTTTATACAATACAATTGCAATATGATGTGATACTTTATCATGATGATCAAAATGTCATGGTAGCAATCAACATGCTTTCAAGGGATGTGGCAATCCTCCAAAATTGGGTATTTACTACCTTATCTAAATCATGTCATGTCAATGTTCAACCACATATGTTTGGAAGAGATTAAAAAAGAGAAGAGAAAAATATACAAATTTTTATTAGATAGAGAAATTTTGATTGCATTTATCTTTGTGCCCGTCTTCATTTTAAAAGATTAAGAGTCCAGCACATTTAACAGTCAAAAAACTATGCCCATGCTTGTCACATATTTTAATGTCAATCATGTATGTTCTGCTTAACTATGACAGCTTTATCTTTTCTTTCAAGAAAAATCAGTATATTCTCAGAAAATACACACACATATACACTCTTCAATTAATTTTTCCTTGTCCCCCCCCCAAAAAAAAAAAAAAAAGTTTCCTGTTGACCTTTGATATCAATGTTGCAAATGAGCATGGAACTAATTGCTTGCAATCTTGTTCAGGTTTCTTTAATTTCATGATGAACCCAATACTAGGGAAGCATTCCTTTTCAGATGACTTTTCTTCTCTCTGTCTGTGGTGGCAATGTCACTATGAGAGCAGGATTTATGTAACTCAGAATGAAGTACTCTCATACTGACAACTTTGACCCTAAGGAGCTACATCTGCAATAGAACAGTTCAATTGTAATGGATAACAACATTGCTGAAAATCCATCTCCAACTCGAGCCAAATGGAGAAAAGTGGCATATGGAGGGATGCAACCTGGGTTTGATGACAATCACACTGATGATTCTTTTCTTGAAGGTATGGTCATGAATGCCAATGTTGTAAAGAGGGACATGTTAAAAGTGATGCAAGACTCGGTTTCTATCTCTCAATATCTATGCATTGTTGTTCTTGTCGGTTTGGTTTGGAACTATACCCTTAGATCAACTCTTGATGAAACTTCCCTTTTGTATCTAGATGTGAGCCTTCTTGGATCAGGTTTTCTATTTCTCCTTCTAACCAAAGAAATGCTTTCCGTCGATCTTCTCTTGCATTATTTACTCAATGTTTTCTTTTTTACAACTGGGCTATATGTTTTGGCTCCCATCTACCAAACTCTAACAAGATCCATTAGCTCAGACTCCATTTGGGCAGTAACTGTTTCACTTCTCATCCTTCATCTATTCCTTCATGACTATTCAGGATCAACCGTGAGAGCTCCTGGGGCTCTGAAAAATCCAACCTTGACAAGTTTTATATCTTTAAATGCTTCTGTAGTAGCATCAGTTTTCATTGCTTCTCGCCTTCCATCAAGGCTACATGTTTTTGCCATCATGCTATTCTCATTGCAAGTCTTCCTTTTTGCTCCACTGGTCACTTACTGTATCAAGAAGTATTCCTTCCACTTGCACCTTTGCTTTTCTTTCAGTTTGATGGCCGTGACGTTGGCTTTTGTTTATACACTACACCGGCTACTTTTTGTTCTGTTGTTGGGTTTATTGGTTTTCGTGACTGTGGTGTGTCCTTATTGGCTTATACGGATGCAAGAATACAAGTTTGAGATCAATGGCCCTTGGGATGAGGCTAAGCTTTGTTTTGATATTACAGATTAAGATCAATAGTGCCAACCATTAATGTTTGATGGGAGTTTTTGGAAGATTAATTGTAAAACCAAATGGTTTAATGACTTATCCTTGTCTCTTCTCTCCATTTCAAGTTTTACTATCAGATATAGTCAAACACTTTCCCAATATCAATTTTTGGAAGGTGAATCAGATTCAGTGGGACATAGCCTTTTAATTTTATAGAGCCCTTCATGACTGGGAGCATGGATTGATGGAAGACTTCCTTAATCTAATTCATTCCAGTAATATTCAAAGGGATGAAGAAGATATTATCTGTTGGATGCCAACAAAAGGCAAGCTTTTTGAAGTGAAATCCTTCTATAGAGTGCTGCGTGGTGTGGGTGTAGTTAATTTCCCATGGAAGAGTTTGCAAGGTAAAAGCCCCTTTGATAGTAGCTTTTTTTTGTTTGGTCTGCTGCTTTAGGGAAGATTTACGAAGGCAAGGCATTATTGTAGTAGATTGATGTTGCATGAGTAAGCAAGAAGGGGAGTCAGTTGATCATTTATCGTTTACTCTATGGCCAGAGAACTTTGGACATTAGTCCTTTCATTGTTTGGGTTTAATTGGGCTATGCCTAAGAGAGTGGTGGACTTGGCTTGTTGGAGGGGTCGGTCTACCATTGGAATGGATGCATTTGGAATGCAATCCCTCTAGAAGGTAAGGAATTTCCGGACATTTGAAGGAATTGAGCGACCTATGATGGTGATGAAGCTGGTTTTCTTACACACTTTATATGAGTGGATGGCTACTTTCAGTGGTCATTCCTTCTCTAGTTTACTAGATCTTGTACTTTTTGTAATCTTGTTACACTCAGTGTACTATTTGTTGTTTCTTTTTGTTTCTTGATTAATAAATTTTCCTTATAAGAGCATCCACAGCAGTGGAGCAATAATTATAGCTATTTAGCACCTCAAAAAACCACTTTATCTATTTTAACTACACACGTGCTGCAGCAGTGGATCTATTTTAGCTTCTAACACAATAAAATAATATAAACACTACAATAAAATAATATATATCCACAATCAGCTATTTATTATTTTTTTCACTATTCATCTTCTCTCTGTCTTCTCCCTCACTGCCCTCTCTTCAACCCACAGCCCCTCACGGCACCACCACCATCGCCACCACCACCACCACCACCACCACTAGCACTAACAGTCCACAGCAAGAAAGAAAAAACCACAGAAAAACTCATTAAAATAATAATAAAAATCACCAATCACCAATCTTTTTCCTCAATCCAAACCGAACAAAATCACCAATCACAAAAAAAAAAAAAAAAAAAACAATCATAAAGCTGGAGATGGAGGACTGGGCGGAGGCGTGGGTCGGAGACGTGTGGCTTGGGGCTTCGATCGGCGGCTGGGAAGGCTGGGACGACGTGGGTCTGAGGCGATCGGCGGCTGGGACGACTGGGACGGCGTGCGACTGGGATGCCGTGGGTCTGAGGCTAGGACGGCGTGCGGCTGGGACGGCTGGGACGAGAGAATGAGACCGGACTGAGCTTGAAGATGGTCAGGCCGGCGAATGAAGGTGGTCAGGCCGGCGATGAGATCGGAGATGAGAGGTGAGCTTGAGAGGCTTTTGAGAGAGAGATGAACAAGAGAGTGAATGATGAGAGTGCAGAGTGTTTGACCGGTTTTGATAAAATGAAAAAAATAAAGAAATAAGTTGGACGGTAAATAAAATACTATTATTATTTTTTGCTTCAAGCTACAGTGCACATCTATTTATAGATGTGCACGGTAGCAATTCATGTATAATTTATAACTATAGCTCCACTGCTGTAAGTCTTTTTTTATGATTTTGGAGCTAAATTTTAGCATTATAGCATTATAGCTCCACTGCTGTGAATGCTCTAACAAAATATAATCAATTTTTGCATTCTCATTAAAGGGATGCATTTTTCATCAAGTCAGTCTTATGTAGTTGTACATTTAGATCTTTGTGAGCATATATATAATTTTTCATTTTCATATCTTACGGAAAAACAAAGGAAAACTATTTCCCTCAAGTTTTGTGATTGCTCTAAAGCTTTATTTAAATGGATAGTTGCAATGTACTCCGTGAGGCCCCCCAAGAAGGAAGAGCACAACAAGGAAAGGAGATATATCAAATATCTCTTTGATGACTATAATTTAACTTGGCACACAATTTTTTTTTTTTTTTTCATTTTTAATTCTATACACGCACTCCCCCTTTTTTTTTATGGGACTTGGACACCTGCTTTCTTTCGGTCTTTCCTTGACTTAACTTAAATTGTTTATTCATTTAATGTCACTTTTGGAGCCTTTTTATGTTGCCAAGCCAACTGACTTGCAGCATGGCCTCCTAAAAAATATTGATTCCTATTATGTTATGCTAATTTCATTTCAGTTAGTGATCAATTTGGATGATTATTCCTTGAACCAAGTGGACACTCCCAACAAAAATTAAAATCATCGAATGGCCATGTAAGTAGAGCATCTCTAGCAATCCCAATAAAAGAGAACAGTTTAATCCCAGCCGTATTGGTTTTGAGAAACTTTTTGTAATGACTTTGCAATCAAGTTTACATTTCAAAAGAGAAATCAAACTTCACTAATTGCATATTTGCATGTATTAACTGGATTGGTTTTGATTATTTAAAAAATCATAATCTAGAACAGCCGAAATCATATGGAAAAATAACAAGGAAAACAAAATAAATGACTGCCAATGCCTCTATATACTTTGTGCAATTGCTCTATTTCAGCATTGAAAAACCTTTTTGTGATTTCCAGCTCTGAAAGCTGAATGATTATCTGCAATTGGGGTTTCTATCCATGCACATGATGATAGTGATTCCTCCACCACCAAAGCCTTCACGCAATCTAACTTCAAGCACAAATCACAATATAATACAATGCACCCGCATGCACAAATGCACCAGTGCAACATGCAAAGATGGGGTGCCCTAATTACAGATGGAGGCGAATTTCATGTCTCTGTACCAGTGCCTCGCATGGTTTTATTAGAGATCTGGACACAGTTTTTTTGGGGTCAGGAACCCACAACCACATGGAGAAATAAAAAGTTTTTTTTTTTTAAGTTTCTCCCAATCACAAAGCCACATAAATTTTTATAAAACATATCCATCTAAGCTGGAACAGCTACAGGAACTTTGCCACTGGATGTGGGAACCAAACTGTCATAGTATTCCACCAGCACTTTCCAACCACCTGGGCACATGAATCCATCAGGAGGGTTCTCTTTGTTCTTTGCAAGCATCCGCATCTGTAAAATGCACACAAGTTTTGTTAAGATATGATACGTATATCGATTCAGCCACACTTTTCGCATAGTATTTTGGCAGTACTTATTTAGAAAATATACCTTGGTGCCTGATATGAAAACGAAATCCTGTGGTCTTGAGGCATCAAAAAATGCCATTTTGCCCTGAGTTTTATCATATGCAGCAACCTGCAATTGCATTCAATTGATGATGACCAGGGATTTCAAGTGCCATATAAATGGAAATTATCGACAATCAGATAAATGATATACCTTGAAAGGAAGAATATTTAGCCGCTCTAGTCCAGGTGCCATGCTTAATACTTTTTTACCGTGATCTGCATCATACAGATCACGTTTCTCAGTTGGATGGCCCATGCCAGCTGGGTCTCGACCAACAATGTAAAAGTTAGCCCCTGCGTTAATCCTAGCCTTAGCATGCCACTGCACCTCAGTTGGACCAGCATAGTGCATTGGTGAGGGGAATATGGAAACCACAGTTGTCTCTGGATCAAGAACACCATCCTCAAGCACCTGAGGAAGCATTAGATAAATCAAATGAAGTACTAGCTAGAGGCTGGAAATTGAATACAGATCTTTTAGTGTGAATACCCTTTCAACACTTTGGATCTTTATGAAAACTACATAAATCCCCATCTACTGTATAGAACATTTAAATGTATACAACTCTAGCCCCCCGCATCTTCACTCCTAATCTAGAGGAGCTGACAAAAAACAAATCCAAGTATCTCATGCCTATGGAATCAAACTATCATAGTGGAATACACACCTTCTCATGTTGCTTCATTCGCCAACTAAGTGGAACATCATCTGCCTTTGTATAGCCCCCCAGTGGATGAAGCAAGAGGATGGGGTTCTTGTAGCCCATATCAAGTAGTCGACGACGAGTGTCAGTCATCAGCAAAGCATGACCATTGTGCACAGGATTTCGGAGTTGAAACGCAAACACTGCGTCAGCATTGCGCCTTGTAAATTCCTCACGGAGTTCTGTGGGAGACAAGCGAAAACGATCGAGGC
Source organism: Quercus aquifolioides (assembly GCA_019022515.1). Taxonomy (NCBI): domain Eukaryota; kingdom Viridiplantae; phylum Streptophyta; class Magnoliopsida; order Fagales; family Fagaceae; genus Quercus; species Quercus aquifolioides. The sequence goes on along the minus strand of CM032334.1, from coordinate 1,232,652 downwards.
CATCATGGTACTTGATCGGTTCTAAAACCTCTAGGTCACCTCCGATCAGCCAGTTTCCAGCATTTGCTATAGCTTCTTCAACATAAGGTAGGCCAGAGGCAGTGGTTCCCCATGTTCGGGCAATCCGTTCTTCTTTAGGGTGCTTGTAGATCTCAATACTGAAAGGCCATGATTTCAAGAAGACATTAGAAGTTATGTCAAGCAACCGACTAGAATGAACTGGCACCATACAAATTTATGAAATTCTATAAGTTTTGGTATCTGATAAATAAATCATAGCAGTGACTTTATATCATTGCTTGAATCCAAGACCATTTATAATATTCAATTCTGTTGTCAAAAACTTTGTAAGAATGTCCATAGCACGGATAGAATTAATAAAGAAGATGAAAATCTAAGATCTGAAACTCCACATTGTAACTGGCAGACAAACAACTTATTGGAAGATTTGGGACCACTGCCCCATCTATTTTATATTATTTTCTAGCTATCTAATTGATACATTGCTAAGTTTTCTCTGATAACCCACCCCATTTTGGGGCTGATTCACTTCAAATGCAACACTCGTTAAATCTACAGAGCATTTTTCATGTTTGGACCTAATCTCTACGTATCATAATTTCAAATCATTTTTTTCCGGTCAAATTCTCCTGGACTATGTATGATAAGCACCACTGAATAGAGAAATTTCGAACAATTGGTTTTAAATTTGAAGTACCTACAACTTCCTTTTGCAACTAAGACTCCTAAAGTCTTTTTAAACTATTCACTTACGGTTTCAAACATCATTAATATGTTACAAGGAAAGAGAGATATGAAAATATAAATGCAATTTAATGCCTAAATGTATGAAATTACTCATATTGGGAAAGAAATCTTTAAGCAATTAACAAGCAACCAAAGAAGACCATCCCATTTACTGTCCCATTTACTGAAGTGTGCACAAATTCAGCAAAAAGACAGATCAAACACCATACAATTTTCAAAACAAAAGTGCAAACAGGTTTTATGAGAAACAAATCAACCAACTGCAAAATATATGGAAATATCAAGTACACATGAAGTGCTAAATTAATAGTAATAAAGAGCTCAATCAAATGTAATGTGGCAGACCAACTCAAGAAAAAAAGGGAGGGGGTGGATTTTTAACAATATAACTGTTTATACTGATCTTTTACAGTAGAAAAAAAAATCATCACAAAACTAAAACATTTATTAACTTCAACCAAATTGACTGACAACAATTTTTTTTTTTTTTTTTTATGACATAGGAGAACTTCACTCTGATTAGTTGCACGTCGCAGAGCATACTGTACAACAATCTTCACTATTAATCCAACTCCTACAGGCAACTGACCCCACCCGCCAGAACCAGTTACCAAGTAATCCAGGGACTTTTCACCCTGGACAGGCTAAGCAGTTTATCCTCATGCCTAGGAGTCACAAATATTACAACTTAATACAAATCAAAAGAAAGATAAAAGTCTTTTTGATGAAGAAAATTCAAAGCAAAGAAAAGGAACCTAAATGGTCATTGCTGGTGCAAAAGCAATACCGATTCTCTGACTTAATATGTCCTAACTTTATTGATTTCATGCTTTCATGATTTTATTCGACTAATACAATTGACCTAAATAGTTGAGACATAATATTATCACAGTAAAAGACTAGCTTCTGCTTCGATACATAACATGATTACACTGGTCAAACTCAATCTAGATGGCCATAAAAATGTTCACTTGAAAGGTTTTTGGAACAAGGACACTTTCCTGTCTAGATTCATGGTTGAAATTTTCTAATTTGATTTTATGTCTTATAGTACATCTAATTCCCTGCTTCTTGCTTCACATATACTGATGTGGGACCTTCGAAAGGGAATAAAACCAACAAAGGCAGGAACATATCTGATTTTTTTTTCCCCCAAAATAGCTGTATATGTTATAACGAATAGCTATTAAATTTAATTCTTTATAATTTTTAATACTGAATTGAATAATGACAAAATGATTTATATCCTATTATGCATTAATAACATCGAAAATAGTATACATCAATGAGCTCTAACTCAACTAGTGCCTCCTTCCCTTGCCATGTTAGGTGGAGTGTGAGGTCGTAGGTTTAAAACCACCGGGTGCGCGTGTAACTTACCAATAATAAAAAGTACACATCAATGAACTCTAACTCAAATAGCACCTCCGCAGTGTAAAAGTAAGGTGGATGTGTAACTTTCCAAAAAAAAAAAAAAAAAAAAACATTGACAGTAACAGACTGTATTTTCTTAAACCAATATATTCATGCAAAAGAAAGAGAAGAGGAATACGGGAGAAGAGGACGAAGGAAGAACCATATGAGTTGCACATACTAATAGTCATCAAACTGTCAAAATCATCATAGCACCAAAGACAAACAACTGAACGCAATTTTGGACTAGACTAAAGGTATAGAGGCCTATAAGCACTCTCTCTCTCTCTCTCTCTCTCTCTGTTTTCTTTCTTAAGTCTTATGTGAATCAAATAAAGAACAGCAAAGCCCATGCATTTATAAGCTTCAACAGTGACTAAGGTTTCACCTTACACCCAAATGAAATCAAAAACATAAGCAAACAACTACATATCAAAAAGCAGCTTACCTCCACACATGACCAAAATCAAAATATTTGTTCTTAAACTCAAATTAAATCCAAAACACATATTAATAACAAAATTCACACCATCTACACTAATAAGTCATAGCTCAAAGCACAGCAAACTAATCAATCAAAAATTCAATAGAGCCAAGACAATTAATCAAAATATCAACAACCCATTTCCATTTACACAAAAACAACCTCATATTCTCAGCTCTAAAAAAGAAAAAGCAAAAGCAAAAGCAAAAAAAAAAAAAAATTAAAAAGAAAGCTTACTCTTTGAGAATAGCGACCGGATTGTTGTTAGAGTCAAAGAGAGCAACTTTGGTGGACTCGGCGATTAGGTGCTTTTGCGAGTCGTCGATGGCCAAAACAATCGGCACCGACATGTTCACGGCCGACCCGTTTTGGAGTCGGAGGGTGTTGAAATGAAGCGTTTGGAGGAACTCAGATTCTCTCATAAACCCACGGAGTGGGCTTGCCCAACCTTCGCTGAGTACATGGACCCATTGAAGATCAATGCTTGAGAGCTTGATTCTAGGCAGAGACAAAGCCTCTCGTTTCTTTAAATCCTTGAAAGGCTCATCAACCAGAAGCTCCACGAGCTTCCCACCGTCGGGTTCAATCAACCCGGACGAAACTCGGAGCCTCCGTTTTATTCGACCCGAAGGCACGGAAACAGAGACTCTGAAGGTAGGGGCGAAATGGGTATTTGGAAATTTGGTGATGGAGTGAGTGTGAGAGGGATATGGAGTTTTGATGAAGAGGGCAGCCATGGAAGCCATTCACCAAAATGGCTTTCTCTCTGTTTCTGTCTCTCTTTTCCTCTCTGTTTTTCTAATGAGTGGATGTTTTTGTTTAAGTATTAATTTGGTTTTTTAAATTAATAATGGAGGTTAGTGACCTTTTTTTTTTTGAGAAGATGGAGGTTAGTGACTTGGTGGGCACAAATACAATTTTGGAGATTTTTGAATTTAAACAAAGAAAGGGGGAGTGATGTGGAATTGTGGAGCAATGATAAATTTCTGAGTTGGATAGAAGAAGAATGAGTTATGAGTATGAGGGAGGGTACTACTCAAATTGGATTTATTTATAGATAGGAAGTAATAAGAGAAAGAAAATTTGGACTTTTGGTGCTGAAAGCGAAAGGAGGGGATGAACCTAGACACCTTTTCTTTTTCCTTTTGGAATTCGCACAGTTTGTCCTATGACACTTTTATGAACTATAAAACCAAAATTACCCTTCTTTATAATTTGTATTCCAAACACATTTGATTTTTTTTTTTGAGAAAGAAAACATATTTGATTTCGGATTGGAAACAATCAAAGAAATTTTTTCTGGTAATTCACATCTGTTTAATAATAATAATAATAATAATAATAATAATCAGAAAAAATATTTAATTTTTTACAAATGGTTTGAATTCTACATATTTAAAACTGATTAAATGTAAGGTAATTTAGATTATCTTTTTCTTGAAAAGAGTATTAGCTTAATTATTGATAGTTGACAAAAGTATAATTATATCTAAAAAAATGTGAGATTTAAAAATATGTTATAAGAAAATAAATTAATAAACAACTGGAAAAACAGTTAATCCAAAGCACATTAGTTGAAATTTATAAGAAATTTATAATTTGGCTATTGGATTCTTTTAAGCAGGTCTGGGTTATTCTAGTTGAACCTTTTAAATAAGATTCCAATTCATTGAAAATGAACCAAGTCTTTTAAATAGCCAACCAAAATTTCAATCTATTATACTCTTGAAAAAAAAAAACTCAATTGGAAATATTTTAACTCAGTGTGCTAAAAGAGGTCAAATTAAGAATAATAAGACCAAAGCTTCCCATAGCCTTAATGGCCCCCATATACTTTTCACTGTTTGGAACAAATTCAATTTTAACACATGCTATATATGGTAACACGAATACAGGATTAATGACTTATTATTAATAACCAAATTAAAAGGCAATGTCAAGGATTTTATTGTCAGTTCACACACACAAAAGAAGGTCCAATTATAGAAATGGGCAGTGCCCAAATCAATGCCGCCATAGGATAGGATAGGATTGCATTGTACGTACAAACGAGGAAGGTAAAGGTGAAGGTGAAGGTGAAGGTGGGTGAGGGTTGGCCCTGGCTGATTGTAAATTATTTCCATGAATCTTCTTTCTTTGAATTTTCAAAGATACTGTTTGTCTGTCTGTCTGTGAAGCAGCAATCAAAAAAAGGACAAAATTCACAAATCAAACATGTACAACCAAGCCTACATCATGTATTACGCAGTTAATTAATTAATTTCCTCAGCCATATTGAACTTTGCCAACTTCACATCCACGTTCATGCGTACCTTTTCTTTAGGACAAATTTTCTCGATATATTAGAGTATGTTTGAATATAGTTTATCGATAAAAACAAAAATTTATTGCTAAAAATATTATAGCTAAATGATTTTTAAATGATAAATAGTGCCCATGTGTTCTATGAACAGTTTTTAAATGATGAACAATTTGTGTTTTTCTGTACAGCTGAGTCCCATAAACAGTGTACGGAATTCAACGGCTAAACGCAAACGCCAAACATGATGAATTTGGAACGCAATCCAAACTCATACTTAATTTCTTTCTTTCATTCTTTTTTATTAGGATGTTTGGCTCTGTGTATCATATTAATTTGCTAAAGACTAAAATATATCGTGTGAGACCTTCGGGCTATAATTTATAAATATCTTGACGAGTCTTGAGAAATTCTACGCTTTGAGTTCGCCATTGACTAAAAAAATCAGTTTTTTTTATTATTTAGTTTATTTTTGTTATTATTTATAGGTCTTATTGCACTTTTTAGTACTATTTATGAATCACATTGTACTATTTCAGCTAACTTTTAACTTTATCTACTATACTTTCAGTAAAAAAATTTCAATTTCACCTAAATAAGCTGTTTCTAAACGGACGCTACTTATGTATAATTTTTTTTTTTTTTTTTTTGGAAAAGATGTGACATATGCATAAAAAATTTCACATTCCTAGATAGATATATATGACATATGTAACTGGATAGTAACTGGCGACAAGTTTTTTTTTTTTTAAGACAATTACAATATTTTACTAATTCTGCAACTTGAATCATTTTATACGAGAAGGTGTCAATAAAGCTACAAGTTAAACATAATATAATTTGTTTTTTCATTCATTTTTTGTCTAAATATTAAATTTAATAATTATGGTAGTTGTGAATAGACATTTGTCATTGTATATGACACTATATATTCTAGCATTAAACATTTATTATAATTGTTGTAATAGATATATATGACATGTGTAACTGGATAGTAACTAGCAACAAGTTTTTTTTTTTTAAGACAATTACAATATTTTACTAACTCTGCAACTTGAACCATTTTATATGAGGAGGTGTCAATTATGAGGAGGTGTCAATAAAGCTACAAGTTAAACATAATATAATTTGTTTTTTTATTCATTTTTTGTCTAAATATTACATTTAATAATTATGGTAGTTGTGAATAGACATTTGTTATTGTATATGATACTATATATTCTAGCATTAAACATTTATTATAATTGTTGTAAGGACACAATTTGGTTCCTAAGCTCAAAAGGTAAAAATATCTAAGTCCAAAGAGCCCAATACAATGAATTTGTAGATAGTGGGTTAGAAAACTAAGCTCTAATGAGTTGGGTAACAATTATAATGGATCCAGATAACAATAAAGTAAAGATAGACTGGTTTTATATAAAGAAAATCATCATCGGCACAATCCTAGGAGATCAATTCTTATATATATCTCTTGAATTTGATTACAAGTACAGTTCTTGTTGCTACAGTATTTTTCTCTTAATTCTCCAATTCTTTTCCCTCAGGGTCTTCTTTCTATTTTATACTATCTTCATTCTTTCATCTCTACCCTTCACGTGTAGATTAGATTGCTGATGTTGATTCTTATCCCATCAGCACATTCTTGAAGTCTTTGGGAGTAGCTGTAAGGCTGAAAATTACTATTCATATATCACTTTCTCATTAATGTGGCTAGAGAGTTAGTTACAGAGTATTAAATGCGGTGGTAACAGCTTTCTCTTAGATATTTCATAGCTTTCCTTTGTCCTGTGCTTTCATGATGTATATCCTTATCAATAGAATCTCCCGGAATGTTGCTTCTGGATGGTAAACCGCACTTTCTGACCTCTACTTTGCTCAGCTGAGGAAGCATCCCTCCTCGAACCACCTTCTAGAACCATCATGACCAGACCCCTTTCTTTATTCATTAATGCTGACCTCCATAACAACGTTTACCCGTCCTCAGACTACTAGGCGTCCTTGGACCAGGCCCCTGGCCTAATATATACTACTGGGCCTATCATCCCTACAATTGTGTTTAAATATGAAATTATATATAGTAATATTTAAAGTGAATATGATTTACTAAGATTTTAATGGAGGATTTACATATATAATAAATTCAAAATCAATTAAAATATATATTGAGATATGTTTTAATTTTGAATGATTATGTGTGATGCAGTTACTCGTTAGTTTTGAATTTTATATTAAAAAATTTTATTTGTTTGGTTTTTCATAATTTAGATCAATTTGGTTAATACTAAAATTTGCATATCTTTTTCGACTTGATAAAATTTGATAAATAAATCGACACAACTGACCCGTTTAATAAACAAGTAGTGTTAGGGTTAAGAAATCTTGACCCGTTTAATAAACTTGTCAAGTTAGTGTTGACTCATATAATCGAATACACATGAGTTAACACGACATGAATTCGACACGCAAATACAAATTGCCACCCCTAATAAATGGTGATCTTTCACAAGAATTTTCCAAATCATTTCAGTATACATCATAATTTTTAATTTAACATTTTTTAATGACTTTATTTGTGAGGTGGTTAGCAAATTTGATTTTATTATATTATATAATTGTTATGAATATTTGTTGTGGCCATAATTTTACTCATTTTGCACTTCATATTTTTCCAAAATTATAATGTTTGTTTTTTATAAATACAATAGACTTTCAACCTATGACATTCGCTCTATAATAATTACTTTTTATTAATAGGCCAAGGTACTAATTAAATTTTGGTGTAAGAAGGTTTTAACTTCAAATTTCTTGTGTATGGACACGTTTTGCAGCCTAAGCCCAAGGTGTATGGGATCTTGGCCCAGTGAGCCAGTACAATGAATTTGTAGAAAGTGGGTTGGAGAACTAGGCCCTAATGAATTTGACAACGGCTAGTATGGATTTAAAAGATGATCAAGCAAGTACAAGGAACATAAAACGAAATGAGTTTCACTCTCCGAAGAGGTAATTCTCCATATAAATCGATTAAACTGTTTACCAGTACAACATTGATTGCTACAGTATTCAGTTTCTATTTTTTCGATCATTTTCTCATGGAGGGTCTCTTGCATTATATATCTCCCTTTGGACTATCTTGACCCTACACTTGTTGATCATTTGAGCCTTTATTCGAGTGTTTGTCCCATCAGACACCCCCTCTGGTTTTCTGTGAGTTGTGGTAGCCAAGGCAGCACTGTTCAGGGATCTTCTCCACATAAATGCAACCAGAAAAGTAACTGCAATGCATTTAATGTGGTGGTAGCAGTTTTCCTTTAGATATTTTTGGTTTCCCTTCTTTTTCATATGTTCATGAGGCACGTCCCTATCACTGGGACTTCTGTGAAGGTCACTTCATCGTTGGAATACATATTTGAGCCACATTTGTCATAGCCAAGGAGGAATTCCTCCTTAGACCGCCTTTCACTCCTTTCTTATTTATGAGACTCTAAACTGGAATCTCTCATAACTATTTATCCCTCCTCGGATATGCTAACATCCTCGGATAAGGCCCAAGGCCCAATATATAATTTTAGGCCCTTATCCCTACATCTTGCTCGATGACAATAAAAGTTGAGACCACTCATCCAAACCAAATAGGCTAGATAATAAACTTGATATATGCTTGATAATATACTTATGTTGGATCTCAAGCTCAAAAGCATGATATTGAGCTTGAGTTTGTGCTTGATATTGAGCTTGAGCTTCGCTTGACTAATGAATCAAGTCAAGCCAAGCTGAGCTTAAGTTTGAACATTATATGTAAGCTCGTATCAAGTTCAAGCCAAGTTTGAACATTCTATTTTTGCTGTCGAGTCGAGTTTGAACATTCACTACTTAACAAAACTCGGCTCTCTGATCGAGCACGGCTGATTGATAAAGTAAAATGAACTAACAAAAAAATAAATATTTAAATCAAGCCTGCTCATGATAGCCCATCTGACAGGCATATCTAATTATCCGTACAACTAGAGATAAAGGCATGCAATATATATATATATATATATATATATATATATATATATATGTGTGATTACTTACTGAACCCATTATTTGGTGTTTATATATTCATAAGCTACCATACTGCATACGAAACAAATGAGTGGAATAAACTTTTGAATATTCTATTACTTTTATCGAGTGGTAGTGCAAATTAAGTTAAAAAAAAAAGACACTGTCTTTTCATTCATTCTATAATAATTGAGATCTTTTGTGTTTATCTTTTACTCAATAAACCTGTAAACCGAGTCTTTGTTAGACTAATGTATCTCATGTGGCTTTCGGTGATGATTAAAACACATAACAAAATTTGAAAGGGTGAAAAAAAATCATGAGCCTCAACCTTCACAGCTTCACTGGCTACTGCTAGTTTTGCGTAGGGACTATTAAATTTGGAGCTGTTATGTATTAAAAATTATTATTTGTTTCGTACTATATATGATATATAATATACTCATAATTGAACAATAATTATGATGTAGTAGTTAAATTCTTCCAATAATAATGTTGTTTTGTATTGAAGTCAAACGGAGAGTTTGTATCCTACAAACCCCAAAAATTTTCATTTTAACTTTTAACAAAAAGTGTAGGGTGAATGCATTTGATTAGCCTAATCCCCGTGGAAAATGTGATGGAAATTGATCATTCATTGGTTATTTGCCAGTTCAACCTTATCTGCGCTGAATTACATGGAAATTCTGTATGTAATCATCAATACCATTTTTATCTAGGTAATTATTAAATAAGGGAAGGTGGAGATAAGATTGAAACCCATTACATAATCGAAGGTTTCTCATAGTAATAACATTAATTAATGGACTAACAGCTTGAGCATCAGTATTATTTTTATCACTGCATCAAGATTTGCGTTGAAATGTTTCTCAAAAAAAAAAAAAAAAAGATTTGCGTTGAAATTTTCCTAATAATTATTGAAATATTGAATATATATTGTTGTATAAAATTACTTAAGTTGATAAAAATTATTGTATATGATGAGATCACTTGTCATAACCTAGGAAAAGTCATCAAAAGCCTTCTTGTCTTAGTGTTTGGTATTATCCGGTTTTTCCCATTAAAAATAAAAAGAAAAAGAAAAAAGTGGATTTCAATCCACTTGTAATAATTTTGCATACTTCTCAATTATGAGAGTTAAATAACGTAAAAGAACTAGAATTTTTATAAAGCTTGTGTTGTGTGTTAAGATATACTACTAATAAAGAATTACTATTATATTATTATAATAATAATTATATTGGCCGGGCTAATTAGTAATTAAGCGCATGGATTGGGCAATGGCCAGAGCACTCAGCATAAAAGCCTCAGACTCAGACGAGTCAGACCACAACTGGTTTAATTTGTTTGTGAAATTTGGGGAATCTGGCAACTTGCATTCTTTCTTTTCAATGTCGTATACACATCAAGAACGCTGGGTTAAAATAATTACAAAAGTGACCTTTTTCTGACCAACAAATTCATAAAGATATTTATATATGGGAATTGAGTCATAATATTTGGTTAAAATAATAAGATGAAAAAGTGACATTGTATCAGTATAACCCCATGCATAAATTTATTAAGTTGGATAAACATTAATTAATTCTGCCCAGTGTTGTTCTCAATCTTCTAATCAACTTCGGCTAGAAAAACACTGAACCAGCTGCCACATGATCACTCTCATGATTTTTTATTTTTTTTTATTTTTTTTTAGAGTTTTAACTTATGGCGTCCGCTCTTGATGATAACTCTTCAAAAGAATGAGTGATCATTCTAATGACTTAAAAATGATTTATTGATTAATTATGCATATATTAAGAGTTTAGACCTTTCGCCTCACACTTTTGCTTTTGAACATCAATGGAGTCTCTAAAGCCAGGTAAATTGTTAGTGTCAGTGGCCAATTATACCTGGCCGTCTCTGCGCAGTTTTGGTCGATTGATCATTAAGAAAATCTACAAATACTTAGGCTTTATATACCTCTATGTTCCAATATGATCCGTTCAACATGTGACTCATGGTAAGATAAGGGGTGGTAATTTTTATTCATATCCATAAATTCGTCTATTACCCACCTTATTTGGATAAGTCTTAACTCAACCCATTTGAATATTTAGGTTAAATGTGTAAAAACTCATTTGGTTATTTAATTAAATGTGTTTAAATAGATAAATCCACTAATACCTACTAAACCCATTTAAATTTTAAAATTAAATAAACCCACAAATACCCACTAAACCCTTCTAAAATCTAAAACTTACGTAAACAGTATAACCTTAGACACTTTCCCTTTCCCTCAGATTTTGTAAGCCAAAACATTCCCTCAGATTTTCTCAGTAACCAAACAAAAGTATTTACAAAAAAAAAAAAAAAAAAATTATATTCCTTATCTCTCTCTCTCTCTCTCTCTCGCGTTGCGTTGCGTGTACACCTGTTTCTCTCTCTGAAGCTTCCCGATTCAATCCCTGATCTCCGATTCGCAATCGGAACACAATACTGCGGTGGCTGTTGAATCATTTCATCGGTGGTTCAATTTTACAATTAGGTAACTGACCTTATTGAGTGGATTTTGGCATTTGCTGTGCTCAGTGGTTGTGCTCGGTGGTGGTGGTGGTGGTGGTGGACAAAGGTTGATGTGAATGCTCGAATTTGGGATATCTCTCACGCTCTCTTCCAATCGCGCCAACACCGTTCAGGTTTGTCTCTGTCTCAACTCTTCTTCTTCTTCATTTTATTTTTTTGTTTGTTTGTGGGTTTGTCTTTATTTTCTGTTTTTGTTTGTGGGTTTGAAATGTAAATTACGTGTTTGATGAAATGCTTAGCAGAAGATAATGCTCTCTTTGTTTGTGTCGAACTGAAATGGAGAAATGGGATTTGGGTTATAAGTCAGCAACTAGTTGTGTAGGTAGTACTTTTACTCTAGCATTCTAAACTGATTGTTTGTATAATGATTGAAAAAAAAAAACCACTGGTAATAGTTTACTTTGTTCTGTTAGTAATAGTTTAATTTCCTATTCATTTTTTATAAATTTTCTGGTACTTTGTCAAGTGGTTCTGGATTTGATCCTCCGCGGTGGTTTGGTGAGACAAGTATACCTGAAGAATGATGTAAAAGTAAAATTTTGCTTTCTTTAAGTTTAAGGTTTCAACTTGTCATAGCTAGCATTTGTTTCCTCAGCTATTCAAATATAGATTGAACTAGGTTGTATCAAGTGCATGAAGTTACTGTATTTCTCTTTTGTTCTCAATTTAATAGTTTCTGCTGATGACTCTGCAATTATCACTATCTGCCTTCCAAGACTTCATTTTTTGATCAAGACAGCCTTCTGAGCTAGAGTTAGACAGCCTCAAGGGAACAGCTTGATTTTATCCCCTCACCATATATACAACATTTCCCATCTCAGAAATTGTTTTCATCTGCCTTGTTGTATTAAAACTATAATTATGTTCTTTGTTGATTAGTTTCTCTTCCATTTGCCTTATTTGTACTAAAACTATATTTGATGAAATCCTGGGATCCTCCACATTTGATTCTTTAAAGCACATGACAGCCAATTTTGGAGTTGTTTAGGTGCAACCATCTTTGGCTTCATATTTTCAGTGGTTTTCATTGTGGATGTCAGAGTACTATTCTGATAAAGATTCATTAAAAATTTAAGCTAAAATATAGCTCATTACTGTGTTTGTGGTTTTATTTTTCTCTATGATTGCTGGAGCATAATTAAGTTTCTGGGCAATGTTAATTAAGGTTATAAATTATACTGTTTTGATATTGGTGTTGAATTATGAGCTACTTAGTAATTTCTTTAGGTTCCAATCTCTAATCACGTTTTAATGAGTAAGATTGAAATTCCAAGACATACACGTGTTGCTAAATTACATAAAATAGAAGTTGCTTATATTTGTTTAAAAGATTCAGCCACACCTAAAATTTTGGATCTTTACGTTTTAAGTGGGATTATGTTAAAAAAATGGATAAAAATGTTGGACCTTATGGAAATATAGCTCATATTCAAGAATTTAGTTTAATTTTTGACTTTTTTTTTTTTTGGCTAACTAATTTGACAAATGAGAAAACTTGTATATTTATCATTCTAAGGGTATTTTGGTAATTTTGGATGTCCAAGGGTATATTGGTAATTTTGAAAGTGTAGGGGGTATTTTGTCATTTTTAGTATTTAAGGGTATTTTGGAAGTCAATAGGGTATTCAACTAGTTTTAGAGGTACTTGGGTCATATTTGGTTAAATGGGCGGGTTACTAATTAAATGGATTGGACGGGTAATAGATAATTAATTTATATATAAACGGGTCATAAATGGATAATTACACATCCAACTCATTTATGACCCAACCCGTCTATTTGCCACTCCTAGGTAAGATAAATGGTTGGGTTTGGAACAAGTTTAGATTTTTTTCAAATATAAATGGGATGGGGTTAGAATGAAATTTCTAAAATTCAATAAGATTTTGTATGAGTTTGAAATGTAAATTTTAATAAGGTTTGGTTAGGTACATAATCCTGAAATATCTAAAACATTTTCAACTTGAAGCCCTTATCATTCCTTCCATAAAAAGTGAAGTGGTGAAGCACTACTGTACTGAAAGTCCACAACACATTACTTAAGTAAAGAAGTTGCCAGTTGGTGTTGTACTAATTAAGCAAACCCTCAAATAGGGTTTGCAATGCATCAAAGGAAGTATTTTTGTTGTGGAATTAATAATTATCTCTATACATCTTTGAGTAAATGTCCCTATTGTTAATGTCTCTGCAATAATACTCATCAAATGGTCTTAAAATTGTAATAATATTCTCTAAATAGAGAGAGTCTATTTCACGATTAAGATTATATTTTAATCAAATAATGCATAAACTATCACTTCATTTTGAGATTTTAAATAATGTGACAGTACTTAATATACTTTTAAATTTGTATATGACTAATCATAAATTCATATCTATGAAATTAATCAATTTCAAATGAAAAAGATCCTAATAACTTAAAAGAATGCCTTATAAATTAACTTAACTATAGATCAAGAAAAAGAACAATATTGCTGCACATATTGTATTCAAAAGCCAACCTCATTAATGATTTGCAGAAATTAACATTTGGAATTTTGTGGAAAAAACGAAGGGAGAAAAAGAAGAAGAAGAAAACCATAAGTATATTGAACTATGTCAAAACTAGTACTACGTGCAAAATAAATCTTTTATGTAAAGAATTTTGGGCATACCTTAAATCCCGCTTAGGCTGAGGCAGTAGGCTTGAACTAAGTCCAACCAAAACTTGGGCCGAGTTTCAGGCCTAATCACAGTAATATATAGGCCAGAAAGTAATCAACCTTGGGCTGCCTTAATCCGTGCTGACTTTATATTTAATGATCCATGGAAGCCATAAATATGCATACTCCACGTAGCAACCGTACTAATTAATATATATGAATCAAATTATAGATTAATAAAAAAAATCATTAGAAATACAAATATACAATGTCCTAGAAATTAAAGAAAATGGCACTATATATAGATACTTTATACATGTCTTCGTTATTTTTGATTTTCAGATACAGTTGTGGTTGTGGGTAATATTAGTGTAATTTAAACAATCGTTAGTCAGTGTCACCAATTATTCAAACAAGGACAAGTTCCATTTATGAAATGATGAAACCAATTTCGATATCTTACTATAATTTCTCTTTCATGTAAATAAAATCTTATACTCATGCATGGAAATCGATCGCCACAAATTCTAATTAATATTTTTAAGGATTAGAATACGGGCACTCGAATCAAATGCAGTGAGAACAAAAGCAATTGCTAGCCTCTCACTAATCACTACGGTAATAGAGGGTATCTTCATTCTCTTTCTCAATGTCAAATATTAACACAAATTAAACCCTAGCTATTAATTTCTATATGGAATATGATTTTCTCCAATTTCAAGTTCATTTCATAGTTAAGATTTTAAAATTTGAATATATAACAGTGTGCATGTGTACCTTTAAACCTATAATTTAATTTGGATTATATATATATATATATTGACCCTAGCAAGCCCTCCCGTAGCAAAACTACATGTAAGCAAGCAGTCGAGATGGTACTCTAAATCTAGACATCCACAGTTTGAACGCCGCAAAATGTATATCCTTGAACATTGTTGTCTGATTTAAAAATAAAAATATAAATAAAAAAAGGATGGGTGGTTAGAAGTTAGAACTTAGAAGTAAAGCATCGAAAATATTTGATTTACCGTGCTTACAATATTTAATCCATGCTTCAAATATAAGGCCGATCGAGGATCAGAAGTTTTATAAAATATAAACAAATTAATACTATAATAATGATGTTGACATATATACTATTGTAATTTACAACCAAAAGTTAAGTGAATTTTGAAGGTTAATATACAGTTAGCAATTAAAACAACATACAGAAAACCGACGTACAGCAGTCAAAAAAGGCAAAAAGGATAAGGTTACTTAGGTCATAGTCTTTGTACATATCAGCAGCTATCAGAAATGGGAAATGCCAAATTGGTCCTGGTCCCAGCACCACACCATAAACTTTTGTCAGCTCCAATAAAATTATAAAGTGAAAAGCGAAGCGCTTTCAAAGCTAAATATATTACACTTTTGACGAAAATGATGTCACAAAATTTTCCACCTCCATGATTGAAGAATTGGAACTTAAGCAACAGCTCAGCATATATATATATATATATATGTATATTCACTCATTATTCCCAGAGTAAGAACACAAAGTAGTATTAAGCTTTGACGAATATCCCAAATTTCGCTTTCAATTTTTTCGACAAACGGTTCAAAGGTTTGTTATTGAATGTGAAATATGGTCAACAAAAGCAGAATTTGCGAATAATTCTCATCATATATTCTGAAATCTGATTCTGATTCTGATTCTGAGCCAGCTATCTTGTGAAACTAAAACTCAGCCCCATCTCGCTGTACGGATGTAATTGGCCCACAGACATGTTTACTAGTCCATGCAATTTGGATCTGTTGTAGGGCCCAACAAGACAAGTAAAAGACAAATTCCTTTTCTTTTTTTTTGGGTTTAATTTTTTTTTTTTTTTTTAAAAGAAGTACATTGGGACTGAAATGCCCTTGGTGCTTTTGACAGAAAAGCAAGGTTGGTGGGATGATGATTAAAGGAGACGTGAAAGTACTTTGTGTTTTTTGAGTTCTGACCGTTTTGCTTTTGGTTAGCTGATGAAAGTTGTTTGTTTGGTGCCTTTTGATGCCCAACACATATACTATATATTATGTCTTTTGTTTTTTTGGGCTCATTGTCGGAAAGCAAAAATTGAAAAGACTAAAATGACATCCACATCGAAAATGAAAATGACATGAATGAATTCTCAAGGCTCATAAAACGAATATTCAGGAAAAAGACAACTGTAGTGTTAGTCATTTGCAGCAACTTAAACAAGTGCACCTAATTCAAAGAACACCTATCTAGTAGTATCTACGATCTTTATTGCTCTACTACTACAATATTATATAGCTTCTCATTTTCTCATCGGGGTCATACTCGTCTAGCTATTGCTATTGCTATTGCTATTGCTTTCCTCAGTTTTATTTATCCTTGAGCTACCTGAAATTAAAAGGCTTTATTTTTTGTTGGACTTGGAGGGTAATGTGCTAGCAGGGTGATAAAGTTCTAAAATTTGTCATTTTTAATCTCATCTTATATATTTATGAATACGGTACTTCTGCACATGGCTTTGAGTTTGGGGGTCATAATTAATTAGAACCTTTTGGGCCTAAATGAAGAGCATTGGATGGGCCTGAATTGAACCTCCCCTCTAGGATTTCCTATCAAAATGAAGTCCGTAGACTACAAAGCATTTTCAATGATTTCTTTTTTTTTTTTTTTTTAGCTAAAAGCATTTTCAATGATTTCATTGGGTTTTTAACCAAATTCTAAATAGAGGTGTGCATTGGTTGGTTGTATTGGGTTTGTGGCATTTCTCAACCCTATCTAACTTTTTTCGGTTGAGAAATCTTCAACCAAAACCCAACCATGTAAATCGAGTTTGTTTTGGTTAACTTGTTGGGTTATGACCATTTTTTATTACATTTTACACAATTGGACGAAATAATCAAAATCCTTTTAAAAAGTCTCAAAAATATCAAATAACAAATTTAAAATAAAACCACAAATCCATAATAAATCAAATAAACAGAATTTAAATTATATATTTTTAAATCTATTAGTATCATGGGTTAAAGTTGGGTTAATTGAGTGAAAATTTTGCCAATCCAAACCCGATCTAACCTAAGCTTCAAATAATAATAATAAGACCACAATCCATCAACACATGAATAAACCAACCCAAAAAATCGAGCTTAGTTCTAGTCCACCTCTTAATTATTGCTCCAATCAGTTAAAGTTTCTAATAAAACTCTTTATTTCTTCTTTATTTTATCAAATATCCTGATAGTAAACTATTAGCTTACAAGGGGAGAATGCCTAAGAATTTAGAAGAGACTCTACCGATTGACTCAATTATCAAATGTTAGGAACCCAGGGTAGAACTTAAAAACCGGCTTGTAAGGGGAAGGTGTCCAAAAACTTATAAACACGTGGCTTACCTTATACTTAATTCATATGGAATACTATGATCATAAAAGGGAGTAGATTGAATAGTGAGCTTTTTAGAGAAATAAATAAATAAATATTTGAATAATCAAAATTTGGAAAAAAGAGATTGGTTGAACTTTTGCAAATGCTTTAAACAACTTATTGCCTTAAAAGTTCACTTTTTGCCTGATCTTTACGTCATGATGGGGATTTTTTTTACAATCATCCAATGCACATTTTCATCTTGTAAAATGGAAGAAACGAAGCCTATAGAAAGGTGATCGTGGAAGGAAATTCAAAAGATATATGCTTGGATGCCCTAATGGGATTAGAGCAAGAGCAAGAATGGGAGATTGATCCAATCGATTATTGGTGGTATCAGTGTGTTAGGAGATGATCTCGAGTCATACAAATTCAATTGGGTGATGAGGATGGTTAATGCTTAACACTTATTAATACTGTTCTTATGAACTAACTAGTTGGAATTTCCCATCCAAGAATGTAGAAAGTATTTCTTTGTCAAATTTGCCAAAAAATTGTGTAATGTTTGCAGTCTTAGTTATTTCCTATGAGATTTTATTCACTTTTTAATAAAAATCATTGAATTTTTTTTATAAGATTACTTAATAATGTTGATTATTGTTTTGTTCTTGAAATCCTTTCAGAATTTGATAGAATTGTAGTTATATAGTATCAATAATCAAACTTCAAATTTCAAGTGCCAATACAAGTTCTATTATTTTTCATTTTGCAAGTTTTCTTGTTTTGTTTTGTGTAGGGCCTTTTTTTGTGTTGTGCGTTGGGCTGGGCTGCCTTCTACGGTAGTGGGCTTGAGTATTTTGAGTAAGAGAGTTGAGACCAGTCCAATTGCAACTCAATTTGGGCCGGCTTGTGCACAAACTATGCCTCATCTGTTAGGAGTGTACTTATGGCAGGCGGAGCTGTTTCAGATGAGTTATGGCAGACAGATATAATAATAACAACAAAAATAGAGTCCTCTGACTTTTTAATAGAAAATGACCAAATAATCCCTATTTATGAAACATAATCACAGTGATAACAATGACATTTACAAAGAAGATAAATGAGTAAATAATAATATGAGCTAATCAAGAATAAATATGAATCAAGTCAAGTTTGGTCCGCAGGAGCAAACCACCAAAGAGGAAGAATGCTTCCTCTCAATACAGTTAATCTCCTAGGAAAGATCTTGCCGTGGGGATTAATGGTTTTGAGGGAATCGGATCTGAATGGTTAGTGCCCAAATGAATCCTTTTTACTTTTTGGAAGAGAGCAGGATTTTGAGAGGGAGAGAGGGAAATCGACCTATTGGTGCATGCCTACTGTATTAACTCTCTTCGTTTTCTGTTTTCTCTCTTATCTTTTTCTTTCCTTTGTTTTTACTCTCTTTATTTTTTATTTCGTGATCTTCCCCTGTTTTTCGATCCCATTTTCTAGGCACGGCAAAGGTCTTTTTATAGTGCCTGCCGTGACTAGATTTTACTACTTTGCCCCTTAACCACCTTTGTCTGGTCTGGGTGTACTTGCCGACTACCAAGGGTTCGTCTGTGTGCCACTCCCCCTTGCCAGACAAAGGCAGGTTGTTTTATTCATCAGTCTGCCGTGGCACCCTTTCCTGCCACGATGTAGGTGCTTTCTCTCTCTATCCCTCATGGCATGCACCTAACGATTCCCCCCTCAACCTTGCTTCTTTTGGGTGGTTTGTCATCCCAGCAGGATGTACCCCCCAAAAGAGCTTGGGCAGGAGCCGCAAAATAGGTTTTTTCCCCTCTCCCTACCACCAAACCATACCCCCTTACCTCTGACCCATGACCCTACCACGTCCCATATTGGCTGGTACAAGCTAGTGGTGTCTGGGCCTTGGGCATCCTCGGTCTATTTGCTTGCCTTGGGCTTTCTCGGCCCTTTTCCTAACTTTGTATTCCCATGGGTTTTTACTAACTTCATTGGACTTCCCCGACCCAATTACCTCATACTCATCTTTGGGGTTTGTGGGTCTGCCATCAATCCCCTACTCTCTTTCCTTGTATTGCTTTGAGCCTGCCGCGGCCCATTCTTACTTTTCTACATCATACACTGCCCATGGGTTTGCTATTTGCTATTTCTCTCTTTCCGGGCTCTTTTGAGCCCATTTGCTTCCTCAAGGCCCATTTATTTATATTATGGGTCTGTGATTCATTATTCTTGCCGATTAGGTTTAATGGTTTTATTCTATGCTTGCCATTTCTTTTGCTGCCCGTGTTGCTGGATTGTACTTCCTTCCTTCTATTCAGGTTTCACAAAAAATGACCCTTAACATTTTGTTAAGTACGTAGCATTTGCATTTATAAATTTGAAAATATTGGATAGTGATGAAGATACTGCTATTATGAAGAATCCTTTTCCTTGTCCAGTTTTTTTTCTCTATTTTTGAGTGAAATTATTCTACTAATGAACATTAGACTGCAAAGTCAATAATACATATGTATTGTTTATATTTAGTTTTAAGTGTTCTCATCTATTTATATTGAAAGGAAAAGTGGAAAACACTCATCAAGTTATTTACGCTTTGTTTGTTTCAATGTAAAATATTTGTAAGAAAATATTTTCTTATTTTACGTTGTTTGTTTTGCAGTAAAATATTTAGTTAAAAGTAAAATATTTTCAATCAGCCAAATCAATCTAAGCAAATTTGTGTAAAATATTTTACACTTAAAATTTTGGTAAAATATTTTACATTTGCTCAGTAACTCTCATCCCGATGACTCACGCTATCTCTCCCTCTCAGTTTTCTCTTACGCTATCTCTCAGTTTTCCCTCACCCACCAATCCTTCTCTCCCAAAACCTACCGGCGCCACCCAAGACTGACTCCACACTCTCCTTCCTCCTCTCGTCTCTCTCACGAAATCCATCGGGATTTGAAGGCTAAGCGGCGGCTTAGGTTTTTGGTGGTTGCTCTGATCTTGTTGGTGGCTGTTCCGATCTCACCGCAGTTAGATTTGCTGGGTTTTTGGATTTTCAAATTAGAATTTTTGTTCGTGGGTTTTCTTTTCAGGTTTTTGATTTGGTTTTGTGGGTGTTTTTGCCTTTTTGATATGGATTTTGGGGCTGTTGGTGGTTGTTTTTTGGATGGTTGGTGATGATTTGGTGGTTGGTGGCTGTTTTTTGAATCTTTGGTGCTGGCTGGTGGCGGTTTTGATGGCTCTTTTTTGAATGGTTGGTGGTGATTCTGGTGGTTGCTGGGCAAATTTGAAATAATTTCCATGTTGACCACTGAACATTTCATTATATATGTATATATTCTCAAAGACAGGATGAAGTATTGTGCCAAAAGGACTAAAGAGATGAAGATAACTGAAGCAATTTAATTCCCATCTCCAATGTATACTTTTTCGCGAAGTACTTACATAAAGCTAATCAAGATAGTAGTAGTTATGCAATTTTGTGAGATTGCTTTTCCCAGATCTCCTGAACCTGAATTCATGATTGTCAGATTCAATTTATTGCCAGCTTTCTGAACTCTAATCCCAGATTGTTACTTACCCAGCTTTTTGAATAAGAAATTAACATCGGCTTCACTTAAGAAAGTAAATGAATTTGTTTGTTGTAAAGTGAGCAAAAACTTTTATAGATCTGGGCAGAAAGCTTGTTCAAAATTAAGTAAAGAGTAGTATTTTTTACTAACTCTGATGCTCCTTCATCGGTTTCTATGTATTTTTTAGAGGTTAATAAATTTTTTATTAGTTTTTTTTTTCTACTTTATGTTGTGTTAAAAATATTTTACAAAGCATTTTCATGTATCCTGCTGTTGAGGGTCATTTTTTTCGAAATAGGCAAAGACAGCCCAACCCAGCAATGCGGGCAGCAGAGAAGCGGCAGACCAAGTGAAAGAAAACCATTAGGCCCAAGCGGCAGGAACAATGGATCACAGGCCCCTCAATACGAATGAATGAGTCTTGAGGAAGTAAGTGGGCCTAAAAGGTCCGGAAAGAGAAAATAGCACCCATGGGCAGTATGTGTTGTGGAAAAGAGAGAATGGGCCGCGGCAGGCCCAAAGTAAAGTAAACAAAGAAAGTAGGGGATAATGGCAAGCCCATGAACCCCAAGGATGAGAATGAGGAAATTAGGCCAGGGAAGCCCAATTGAGTTAGTAAGAGCCCATGGGATGCAGAGTTAGTAAACGGACCAAGGACGTCCAAAGAAATGGGCCGGAGAGACCCAAGGGAAAAGAAAGGGACATGGGAGCCCATGAGCAAGAACACCAGTGGCCACATTAAGCCACTGGGGGAAAGAATGGAACGGCAGGCCTGAGAAAAGGCCTAGCAGGAAGAAGTCACCGCGGCAGGAAATGCTAAATAATGCGAAAGGAAGCAAAGGCAATTAACGAATTGGGCTGAAAGGAACACAAAGCCCAATACTGAGTAAGGCCCAGATCCTGAAGGAGCGGGAAATCAGAGTAGCAACTCGTGAAAAGCCAGAAACGGACGGCAGGCAAGCAAAGTCTCCAGTCCACGGCAAATGCATGAACAGCAGGCAGAATTCAGACATGAACACGTGCAAGGCCCAGGCACCACCAACCTGTACCCAGCCAATACAGGACATGGTGGGGTCGTGGGTCAGAGGTAAGAGGGCATGGTTTGGAGGTGGGGAGAGGGGAAGGCCTGTTTTGAGGTTCTTGCTCAAGCTCTTTTGGGGGATACGTTCTGCTGGGATGACATACCACCCAAAAGAGGCAAGACTGAGTTGGAACCAATAGGTGCATGCCATGAGGGATAGAGAGAGAAAAAACATCACCGCGGCAGGAAGAAATGCCACGGCAGGCTAACGGACAAAGTGGTTGTCTTTGTCTGTAGTAGGGTACCCGCAGACGGAACAGTAATGGTCGGCAAGTACGCCCGGACTAGACAAAGGTGGTTGGAGGGTAGAATAGTAAAATCCGTTTACGACAAGCACTATAAGAAGGGAGCCTCTGCCGTGTACAAGACACGACAACAAGAGAGCAAGACAATACAATACTAAAAAAAAAAATACTCTGTAACACACTTAGGAAAACAGGGGAAGCACGATACTAAAACCACAAAGGTGGAAATCGTTAAGAAAAGATTAAAAGGAAAAAAGGGAGAAAAGTTAGAAAGAAAGAGAGTGAGAGTTAGTGGCATGCACCGATAGGTCTCTTCCCTTCTCTCCCTCTCAAATCCCTGCTCTCTTCTATACTTATTTCGAGTATTGTCCATTCGGGTCCACCTCCCTCAAACCCATTAACTTCCACGGCAGGATTTCTTTTCCTCGGAGGTTAATCGCGTTGAGAAGAGGTGTTCTTCCTCTTTGGCTTTACTCCTGCGGACCGAACTAAACTTGTTCCATGTCTATTGATTAATTTTTATTACCATTCTCCTTTACTATTTATTTGTCAAAGATTGTTAAGTGTTATTATAGTTATGGATTATTTGGTCATTTCCCATTAAAAGAACTATCTGGTCATTCCAGAATGCATGGTTCTGTTTATCAATTATATCTGTCTGCCGTAAGCATTTTTCTGAAACAGCTCTGCCTGTCGCAAGCATTTTTCTGAAATAGGTAAGCTTTTCTCTGTGACAACTCAGCCTGCGGTAAGCACTCCCCTGGCATACGAGGCATTGTTCGCGCACAAGCCGGCCAAGTTGAGTTCCAGTTGGCCTGGTCTCGACTCCTGCAACCCAGAACACTTGGGCCTACGATCACGAAGGGGCAGCCCAGCCCAACACAGCAAAAAAGGCCCCCACACCTGCCAAACATTGTAAAATGAAAATATTTTCCTGTAAATATTTTACATTGAAACAAACGGAGCGTTAATTTATTTTGTATGTGAAAAAAAATACAAATAAAAAGACAATATATATATATATATATAGGGTTCGGTTAATGTGTGCCCTTAGGGCACACATTAAGTTTTCTACTTTTGAAAACTTTTTTTCGAGAATTAAAAAAACTGTCAATACTTTTTCAATTCCCGAGAAAAATATTTTCAAAAATGAAAATTAATATGTGCCCTAAGGCACACATTAGTAAAATTCATATATATAAAGCAAGAAGTTTTAGCACTAACTTGAAGTTAATATATGTGATTTGACATGAATCAGTAAATCCCGATTCATTTGCCATGCACAGTAGTCTAGGCCGGCCAGGTGGAGCAGCAACATGACATGGGTGTTTAATCCATATATCTATCTACACACACTAACAACCAAACTCATCACTCAAATGATTATAGGAATTATGAATTCCTGTTCGTGAACTTGAATTGAATTCACATCACCAATTCCACCTTTTTTTTGCTTTCTAGATTTTTCCTTTATAAAAAAAGGACGGCGAGGAGGGACCGATTGAAAGAAAAGAGGGAATTTGACGCAATTTCATACTCATGCTTATATCATGAACCTAAGCTGAATAGCCAATAGTGGGGTTCCTCACCCTAAAAGATTGAATTATAGCACCAATAGTAATAGTAACAGTGGTGATCGATGACTGATGATTGTGATTGCGGTGGTAGCTTAGTGAAAAGATTGATTAGTATCCGCTAGTGATTACAGCAACATGTGTGATAATGATAGGTTAATAGTGAAACAATGAAAAGTTACACCCTGCTTGCTTTAACCTCATTATGCTACAAATTATATATTAGGCTGTCGTATCAATTGTTGGTGACCATTTTGTAAACCAATAACCATATTCATATATATGAAAATGACAGCATTATATATGAAATTAATTGTTTATTCATTGTAGTACTGTATCAGGTATTTCTCTTCCAATAGATTATAGCTAATAGCCATGTCTAACTAATTTCTTTTTTAAAGATAAGTGCAACATGCTGCTAACTTCGCAGTTCGAAGCATTTCTTCTTTAGACCCCTAAGTATCTTATGCATGAAAGGTATCAACTCAGCTACAAAACCTTTGGCCTATGCCTTACTAATTTGATATTCCACAATGCATGCATGTGACCATTTTTTATTTTATTTTATTAGTGCATGTGACAATTTAATTTTAAGACAAGGATGGTAATGCATGCGCATTGTTTCATAATGGTCGTAGTGACACATAATTAAAGAACAACGTTATAATTAATATTTTCCTTTTCTTGTTGTAATTTTTGTTGGCATTTATTTTATTGTTACATCATTCTGAGTACTAATATAATTAATGTTTGGTTTGAGAGAAGACAAAATGAAAGAAAATAAAAATATATATAAAAAAAAAGGGAAAATGAGAGGAGGATAAAAATATATATTGTTTGGTTGGAGACTAGGAAAGAAAAATGAAAGAAGTGTTTTCCTTACTCACCCATGCACCATATCTTATATGTATATTTAAATGGGAGGAAAATGAGTTGAGTTTTCAAGATAGAGCCCACACTGCACATAATGGTTATTTTCAGCCCTTGCAAACTAAACACAGAAACAAATATATATATATATATATATGCTAATATCCCTTAATATCCACTCCTCTCTCTCCTTCTTTTTTTTTCTTTTTTTCTCTTATTTCGCACTGGTTTAATTAGATAAACATATATGGTAGTGTTGAGTGTTGACACTACATAACTATTGGTGCATTATGAAAGTGGCAGATGCAAACTTGTATAAAACAGTTGCCAGATCATCATCCATGCTAATTCACTTCACAGTTCACACTTGATTTTTTTTTAACCTACAGATATGTAGCAATGAGTGGGTTTCATAGTAGGATCTACTAGGCACACATATCATAGATCGAGTAGAATAGAGCCCTTTAATTTTGATTATGTCTGTATGAATTGAGTGGGACATTAGAGTGTTGGCCACTACAAACACTATATAATATATATTACTTCAGTTGCAAACAACAAAACAAACACATAAAAATAAACATAATAATACAGTTTGAAGACCAAAAGAATGACTCAAAGGAAGAATTAAAAAAATAGGATCGGATGGAGTTACACGCGTGCGTTAGCCGACCCTATTCAAAGATAGATAAATAATTAACCTACATTAATTAATTAATTAATTATGATAATCTTAACATGATCGAAAACCATTATTGCTATTGCTGGCCATATGTCATTGTTATCATTAGCTTTGCCTGGCCAAATTTTGTAATTTAGTGAAAAGAAAAGAAAACCCCTTTAATTAAGTTTGACAACCATTAATTCCATACCCTATGAGTGTGAGTATGAGACTATGAGCATGAGGCAAAGGTAGCAGTACTTCGATTTCTGTTTCTTTCACTGCATTCCCATGGGCGGGGCAGGCCAGTCCATCAATTAAAAACAACAGTAGCTTTTTTTTATGCATGTCTGGGCCCTCTTTTTCCTTTTTCTCTTTTTGGCAAAAGTAACTGTTTAATTTTACCCACCATATACGTGATACGATATCTAATTTTATGAACCTTGAAGGAAGGCTTTTAACGTGTCTATTCTCAAGATGCTCCGACATTACGATAAACTCCATTGCTACAATCAAAGCTTTATAATTCTAATCTTATTCCTTTTCTCAACAAAAAAAAATAAAAAAAAATATCTAATGTTATTCTAGATAGATTGAATTATAGGAGAAGAAAAACTTTGTTTCCATGGGACCATGACCGTTAAGAGTAAATTGAACCATTATTAACTAGTAGACTATGTAGGTAAAATAAATATGTTTACTTGGCCCCCAAAATTTTTTTTTTTTTTTTAAAGTTTAAAAATCAAAAGTTAAAACCCAACTCTTAAATATTATTATTATTATTATTGTGGGGGCCTTTTTTGTGTGCGTTGGGCTGGGCTGCCTGCCGCGGTAGTAGGCCCGAGTATTCTGAGTAAGGGAGTTGAGACCGGTCCAACTGGAACTCAACTTGGGCCGGCTTGTGCGCAAACGTTGAGTCCAAATCCAAGGGAAGACGCTGCGAAGTGGGCTTATCCTTTGTTCCTGCCGTAGGAACTTTTCTCCAGTTTCTGCCGCAGGATTGACTTTTCTGCCGCAGAAGGAACTATTCTCCAGTTCTGCCACAAGTCTGACTTTTCTGCTATGCAACAAGTCTGTCTGCCGCGTAGTAAGACTGTTTGCCGTGATTTAAAACTGTCTGCCGTGCAGTAAAGCCTTCGGTCGTGCTTTAAAGCTTCCTGTCATAAAGTCTTGTGCAATAGAGCTGTCTGCTGTGCATTAAAGCTGTCTGCCGTGCTTTAAAGCTTCTTGTCTGCCGTGCTTGAAAGCTTCCTGCCGTAAAGCCTTGTGCAATAGAGCTGTCTGTTGTGCATTAAAGCTGTCTGCCGTGCTTTAAAACTTCCTGCTTGTCGTGCTTTAAAGATTCCTGCCGTAAATAAAAGTTTCTGCTATGCAGTGAAGCTGTCTGCCGTGCTTTAAAGCCTTCTACAATGTGAATGACCACTCTTCGTTTTTACCGCAGAAACTCTTTTCTACTTCCTGCGCATAAACAAATCTAAAACCCAAAGAAAATACTCATCAAACAAATGTTAGTTTAAATGGGTTAGCATATTTTCAAATATATACATACATATATGAGTATATATACTTATACGTATTCACATATACATATATAAAATATATTTTTTCAAAAAACATGAGAAACAGGGTATATGTATATATATACTTACGGCAGGATAATGGTTAGTTTGTGTCAAAAGCAAAACATGTAATAACAAATAAAAAAGAAAGCTTCGGCAGGAAAGATTTAACACGGTAAATATAATAAAAAGGTACTACAGCAGAATAAATAATACAGCAAGTAAAGACACCACAGCAGGACAACTGATGCGGCAGACGTGATAAAAACGTGCTACAGCAGGATGACTAAATACGGCAGATATAAGTTATAATGAGAGAAATCAAATATATTTACAATCAAAATTAAGTAATAAATCTGCCCATAGAATAAGTAAACCAAAAAGGAACCCAAACTCCAACTTCAACAACCTTATCATGGGCTCTTGCCGTAAAAGTTGTTCATTTTGGAGAATAGGCCTAAATGGCTACTAGCTATTATTTTTGGAGATTTCAAAGAGTGGGTTTGCTAAGAGGGAGGGAAAAGATGGTTCATTGATGCATGCCCCTATTCCTGCCGCGTTTTCTCTCTTCTTTTTCTTTCTTTCTTTTTCTCCCCTCTGGGTGTTTTTCTTCTTCCCCTGTTTTTCACTCATTCCCCTGTTTTTTCCTCCCCCTCGGTCCCCCTTTTTTCTGCCGTGGTTACCTCCCTTTTATAGTGAGCTAATTTAATGGGATTTCTCCCTTTTACCCCTAGGGCTTCACCAACTGTTTTTGGTTTGTTGTGGGCATCCTTTCAAGATTACCCACTCACGCATTGGTTGCCCCGACCACTACCATCTGCTCAGAACATGTTTGTTGTACGACAAAATTCTCTTTTGTTTGTTCCTGCTGTATACCTCTACCTCACTACCTAGCTCTATGGAATGCATCAGTGGTCCCAACCATTTATTACTTCCTTTGGGTAAAATATCATCCCAGCAGGATATGTTCCCAAAAGAAGTCATGGCAGGAAACCAAATATAGACCCCCTTTTCCCCCCACCACCAAACCACGCCCTCTGAATCTCTTTGACCGTGGGCCTACCTCCCTTGTATTGGCTGGGTACAGGTTGGTGGTGCCCTGGCCCTTCTGTTCTTACTCTACTATCTTTTGTTTTTGTCTCCCACGCCATTCCTGCCGCAACAGATTAGCTCTGTTCCGTCTGCTGCGTGTTTTTGTCTTATTTCTTCACGCGTTTCCTGCTACATTTGTCATTTCCTTTAGTTTGACTCTTCCTTCACGCAATTCCTGCTGCTAACACTTCCTGCTGCTCCTTGTTTCCTTCCATCGTTCTTTTTCATATCAGTTCTCACGCTTTTCTTTTTTATACAAAAGGAATTGGGCCTTTGTGGGCCAAATAATGTTAACTGGATCAAAAGGGCGTTGGACCCAATTTATCTTCATCTGCCGAAGCCATCTTGCCAAAGAACTGTATCCTGCGGCAGACTTGTATTCTGCGGCAGACTTGTATCCCGCGGCAGACTTGTATTCTGTGGCAGATGGCTTTCACTTGCACTTCTTTCTTTGGACCTTTCTTGTTCTTTGGTCTTCTTGG
The DNA here is from genome assembly GCA_019022515.1 of Quercus aquifolioides. Lineage (NCBI taxonomy): Eukaryota > Viridiplantae > Streptophyta > Magnoliopsida > Fagales > Fagaceae > Quercus > Quercus aquifolioides. The sequence continues at coordinate 1,203,958 of CM032334.1, read as the reverse complement.
TGGGCCTTTGGGCCTTGCTCTTTATTGGGCTTTCTTCCTCATAAGCCTTTGGGTACAAATTTGCAAAAATGGGCATCAACAATTATTAATTCTATTGTTACAACAATAGAAGAAGGATGATTCAAAGTTTCAAATCTTGGTTCTGTTCATAAAAGCCAACAAACAATACTATTAAGCTATTTTCTTAAAAACAATATAATTCAATTCATCATTGATATCAATCTATTAAAGATGAAGAACTTACCAGACAACTAGCAGATATTAGAAAACTTGGTTTTTGATGGTTCAAGTATGTCAGGCTATGAGCTATACCACTCACCTAAAAAATAATTGATGATGAGAAAGACATACTCAAATTTTTTTTTATGGCATTCAACATTGTATTTTGTGGGTTTGTTTTTAGAGCGGACGTAGGCGTAATTGGACCTGCTGATTTGAAGACCTATTGATTCTAATCGGCCCTTATCTCAAGGTTTTTTATTTTTTATTTTTATTTTTTTTATGGCATTCAACATTGTATTTTGTGAGCTTATTTTTAGAATGGACGTAGGGAACAAAATTGTGGTCCGCCTAACGATCTTCCACCTCACAATGACGCTTAACAATCCCTCATAAGTTTTGCTTACTCCACCTTATGAAGTTTACTGAAAAACTGATTTCATTTCTCTGAAATAAAATAGATACAATTTACAGGTATTTATAGTATCAGTAAGAACCAAAAACTTACTAATCTGATCTAACAAACTTCTTAACTAGCTAACAGAAATATACAGCTAATCAGTCACGTGTAAAACACATGCTCACTAACTAACACTATACTACACGCAGCTTTATACTTTAAACTACTTGCCGTTTATCTCTGCTTCAGGTCTAGAGCTACTTGAACTTGTGGACTCTTGTGACTCACTTAGCTGCTCTGACTTCTTGGACTTCTGATACTCCCCCTCAGGATGGACATCATGAGAATGAATATTTGAAATGCCCATCCTGGTAAGAAGACCAGAAAATTGATTCCAACTCAAAGCTTTTGTTAACAAATCAGCTATTTGACATTGAGTTCTAATATCCATCAGCTTTATAACTCCTGCTTGCACCTTGTCCCTCACAATGTGACAATCTATCTCAATATGTTTTGTACGCTCATGGAAAACTGGATTAGTTCCTATGTGAATTGCAGCCTGTGAATCACTGAACAGCAAAGCAGCTTGAGTGTGTTTGACATTCAGATCCTTAAGTAAATACAAAATCCATGTCACTTCACACACTGCAACAGCCATTGCTCTGTATTCTGCTTCTGCCGTGGATCTTGAAACTGTATTTTGCTTCTTAGACTTCCAAGAGATGAGAGAATCACCAAGAAAAACACAGTAACCAGTAATGGACCTCCTGGAATCAATGCATGCAGCCCAATCTGCATCTGCAAATGCTTTAATGTGTAAGGTGGATTGAGTTGAAAAGAACAAGCCTTGTCCTGAAGTACCTTTAAGGTATTGAATTACTCTATAAGCTGCTCTGAGATGAGGTTCTCTAGGTTTGGACATGAACTGACTCAGTCTATGTACTGAGTATGTGATGTCAGGTCTAGAGATAGTGAGATACAGCAGCCTTCCTATCAATCTTCTGTACATACCAGCATCAGTCAATAACTTGCCCTCATCTTTGCTTAATTTGAGATTTATCTCCATGGGAGTTTTAACAGGTTTACACCCAAGCATTCCCACATCATTGATCACTTCAAGGGTATACTTTCTCTGGCACAAAGAGATTCCTTTCTCAGATCTAGCAACTTCCAAGCCCAAGAAGTATTTCAAACTGCCCAGATCTTTCAGTTTAAACTGATTATTTAAGAGATCTTTCAGGTCTGCTACAGATTGAGGGTCATTGCTGGCAATAAGTATGTCATCAACATATACTAAAAGTGCCATGAAAGAAGTTCCTGAATGCTTGGTGAACAAAGAGTAATCTGCCTTGGACTGCAGAAAACCATATTGCAGTAAAGTAGTTGAAAACTTGGAATACCATTGCCTTGAGGCTTGTTTAAGGCCATACAAGGACTTATTCAACTTGCACACAAGCTCCCCCTTGCTGGGCAAGCCTGGAGGAAGACACATATACACTTCTTCATGCAAGTCACCATGAAGAAATGCATTGTTTACATCTAATTGGTGAAGAGTCCAGCCTTGCACAGCAGCCAAAGACAAAAAGAGTTTAACAGTCACCATCTTGGCAACAGGGGAGAATGTCTCAGTATAGTCTAAACCCTCCTGCTGAGTATAACCCTTGGCAACCAACCGTGCCTTGTACCTCTCTACACTACCATCTGAGTTGTATTTAATTTTGAAGACCCACTTACAGCCAATAGCCCTTTTATTTGGAGGTAAAGGAGCAAGAGAACAAGTGTTATTGAGTTCTAAAGCCTGAATTTCAGCTGCCATGGCAGCATCCCAATTAGGATCACCAACTGCCTGATGGTAAAACCGAGGTTCTTGAATGGTGGAAATACTATTGCAAAAGTGAGAGTAAGAAGGAGAGAGTTTGTGACTAGAGATATAATTGGTAATGGGGTATTTGGTGGAAACAGCAGAACACTTAAAAGCTTGGAGATAAGCAGGTGGTCTAGAGACTCTAGTAGACCTCCTTGGAACAATAATGGTTGGACTAGGACTGACTGGAAGTGAAACAGGTGCAGGGACAGGTTCAATGGACAATGAAGCATCAGGAATAGAAGTAGTAATGTCATTAGGAATAAAAACAGATAAATCCTCAGGAAGATCATTAAAATGTTCTTCAAGAATGGTGGAATCAGCATGAACCGAGGAGGCTGGGACAGGAGTAGAATGGTGAATAGAATCAGTGACAGGTAGAGGAGGAGCATTAGGAAAACAATCATGAAAAAATGGATCAGGTTGAGATAAAGGAACAGAAGTAGGAAGAGACTTAAATGGGAACACAGATTCATGAAAAATGACATCTCTAGAAATGAAAGAAGCTCTGGTTTGCAAATTCAGAAGCTTATAACCCTTAACCCCAAAAGGATACCCCAAGAAGGCACACCTAAGAGCCCTAGGATCAAATTTGCCTCTATTGTGAGAGAGAGTAGAAGCAAAACATAGACAACCAAACACTTTGAGATGGGAGTAGTTTGGAGGCTTATTATAAAGAAGCTCAAAAGGAGATTTGTTTTTCAAAAGGGGATAAGGAAGTCTGTTTATGAGATGAACAGCAGTGAGGACACAATCACCCCAATATGCAATAGGAATATTTGATTGAAGCCTTAAAGCTCGAGCAACACAAAGTATATGTTGATGTTTTCTCTCCACAACAGAATTTTGTTGTGGAGTGGCAACACAACTATGTTGATGAATGATGCCATGAAGCTTAAAGAATTCAACCATTTGAAATTCAAGTCCATTATCTGTCCGAAAGACTTTAATAGACTTATCAAATTGAGTTTTAACCATGGTGTAAAAGGATTGTAATAAGGACCTAGTTTCAGACTTAGATTTCATGAGGTAAACCCAAGTTGATCGAGTGCAATCATCAACAATGGTAAGAAAATACTTGTGACCAGCAACAGTAGGCACCACATAGGGACCCCATATGTCACAATGTATCAAATCAAAAGGAAATTCAGAAACATGATTATGAAATGGAAAAGGAAGCCTTTTATGCTTAGCCAAAGGACAAATTTCACATATCTCATTAGAAACAGAACAGAGATCAGGAAGTACATGTTTCAAAATAGAAATCTTAGCATCAGATGGATGCCCAAGTCTAGAGTGCCATACAGAAACAGGAATTTTGACACTATTGACAACATGAGATTTATTTGTACTAAAAATGGATTGAAAAACAGAATTGAAAACAGATTGAAAAGATGGAGTTGCCTGGGACTGAATTGGAATGGCACAAGTATCAGAGGGGCTATGTTGAAGAAGATACAACCCATCATGAACTTCACCCACACCAATCGTCCTCCAGCATTTGAGGTCCTGAATGAAACAGAAGGTAGACAAGAAAATGAGACAACAATGCATTTTCTTGGTAAGTTGGCTGACTGACAAAAGGTTGAAAGAAAAAGAGGGAACACAAAGCACATTGGTTAGGACAAGATTTTCAGATAGATATATAGAACCAATATGAGTTACCAAGGCAGTCTCACCATTAGGAAGAGCAACCACACAATCAACAGCAGTGAAATCAGTCAATAAATGAACAGAATACACTATATGATCAGTTGCTCCAGTATCAATCACCCAAATATTACCACCAAAAGCTGTTCTATGTGTAATTTGAGCAGAAAAAACTGAATGCCTCAAATCAAGACAAGTAGAATTAGATATACCTGCCATGGAGAGAGCATCTGTGGCATTGGAAGAAGAAGGCACAGCCAGGTTAGGCCTAATCACATTGCTGGCCATGTGTGGTTCCTTGTTTCCCAAATTGAACTGAGTTTCATTGCCACTAGAGGTGAGATGAGCAGCTTGCATTTGAGTCCCCAACATGGTCAAAAATTGTTGACATTGCTCTTGAGTGAAAGGAAAAGTAGCAGAGGTGTGACCATTATCTGTGCAAGCTTCTTGAACATTGACTTGATTGACCATAAAGTTCTTCCCTTTAGGCTTGAATCCCGGAGGAAAACCATGTAGCTTGAAGCACTTTTCCATGACATGTCCAAGCTTCCCACAGTGAGTACATATAGGCCTGTCTCTGCCTTTGGAATTCTTGCCAGAAACACCAGAATTGCCAAAGAAACCGGGAAAATTGGGATTAAAATTGGCATTAGAACCCTTCACTGCAAGAGTAGTAGATTCTATGTGAACAGAATTACTAAGCCCTATGCTCCTCTGCCTCTCCTCTTGAATCAGCAAAGAGTAAACTTTGTTGATGGTTGGTAATGGTTCCATCAGCAAAATTTGACCTTTGATCTGAGAGTATGACTCATTGAGCCCCATCAAAAATTGCATGACTGATTCTTGAAGACGAAGATCTTCAAGTTTCTGATGCATATTACAGGTACACTTCCCACAAGAACAAGTAGGAGTAGGCCTAAAATTCTGAAGTTGATCCCAGAATAGCTTCAACTGAGTAAAATAATTGGTGATTGAAGACTCACCCTGACACATTGAAGCTATATCCTTCTGAATTTGGAAAACCCTAGGTCCATTCCCTTGAGAATGTGTATCCCTGAGGTCGTTCCAAATCTCCAGAGCAGTGTCCCTGTAGGTGATACTCACTCGAATTTGAGGTGACACAGCCTTCATCAACCAAGAACCAACCACGTTGTCACAGCGAATCCAAGCATCGACAGCTGCTGGAGTCTTTATCAATGGTGAAGAGAGAGTAATACTACCATTGACAAAGCCAAACTTATTCTTGGCAACCAATGCTTTTCTCATTGAACGAACCCAAGCATGATAATTCTCACCAATCAACGGTTCAGACACAAGCATGGCTCCAGGACTTTCAGCATGATGAAGAAACAGAGGATTTGAGATATGCTCTACGAGTGCAGGATCTTGCACAGAAGAAGCAGATGAAGTGTTTGTTGCTTCAGCCATTGACGAAGCTTGAAAAAAAACTCTCAAGAACAAACCCTAGAAATTTGGGAGAAAATAGCTCTCAAGAACAAGCTCGAAAAAAAAAAAATTGGGAGAAAATAGAAAGACTTCAACGCTCTGATACCATATGAAGTTTACTGAAAAACTGATTTCATTTCTCTGAAATAAAATAGATACAATTTACAGGTATTTATAGTATCAGTAAGAACCAAAAACTTACTAATCTGATCTAACAAACTTCTTAACTAACTAACAGAAATATACAGCTAATCAGTCACGTGTAAAACACATGCTCACTAACTAACACTATACTACACGCAGCTTTATACTTTAAACTACTTGCCGTTTATCTCTGCTTCAGGTCTAGAGCTACTTGAACTTGTGGACTCTTGTGACTCACTTAGCTGCTCTGACTTCTTGGACTTCTGATACACCTCAAAATCAATTAGTGATAAGAAAGGTACATTCAAAGTTTATATATATATATATATATATATTATTATTATTATAGAATTTGACATCACATTGTCTCGTGAGCTTATTTTTTAGAGTGGTTGTAAAGGGTGAAATTGTGGTTCCCTAACAAACTCAATGTCAATTGATCGAACGTTTGTTTAAAAATACAATCACTTGATAGAACTTTCCTCCCCCAGAATATAATGGGAGCAAGCACATGGTGAAAGACTGAAAAATATCAACCACAGTCAGTCCAATGTGAAATATAATTTATAAATTTTTGACCAGTGTTTATCTGAATGAATTATGAATGGATGGGTCCAGTGCTATATTATTTAGTGAGTGAAATTAATTATTAACAAAAAAACAAAGCCGAGTCTAGTAGCTCTCATGATAGGAAGTGTTTAATTATATTTAGTCACACACACTATCAATGGTGGTCACGTGATAAGAATAAGCGCGCAAGCCCGCAATGGGATGGGATGTGTGGTTTTGTTCCATGATTCATTCATTCATTCGCACTTCAAATTAATATAATCTCCTCTCTCCTTTGAAACACACACACACATATATATAAAATATAATGTCCCCAACATTGAGATGGGTGGAATCATAGGCAGCAGCAATGGAGCAGTGCGAAATAAATGTGGGATATGTTGGGATGTACGTATACCATTTATTTATTTATTTATATATAAATATATTTGTGAAGATTGGACCCCACCACACGCACTACTCTTCTTGACTACTCTCCTCCTCCTCTTGGCTTGGGAAACTCCCCACCCCACACCACCACTCTCAAATATCCCTCTTCCTTGTCCACAAGGACCACAACCAAATACATTTATAGTAAACATACCTTCCTTCCTCATTTTTTTTTTTTTTAAATATATTTTTTGCTTAGGAAAAACAAATCCCAAACTCAAAACAAAACAGACCTTGCCCATCTATCTTATGCTCACTTGTCCCTACTCTATTATAATTATATATATGATCAAAACAGGGAAAATCCAATATTAACTTTATCTCTTTACTATGCCACAACAAAACAAGCCCATGCCCCCACAAGCCCACTTCTCTCTCTCTTTTCAATTTTTCTTTCTTTCTTTGTTGGAGTAATGATTTGGTGCATTTATTGTTCCATGGAGTTACGTGTGCATGCCACCAACGCCATCCAAAAATCAACAACAAGTCATTTATATTATTGCTTCGCTGTATGGATCATGCTCCTCACATCACAAGATTGTCGGTTGATCAGTCAATTAATTCCCTCTAGTAGTAGTCTAGCTTGGAGGAATTGCTTACATGCATGCAGTTTTAGAATAAGTATATATGCAAATCGAATGGCGGTGATTGGAGCCCATATGAAGACAGTAGACAGACACCCAAGCATTTCAAATTTTCAAACAACCCTTGCAAACAAGGGTCAACAAGTAATGATTTCCGAAGCACTCCCCCAATCAGAACCCTCCAAATTATAATGAGTGGAAATCTCATAAAAAGCCATAGATTTCCCACCATGTAAATGTAAATGTAAATATTGTACATGTTGTTTGTGGAAGTGGAACCCATTTTTGGCTCCCAAGTCTTGCGTGTCATCATAGATAATCACTACCTCCTCAGTCCTTAGTCCTTTCTGCTTTTGTCTTATGAAAGTGAAACCCAATACACAATACAATACAATCGAAGAACAGCACGTACAATATATTATAAGGTATACAAACCAACTTATTGCTTCATACTCCTCTCTCTATTTCAAAACCGTCGATCCATCCATATATACTCTCTAATTTATTGTTTTTACGATCAAAGCCTGAAAAAGCAACTTGGTCTGGTCACCGGTGGTACGTAACTGCAAGCCCATACATGATCACGTGACTGTGAGCGCTCACACTTAATTTTACTGCATGCCCAATAACACAATAAAATTTTATAATTTTCTCTTTTCACAACTGTCCCTATGATAAAATATCTCAGGAGGCATAATTTTCCTTATGATAAGGTGTGATTAGCGTATGGTAAAAAAAATATCACCAATAATTTCATGTAAAGAATGATTTTGTACTCATTATAATTTGCTGTCTCCTCAATAAATTTGTGGGATAAAAAAGGTGTGGGGGTGAAAACTCAACCTAATATATTGAGCCTAGGACCCTATTTGAAGACTATTGTATGCCCGAAGAGAGGGAAGTGTTCAAGAAGGAGTCTATGCTTAAGAAATATACCTGGAGGCGAACGAGGGGGTAGTCCGAAGAGATCATCAATGGTCCAAAGAGACCATTCTCCTCGGATACAAAGAACCTTGGCCGGGCGGACACCTGGGAGGTTCAAGTAACCTTTCTAATGACTTTGACGATAAAGGCAAGCTTTAGGCACGTGTGGAGATGATAGGAACGGAAAAATATTTAGAAGACAAGCTGCAACCACCATATTAAATGCACTGCAACTACTTTTCTGGCCGCATTAATGTGGAGAAGACCCCTGAACAGTATAATCTCAGCTACCACCACTCACAGAGAGCTAAAGAAGATACCTGATGGGATATGTACTCAAGTGGATGTTTAGATGATGAACAAGTGGACGATGAAGATGAGGGAAGAGGGTGCTATATAAGGAGAAGAGGTCTCTGATAAAAAGGGGGATCGGAACAAAAAAAAGGAGGAGAAGAAGAAAATAACTTTACGGTAACTCTAAGAATTGTAACCAACTTTCATTCAATAAAATACCTCTTCGGACGTTCACGTTTGCATTTGTTCAAGTATGATTGCATGTTAGTTCACCCGTAAATATCATAGTTCATTACTGTTTAATTCACAACTAGCCCAGCTCTTTCACCCACTCTCTACAAATTCATTGTTCAGGATTCATTTGGCTCATAATCCGAACCTATTGGGCTTGGGCTACAAAAATTGACCCTACAAAAGGTATTTGTAGCATTGTTGATACCAAACACCAATTGGTTAAGGGTTTTTTAACGGATTCAGATCCTCTAGATTTCCTAGGGTATTCTACCAAAGAGATTAAATTCAGTCCGGAGCTGGCGTAAAACACTGCTTTTACGCCAGTCAATGGAAACATGCCACATGATTCTGCTTTTTAATTCGTTCTCTCTCCATTCCCTCTATAACTCTCTCTACTTTACTCTTTGAATTTTCAAATACAAAACTTTTACTATCTGAATATCTGTGACTAATTCTCTCTCTCATACGCAAAAAGTCAACCAACCCAAAGCAGAGTTTGTGTTCATAATCATCATCAAAGATCATCAAACACTCAAAAAGTCTCAAACTTTCCCTTTCATTGATTCATCCACCTCCATTCTGTGCTTAATAAAAGCAAATAATCACATCTTTCCCGCCACATTTATCCCTTGCTTCTCAACCCCACCGAAACCAAACATGCGTCATGGACCTGGCCGTGGCAGAGCTAAGAGCATCGAAGCCAATTGGGTTCAAAAGGAGGCCGATGGTTCAATGCATCGGCACAGCCCTGTAATGTGTTACAAAACCCCTTTTCCCATTTTTTTTTTATTGTGAAATTTTAGTTTGGAAAAGATACTCTTTGTAGAATTTGTGATTTCTCTTTTAGATGTAAATTTTCTTTTGATTATGACGTCAAATGTGATGTGTTTATGTAAAAAGTTGCAAATTTGAGATATGGGTTTCTGTCATTGTTGGATTAGTTTAAGGAATATTGTGAAAGACTTGCAAAAGACCCAAGTTGAAAATTGTTGGATTAGGCCAAAGCTTGCATTTTGGTGTTACTTTTCTTTTCTTTCAATGCGTGTTCCCCTCCCTCAATTTGTTGCTGATGTTAAAGCCCTTGCCTGTCGACGGGTAGTTTTGTTTGTAGTTGAAATTGGCCTTCGCGAGGTCATTTTTGAGGGTGATGCAGCTATGGTGATTCAAGCTATTAACTGTGGTTCTGCAGAATTTTCGTCCTATGGGCATATTATAGACGATATCACTCATCATTCATCTGTTTTGATTTCTAGTGAGTTTTGTTTCGTTAATAGGTCTAGTAATAAAGTTGCCGATGTTTTGGCAAAGAAAGCTAAGTCTGGTTTAGAACTTCAGGTCTGGCGAGATGACATGCTTGGGGATATAGCCCCACTGGTTTTTGCTGATATGCACTAAGTTTGGTTTCTTGTTTTTTCAATAAAGCTCTTGCCTGGACTTCCAGGTTGGTTTCTCAAAAAAAAAAAAAAAAAAAAAAAACCTTGAAGCATTGTTTCTGTCTTTGAAACTTTCAGATTTAATGCCCACTGTGTTGATGCATAGATCAGCAGGGAAGATAAGTACCACAAGAGAAGGAAAGCAATGGATTTGATGGTATGGAAAAGGAAGAAAAAAAAAAAAAAAGCTAAAAGAGAGAGTTACAGAGGGAACAGAGAGAGAGAGAGAGAAAATCCAAAGAATAAGAGACTAGAGGAATGTTATATAATTTGCAGAAAAACCACGTAGCATATTTTCATTGGCTGGCGTAAATATTTTCATTCTTAAGAGAACCACGTGCCAGCTCCGGACTGAATTTAATCTCTCTATCAAATAGATTTCCTTAAATCTCAACCATTCTTTAATAATTTAATGGTCAAGATTTTGTCATGTCAGTATTCCACTAACAATAATTTTAATTGTTTTGTTTGCAACATTATTTTATTATTTTAAGAATATTGTTAGTGGAATGCTGACATGACATAATTTTGACCATTAAATCATTAAAGAGTGGTTAGAATTTAAGGAAATCTACTGGTAGAGTACCTTAGGAAATCTAAAAGATCTGAATTCTTTTTTAACTGTCCAATAAAAGACTTTCGCATTTTATAAACATCAATTGATAACTAAGAAAGCACAACCAAATTCAGCTTGATTACGATTTAGATCCCAAAATTTACGAGCTTAGTCAATTTTAGGCTAATTTATCTAATTAGGTTCAATTGTTAATGTGATTAACTGATTGACATAAGCATGGATAACAACATAATAGAAAACAATCCCATGTAATCAAAACACAGCCACAACCCATTGTGGTGTTTACGAAGAGGAAAACTCAAGAACCTGGTGGAAAAATCTCTTTAGGTTGTTACTACACCAAGCAATCCAGTAGAGAAAATAGTTGCAGTACATCTTACATACAAAACCCTCCAAGCAATGAAGTAACAACGTACTCAAGCCTTCCAAGCTCTTGCTAGCCATTGGCGGCTCTACATGCAAGTCAGGGTAGTCACAGGACCACTCTGACTTGCAAGAAAATGTATATATACACTTGTCAAAAAAAATTATATGTCAAACTAACTTATTGTGAACACCCCAATAAAAATGTTAAACACACTGACTTGAGAATTACAAAAAATTGGGTTTAACAAAAATAAGAGTAATGCTACTATATTCACAACATTTTCACAATAATTTCACAACAAATCTAATGCGTACTGATTCTAATTTGGGCTCAATACTAATATTATTTTTTTACCCACCAATAACATTTTTTTGCATAAGATTTATTGTAAAAATATTGTAGACGTAGCATTACTCCAAAATTAATTCTACCCCCCAAACATAATCCTTAATCCTTTTTTAAATTTTTTTATTTTAAAAAATCTGAAATAACACCAACAAATATTAGCCCAAATAACAATAAACATAAACCAAATAAAAGCAAGACAAGACCAAACAACAACAAGTGAACAAATTATTCAACAAAAAGCCCATTATAAAACAAAAAGATAAAATTTGTAACTCGTTTAACCTATTTAATTAAAATAATCTCTAATTTCATTTTTCCTTAAAAAATGGTACCAAAAAAATATATTGTAGTTGTGAGTTCTCCTTAATGGTGACGACAGTGATACTCTTTTTGGCTTTGCAGTTACAAGATTTTTTCTCTCTTTAGTGACTCGACTTGCAGTTGTAGCAAATATTCAAGTTATCACTTTATTAGATTTTGTATAATTTAAATTTTTTATTGACCACCCTAAAAAAAAATTCCTATAGCCGCTACTGTTGCTAACTGTTAGGTTCTAAAAGTTTAAAACAATTGGCAAATCGTGAACACAAACTTGTCTAGATATGCATCCTAGAGTCTATAAGTATTATTAGACAATGATCAAGATAATTCAAGGCAAGATTCAAGAACATACAAGCTACAGAAAGAATATTTTAGAATTTGCCTGGTTCGACCAATTGAGAGACAGGCTCGACCAATTGAAACACGTATCTGCAGAATTCTATTTCAGCTAAAACTCTACTTAAACGTATTGGGTTTCAAGTAAAACACTACAAGTATATAAAGGAAACCTTAAGCATGTTTTTATAAGACTTTTTAGAGAGAGAAGAGGGTGCCTCTTTTGTATCTAGGGTTTTGTACCTAAAAAGCTCTCTCATATCTTCTACTGGTGTTATTCTTTGAAAAATTTTAAGATCCGGTGTTGTAGAAGTTACTGCCTTCTCTAGTCATCAAAGGTGTTGATGATCTAAACCTTTAAGGGTGATCTTGGAGTCATAAACAAGAGAGTTTGTGTTTTTTATCACAAGTGTGGGTGCTTGTGTTGCAAAGGCCTAAGAAAGAAGTAGTCCGTGGACTTGGAGCTATCACGGGGTCGTGGTAGTAAGTTTTCTACTCGAGGTAGCAATAGAATGTTAGTGGTCTAAGTTATATTGTACAAACTTCAATTCTTTTATAGTGGATTTACTTTTTACCTTGAGGATAGCTAGGTTAAATCCATCATAGGTTTTTTACTGGTTTGGTTTTCCTAGGTGTCATTGTATTCTTTATATTTTCCGCTGCTTTACTTGATATGATAGTTTTGTTTTAACCTAGATCTGAATAATAAACCTAAGTATTCACTTGGTTAATTAATTAGGTTAAACAAATCTAGTTTACAGGGATCTAAAAACGTACACTAACAATTGATTCCTCAAATCATCTCTCTTCTCTAGTTATCGGATCTACAAGTTGAGTTGCCAATTGCATGATTAAATATCCTCGATCACTCCAAAGCCTCTTGGAGATTTAGGATTGCTTTCCAATGATTCCTAACACGAACAAACACTCAAGAACTCTAAAGGTTACCTTGTGTGTATTGGATTTAATCGCCTTTCACATAATTTGGCAATGGTGAGAGAATGAAGGTAGGGAGAATGAGAAGGTTTTTGCTCTAGGGTTTTAGGTCTCTCTCTAGCTCTTCAATATAGTTATTCAACTTACAAATTTCATGGGAAATGAGGTTTATATATATAGGCTAAGAGTTGGTACTGTAGAAACGTTTGTAACTGATTTCTCTCATATTTTGCAATTCTTGTCAAGCGAGTGTTATGTGAGTGTCTAGCTAACTTGTTGTCTTAGCAATTTTTCAAAAACCAATCACATGCCATTTTGTTATCAGCTATTTCGCTCGATTGAAATACTTACTTGTAGTTGTACAGCTTCAATTTCAGCTCTTTAAACCTCAACCAACTTACAAATTAACCCACAAGATACAAAATACACATTACAATGAATTTGAATGTTTAATTATAAGAAAATTTTGCATGGAATAAGCGATCCTAACAATAACCATTAATATAGAAAAATGGAATATATTTAAATTATATCAAATTTGTAAAAAAAAAAAGAAAAAAGAAAAAAAAAAAGAAGAAGAAGCAAAAACATGTTGTGGAAGAGCTTAATAGGTATATGGTACACCTTAGAGTAGTAGATCAAGGCTTAGGAGTCAAAAAAAGCAGAAAAGGCCACACGAGGAAAAGTGGACCCCGGGTCTTATCCACCAGTGAATCGACCGTTAAAGGCTTACCAAAGCCACTGGATGGGTGGTGTTGGTGGGTACATTGGAAAGAACATAAAAATTAATAATAATAAAAAAAACAAAGATATTTTTTTTTTAAAGAGATATTACATAATACACCACATAGGGACTAGAGAGAGAGAGAGAGAAAAAAAAAAACAAAGAATGAGAGAGAGAGAGAGAGAGAGAGCACAAAATGGAGAAGCCTGCCTGCAAGAGAGAGAGACTGCAAGTTCGAATTATTCTTCTTCTGTGTATGATTGCTTTTATAAATCCTCAGTGGCTCTTTTGGACTCATACACACCACTTTCCTCTTCCTCTCTCTCTCTCTATGATCTATATATATATATATATTATTTTTTTTTTCTTTTCATTTTTTATTATAAGTTTAAATCTATGGTCATGTTAATGTACGTCCCCGAGGCTGCGCGACCAGTCCAGAATGGAAACAAAGTGAGAGAGTGAGAGTGATAGAGAGTCATTTTTTTTAAAAGCAAAGCAAAGGAGAGGCAGGGACCTCACAAGCCTTTTACACGTGATAAAGAAAACACCAAAAGCGCTTTGCATGCGTGTATAAAGATTCATATTCATCATCATCATCGTCTTACTCACTCTCTCTCCGAATTCTGAATCCTCCACCAAAACCCCCATCTTTAATATTTATAGCCTACTTTTGGTCCCCTTTTAATCTCCCATCACGTTCTTTGTTTCCCTTCCTTTTTAAAGTACACCACCCTCTTCTCCTTTCTTTGTTATATACTAGTACTACTAGCTACTTGTTTTAGTACTTGATTCAAGTTTCAACTTCAAAGCTACTTCTTTTACTCCTTAACACTACGCTCTCTCATTAGTTAAGGTGGGTTGGTTAGTTGGTGAGTCTTTAATTTCTTTTTGCACTCAAGATGATATTTAATGTTTGTGGGCGCATTGCATTAATTTTGTGTATCCTACAGATAGTGATTTCACTGCCCTTTTCAATGTTTATTCCTTCCCTTTGGATATGTTCTTAATTTTTGTTTTCTTCTCTGTGTTTTTATTCTCTTTCTATAGCAGTCATACGGTTTTAAAATTTTATTTTTTTAATTTCATTTGTTTGTTTTTATACTTTTCTTATGTTTTTATCTGCTTGGGTTTATTCATCTTGTATGTGATTTTTCGGTTCTGGGTAGGGGACAGACCTAAAGAAATGGTTTTTGTCTTCTGGGTATTTCCGTTTCTTGGGCTTGTATTAGTTTCTTTTGTTTAAAATATTTATTTTGTTTTATTCTATGCTCTTCCTTGTCTTGCTGATTCATGTTCATTGGTTTGCTAATAGAAGCATCTGAAGAAGGTTTGGGTTTTGGGTTTTGGGTATTGGTTGATTTTGTCTTTGCATTTATGGTTTTCGAGTTATAGACCTGATTTTCTGGCTGCAAGTTTTGTTTGGGGTTTCGTGTTTTATTCTCTTATTGATGGTCCTCCCAGATTTTGAGTAGAGACTAAGAGATATGTCTTAAAAAAAAAATCTATTTTTTGGTCTTGTATGTCTGCTTTCTTCACCCAATGGCTCTACACTTACTAGTCAGACGAAAAATGTAACTATTTGTTGTTGGGTTTTGGCTCTTATTTGTTTCTATGTATTTTCTGAGGGTCAATCTCCTGCCTGAAACAGAGCTGTGAATGGTTTGGGGTTTTCAGTTTAGCAAAGGAATAGTAATACTTGTAATCGTCAACGAATGACTGGACTTTTACCCTTACACCTTTTACTTTGCGTACAAAGCCATGATGCATTTCTCATCATTATTCCCATTTGTTTATTCCTCTGCAATCTACGGTCATTTCGCTTACCTGCATTCTTTACTTCTTGTTGTTGGTCTTTTTCAGCATGAATAGTCTTTGAATCTGTGAGAAAAATAAGTGAAGGCTAGAAGTAGAAGAGGAAGAAGAGAAGACAGCGGGTGTTGCGTGACATATGGTAAAAGTGATTCTCTTTTTGAAGAAAAAAGTGGTTGTGCTTTGAATATATAATATATTAGTCTCATCAGTCAGCAAATCAGCTAAACCAGCATGCCTATAAGGCAGATGAAAGAGAGCTCAGAGCAACACCTTGTGATCAAAACCCAATTGCAGAATTCCATGAACCCGGTTCAGAAAGCACCCAAAACAGCCCAAAATGGCAAAGGTCCACCGTCACCATCACCACCCCGAGAACCCAACAACACCAAGCCCCATAACCAAACTTCACCACCTTCAAAATCCAGAGGAAGAAGAAGAAATAGAGGGGGCAGAAAGTCTGATCAAGGTGATGTTTTTATGCGTCCAAGTTCTAGGCATTGCACGGTGGTGCATAAACCTGTCTCTGCAAACCGTGCAGGAGCTCTTGTAGCAAGTACTGCAAATGGTACTGTTGAAAATGGTGGCAACTTGTGTGAACTGGAGATGGGTTTTCCCACATCAAGCAAGTCTTTGAGTTTTGCTCCTAGGCCTGGATATGGTCAAGTTGGGGCAAAGTGTATTGTAAAGGCCAACCATTTCTTTGCTGAGTTACCAGACAAGGACTTGAACCAGTATGATGTAAGTTCTTTTCTTTCATGGGGTTTAATATCTATTAATATGCTGCTGCTAAAAATTGAATTGGTTTATATATATTTTTTTCTTTGTTTCTTAGCAATTGGGCCCCTTAATCTGACATTCAATAAGTTTATGGTGTGGTATATCCATATGTTTGCTGTTACATTGCAGTTGAAGAAATTGAATAGGTTTCTGTTTTCCTTACAGTCCTTTTCTTCTAATGCCATTTATGTGTGTTGAATTTGGCCATCAATTTTGTTCCTGTTGTTTTTCTTTTCCCTTTTTGACCCTCCGTTGCCTGCTGTTTGCAGGTTACCATAACTCCTGAAGTTTCATCAAGAACTGTAAACAGAGCCATCATGGCAGAACTGGTGAGGTTATACAAAGAATCTGACTTAGGAACGAGACTACCTGCTTATGATGGCAGAAAGAGTCTGTACACAGCTGGGGAGCTTCCTTTTGCTAGGAAGGAGTTCAAAATTAAGCTAGTAGATCAAGAAGATGGAATCAATGGCCCTAAGTAAGGATTTATTGCTTGCGCTCTCTTGTCATCATTAACTCTCCCTTTTCCTTTCTGCCATCTGGGTTTTCTTCTTTTCGTTCAGTTGAAGGTTCTCATTCTAACAAATCATATAGAATTGGAGATTAAAAAATAAAAAGAAAAACTAAAAAAGGAAATGACAAAGGAAAAGGAAAATCCACCCCCCCCAAAAAAAAAAAAAAAGATTTCATTGATCAAATATTTTGTATCAACGAAGGACTTTATTTTGGCCTTGTTTCTGTATATTCCAGTTGACCTAACCTAAATTGACCAATTTACAAATTTTCAGAAGGGAGAGAGAATATAAAGTGGTGATTAAGTTTGTTGCAAGGGCAAACATGCATCATTTGGGCCAGTTTCTAGCTGGCAAGCGTGCTGATGCGCCACAGGAAGCTCTTCAAATTCTTGACATTGTATTAAGAGAACTTTCATCAAAGAGGTATAATTTCCCAATGCTTGTTATCATGTTAAATTTTACATGCGACCAGTGATCCTCATACGACTCTCCAAAAATTGATGTAAAATTGAGGGTATGGTTGCCTATCAAACACTTCTCTTATACCCTGCAGAAGCGAGTCTTGTACACTAGATGCAATATATATATATATATATATAATTTTTTTTTTTTTGCACCAATGACCCTTGTACAATTGGTTCTTATTATCTTACAAAGCCTGCATTTTGTAAAGGTACTGCCCCGTCGGGAGATCCTTTTTTTCACCCAATATAAGAACGCCACAACGGCTTGGTGATGGCTTGGAGTCATGGTGTGGATTTTATCAGAGTATAAGGCCTACCCAGATGGGCCTGTCCTTGAACATTGGTAATAGGCTAAAATTCTGTGAATTTTCTAATCAAATTACTCAAGTTCTTTCTCAAACAGAGTCCCATTTTTATTCACTCAATCATCACATGTAACAGACATGGCTTCAGCTGCATTTATTGAGCCTCTCCCAGTTATAGAGTTTGTTGCCCAGCTTTTAAGCAAAGATGTCTTATTAAGGCCATTGTCTGATTCTGACCGTGTAAAGGTACTTTTCTCTATATTGGTGATGCCGTCTGGTTCCCTTTTCTTGGTATTTCATTTAATCTAGAATACCACTTTGAAATGTTTACCAGATTAAGAAGGCCCTTAGAGGAGTGAAAGTTGAAGTAACACACAGAGGAAATGTACGAAGAAAGTATCGTGTTTCAGGATTGACATCTCAACCTACGAGAGAACTAGTGTAAATCTCTAACTATTCCTTGTTTATATTTTCGCCTCAAAGTCTATGAGCTATTAAGTTGGTGAGAGTTCATGTATTATGAAAGAATGGAAGTTCAGTAAAATCCAGCTTAGTAGTATTTCCAATAAGAGCAGAGGCAAAACTTGTTCCATTTCCTCCTAAAATGCTTGACAAATTCATTTGCATGTTTAATTAGTTAAGGTATACTTGTTCAGGTTTCCTGTTGATGACAATTCAAACATGAAATCGGTTGTTGAATACTTCCAAGAGATGTATGGCTTCACCATACAACATACACATCTTCCTTGTCTTCAAGTAGGAAACCAGAAGAAGGCTAACTATTTACCTATGGAGGTAGGGAGTACTCCTTAGCAAGGTTTTCCTTTTATCCTAATTGATTTTATTTTATTTTCTATTTTGTACATTTTTGCATGAAATCTGCATGATTGTGATTTTTCAGGCCTGCAAAATTGTTGAAGGGCAACGATATACAAAAAGGCTGAATGAGAGGCAAATTACTGCTCTACTAAAAGTTACTTGCCAAAGACCTAGAGATAAGGAAAATGACATTTTGCAGGTATTTGTAACATTATAAAATATTCCTCAAAATATTAATAGAGTGATAGTGAAACGTTACAAGATAAGTTTTGTGAACCTGGCATAATACATAGACCACTTTTGGTTTACTTGCTTTTGCTTATGATATCCAGCTTTGAAACCTTAGAACCTTGTTCCATCCCTAATTAATTGTAAAAAGCTTGAAAATTTAAAATGTCATCTGTCTTCTAGGATGAATAATTGAAGCGTTATAACATTTCTAGATTCCAAGGGAGAAGAAAATCTTACATTTTATATGACTGTTTCTGTTCTTGAGAACAGGTGTCAAATGTTCTTATAGATTAAATTCATTCAACTTTTACCTTCTCAGGAAGGCTCTGTTATTCTGCATAGAAGTCCAAAATATGTAGAGGTTTTGGCTACTTTCATATGATTCAAAAGGGTCTAGAATTGATGAGATTGGAGTCATTGGAATATCAATATAATAGCCTGAAACTTATGAAGGAATCTCAAACACAGTTGCAGGAAATTTAACAAGAGATCATTGGGACAATGCAGGGCTTGTAAATAGAATTATATGGTGTTTTTGGTCTTGAATTAGTTTGTATAAATAACATTTTATCCTTCTTGGACACAAGCAGACAGTTCAACAGAATGCCTACGATCAAGATCCTTATGCAAAGGAGTTTGGGATCAAAATCAGTGAAAAGCTAGCTTCTGTTGAGGCACGAATTCTTCCTGCTCCTTGGGTAATGTGCTCCTCCAGTTATCATGATTATATTTCAGAAAATAGCAGTTGATATTATATAAACTGTTTGCTATAATGACACTCTTAACTGCAGCTGAAGTATCATGAAACCGGAAAAGAAAAGGACTGTTTGCCACAAGTAGGTCAATGGAACATGATGAACAAGGTATTCTACTATTGGTGCATTGATCTCTTGTCTTATAAATATTATTAATTATTCTGTCAGAACCAACTGGGAGACAATAGTTGAAATGTTGTAAAACTTAAATGATTCATCAATTCAGTTTTCATAAACAAAATAAATGAGTATTAATTTTCAAATTCCCATCAAGTCAGTAATTGTTTAGAATGGTGAAAGAACTGAAATATTCTTGTTTTTTCTCTCTTCAGATTTTTTTTTTTTTTTAATGTCTCTTACCTATAAGGGTTTTATCATTATCATTGAGTTTGCATTGATTCTACTGCTCCTCACATAATGCAGAAAATGATCAATGGGATGACTGTAAGTCGGTGGGCGTGTATAAATTTCTCACGCAGTGTACAAGAAAGTGTTGCTCGTGGGTTTTGTAATGAACTTACCCAAATGTGTCAAGTATCTGGCATGGTAGTTTTCTATTTGTTTCATTCTGCATGTTTGAAGGACGAACAATATCATCTAAGCAGAGCCTAAAGTTTTTCCTGTTTTCTAGGAATATAATCCAGAGCCTGTCATTCCAATCTACAATGCCAGGCCTGAGCAAGTGGAGAAGGCCTTGAAGCATGTTTTTCATTCAGCCATGAACAAGACAAAAGGAAAAGAATTAGAGCTTCTGTTAGCTATTTTGCCAGACAACAATGGGTCACTGTATGGTATGCCATGTCCCATAGTTTGGTGTTTATGATGCATGAAACTGTGATCTGAGCTTGATTTGCTCCAACTGAAACTAAACTTGAATGTGACATGGTTGTTCTCTGATTCTGTTCTCAGGTGATCTCAAGCGAATCTGTGAAACTGATCTTGGACTAATATCACAATGTTGTCTCACGAAGCATGTTTTCAAGATCAGCAAGCAGTACTTGGCTAACGTATCTCTGAAGATCAATGTTAAGGTTTTATTTTTTATTTTTTTATTTCAAGATTATATAAAGTTTTACCATGAATTTCATGTTAGTTACATCATCAATGTCAACAAAATTCTCTGAATATTTCAAGATGTATCGGGTTACAAATTTCTCATTCTCTAAGCATTAATAGCTTGAATTTTACCACATATTTTGAGATGTATCAGGGTACAACTTACAAATGTCTTATTCTCTAAGCATTGATAGCTTGACTTTTACCACATAACTTGATTAGGTCACTAATTTGAGAATGGTAATGCATGCCTCCTATTTAGTTTCCCATTGTAATTCTTTAACTATGTACCACTGTGGAGGCTGGTACCAGCAAGCCCACTCTTCTGACAATATATCTTCAATAACTTCTCAACTTTCCAGATAATTCATGGCTCCTGATACCGAATCCTTAATTTTCCCTATTCTTGGTGCAGATGGGTGGTAGAAACACTGTTCTTCTGGATGCTATCAGCTGCAGAATACCATTAGTTAGTGACATACCAACCATTATATTTGGAGCTGATGTGACTCACCCAGAGAACGGGGAGGACTCCAGTCCCTCAATAGCTGCTGTATGATTTCCTAAATAATTTATATTTCTACAAACTTCTTATCACCGCAAGAATTATTGAGACATTGGTTGCTGATAAATTTTGGTCCAACTGTAGGTAGTAGCTTCCCAGGACTGGCCTGAAGTAACAAAATATGCTGGATTAGTTTGCGCTCAAGCTCACAGACAGGAACTCATACAGGACCTGTACAAAACATGGCATGATCCAGTTCGTGGCTTAATTAGTGGTGGCATGATCCGGTATAGGCACTCTTCATTTGCTTAAGCTGGAATTTTCATCTTCTTTACTTTGTTTTCCTTTTATGGTGTCAGCATATCATGTCTGTATTTATCCTGTTTTGTGCAGGGATCTCCTAGTTTCTTTTAGGAAGGCAACAGGGCAGAAGCCACTGAGAATTATATTTTACAGGTCAAATATTCTTGTCTGCAATGCAGTCTTTCAGATTCTCTTTTGATTTTCCCCGAATTATGTTTTCTTTTTAATGTTTCATGAGCATTTTTGACATTGGTGCAATTTAACACAGAATTTGCTAGTTACCTATAACTAACTCTCTTGAAGTGTTAAATTCAGGTTGCTATTTGCTTATTAAAATATAACTTTAGATGGGTGGATATCATTCTCAAATCTAATGGAGGTTGCTACAGAAAAATTTGTTAGTGGCTTGGGATCTTGTCGTCTTATGGAAACAGTTGATAAGATAAATTACTAAGGCACTTTATTTTTAGCATAACTTTTTTGAAAGTTAGACTTTTAAAATACTCTATTTTGTGCTAAAGATTATTTGCAACATTCTTTAGTTGAAGAAATTTGAACTTTTGAAGCAATGCAAACTCAAAGTCTAACTAAGGAGTTGATTTCAAAATTAGAAGAACGTCTTCTCATTTGAGGTTTTCATTGAAGTATATCAGAATACTATAGCTAAAAGCACCATGCTGATTTAGTTTTACATGGAATTTCTGTGCATCAATCATGTGTCTGATTCATATCGTCATTGTTTCGTGAGAATCAATCGTCTAACTATATTTACACACTCTGGCTGAGAGACTATTGGATGTCTATGCAAGCAAGCCTTTTTTTGGGTAAAAAAAATAACTATAACCACTTGATGATATATGGTATGAGTATGCATTTTCTCATATCAGATACCAAATGTAGGGGAAAAGAGAGAGAGGCTAATGAGCTAAATATAGGGTTGGAGGGTAAGGTCATGGGTTCAAGAACCGTTGAGTGCATGTATAACTACCAATAAAATTGACCCTCAGAAAGTGATAGCATCTATGAAATTGCTCAATGGAATTGATATGACTAATTATATCTCTGGAGGGATTGAATTTTTCATTGATTTTGTCATTTTTTGATCCAAGTTTGCTTGATCTGCATACTTTGGAATGTGTATAGATATTTAGATGCATATATTGTGTTTAAGAAATGCATTATGATTTTAATTTTATACTTAAAGTTCTTATGATGATGAAAAATTATTCAAACAGGGATGGTGTAAGTGAAGGACAGTTTTATCAAGTTCTGCTTTACGAGTTAGATGCAATCCGGAAGGTGAAAATTGATATATTTGTCTCTTTTTCATCATATTAAATTATTTAGGACAAATATGGAAAAATTATGTGGTTCTTATACATAATTACCATACAGGCTTGTGCTTCGCTAGAACCAAATTATCAGCCACCAGTAACTTTCATTGTGGTACAAAAACGGCATCACACTCGATTATTTGCTAACAACCACAGGGACAGGAGCAGCATAGACAAGAGCGGGAACATTTTGCCTGGTGAGGTTTTAGTTTCTTCAAAAATCGTATCCGTTTTGCTTTGCATACATATGCACAATTCAAACCATCATCGATTTTGTAATGTTTATCCAATGACATTTAATCTGTTTTCTCAGGCACTGTGGTTGATTCTAAAATCTGTCATCCAACGGAATTCGATTTTTATCTCTGCAGCCACGCTGGTGTTCAGGTAAAAACATTATATTTGGCTAGAGAGGATTTATAATTCTGAAGCCTGTTACTATGAAACTAGGGAAGTGATGAAATGTGACATACTGCAAACATCCTAATAGGAGTCTTATCAAACCATTTTGTTTGTTTTTGGTTGCTCATATACAACCAAAATACATTTGTCCTGAGCCATTTGATAGATATTACAGTTAACTATGCTTTAATTTGTTGGCCACAACTGGGGTGGCCGAGAGGATGCTATTGTAGGTAATATCAAGGGACTAAGAGCTATATTGACAAAGGAGCATTCATGATTGTCAAATTGACTTAGGAAGTTTTTGGGAAATGAGTTTTTATATATCCATTTTAAAACCATCTTTTGGATAAGGTCCCAAATTATATTGGTACATGAAAAGGTGCTCCATTTAATCTATCATTCTGAAACCATAGCAATATTGGGATTGACATTTAGATGGAAAAGCCACGTGCAATGGAAGATTCTTATTATTATTTAATAGTGAGAAGTTGACAGCTTTTTGCCTGTTTATTATTTATAAATCATGCAGCTTAAGTACATATTCACTAAAATTTTGAAATTTCTGTCTTTCTAATGTTTTAGGGGACAAGTCGGCCAGCTCACTACCATGTTCTTTGGGATGAGAACAATTTTACACCAGATGGAATCCAGTCATTGACGAATAATCTCTGTTATACATACGCAAGATGTACGCGTTCCGTCTCTGTTGGTAAGCAAAGTTGTTCCTTGCACAGTCTCACATATATTTGCAATTGAGGTTGACACCTTATAGGACTTCATTCCCCCGTAGGAAGGTGTGATGGATTCACCATCAGACCCTCAACCCCTCACCCATCTCTCTGCCCTAAAAAAAGGGTGTCAATCTTCAGAGGGATGATGGAATGATTTTGAAGGCTAAGCAACCCTAGTAAGAGTTGTATTGGACTCAACATTGGGGAGTATTATAGATGCATGTTCTTTGTCTTTTACCTAAAACAAAAAAAGAAGGAATAAAATATTTTCGTGTGTTCAACAAACTCATTAATTTAGGGCTCTGTTAGGAACGTATAAAATAAAATGGAGAGAATTGTTGCAACCCTAATGAGTTACAAATGACTTGCTGAGAATATTCTCTAAAAATTTTTAGGTTTGCCCAACTTAATTCATTCATTTGAATGCATCTGAGATAACTCCCTAAATCTGAATCATGTGGTCATGCCCTCAAAATGTGCCTTGTCATGATCATGAGCTGTACAGATCCTGTACTGAAGTTATAGCGTAAATGATGTAGCCAGTTTTAATGTGAAGTTGTAACTGAAGCAGCTGAGTTTGTTGCTATTGTGCAGTTCCTCCAGCGTATTATGCACATTTAGCTGCTTTTCGTGCTCGATTCTACATGGAGCCGGAGATGCAGGAGAATGGCTCGACAGGTGGTGGTGCCAGGGGAACACGAGCAGCTGGAGAGTCTGGTGTCCGGCCATTGCCCGCCTTAAAGGAGAATGTGAAAAGAGTAATGTTTTACTGTTAGAGACTGCAGAGAGGGTTAGTGGCGGAGCAATAACCGGGAGATATGGCAATCATGAATTGCTATTTTCTTTTCGGGTATTTCTTCTTTGTACATGTATGGCGTGATCCAGGCGTAGTTACAAGTTCTTCCCAATTCAGATCAGTGAGATTATAGTGCTAGAGCAATAGAGCTTTAGTTTATGGTTCATACTTGGTAGAGAGCTAGAGAAGAACACGGGAAGTACACCCATCATAGATTACAGGTCTTTATCTCTGCATTGTCCATCCATAATGGGAAGAATGTCAAACTAGGCCATGTAGAAAATATTTATCAATCTATATGTAGCAAAATTTTCCCCAGGACTTGAATGGTGCTTAACCTTTGTTGCTTGAGAATCTTTTCATTTACGTGGCAACCATCGAAGATCATGAAATAATCTAATAGTAATTACGTCCAGTCTTAAGTGGGAGTAACTGGTAAAATCATTGTAGATGGTGAAAATAATAGTTTTGCAACCTAAGCACTAGTCTGTGGACGCCCGCTGTTTCACACATTAATTTTTTTCTACTACTTGTTAAAGGTGGCAAACTGTGATTGATGAGCGATAAATTTAACACTATTTTTACCCGTTGACACCACCTTTACTGTTAACCAACTGAAGCTTATCATCTTCAGCCAAATTGCTAAAAAAAGGTGTGAAAAAGTGCATGTCTTTTCACTTTGTTCCTTATTGAGGGAGTTGATGCATGGCAGCTTGAGAGAGAGAGAGAGAGAGAGATATTTATTTATTTATTTATTTATATATAACCAAAGATACAGGCAAAAGCATATTTTACTATCGTTTCCTTGATATGTTCAATTTCGTGAACTTCAAACGATCTATAAATTGTCCTTTCGAGTACACAAGGAAGCAATGTACATGCATCATGCATGCTGTACCCATTGCCATTCATTTGAGCAAGGCTGCCATTTCTTGATATATAGTAAACGACGTAGTACAGTAGATGAGTTTTTTCTTGATATACTCAGGGCAACATTTTTGCACCACTTTCTACGCATAAGGTTGCCTTTCCAATTCCAGCCAAAATCATTAAAATTTTGGTCAAAGAGAGAAATTCTTGAAATTCTCATCCTCAAATTATATTTTCAATTTATGTGAGAGGATCCGAATTTTAATGCAGTAAAGTAATACACTTTTATGGTTAAATTTAATTGAAAACCTAAGTTACACTCATATGGTTAAATTTAATTAAAAACCTAAGTTACAGTTATTAAAGAATTGTAACTAAATTTTATTATTCGATCATTTTGGAGTTTCTAACCTATAATCTAGTAGACATATCTTGAGATATGTGCAAGAAATAAGTAGATCTTTGAGAGAGGCACGTTGTAAATAACTAAATATTAGATTAGAGGTGGTAGGTTTTCGTTTTCTTTTTCTTTTTTTTTTTTTTGATAATGTAGGTTTTCTTTTTCATATTTTAATGAAACTTCACAAGAATCGGCCACACCCAATATCTTGCAATGTAATTTTACTTGTTTGACTATGAAAACGTATAGCTCTCTACCTTCGTTTCTCCTTCAAATTAATGAACTTTCTACTATTTCTTTCATCCCAATATGATATATATACACTATATAAACAGTTAAAAGAAAATCCAATTTTACAAACTTGAACGTCAACATTTTTCTTACGCATATACACATAAAAGTTACTGCTCCCTGGATGAAAACACACAAATTTATTATTAAGAAAGAATTGGTTAAGAAACTTGTAGTTCAATGATATTGTCTAGCTAACATCCTTTATGAGAAAAATCAGGGTTTAAATTCACCATCTTCCATTGTTGTAACTATCAATTTATCCAAAAAAAAAAAAAAGAAGAAGGGAAAGAAAGAAAAAGTTGTATATATGATGTAATTGTAGGGCAAGGTAGTGGAGTGTGTTTGTGTTAATTAAGTTCATGGATTATGCGCCACGGTAATTTGGTATTGTTGGTTAGTCCATGTACATGTGTGCTAATGTCCAGGTCCACCATCTAGGATTGGGAGACATAAACTGTACGAGGCTGCTTGAATTTTAACCTGTCTGTAATTAGGTTAATTTCTAATACATGCAGGTGGGAATTTCCCTCAAAAGTAAAGCATGGTTCTATATACTTTTTGGAGGTTGAGCCGAGAAGTCGAGCCTAGATAGCTAAGGTTCCAATATGGTGTAAACTAAGGTGCATGTGAAGGCGTGGGATAAGGGGTACTTTAAGGTTACTTGGGAGTTGTATTAAACTTGCACATTCAGTACTTCTTTTAACAAATCTTGCATGCAGTAGCTTTGAGATTGTGGAGTATTATTAACTCATGCAGTACCTAGTAGTAGTGCTCCCACAAAGGTAGCTACAGATTCTGCTGAGTCTTTTCGATGGACCGTTGTAACTAAGATGCTAGTCATAAACCACTCAGGTTTCTTGCTTGGAAGTTCATATAAGCCAAAATCCATATAGCTTAAGATTTCAATTATGATTATTAATTTAGACAAGCGTGATAATATCGGGAATGATAGCATGATCAGTTACATATGACTCCTAAGGGATCTTATTGATAGAACAGTTTTTAATATAAGATTTCAGGAAAAATTAAGCTTTGGATGATCAATGAGCATGTTGAAATGCAAAGAGAAACCCCAAGTTTGCAATAATTAGCCAGACTTTGCTCATTCCTCCTAGGCTGTTAAATGCAATATATATGTACGTGGCTTTGAGTCATGAAAGTGAACATTTCCTGCAGAAAAAATGTAGAAGAAAATATGGTAACCAAATTAACCACCCCTTCACTAATTGAAAAATGATCTTCTCAATTTAAAATGAATCTATTATGGTTATTACAAATCTAAAATTATATCTAAATCTATAGAATAATGTTTACAAACTTTCTACCAAGATGGGTGACATATTATCATACGTTGCATTGGCAAATTAAAACTTGGTTTATAATGTATTTGTGACATATGTAGTGGTTGTAAGTGAGCTGAGTCAGTCAAGCCAAGCAATGAATCATTTAAGTTTGATTCATCAATCTAACGATCTTAAATGAGTGTTTTAGCTGATCTCGAGTAGAACTTGGTTAGGTTGGTTTGCTTTGCAGCTCTAATTCCATAATAGAGAAAGATGCTACTATTGCTGGGTAGTTTTATCATATGGTTGCCATCAAAATTGGTTATTATTAGGCTGGAAGCTGACTCCGTGAAACTCTCATAAAGCATTTTAAAAAATTCTAGAGAGAAGCCCCTAGGAATTTTCAAAAATACTTCGAGATAATCAATGGATATATACCCAAGAAGAAAGCATTGTCAAATGTTCATATATACACTATCAACTTTACTCTTTTTTTTTTTTAGAGTCTGTTTGGATACCACTTATTGTTGAAAACTGAAAACACTGTAGCAAAATAATTTTTAAATGTGTAAATAGTACCATGAGACTCAGTTTTAATAAAAATTTTGCTGAATTTTGTACTTGTGGGTCCAATGAACAGTGCACGAGACTCATTGTTTAAAATGCAAACGCGCTGAATTCCGTTTACAGCGCAATCCAAACTAACATTTAGCCTTGCTATAATAAAGTTTATGAACTTCAACTCGAACCTTTTTCTGTAGTACCATGCGACTTCCCTAATTATTCCTACAAGTCTGTCAAAGTTACCTTAAGGTTCTTTCTCAAAAAATAGAAAAGAAAGAAAGAAAGTTTACCTTAAGGTCTTCTATTCCGTTCTAAATCATTTCACCTCCCACAAAGATTGCTTTTATGTTTTCATGACAATGCACCCGACGTATTGTTTCTTACATCCCATCAATATGCTTCTTCTTATGCTAATGTTGCAGCTTTAGTTGATTCAATAATGATTCCTAGAAGAGAAGGATTCCTAGATTGCTTTTTCTTGGCACGTCGAATGCATATTTGTTGTACATTCTATACATGACAATTACCGTACATCCTCATATTGGCGAATCAAATGATATTCATGAAATAAACAAAATTTTTAATTACCATCTATGGTGATCAAATCTGCAGTTTCTGACTTTCAATTGTAGTTAAGTTAAGAGAGTTAATAGATTTTCCATCAAACTTATAATTATCTTTTGATTGATGAAACATGTTATATGATGTTGATTCTTATAATGTATGAGATGAAAACCTATTCAAGCAATATATCTTTCTATTTTAGAACCTTGTAACTCCATAAACAACACAAGGCATATCTTCCTTAATGGAGATTGATCTTATATTCAGTGGGCAACAATATTTCTTGAACCTTTTTTATATTTATTAGATGGAATTTCAACTAAACTAATAAATTTCTGGTCTAACAAAACAACTTATGACAAAGTTTCTCGTAATTTAGGACTAGATTTTCCTAACGGATTTTGATGACTTCATGTTAAAGATATGTACGTTGAGTCTTTAGCTATGCAACCATATATACATCTGATATGATAGTAGAGACATCTCTTGCATACAAGCACGTGTCTCCCAAGTACATATACAAAGATGTTTATGTGTTCCATTCACGCTTGTAGTGTAGTAAGCTGAGACACAAATAATAAGCAGATTATTATCAAGGTTGGAATATGGAGGTTATATTTGAGAATGTTTATTACCAATTTATAACAACGCTGAATGCATTCACAATAATCCTGCAAGCACTGTAACCAATGTTTTGAAAATCGCAATAAGAGAAAAAGCCTCCATGCCGCAACTGATCTCTTCAGCTTCTTTTTTAAACCACTTCATAGGATTATCAGTACAGAAATTTTCTCACAGTGCTACAACACTTTTTATTCCTCTAGTATGCACTGGTAAGACATTCACTGCAATTGTATGCTCAAAGTTGTAGGAAAGATATTATAAGCTCACCTGGATTACATTGTGCAAATAAAGTCATAGGCCAGTAGCAGATGATAGACTTTAATCTAGTTCACCATGACTCAAATTTTGCAAAGTTTAAGATATAGGCTATGTTTTTTTAATACAACACACACACACAAATGCACATGACCCTTCACTGATCTCTCTCTTTCAACTCTTGAATCTCTGTAAAGAAAACAGGTCATTTTAATGCCAGTTTCTATCAAGAAAGCTTTTCCCAGAACTACCTTAAATCGTATGTGACAAAGCCTGGCCTAATGACTCCTCCACCTAATGCTCTTCATGAGTGATAGATGACAAATTAAAGCATTGGAAAGAGTTGGGAGAATCACAATAGTGACGTTTCTCTTATTTGATACTTGGGGAAAAATGACAGCCATATATGAAATCTTGTCCAGATGGGATTCCTGTAAAAAAAAAAAAAATTACATATTGTCCAACCACCAACCAGACTTCATGGAGAGAGAGGTAAGATTTATTACATGAAAAAACTAAAGGGGTTCACATGCTATAGTCAGAAAATTACATCAACATTGTCCGTTATGATTTCTAGATAAAGAAATTTAATAGAGACAGATTGAAGAGCAAATTAAATTATATAGAGCTCTTGTTCAGCCAAAATGGACATGGATTGTTTCTGATTAGCTTAAAAAGTAAGTCCACAGAGTATTCATTTAGAGGCCGGGGGGTAAAATAGTTTCCATTTGGTTCGCCACACTGAGAAAGCACTTCAACTTACTGTTCATTTATGCCTCTAAAATTTAACAACTTGTCTCAAAACCATCATTTAAGCTCCAGCAAGAACAAACTAAATAATTAAAATATTGTTAAGTAGTTACAGTAAAAAGGTGTGTTCATTACCATCATCATCTTCCTGATCTTCATCCTCTTCTTCTTCCTATATATATATATATATATATATAATCTCATAAATCTCATAACTGTGTGGAACTCGCATACTTTGAGAGGAGAGGAAAGATGCATATATCCTATGCATGAACTTCTCTCTCCTTGGTCAGTCTTAAGCCAGAAAGGGTATTCAAGAGGATGTACTGAAGCCAGAACTGAGAAGGTAAAATTATTAAAGCACACTTCAGTTATGTCATCAACTAAACGTAAGCCAAATACTAGAATAGAATCAATTTTAACCAGATAGCTAGATGCTTAACTGAGAATAATCCTTAGATGAGATTTACTATTCCATTGTTAAGTCATATCAGATTCCACCTTTGCTATTGCGCTCAGCACCTTCATAGAATTAGAAATATTAATCTGTCCTCGATTGATGACCTCTGCCCATCTCAATTATTTTGTACGGAACTTTTAATTTAAGTTACACATCAACTCTCTCTCTCTCTCTCTTGATCTGTTGGTTTTGGTACTGCAAAATACTTGATTTGATCCACAATGGAACCCCTTGATGGAATTAACCTAAGGAAAGAAAATCTGAGTCCCAAAATCTCACAGACTAAAAACGGAGAATTTCAAGATCTCTCTCTTAAGAAAAACCCACTTCATAGAAACCCTAGCTGGACTAACAAGCTATGATTTTATCCCAATTCAACAAGAGAGAAGAATATAGGGACCTAAAATTGTGTGATAAAAAAATTATTCATATAAAGTATAAACCTAAACGAACAAATATCTATGTTCTGAAATCTAATTCTAAAATATCAGCCAGCATCATGTCCGCCAATTGAGGAGAAAAAAAACCCTAAACAGACAGATAATGAAATCAGTGCAGTGCAACATATACCTGGAATAAGTGATTTTTAGCCAATTATTTAACAAAAGTAATGTTGCATCAAGCAGTATTGAGGATCCATAATAGACTCTATATAATTTGGGACTAAGATTTGGTTGTTGTTGTTATAGCACTGCATCAAGGCTCGATAATCATGGTGCATACTACCCAAAAAAGAAAAAGAAAAATCAAGGCTCAATCACCAAAGCATCAGACATTAAAGTGCACAGAGATGAGGAAATTCTGTTACTGAAAACCCTAACAAGCCCAAATAGAAATTTCTGTCGCTGAAAGTCCTAACAATCAGAAGCACTAAAAATGGTACTTGAAAATCTCAAACAATAAACAAAACGGAGCACAACAATCAATACAGCAAAACAAGTACACAAATATACTGAAAATTGGGAAAAACCCGAGAAACCCAGATGATTTCAAAGCATGTACAAAGAAGATTACATACCTTTTCTAGGGATTGATCAAAGGGAAAAAAAAAAACCCTAATGGAGTGTAGTAAAACCAAAACCAAAGAAATGGGACATACCCAGCTAGGGTTTTTCTTTTTTCCCCCTAAGGAATTAGGGTTTCTGTCCAGTGCGGCCAGCAACAGGTGAAACTGCCGCATGATCTGATCAATCCTCAGGTATATGAAGGAAGGTTAAGATCATGCTGGCAGCTTCAACTGATAGTCGGTGCACTTCATAACAAAAATGTGCATTTTCACAGTTTTGAGTTTCCACCATTGAAACTATGTAGAAATTTTAAGGGAGAGAAAAGACCTAGCTAGTTTGCTGTTTGACACCAGTGATGGCTGTACCACAGATAGCTAGGGTTAGATGAGAAAGAAGGATGAGGAGAGGAGAGGTATAAATAGAAAGAGTGAAGAGAGGAATTAGGCAATTGAAGAGAGGGGTTTTGATTTTAATCTTATTTTTTTAAAATTATATTAAGATAAAAACAAAAAATATAAGAAGATGTAAATTAAAATAGTGGTCCCGACCGAGAGATGCAAATTGAATATTGTCACGCCAAGACAGCAAAGACTCACACCATGCAGTTTGCAGACAAGTTAGTGAGTGTTTCTATATATATTGTAACCAAGTAACAGGCAGGGGCCGGGCATTAATATAACTTTTAGGTTGGGGGGAGGGGGACCTTTAACATTCATCTCTCTCTCTCTCTCTCTCTATATCTCTCTGAGAAGGGAAATAATCAATCTATTAACCATGAGCCAAAAGGATATATGCATATATAGGGGGGCTAGGTTGGGGACCATTTTGCTTCCTCATAGGTGTTTCATAAGTAACATTGCATTAAAGAAGAAAGAAGGAAAGCATCTCAACCCCAGAAAGAAAATCATGGCCAAACCAAAACAATCTTTCTTTGTTGATTGTATAATCATCATGTGATGTGCATTTAATCCATTTCTATATAAGTATCTTTCCTTTCTTCATTGAGCTTATCCTTTTTTTTGCAAAATTTTCCATAATCTGAATGCTTGGCAGCCCTGCATCTCCTTATAGTTATAGTGCCAGCTGCACATACTATATCAGAAACATTTGATACCGACAATTAGGACAGTGACTTGTTTGTTATTATAAAGTTCTTGCAATTTTAAATTTATTTTATTTTATATACACTAGGTGTAATGATGGAACCAAAATATGCAAAATTATCCTCCAGAATAAAGCATTTGAAATAGAAATAAGATTTTTGAAATGCGAAAACAGTGCTTACTACTTATTTAAATCTCTGATGAGATTTGCCTAACTTTTCGAGATTTCCTTAATTTGCTGATCTCGAAAGCAATATGGAATCACTTTCTTTTCCAAACAAACTGCTTTCCTCTCTCTCTCTCTCTCAATTTTAAAATTCTCTACCTAGGAACATATTCCTTTAGTTGATAGTTGATAGTACATTCATCGAACCATACTGTTACCATCATAAGACACTTCATTATATGTGAACTGCAGTGGGCCAATAAGGATATAACACTCACAAAGCCTTACACATCATTCGCATAAATAAATAAATAAAAAAGCCTTACACATCATAAAATGGACCTAGGACTTAGGTTCTAGCTAGGTATAGAATTAATGTCCAATATTCTCCACACATCTAAAACCCTACATGGGCCAATATATATATATATTTTGTTTTGAAAACGGCCAATATATAATTGTGAAGAAAGTATTCGTATTAAAGAGGGGTTCATAATACGTATCATATATGATCATTTTTAGGGTATGTTTGATAACTGTATTTTCCATTTATTTTCTGTTTTCAAAAACAATTTTCTATTTTTAAGACTAAAAAACTTGTTTGGCAACCCAAAATAGATAGAAAACAAAAATTGTTTTCAAAACTCAATTTGTGAAGGAAACTGAAAACAGGCAAAAGACTGTTTTCAGTTTCTAATTTTCAAAAGTCAATGAAAACATGCATTTAATTTAATAAATTTGTCTCATTTAATGAGTTAGCATTAGAGTTCAAATCTTAATAACAACATATTTTACTATTTTATATTTTTTTCTTCAAAAAACTATCTTTTTAATTTCAACTAACCAAACATGTTTTTGATTTCAAAAATACAAGAAAATTGTTTTTTCTTTATATCCACAAAAACAAGTTTTTGAAAATAGAAAACAAAAACTGTTACCAAACATAACCAAACTCTCTTTCTCTCTCAAGCACAACAATTAACAAATGAAATTCTCCTAGTTTTGTTGTTATGAAATTCCCCAAAAACATGTATTAGATGGTAGTTTTGTAATTGTAATTGCTGCCTTTATTGATCTCATTCAGTTGCCCTATTTTGTTTTGTTGCTTGTTTTCATTTCTTTTGTCGTTGTGTTAGCTGTTGTCATAGTTTGTACACTTGTTTTATTTTAGTTTGAAAAAGTATGTTGTAGTATTCCACAAATACAGTTCTAAGGCAATATAAAATACTCTTTACCTTTTTTCCCCCACTCTTGATGTTACTCTAAATCATACACATGAAATCTTGAGTATAATAAAATGGGACCACATGTAACAAAGATCATAGTTTTGTACTTTATTTATTTATTTTTTGTGTATATTAATTCTTAAGTTATAGTCACCTTGCTTACTATGATTTTCAATTAGGAGACATCATGTGCTATAGATATTAGGCATTACAAATCTTTGTTTTTTTTGGACTTCAGGCATTACAAATCTTGTATATTATTTGATTCAATTTGACATGATTGCTAAGTCTCATGTCACGCAATTAAAAAATCACATCATTCTAGCTGAAGGAATATTACATAAAGAGCACACAATGGGTAGATCACATATTACACCATATAACTAGCATCAAGTTTGATGAGAAAGTACACTAAGTATCCCCAATATTTAGTTAACTAGGGGTCTAAACAAAAATTTTCAATTGGTATAGGAGCCTAAGTACACTTAGTATCCTTAGCCCATGTTTTTATGAGAGGTGCTACGTCTACAACATTTTCAAAACAAATTTTAGTCGGCAGGTTGTTACAGGTTTTAAATTTGAATCTACAACTGAAATTATTTCCTCCTCACTTTGATGAGAACAATTGTACATATTAAAAAGTTTGTACGAGTGTTCTCTAAATCACTAAACGAGAGACTCTAATATTTTGTGGAAAATGGTTGGACTAAATCTTTTTTTTAAGAGA
Source organism: Quercus aquifolioides (assembly GCA_019022515.1). Classification (NCBI taxonomy): domain Eukaryota; kingdom Viridiplantae; phylum Streptophyta; class Magnoliopsida; order Fagales; family Fagaceae; genus Quercus; species Quercus aquifolioides. The sequence goes on along the minus strand of CM032334.1, from coordinate 1,169,054 downwards.
GTTTCAATCTATGGCGTCCGCTCCTAATAATAACTCTTTGTCATCAGACCAAAACACCAATTGGTTTTTGGTGTAGGCGAGGATTAAATTTCAGATCTCTTATTCCACCATAAAGGTTGGAATAAACCTAGTTACAACTAGTGTAGTTTTTTTTTTTTTGGCTATTTCATGGCAGTCTCATAAGAGGAGTTTAAGAGGATATCTATGTGTAAGATAGGTAAATGAGATTTGTGATATTTTAATGAAGAATTTAATCAAAATATTTTAGAGATAGTAACTTGAACTTTAATATTAAAAAAATGTCAAATTACATTTTAAATCCTATAGTTTAGAAGGTGTAACAAAATCAAACTCTTAGATTTCAGAAAATAACAAATTAGCGTGGGTTCCAGTTAGCTCAACTGATAAAGTCTCTGATGGTTGTATAAGAGATCTGGGGTTCAATCCCCGCCTACACCAAAAACTGATTGGTGTCTTGGTCTGATGATAAAGAGCCATCATCAGAAGCGGACGCCATAAGTTGAAACTCTCTCAAAAAAACAAAAAAAAATAACAAATTAGCTATAGATTCAAAAATAACAAATTAAATCTTAGTGTAATTAAATGAAACAACATTATGTGTGGGGTTTAATATGGGTTTAGGGTTTAGTTAACTTTTTTTGAAACTAAATGTTTTAATTTGTTATTTTTGAAATTATAAAGTTTGTTGAAATTGTTGAGTGATTGAATAATTAAAGAGAGAGAGAGAGAGAGGAAAAACTTGGAACCCAAAAAAGAATTTAAAGTGGTTTGGTATGGCAACCTGCATTTAAATAGTAGAAAGTACTTATTGGCTACATATTAAAGTGTTCTCTTTACAATGAACTCAATATAGAGCTTAGATACTTAAGATCTCTAGACTACACTAGCCAACAATAGATTTAGGCATTTTGGGTGTCTTGAATTATAACGTGACCATTTTGAAAGTGCCAAGACAAGTGTCATAGGTAGCAAACGGTCACAATTGATGATTTAAAAAAAAAAAAAAACCAAACTGCACAATTTTATTCGACTAGTCTGATTTTTTAATGTTAAGTTATTTTGATAAAAAAAAAATATCGTACTTTCTTTCAAATTTGCACTTCTATTTATGGGCTTTTAAGTTTTTGGCTTTTGAACTTGAAATAAGTAGTCAAAAGATCGACAGATGTCCTATTTTTAGTTATTTCATATATTAAAATTCATAAAAAAAAATTATATACAATAAATTTTCTAAACAATAATATTCTATTAATTTCAAATAAATTAAATATCGTCTCACATATATATATATATATATATATATATATATCAAATTTTTAATCCAAAAGTTGAACTAATAACCCAATGATTGAATCAATGAACCATCAAATCACTCCTTGATGGTTCAGTACTCCATTAAGTTTTGATAATCGTACGTCCAAAAACCTCAGCTTAACAATTAACTATACTAAGTGAGATAAATGTTACAATTAATTTATATTATGGGCTAACATTGATCCACAATGAGAAACCTGGATAAGAACTCATCAATGACTACGTAAAAGATGCAAAGAAATGAACTTTCCTTTATTTCAATCTTATGGATCGTGTTACAAAAGGTTTTTCTTAAGAACCTAGATACCCTCTGAAAACTTGAATTTGTGTAAAAACACAAGAACTGTTTAGACCCCCAAATTAAAATTTATAACTCGATTGATTTTACTCTAACTTAAACTAAGTGCGAAATGGAGTAAATGCGAGCAGATAAACAGTGTAATTATTCTAAATCATATTCATCAAATCACAGTAGTAAAATGAAAGCAAAAATAGTAAGGAAGAAGAATGCAAACACAAGATAACACGCCGATGTGTTATCGAAGAGGAAACTGAAGTACTCGGCGAAAAACCTCTCCGCTGCCTTCCAAGCGCTAAATCGATCCACTAGAGAATAAGTTGGAGTACACGAATAATAAAAGGCCCTCGAAGCCTAGTCTACCCCATGTACTCAAGCCCTCCAAGCTCCTGCTACCAACTGACTTCGCCAAGCCTTGTCTTCTCTAGCTCTTCGAATCACGCAATTCAGCCGGATTGCATCCGCCAAACAAATGGCTTCTTCCAATGCTTCCCAACAGCACCAAAACCTCACTTTACACTCAGAATGGGTGTGGTAAGTGTTTGAACTATCAACCTCTCAAGGATTTGAAAATAGAGAGGTAGGAGTTGAGGAAAACTACAATGGATTGTGTAGAGAATTGTGAGTATGACAATCTCTAACCCTTAAAGGTTTTGTGGCTAGAGTTTTCTTTTTGAAAAGCACTCCTCAACATATGTGGGTAATGATGATATATATAGTGTGGGTGAGGATGTAGTATAGCAGATATGACAAAATAGTAAAACAGAATGTTTTGCGGGTATCTCACAGGAAGGCCTTGCCTATGAGACACTCGCTAAAACCAGCTGTCACCATCCTGTCATGACTCTTTGCATTCCAGTCATATGCTGAGCACATGCTTCACTTCGCGGGAAGGCTACTCGCGTGCTATCCGCGAAAACATCTTTGGTCTTCAATTACCTTGAGTCTTCACACTCTCTCTCACACACACAACCCTTACAATAAAATCCAACATACAATACAGGGTACAAAAGATTGAACATAATTACAATCAAATTTAGCACGGAATTAAAGCCAACACAAAATAGTTGTAAATCACAACTTTACAATCTCTCCCTTTGGCTATTTTGTGACAAAACCTTTAAAACAGACTCTAGACTTAAACGTGAGTTGGGAACAGTGGTAAAACTCACTCACACCTAATCTAGAAGTTGTGAAGCACTTGCATGTATACGCCTGTATCCTGAAACACTCGCACACAAACAAAACTTTCATTAAACTCATGACAAGTTGAATACAAGGTACGTATATAAGTAAGTAAAATGCAATCAAGGTAATAAGCACTACATAAACAATGAAGCATAACTTGATCAAATAGGAACAGTCATTAAAGAATGACTACAATGAACATTTAGTTAGTAAATGATCATCCGAACACACGCAATGCAATTAAAAGCAATGCAAAAATCAATTGCATGTCCAACACACAACCAATGCGAAATACAAGAAGTATTTGCATCAAGAATACAAGATCCAACAAGGGCACAAGTGTGTAGTACTCAAGATAATGCAACATGATCTAAAAGTACTAAAAAAATGCTACAAAGCAAGGATATAAAAGAAAGTACTGAATATAAACTAAAAATTTTAAACCAAAGTACTTAAAAGTTTAAAAGAAAGCAATGTAAATAACCACAAGAGTTATAAAAACTATAAGGTAAAAATGAAATGAAACCACTAAACCACTAGACTACCAAAATGAACCAATAATATCTATGCTGTGCTACGCTATGCTCCCCCACAACTCCCCCTCAAAACTTTCTCCACCTTTTTAACCGGAATGGCCAAAGGAGCTAGAATTGCTTAGATTCTGAGTCGGATCCCTGCGCCATCATCATGTCCTCAATCTGTGAATATAATGCAGTAATCTGGCCTTGGATATACGCAAACTGGTCTGCGATGTGCTGCACATGGGATTCGAGCATGCCATACATCTGCTCTATCCTAGCAATAAGGTGATCAAGGCGATCAGGCCCCCGTGCTTGTGCTTGGGAAGATGGCTGTGTAGAGCCCTCCGAGGCTGAGGTAAACCTATCAATTTCTTCTTCCGTATCCCCACCTTCTTCCTCAACATTGTCCCTTGGGATTTGAAAAATGCCGGTTCTTGATCCGGTGATGTGGGCTTTGCTTCGGGTCACCGTATGAACACCAATGGGATAGTCTCTTTGTACGAAGGTAAGACCGCTTGGAATCTTCATCCTTGTCTTTGCTATGAGACCCATAATGAGACTTGGGAATGGCGTGATTGTTCTTGAGTTCCTTTTGGTGATGCTCTTTGTCAAGAGGTGGTATATGTGACCACATATGTCGATCTCCTTATGTGTGAAAAGATCATACAGGAAAATAGTTCTTGGTGCGGACAATGTTGTCAAGTTCGTCACCGAGTAGAGGTTGTGAATCATGACATAAGCCAATGTCCTCATCTCCACATTGAACAGGATGGTGTTCATTAACTTCTTCTTGAGAGAACCACCAAAAAGCTCCGCCATTGGCTCAAGAGAATCCAATCGATCATCATATTGTATGGAGATTAGTTGAGATGGTGGACGAACTTCTAAAAAATCTTGAATGGAATCCCTTGTGATAGTGAATTCTTTTTGTCATACCCAACTGTTGATGTGATCTCTGTCCACAGTGGCATTTGCGAAGAATTCCCTTATGAGTTCACGATAGACATTTCCACTTGGATTCAACAACTATGTCCAAGTTCTCTCCTTGAATATCTCAGGGATGGCAGTGTTTTCAAGGGTCTCCATTTTTACAGCCCTTTCCATGATGATTGTTGCCTTTTTGTAAAAATCATTGTAGGCCATGTCTACCTCAATGGTTTTGAAATTCTCTAAGTCCGTGCATGGACGCTTTGAAGATTTCTTGGTGGCAGAGTGCTTAGTAGGAGACATCTGCAAACACAGACACAAAGCACAAAAAGACAAGTGCAAAAACACAAAGACAAGAACACAAACTTAATTAGTACCAAGTTAGTCCATAAACTAAGCACACAGTCTTAAAAAGAACATAAGTAAAGACACAAAAACATGCAATAAGTGCTAAACATGTAACAACATATATCTAGCATGAGTGGAATGCAAAAGCATGACAAGTGCAAGTGTGTGCATCAAGTGTGCATGTGGTGTGCCTATGTGATGCATGTGCAAAGTATGACAAAGCACATTTGGGTCAAATTGTGTAAAACACACACCCAATGATCAAAACATGATAAACAAGTTCGATCATGGTAATCCCCAAAGTTTGAAACTCATTGGAGTCCAAAGCAACACCAAAATGTCATTCGGGCATTTTATCAAACACTTAATATGCACCTATAGAACTAACATGTGGGCAATGCATGAACATGAATGAAAATTGCCTAAATACATGTTAAAATTGCCACAAGGGGCCAACACAAACACAAACAAATCAAATGGGAAAAAGCCCAATCAAGAAATTTAAAAAAATTTCGCAAAAATTAAAGTTCCCAACCCTTTAAAAAAAAAAAAAAACCCCAATTCAAGTAAAACCTAGAAATTTTCTGCATAATCTAAGGAAATAAAGATAAAAGATGTTAAAAACATACCTTAAAGAAGTTTTTGAAATGATTGTACTTGTAAATTGTTGGATTTTTGAGTGAAACACAGTTTTGGGTTGGAAAGAGGCTTGAGGGAGGCGAAAAGAGGGAAAAATAGGATGTGTTTGAAAATCTGTCACATCAGCCCTATAAAACTGAAAACACGCATTTTTTGCGGGTTTTTATCTTGCGAAGTTACTCGTGTTACCATCTCACGAAGTTACTCGCGAAAAACACCTCTGAAGCACAAAACTTTTCGCGGGAAGACTTTACTCATGAGACAGTCGTGAAAATTTCTATCTGAATTTTGTGTTTTCACTATTTTGCTTTAACCCATTTTCGCGGGAAGAGTTTAGTCACGAGCTTCTCGCGAAAATGCCTCTAAAGAAGTTTTTGATGAAAAACATGCAAAATGCAATTTGAACAAAAACTCAAAACACAAAAGCATAAAAACACTTTCAAAAACATATAAAATACTCAAAAATATTTTTGGGTTTGATCGACAAACAATTGAGTATACACATCATATTCAAACGTACAATCACACAAATAAAATAAGCATTCATTGAACAAAGTCTTGTGTGTTGTGTGTGAGTATCGAATGCGGAATAGTTCTTAGTCTATAGTGAAGCTTCAATGATCAATTCAATCAAGTTATACACAACTAGTACTAAGTCAAGTGATCTATCTCCATTATAGAAATGAGCATATATGACCTCCCACAAAAATGATTACATAACTTTGAAGTTTTTTCATTTGGCTTCTTTACAATTCATAACATTTAATCATTTTTGAACAATACATCTCATTTTGAAATCGATGCCTAAAATTTGATATTTCAATTTTGAGAATAAGTCTTTGGCCTTTTGGGCACCATACATTATAATACAAGTCGCTTTCCATTTTTCCTAGTCAAATACTAATATGTGCAACAGCTTTTGTTGCTCATTATCTCTTTTCGAGATTTACATTGGTTGAGCTCTTTAAGAAAAAACATAAAAAGTGTAGGAAGATATATAGGCACAAATCTATGCATGTATCAAAACCGTCAAGACTATTAACTAATCATTCATGACAAGCTTGAAGATCGATTTACAACAATCACACATAGATGTCAAGATTTTTCCCACAAAGACAAATGTGCATACATAACAAGCTAAACTCGTAAATGCACTACGCCATTAGTACGAAGGTACTAGGCCAAACTCACATGTGATATACACAACACAAGCGATCTAACTTTTTAAAGATTTTTCAATTTTTATGGGTTTTTGAATTTTTCAACTCACTAAAAAACAAAACATGTAAAGTAAGATCAACAAAAATAGCAAGTACAAAACAAACTTGAAAAGAAACAAGCTAAAATAGGAAACATAAGCAAACAACCAATTCAATGTTACACCATATAGGAAGAATTGATGCATGGACATGGTCTAATGCTTATGCATGTGTACCATTCTTTACCCACACGGCACGTGCGTTTGGGGTGATATCCCTAAAGGATTGGGTACTAGAGCTGTGATTCTCAAACCTTTGGCTGAAGCTTGCCAAACAAGAGGTGATGGTGTCTATTATCTTTATCACATCACCAAAACCTGAATCAACTTCTTTTCCTTTTGATTGCTTGGCGTTCCAATTCCCCTTTCCTTGTCCTCTTAGCCTTTAAGAATCCGCTTTCTTTAAAGCGTGAAGATTATAGTAGTTAGGTCTTGTGTGTCCTTGAACTCCACAATGGTGGCAGAAGTGTTGAACTTGAGGACCTCTTTGAGACTTTGGGAAAGACTTCCCTTTAGCCTTGGGTTTAGCCACAAATGGACTTTGGGGTTTTGTTAAAACCTTTTGAGCAGTTCCATTTGGCTTCTCCTCCACTTTTACATTCTCAACAGTTGGAGTTGCTACCATTGGTTCCTTAGCCTTAACAAATTCCATTTCCTTGGACACATTGTCACTTGAACTACTCCCTCCGAATATCCTAAGCCACTTTTGTCGAAAAAAGGCTTTTGATGTGCAAGCACTTCGTCAAGCTTCTTGGAAAACTCACTCCACTTTGGCATTAGTTTGAATCACTTCAAGCTCCAGAAACTTGATCTTAGAGTAGGCTTCAATTAGTTCTCCATTCAGCGCCTCAACTTCACACTTCGTTTCTTTATACCTCATGAGTATGCTCTTGTAGTCTTGCTCAGCTCTCTTCATTTTCCTGATGGCTGCTTTAGCCACTCTAGCATACTCTCCGGACTTCTCTAGAAGAGAGTTATAAGTTTCCTACAATCCGTTTGTTCCTTCATAGACACATTCTTCGCCTTCATCATCGGATTCCTCCCCAACTCCCATTGACTCCACTTCGGTGTGCTCACCGAGCTCTTCCACTAGTGCATTCAAATCTTCTGAAGAGTCCACGGGTCCAATGGTCATAAATGCAGAGTAGTTTCCTTCTTCGTCACAGCTTTCTTTCGAGTCAAAATTTGAACCATCTGAGTCACTAAGGGTAGTTGCAAAGACTTTACTCTTTGCTTTCAAATATGTAGGGCATTCTTTCTTCACATGTCCATGTCCTTTGCACTCAAAGCACGTGACCATTTTAGATGGCGAAGACTCTCTTGAATCCTTCTTCTTGAAGTCTTTCTTGTCCTTCTTGAACTTTGAGAGTTTGTCCTTCTCAAAAGACTTTACATCTCTCTTGAACTTTAGGAACTTATAGAAGTTCTTGGCAAGGTATGCCACATCCTTTTCAACCTCATCCTCATCCGAGGAGTCTTGAGCATCCAATCTCTCATTGATTGTCTTAAGAGCAAGAGATTTGCTCTTCCTTTGAGATGGTAGAGACAGCTCATAGGTTTGAAGAGAACTGATGAGTTTTTGAATTTTACTCTCATCTAGGTCTTTGCTCTCTTCGATGGCAGTGACCTTTGCACGGAAACTCTCCGGCAATGATCGTAGAATCTTCCTCACAATCTTGGAGTCCTCCGTCTTTTCTCCCAAGTTGAATTTCCCAATTACCACTTCATTTAGCTTCCCATAAAATGAGTCGAATGACTCGTCTTCACTCATTTTCAGCTCCTCAAAGCGTGTGGTAAGCATTTGCAACTTGGTGTCCTTCACCTTCTTTATGCCTTAATAGGTTGTCTCCAAGATTTGCCATGCCTCCTTGGCAATTGTGACATAAGAGATCTTGTGAAATTCATTAGGAGAAACACCACAAAAAATAGCATTTAAAGCCTTGCTATTAGCATTAGCTGCCACAAGTGCTGCCTTATCCCATTCAGATTTGGCGGCCTCCGGCCTAGTCCATCCTATCTCGACAGCGTCCTAAAGAGTATCATCGATAGAACAGAGGAATGTCCTCATACGGACTTTCCAAAATGCATAATTGCTCCCATCAAAGTATGGAGGAGCATTGAGCGATTGAGATCAATCCATCTATAAAAAAAAAAGGGTCTAGGATCACACTTAGGTAATGAAACCACAGCAAGTGTACCCGCTCTGATACCAATTGAAAGCTCAAATTTGTGTAAAAATACAAGAGTTATTTAGACCCCCAAATTAAAATTTACTGCTCGATTGATTTTAGTCTAACTTAAACTAAGTGTGGAATAGAGTAAATGCAAGTGGATAAAAAATGTAACTACTCTAAGCCATATTTATCAAATCATAGCAGTAAAATGAAAGCTAAAAGAGTAGGGAAGAATAATGCAAACACAAGATAACACACCGATGTGTTATCTAAGAGAAAACCGAAGTACTTGGCGAAAAACCTCTCTGCCGCCCTCAAGCGGTAAATCGATCCACTAGAGAATAAGTTGGAGTACACGAATAACAAAAGACCCTCCAAGCCTAGTCTACCCCATGTACTCGAACCTTCCAAGCTCCTGCTACCAACTGACTTCACCAAGCCTTATCTTCTCTAACTCTCCGGATCACGCAATTCAGCCCGATTGCATCCGCCAAAAAAATGGCTTCTTCCAATACTTTCCAGCAGCACCAAAACCTCACTTTACACTCAGAATGGGTGTGGTAAGTGTTTAGGCTATCAACCTCTCAAGAATTTGGAAATGGAGAGGTAGAAGTTGAGGAAAACCACAATGGATTGTGTAAAGAATTGTAGGTATAACAATCTCTAACTCTCAAAGGTTTTGTGGCTAGGGTTTTCTCTCTGGAAAGCACTCCTCAACATATGTGGGCAATGATGGTATATATAGTGTGGGTGAGGATGTAGTGGAGCAGATATGACAAAATAGCAAAACAGAATGTTTCGCGGGTATCTAGCGGGAAGGCCTTACCCGCGAGACACTTCGCGGGAAGGCTACTCGCGAGCTACCCGCGAAAACATCTTTGGTCTTCAATTGCCTTGAGTCTTCACACTTTATCTCACACACATAACCCTTAAAATAAAATTCCACATACAATACATGGTACAAAAGATTGAACATAATTATAATCAAATTTGGCATAGAATTAAAGTCAACACAAAATAGTTGTAAATCACAACTTTACACCCTCCTTTCCTTTTTTTTGCTCTCCCCTTTCTAGTTTAATCTTACTCTCTTGTATATTCTGTGTCGTTTCTCTTCTATCTTTTTTCTTCTTTATATCTGATCTATCTCCTTTTTTGTTTTTTTTTCCCCTTGTCCACCTGGATAACTTCTGGCCTTATGGGGGTTCTTTTTTCCTTGTTATTCATCATGAATGGAGACTTTTAGGGCTTCTTCTTACTATTCAGGCATCCACCTGGATAACTTTTTGTCTTATCGGGCTTTTTGTTCCTTGTTGTTCATTATGAATGGAGACTTCTAGGGCTTCTTTTTACTGTTCAGACTTGTCCTTTTGCATTAAATGTGGTGGTGCTAGGCAAATGGCCTTTATTAATTCAGAGGTTACTGTGGAATCATTAGGAAGCTTTAGAAAGCTTCCTCAGAGAAGTTTGACCTCTCTGGGATTTTACCTCGGAAGCTCAAATAGGCTTTGGACGTGACCTCGATATTTGGGCCTAAGAAAGCGTTACGCCTGATCAATAGTTCGAGGTTTGATATTTATCATGAATGGAGACTTCTAGGGCTTCTTTTTACTGTTCAGACTTGTCCTTTTGCATTAAATGTGGTGGTGCTAGGCAGATGGCCTTTATTAATGCAGAGGTTACTGTGAAATCATTAAGAAGCTTCAGAAAGCTTCCTCGGAGAAGTTTGCCCTCTCTAGGATTTTACCTCGGAAGCTCAGATAGGCTTTGGATGTGACCTCGGTATTTGGGCTTGGGGGAGCATTACACCTGATCAATAGTCTGAGGTTTGATATTCATGGAAGGGCTCATTGTCAAGATGGGCCAGTCAATGTTGGGCTTGTTTCCACTATTTGGGCTAATGTTAAATGGGCCCAATATCCATCTCACTACACTTAATATCCATCCCACTACAATATCTATGGACAAAACATGTCACCATATCCGACTTGTTTTTTCCTTTTATCCTCAATTTGGTTCAAGTAGCATTTTGGTCAAGTTTGCATTCTATATATTCATGCTCTTTTATATATATATATATATATATATATATAGAGAGAGAGAGAGAGAGAGAGAGAGAGAGTTATATATATGCACATACGTAAGGGTTGGGTTTGCGTACATTGATTTAGTGTACTAGACATAATAAAGATATGACACATGTCTAAAAAAACCACGTGTCAATTTCATATCTTTTCCAACGTGGAAGTTTTTTCCAACAGATATTACTAAATAGAATCATTCTCTCCCTTTGTAGAATCACTCACTCATAAAATAAATAATAAATGAAATAAACTTTTGTACATGGTTTATCAAATAAATTACATATTATAATAATTGTTTGCCCGCACAAAACCATGACACATCCTTTTCTTACAACAACAAAGTCAAAAAAATATATACAAACATGGATTTATATACTTCTATTATTTATTTTACGGATGAATTAGTAAATTTCATTTCCAAAGCAAACCAAAACAGATATACAAAGAAGCAACCAGCTGCAAAGTTAGGCAAACCTAACCCTTCAATTCAAAACACTCAGCAAAGTCTCGCCTATACAAGCCAACTATATCATTTGATGAAGGTGCTCCTTTGTTTTGACTCGACCACCATATTTGTGATTATTTTAATTTCCACGTATCAATATAACTACAAGTGTATCAATGTGATTGCCAATGTATCGATGATCTTTCTTAGGGGTTGAAGATCTATATCTTGAGATATTATTTTATGATTTGACTTCATTTTTAAAAGGACGTGATTCGATAATGTGTCAATAGAGAGGATTTTTTATCCATCGATGCTAATACTAATGAATTATACTACGTCAATTATCGAGGAAAGAGAGTGATTTTTTTGTTGTTGAAATAAACTAATATGAAAAAGGATGGTTACAAGCATACGAATTACTTGCATTAACAAGAGAGCAAGAGAGAAGTCTATGTCAAATGGTTTGTTATATGAGTTGAGTGTGTCCTCGAAAAATGAGACTCTATTTATACTTAGATCTTTAACGATTACGAACAGTTATCAATAGTTTATCATTATCGTATGACATTCCTTTTTTTGCAATTCAATGACACTTATCTTGATTTAGGCATTGCTTGAAATTTGGTAACTTCCATCATTGCTTTATCGACACATCTAAATTGTGTTTCCATAGCTTACAAATGTCCACACTCATATAGCACGATTTGTGTACAGATGGCGAATTAGGAATTTTTAATCACTTACCCAACACATCATCGACCCTAACATTTCTCTATATGCAATTATGCATGGCTGCCGAAGTAATCTTGCAGATAGTAACCTTAAACCTTCTTCCTTTAAGAGCAAGAATGCCCCCATTGCATTGACTTATTCGTTTATTTCCGATCGTTCCCTCAATTATTTATCATATAAGTTTTGCATGACAATCTTTTTCCAGCCCATCCAGTGAAGTGACAAATCTACAGGATTCTTCCTTAATTTACGTTCAAGTGATATTCGAGTTAAATTATTAAAGTGTTTGTTTAGCAAAAACAAAAATTTTATATTCCTCTAATCCCATATACAAGACTACAACATATTGATCCTTTATTTATTTATTATGGAGCAATTTGATCGTATACCTTTTTTTGTGAGGAGGAGAAATTCTACATCAAATATGATAAAGTTTGCACTTAGGAGTCAGGACCCCTTTGTTTTTTTTTTTTTTGACAGATTACTTAGTTAGTACGGTTCCGATTGTATCATATCTATGATCCTGCTTGAGATGCATCAAAAGTATTTTCATGAATCATACGGTTCTATGTACTATATTGTGCCAGAAGGCTAGATTCCAGAGCGTTCGGATTAAGTTTTTTAGAGGCTACTTTACCTCAAATTCCAAGCACAACCTATATATAGTGTACAAGCTAAGGCAAGCTCTCAACTTTTATATTTGGCAGAGCTGAGCTCTTAACATAAAACATTTTACAAATATGCTATGGAGTTTATGTGGCTCAGCTAATCAAAAATTGTGGATATTGCTCTTAATGGCAAGGCGGCCTGAGTGACTGAACCATTGAGCCAAGTGTATATATAGTTCGTAGGTGATGTAGGTGACTCATGCTTGCAATATTAAGAATGTGGTCCTAATCCTATCGATCGCAGCGCAGAAGCATGCTCAAGTTGTTCAGTTTTTCTAGCTAGACCACTGAGTGAGATGGGGCATTCCACAAGTACAAACAAGAGGGAGAAAAGATGAGAACATCTCTAATATTGTTCAACTGGGAATCCCATATATTCCATGCGAATTCACGACATCACCACTGCCTAAAGCAGTACCATGGAATTGGATTGAGGACAATGTCACAATGAGTAAGGGTTACTAGACTGGTTGTGCATGAGGTGAAAACTAATATACTCCATAGTAATATTAGGCACACAACTGTATTTCACTACTCATTGCAGTTTTCAATTGTGATTGAAATAATGTATTTGTCACATAAATTCGTCATTGATATTATTTTTATTATAAATCAATCACAAAATATCATATTAATAATAAAGAAAAAAACAAAATGATTAGTTACAGAGAATCACTTACAATGTTTATTTACACTTTACCCTCCAAATTATGAAGTTTACAATCATTATCCAAGTTGTAACAAAATATAAAAATTTCAACCCATAGTCCTAATTAACAGCTAAAATTAACGATTACGCGCAACAGTCAATTTTTCATTTTGTCTTTCCATATAATTAATGTACTAAATTTTTTATGATCTGATTTTTACCTGATTGTTAATTTGAACAGTCCATCAAGCTGTGCAGTGTGGTTTATAAAGTTTGTTACAATCGAAATGATGATACCAAGTTTCCTAGTTTGGAAGGTGTATAACCCTAAAGTTGTGTCCCTCTTTTTTTTCTAATTTAAATAGCCTTTCTGGCCCAAAACTGCAAGGTTAACAATAAAATGCAGACGTTTCTTCATCTTCATCCTTAATAAAGATATGGAGTTTTCGTTTGGTTGACTTTATAAACAAATGGGGGAGAAATGATGGTAATGTCATCTGGAAAAGGACAGTGCAAAACAGTAATCATAGAAACTAACAAACACATGGCAAATAATCGAATCCAGTGGCTCTGCACTGTGGTAACATGATGTCAACACGCGTGTAGGCAGCCACGTGAGAATTTTCACAAAGGGTTTGGGTTTGGGGCTCACTGTTCTGTTCTGCTACATACACTTTTTTTTTCCTCCGTTGTGTCCTACTCCTACAGGTTAAGGTACAGGGCCACTAGCAAAGTGGGCATGGCAAGAAGGATATTATTAGAGAGAGAAGGTGTTTAAGACTTAGGCCTGGGTGTGTTTCTTAAAAACCCTATCCATCTACTTCTAGCCTTAGATTATTATATTACTGAATTTGGAAATAAAGTACCAGTGTAGTAGGGTGGTCCCTAATTATTACACTGCTACCACTGCGTGTACTGTGTGCTTTGAGGAGGCAAAATATATATATATTTACTCTCTCTCTCTCTCTCTTTCTCCTCAAGCGTCACATTAGATAGTCACATAAAAGGCAACACAAGGGCGAATAAAGCAGCTGAGCACCCCCATTTAACAATTCAACTTAATTAGTCTTTAGCTCTCGAAGAGTGTAATTGGGTTTCATGCAACTCTCTCATTGTCCACTTACTCTCTTTGAATAGTTTATAGGGTTTGAAGGAAAAGTTTACTACCTTTTTCTTTTTGGTATAAGAGGGTTAATTATTATTAACACACACCTACACCTGCTGCATCATGTGGGATCACACCAAGTCAAAACAATACACAAGTTGAACGACACTTTTTTAAACCCTAAGTTTTTAACTTTTTAAGAATAGCCCCGTGTTGCTTCTGCTTCTTTTCATGACACAGGTTGACCAGCCATGTTACTTTCATTTCTTTCATTAAACAGAGAATCTGCACACTGATTGTTGCCATAATCTTAAGTAAAGATATCAATGGTTGTCTTTCTTCTCCGCATGTACCATTAAGCACTAAACCTATTAAGTATTAACAGTGAGCAACTTCTAGCAGATTTACCCTCGGAATAAATTTTTTTTTTTTTTTGGGAAGAAAGAAAATGTTCTATATTGAAGTTAAAAAATTAAGCTCTTGTTCATCTTGGAATTGATCTATTTTATAAATCATGTTAATTATTAAATCTAAAAATATATTTAGTAATACATCATTAAATGATGGGTCTACATACTCTTAAATCCAAGAGCAAAATAGAGAAGATCGTATTCCCACGGTTCCATAAAATCTTTTGACAAATGCTACAATAGCATGTCAACTGTTAACAACAATTTTACTTATTCTTTTTTTTTTGAGGCCCCAACAATTTTACTTATTCGAAAGGGTTAAACTTAAGTACAATTCTTTAAGTAAAACATATTAAATTCTCAGTTAAATTCAAACACACAACTACATTTAATTTAACTGACCTTAGAAAATATACAATATTTTGTTTATTGATCAATGCAAGCAATTATGCATTTAAATTTAATTGGAAAACCTAATTTACTACACTAAAGGAACTGCCTGACTGCTTGCCTTTTTTCCATTCTAGAAATGGTTTCTGAAAACATTTCGGCAATAGTACATATTGATATTAGTTCTAAGGTAAAACTTAAGCACAATACTTTTAAGTGTAATACATTAAGTTCCTCAATTGAATTCAAATACTTGGTTGTTTTGAATATAGTTTCCTTGAAAAAGATAATACGATGTGTATTTTATTGGTCAATACAACCAAGTATTTGAATTCAATCGAAGATACTATATCTAAGCCTTTGGTTCCGAGTTTTTTTTTTTTTTTTAGTAAGTATATTGGTTCTGATACTCTAGACCATCAGCGGCATTCACCGCCCCTCAAGGTCACGTAATGGTACGATTTTATTTTATTCCATTTCTATGGTAACACCCAATCCATTATTTGATCAGTCGCAAATCACAATCAGCTGTTGTAAGGAAAATAAAAAATGCTGAAATAAGGTGCAAGGGGGTTGAATGATTCACCATTGACTGTCCAATATAAAATTCAGATTGATAACTAAGGTAATATTACATTGATGAAAATTCCATGGTAAATTGGTAATTCAATCTACTTGCAATAGATTAAGCATCAGAAGTTCAAAATGAAAACTTCAACTGAATATGAATATATATCCAGATGAAATTACTTAAACAAAGAGGATAATGTTCATTCAGACATCCAGAGAACAATCCAGTCTAAACATCGATGTAATCAAAAGTAAATTCCAAACTGCCAAATCAAAATTGGAGTTACTTTTTATAAATTAATAAAGGTCTACTTACATTTGGGAAAGTTACAAGGACGCTTAAGAATTGCACAACCCAAAAACAGAACTACCTACAAAATTTACAGATCTCAATCAGAATGCATATTACTAACCCAACAAAGAGAGGAAAATGGGTTACAGATAATTGATGTCCCGAATGTACCTAAACCTCAGATGTTACTGATACAGAAACATAACTCACTGTGGCTGCTAAACTAACCAGTGAAACTACAATAATTATTGGGCAAATCTAAATATTTGATCCCAAGATTTATAAATAAAAATATAAGAATAAGACATCCTAGTCACTAGTGCTACAAAACTTAAAAAGTGTGAGAGAGATTATTACCCAAGGCAAAGCTACTTCTGTTCCTAACATCTTGAACCGGTAACATTGCTAGTGCGTGCAAGCAACATTTCATAGAGTTCTTCAGCTTTAGGACGGTTTTTTGGATTTTCCTCAGTACACCGGCGGAATAAATCAACAAGGAAGCTCAATGTTTCTAATTCAGCCTCTGATTCCACCAGCTCAGCACCAGATTGAGCCATTGCTGGCTCACTGATTGAGCTTAAAGCCTCCAGCTCATCTGTCAATTGTGGTCGCTTGCTCATCTGTTTATATCAGAGGCAACAAACTGATTAGATTACAGGGTAGAAACCTAGTTTCAACCTAATATGAACAGCATATCAAGATAAATGTAACATTAATGCCTCAGGTTCACTTCTATTAAGTGAATAGTATCGAGAATATGTCAAAAAGGAACTCTCATGCCGAAACTGAAAATACTGGCATTCCAGTTACAGGGAAATTATCTCTCGGTTATTGTTATTAACATAAAATATTATGATACAAACCAATCCTATAAGAAACAGAATCCATTTGCTAGCACGA
This sequence comes from Quercus aquifolioides, assembly GCA_019022515.1. NCBI lineage: Eukaryota > Viridiplantae > Streptophyta > Magnoliopsida > Fagales > Fagaceae > Quercus > Quercus aquifolioides. The sequence continues at coordinate 1,152,118 of CM032334.1, read as the reverse complement.
AAGATCTCTCATGCCTGGATTCTGTTACTCTGAGCTCACCTAATCTTCAACTTTTCAAAAATTTCTAGTTTTTTTGTTTTTGTTTGTGCGGTGGGGTTGTTGGTGGGGGGGGGGGGGGGGGGGGAGGGTGTGGGACACACACACACAGTCACAGAGACAGAGACAGAGAACCATACCTGAAGGAGATCATATATATGTGAGTCAGAAAATCCAAGATACGGGACTTGCAAAGTTAATAATTCCAAAAGCACGCAGCCAAATGACCAAATATCAACTTCCTGTAACCAAATAAATAAGAGTTTTACAGTAAAAAACACATCACATGAAGGATAAGAAGTAGCAAGTGCATAATAGCCGTGAACCCCCAAAACCCTAAGTTTACACACACACACACACACACACCCAATGGATTTTAAAACCACAACCTTACCCTCCACCCTTTCCTATGGGGGAGGAGGAGGTTCTGTTTGGGCGCCCAAAGAAAGTTACCATCCTTGAGTTGAACAAAGAGAATTTTTACACAAACACCTGGTACGGGTCCATCAGATATCACCACTTTGTAGAGGTCATCGGCTGATTATATGCTACTTTGATGCCTCTCCCATATTCCTTAACTCTAGATGATGGAAATGTTTTTCTTTTTTTCTTTTTTTTTTCCTCTTCGACAAGGAAATGTATATCTTCATACATGCATAATTCCTTTTTCCCTCCATTGCATTCAATCTTCTATCCTAAATACATTTTATTTTCCCTCAGTAAACCTTTGGCAAGTTCACAAAATTTCAGGGTTGCAGACAATTTCTGCAACGTAAGAGATGAACATTTGTACCAAACATGCATAATTCCTTTTTCCCCCATTGCATTAGATCCTAAATACATTTTATTTTTCCCTCAGTAAACCTTTGGAAAATTCACAAGATTTCAGTGTTGCAGACAATTTCTGCAACATAAGAGATGAACATTTGTACCAAACATATCAGCTTGGACAGAGACATATGCAAGTTTATGTATATGACAACACTGCTTGTAATGGCAATGCATTACAGAATTAAGAATAATCATAAATATCAGATGCTCTGAACCATTAGTCAAAGATTCTAACTGATTGGAGAAAGAACTTACCAGTCCATATGTGTTGCGTTCATGCATTGCCCGCAGAACCTCTGGAGCCATCCAACGAGGTGTTCCAACACAAACATCAGGAGGAGGTACTCCAATATGAGCAAGGCAACAGGTATGTAAGAGAGAGCGAAGAGGCACTGCTCTATCAAAATCACAGAGCTTCACAACTGGCATTCCATCAGCTCTCTTCCTATCCAAATCAATCAAAATGTTTTCACTTTTTATGTCACGATGAATAATGTGTTTCGAATGCAGCTCTGCCAATGCACAAGCAACATCTCTAGCGATGCACAATGTCAACTCCACTGGGACATGCTTCTCGCCAGCTTTTGATAGCTTCTCTACATAACTCTGTTACATAATGGGTAAGACAATCACTAAGACACAAATAAAAACTGATCAAGGAAAGGTAAGCAAGCTTGATAAACTAACCAAAATTACCTTTAAAGATCCCCCTTCTATATACTCTAAGAAAATTGCAGACGTTAATATACGACGCTCCGGATTTCCTTCCACTGAAGAAACCCACTTAGAAGATATTTGATGTCCATACATTTCTACTATGCAGGAATGTCTCAAAGCACCTAAAATTCTTACTTCCCCTAAACAACTGTACTCAAAATTACTTAATTTGTCCACTGAAGTCCCACATACTTCCAAAGTACGCACCTGCAAGATCCAACAAGATAGGCATATTAGCACTCATATTGAAGCATTTTACAATCAAGATAATGAACCATGATAAACTAACATGAACAAATAAACAAAAAACTTAATCAGCTACTAGTAACTTAAAACAAGAAAAATATAGCATTCAAACTACAAAAACTAAGCATTCATAAACTCTGCAATCAATGAATGTCTTAGAAGACCCATCACACAATCATTATCAGCAATAACTGGATGCAATATTGCAGAAAAATGGATACCACATTTTTTATTCAGTGATAATGTGAACGCGACAAGACTTTCTGAGGTACACACCTTTGCTACAGCCTCAATGGATCCGAATTTGCAACGAACAAGAGAGCTGGAACCCGCCTTCTCAATTTCATCACAACAAGATATAGACGGAAAAGAACAATCAGCACCTAATCCAGTTTCACTTGAAAGGGGAACTGGAGTCCGCCTGAGAGGAATGTATCTGTTACAAGAAGCAAATCCATAAGGGGAAAAAAATAGATACGACTCTTTGGCAGAACAATATAACAGTTTCAGAAATATGTTATTGAACCAAACATATCAGATGAGACTAAGATAACAGTAGCCTATAATACCATGATGAGTGGAAGATCAGAACATCAAAATTAGGGTCCGTTTGTTTTGACTGCAAACCAATTTCAGAAATGCTTTTCCGTAAAATGATGTGTTTGGTTGTTACGGAAAATACGGTCAAACTGAAAATATTTTCAGTGTTGACCGTAAAATAAGGGACCCAAGGCGTAAAATCATTTCAGTGTTCATTTTCACTTCAAATCATTTCCGGATCACAGACACCCAAAGAGAGAGAGAGCAAGAAGAGGGAGTGGAGATCACGCCCCAACCCCCAGATGCGCCAGCGAGATCGCGCCGGCGAGATCGTCCCGCCAAGATCGTCTCGTCGTCGATCGCAGCACCGCGCCGATCAAGCAAAGATCGAACTCAAGCACCTTCGCCTCAAGCAAAGATCGCAGCACCGCGCCGACCCACACGCCTTCGCCTTCGAACCCAGTCGCCTCTCTCTCTTCCTTCTTCCCTCAATTTGACCAGATTTGATGATTTTTTTTTTCTTTGGGTTTTGTTTCTTTTGTGTTTGTGGACTAAGAAATGATATTATATATTTATTTGGAAGCTGAGAAAATGTGAGTAACAAGTAGAAAATGGGTTTTCTAGAGCATTTTCAGCAACACAACCAAACGCTTTAAAATATTTTCCAAAGCATTTTTTGGAATGCAACCAAACACTTGAATACATTTTCCTTTCCCGAAAATAGCATTAAATATTTTCCGGAAAATATTTTACATGAACCAAACACAGCCTTAGACAAGACCTCATAAATTAATGATAGACTGAGAAACTTCCATATATTAAGGTTTACATTCAACCTGCAGCAGGACTGATCAACATGCTACATTGCAGTACATGATATGTGTTCTAAAGGATAGCCAATCCCTTCACACAAGAAATCACACTAGTCAGCAGAACAATACCGTTTCAAAGAGGAAAAGGAGGAAAGAAATGGCTAAAACATACCAAACAAAGCAGAGATCTGAATATCTTAATTAAACACTTCATGCATAAAGCCGAGCACTTCAGGGGGTTAAAAACATTAAAAAATATATAACAGAAGCCAAAAGGCCCAAAACTATAAAGCACCTTTAGGGCATTATAATGTATATGAGCTGGGCTATGAACGTAGGCTGGCCTTGATAGTTAATAAGAAGCTTGCTCAAATGAGAAACAAGCCAAGTCTTAGCCTACTTTTAATTCTTTTCATGTTAAATAAGCATAGCTCTAGTAGCCCTTGCCTCAATTCATAGACGACAAACATAAGGGGAAGTATCACTCTGGATCTATAATTTATTCTTATCTGGAAATGTAGAATACAGAGGAAAACAGTCACTCTAATTTTTGAACAGTCTTATAAATACAAATGTTACTCACATCAGCAAAGGGCTGACACATATTTAAAATGGCTTCTTTTCATAAAGGATAATTGTTATTAGCTACAAGCAAAGGCACCGCACTTCTACTTGGGCTTGTTTAAGTTCAGATGCCACAGTGAAGATGCTTGAGCCAAGCTTTAGCAAGCTTCTTATAGCATCAGAAGTTGAGATCAACCTAAAACATGGCTTAAATCCAACTGTGCCAAGTGTGAGCAGTCAAATACTCACCATGGTTTTCTATGGTTTAACATAAGCATCACCCATTAAAAAGAAAAATCTAAAGGTGCTGACCTGTAAAAATATTCCGAGTCTGTCTCTTCTCTTATATCATGTGGACGACATGCATCAACAACCATGCGAACCCAAGAATCACCCCTCTTGATGGGAACAACATTCCAGGCATGTGGCATGAAATCCAGGTAACCCCTGACAAGCTCACAAGGTACAGGAGGCTCCATCTGGTCACATAAATACTGGAGAAAACGATATTTCATCAGATCACAATAATAACTAGAAGGAAAAGGAAAAACAATAAACACATCCAAAACACATAGATCTTGAAACATAAACACAGTAGAAGAATCACCTTCATAAGTAATGCTCTATGTCTGCACACACCAAACTGCAGGGCCCCTATAGGAACTATTACAGAATTTCTTCTTACTTTAATAGAGCTGATGGATTTCTCACAGAGATCAGAAAAAATAATATCTTCAACAGTGTCCACAACTGCCTTGTTGGTTGTACCAATACTCTCTCTGTTTCCAGTTGAGCAGGTGCAAACAAAAGGCTTTTGATAGTTTGAACCAGAGACCGCTTTTCGTGTCCTTTCAACAATAGCACCTCTATCACTACCTCCAAAATGATCTGATACAAAAAGAGCAAGCAATGATGCAATCTGCAGGACATCAACAGCATCCTGATCCCTATTTCTGCTTAAACCATTTAATTGCTTGAAACGAAACACCAATGCTTGAACAGATAGTGTAATCGCATCTAACTCTTCATCCCTCTTCCTGAAGGTCAAAATAAACAATCTCAGTTGTTTACATCAAGTGAACCATTACTATATACCGACCCAGAAACCAAAAAAAGTGCAATCAATGTCTAAATCAACAAAACATTCATGTATAAAATGACCTGTCCACAAGAATGACTTCACGTGAATTAAGTTGCAAGTTTTGCTCGTAATCACTCAGTGACATGAAGGGTCGGTCACGCCCCGCATCATAGAAACCATCTGGTAGATGATCCTCAATGCTACAAAATGAGTCATTACTGTACTTGTGAGACAAATTGGAGCTATCTTCAATTGGTTTACGAGACTTGCATGGCTTAGGATTATCAAGATCCCTATCACAATGCCTTTTTGACTTGGAGATACTTTTCAATGTTTCTGAAGACGAACCTTCATCTTCCTCACCAGCCCCATTCTGTGTGGAGATCAGAGATAAGTCAGGTTCACAGCATTCATCTTCACCCCCTTTTCTTTTTGAAGCAGAGTCACCAAACCCCTTTCTGGAACCAATTTCATTATCCTCGGCCACACTAGGCAAATTTTCACTTTCAGCTTCTCCAGAAACAATTTGCTTATCATCATCATCATCATCCACACCTACAATGTCTGAGGCACCTTCTACACAAGTTTCAGTAGCAGGGACATTGAGGTTGCTGGATTTGATGTTTTCTTCTGCTTTCATAGTTAACACCTTGTCACAATCTATACCTTTCCACTTTCTACTGTTGTTCAAGCGTTCTTGACGAGCTTTCTGCTGCAAATAATACCGTCGTTTCCATCGCTTGCCTGTCCTACGGGCTGCGAAACATCTACTGTTTGATGATGTCACAGTTAATAAGGTTGGTGATGTATGACTAGAGCCTGCACCTATGAGTCATAAGATGAAACTGGTTTCACAAATCCGAACAAAAGCATATACAAAACAAAGTATATTTATTTTAAATAAAGAAAGGAACCATCCAGATTTAATCAAATAGAACTGAGTGCACAGGCCTCACCATTACAGGAAATACTTCTCTCATTTTCCATGGTAGTGTCATACACATCCATTTCAACTGAAGAACTGATGAAATCATCATTGGATGCATCTCTACCATTCCCTTCCAAATTGCAGCTTATCCATGAAGGTATTTGACAATAGCTGAGGAGCTTATTGTACTTCAAAGATAAAGAAGAATCAGGACACAAATTAAATGCTAGGCTTCAAACATGGATACAGAATATGAATCAAAGTTAAAAACCACTGAGTTGAGATAAGTTGAGATATTCTTTTTTTGATAAGTGAGATATCCAAAATTCATGAGCATCAAACACAATGTACGTATATATGTATGTGACACAGAAACATTCCAATACATACAATATAGGGTCAGGTGTAACTCTATGTGAGGTTACACCACTCTATAACTTTTCATTGAAAAGGGTATTTTGACAATTAAATTGTTGGATTACATTATCTTCTTATACCCTACATACTTGCAAAATATCAAGATTATCGGAGATCAATAACTATCTCATCATAAGATGTTTATATTTCAAGTTTATTAACTTTAAACTTACACACAAAAAATGAGCTTGTGAATCAAATGGTAAATAACAACCGATTAACACTAAACTTGGAGTGCACGTTAGAAGCAACAAAATTACATGATCCAATAGTCAGATTTTCAGAATATTAATTCTATAAAAAATTTATGGACTAGTAGAACATTGCAAAGAGTTACACCAAGTGTAACTTGATCCTAATCCTACAAAACACACACACACATGTTCATAAGATGAGGATGACTGAATTAGAACAAAAAGATTAAAGAGTGAAAATACTAGGAAAATAAGGAATGAAGTCATCCATTTAAAAGTAGAGGTGGCTCCTACAGAGGAAAAAATGAGGGAGAGTAACTTAAAATGACATGGCCATGTGCAATGAAGACTGGTTACTACAACAGTGAAAATGAGTGGTTTAATTCAAGTTGCAGCCTGTGAAAAGAGGTCAAGTGGTCAACCGCAATAAGTTGATGAGGCCTATGATCAAAAGAACATAGATCAAAAGAATGGAAGCTAAGATTGAAAAAGAGTGGATGAGGCCTATGATTTGACTAGTGCAAAAAAAAAGTAATTAAAGGATTCAAGTAGCTGAACATAAAATTAGGATATGGGCCTATTTGAAAGAGTAGCAACCATAGAAATAAATAGAATAAAATCTTTTGCCAAACAAATTATATCTTACAACATACAAGAAACTAAAACGGCAATGAACCATAACAAGCAAAGAAATATGACATTAAGTGCCTCTGAAACTAAGTCAGTATAAGTCATCATATATAAGTACCTGGAGATTTAACTTTTGAAGGTTATGCATTGAGTCAAGTTCAAGAGACCCTATTGATGTCAGCCTATTATTTGAGAGGTCCAAGTTCTCCAGCCTTTGCAAAGCGGACAAACCCGAAGGGAGTTCCACCAATTTATTATTAGCAACTTCAAATGATATCAGGGCATTCAAATTACTTATTTCAGTGGGCAAACTCTTCATCTTATTGAATGAAAGATCTAGAAACTCCAACTTATTTAAGCAGCCAATTTCTGGAGGAAGGTATCTGCAGGAAAATTTTCACCACAACTCAGTGGGTTAAAAGCTGGTAAAGTGAGTACAGCAATACTATTTTTCTATTCGTTACTGAAATGACAATGACAAACGGTCCTCAAATACTCAAGGCTTAGAAGTTTAGAGCATTATTAATGTAATTTAATGGCTTCATCTTATGAGAACAAGCATTCTGCTAGAGATTTCATCACATGGTTCATGGTTGTGTGTGTGTGTGAGAGAGAGAGAGAGAGGTTTAATCACCTAGTTTATAACATGCTATACCATCACTATCAAGGCCAAACAATTTGGAAAGACACCAAATTAAACATAAATGAATATCCTTCAAGATGTTATGTCCTATCATGATAAGCTGTTACAGGATCTACAACAAGGATTTTCACCCTTTGGCTTCAAATTAAACATAAATGGATATCCTTTGAGGTATTACGTCCTAGCATGACAAGCTGTTATAGGATCTGCATCAAGGTTTTTCACCCAGTGGCTTCAATACATGCTCCCTATAATTTCAAATTTCTCCTCTTTTCATTTTTTTCCTGAATTTTAATAGCATTACCGTTTGTTTGTTGTGTGTCATAACAGTTCATGCACAATTAAAAAAGGACAGCCACATAACCATATTGTGCGATGAAAAGTCTAAAAATTTTTAAACAATCCAGGTAGCTCAAGCTTTGCCATTATAGAGCTCATTGAAAGTCACTCAGCAGCCTAGGCATGCATAGATCAGCCTATTTATGAGTTTGATATTACATGTACTATCCAGAATAATGACACAAAATATACTGATGTATATGTAATTGAGAGTATTCTCTTTTGCTTATTTATTATTATTCAAAAACTACTCACACACCAGAGTATGGTTTTTGAACTTGTGAGCTCACCCTCCATCCCTTGTTTACAAGAGAAGGAGATGTCATTTGGTCCAAAGGCCATTAGCAACTTTTCTACTAATTATTTATGCACAGCCTTCATTGTATCCTAGTCAATCTTGTATGATACATTATAGAAATACTCTTTCTTATCAAAACTACAGAATCTGTATAATACTGGATAATTCACTTGCAGCGGAAATCACTATATTTTGCATTCAGTTACATGATTATAAGACTAAACCAAGACACATGCTTCTTCTAGGTATTATTACATCCTCACCTAGGCCTAAAGTACACCCCTCCACGCACTAAATATATACAACACAAGCCAAATCAACTGGGGCTGGCTTCAACTACACTAATTATCTCATCAGACACAGATTCCAAATAATCTTTCCCAGTGTCAATTAGATAAAGCATAACAGCTGCTGAACAAAACAGAGTCAAATATAAATAATTCAATTCAACTAAACCAAACAAGTTACACAAATACCCCACACAAAAATTCAAAATTTTCAACTATTTTAAGTTCCATCTCAGCAGACAAGCAGAGCAGAGCAACATACACACTTACCTTATGGAAAAATGGCAAACAGAGAGCTTAGTGAGGCACTTGAGGCCAGCAATCTCGCCAAGTATCGGGAAAGCCGAAGGCCGAGGCGGCACTTTAGAAAGCTCAAGCTCCTTCAAATCCTCGAGCATATTCAGTGGCAACCCACCAAAACTGGGCGACGAGATCTTAACCTGCAAGCACTCCAATCCAACCAAGCTCCCAAACTCCGAAGGAAACAAATTAATCTCATTCCCGAAGAACTTCAACCTCTTCAGCCGCCCGAGCCCGCCCAGCGATTTCGGTATCAAATTGAACACGTTTTTGTACAAATACAAACCCTCCACGTCGTCGTTTGAGTTCTCCAGCGTCGAAACCTCGAAACTTTTCCCGGAAACATCAAGAACCGGTCCATCCTCGGCATCAGCATCGCCATCGTCAACCACTGAGGGTTTGGGGGGTTTTGAAGTTTCGGACTTTTCCGAGTTTTCGGGGGATTCGGAAGCGGGTTGGTCCGAATTGGCGAGCTGCATCGGAATTGGAGGCAAAGATGGAGCGGAGCATAAGCGAGGGATTTGTCAGAGAAGGAAACGAATCTTGTGGAATTGGCAGGAAAAATCAATGGGTTTTGGGGGGTAAAGATCTGTTTGGAAGGTAAGAAAATTAAAAAGTACAAATCATGGAAAGAAAGAATGACGGAAAATCTAAAGGGTTTTAGTCTGTAAAAGAGAGGAGCGTAGTAGTACCGCTCCTAGAAAATTAAAAAAGTTACGAAACACAGATATCGTATAAAGATTAAAGAGAGAGGGAAACCCTAGAATCTGGTCGTACCGTTTTTATTTTGGGGGTATAAATAGAATAGAATAGGAGAGAGAGAACGAATTTAAATTTATATATAAATTTTGATTTTAAAACAGTGGAGGACTGACTGATTTGACAATTTGGCCACTATTCTTTTCCTGCCTCCTTCGTGGCCACTTACCAACAAGTTTCAGCACTCTTGTAGGTAAATTTGGTCCGAGACTTTTCTATCATATGTAATAATTTGCCTGAAGTACATAATAATGTGGTTTTTACTTTGTTTTGGAAAAGAGTAAACCGATCAATGTTACATAATTACTTGTGCCAAATTTTAAAAAGCAATGATTTGGTATTAAAAATAGCACTTCAAAAAATCAATTAATTAGGACGGTTTGGTAAGAGATTCCTAATAATGTTACTTAAATTTTGTGAAGATATGTGTTATGATGTTTAAACAATAGATTTCATTGTTTGAATACCGTTATTAAACGGAGCCTTGAGCATTTTGTTGTGAAAAGCCTTATATTCGATGTTATTGTTTAGTGTTTGAAACAAAATCATGCATAGTTCAAATTTTCTTTCAAACGTGAAGGCTGGGTTTGGGTTGCTATCCGCGTCTGCATTTCCTTGGGTGGGTCCTATATACTATTCACGGGACCACAAGTACCTCTTTCAACAAATATAATTTCTAACCTGGATTCCACGACACTATTCATATATTTAAAAATTATTTTACTACAATATTTTCAGTTTTCAATTTTCAATTTTCAGCATCCAAACAGACCAAAAATGTATCAGCAAAAAAAATTAAAAGAAAAATGTTAAAGATACTACAACTTTTACTACATAGAGCTTACATATTCATGTTGCTGTGGATTTTAATAACATAAAAATGAATATTTGAAAAAAAAAATTTGATGATTGGTGACACATCGTTTTTTAGATATTATATAATAAAATTTATAGCATCCTAGCATTAGGAATATGCACAGATCTAGTTAGCCAAGTTGATGCCAATATTTTTAACTAGACTACCATTGGTGGATTCAATTTTCAAACCGATATCGATCCACCAACTTTTAAAACCTGATGGGTTGGTTAAAAATTTACATAGCTTTTTGACTGGATGGGTTGGAAATTTTATACAATATTACATTTGGTTATCTCTAATTGGGCCATAAAATACTTGACATTCAAAGGCGGAGTTAGGAATTCTTGTTTGGAGGTCAAGTTGCGACACTAATATATATTGCGACACTAATATACCAATGTTTTTAATTGGTATTACTTCTAAAAATTATTTATTTTCTCATATAAAAAAGAAAAAAAAAATATTAACCCTATATATATAGACAAATGGATCAATTCTTGGTGGTTTAGAAAAATCTTAACCTGCGAGTCAACCTGACACGCTAATTTAATGGTCATAATCACCCAACCCGCACCACTCATATAATAAATGCATGGATCAAAGCAAGTTGACATCAATAAATGAGTTAAGCAAATATATTGCATAACCTTTAAATAATGATTTTGAAAACCGAATTGAATCAGGTTAATCGAGAACAAACCACTAGTCTAGTTTTTAAAGTTAATAAAACCAAAAAAAAAAAAAAAAAATTGTTGTGAATTGTGGTCAAACTGCTTGGTTTAGTAAACTAGTCACAGGTTTACTAGTTGGACCTCATCTTCATAAGAGGAAGCAATATCCCACTACTCACCATCGAAAAGCCCAATACTCTAATTTGTTAGTCACCAATAGCTTACTATCACTAGATCTTGCTATTTTTGGAGGGGTTTGATTTGTTGAGAGAGAGAGAGAGAGAAGAAAAAGAAACTGATATTTTATATTTTTAATGGGGATGGGAATAACATCTAACCCGTTGGGGATATGGGTGTGGTTTGTGGATGGGATTTAAAATAAAAATTATAAACCTCTCTATCTGTCTCATGTAATATTAAATGAGTGGACTTTTTCTTTTTCTTTTTCTTTTGACTTTGTATTTTTGTATAGGCTAAGTATTCATATATCCTTATGAATAAAATAAAAAAATCAAATTTTAATTTTAAATATGTGTGTTGGAGGGGGTGATTTGGGGGAGGTTGACAAAGAGGAAGTAGAAAATGGGAGATATTTTGAATAGAGGGGTTGTTTTGTTCAAAAGTGGAATGTGGAGTAATTTTGGTGGCGCCCAAGTATTTTATCTCTACACCCATCAAAATTGCATTTTCCCAATTTGGGGAGAAAATGAGAGAGGAGAGAGTGTAGAAGGAAAATTATTCATCTACCCCTCTCTTCCCTCCATTGTATGTGAGATTTTTTTTAACCCACTATGAACCTTTTTTTTAATCCATTATGTATGTTTTATTTTAAATTTTTAGCCTCCACTTTAATTTTATTTTTCCCATTGTAAATTATTAAAAAAGAATTTATGTAATAGGGCATGAGAATAAATTTATACAAACTATTTTTTTATACTGTATCACTTTTCTTCTCAACCAAATAAAATAGTTTTTCATCAAATTTCCACACCCAACCAAACATGTATGAAAGAAAATTAAATATTTTCTATTTCTCACTTTTCCATCCTCCAACCGATCAAAGCCTAAAGTATATTGAACTTTTTAAAAATTATATTAGTATATTGAACTCTCTTTTTTTTTTTTTTTTTGGTCATATAAATCTGTTAAAATATTTGAAATAATTAGATAATAATTATCTAGTCATTGAAATAAATTCTGAAAATATCATCTCATCATTAGTCGATATATAATTGACCGCCTTAAATATTTTTTTAGTCAAGATTACTAATTTTTATATATTTTATTGGGTAAATTGCAAATTACATCTCTAAGGGCATTAGCATTGGGGGGTGTAAAAACCCCCCTAGTTGTTATTTTACCAACTAGAGCCTTAAAAACCCCCCACATTCGGGTATGTAAACTTAATTTTATTTTACATCATAGCTACAGTAAGTATGGGTATTTAGAACTTACTGTAGCTAGTATATATAAATAAAATAATATTATCTTCTCTCTCTTTCTCTCACTTTTTCTCTGTCTTCCTCCCCTCTCTATTCAATCCCTGGCTCTCTTCTCTCTTTCTCTCTTTTGTCTCTTCTCTAATTTTTCTCATTCACACGGTGGTTTTTTTTTTTTTTTTTTTGATAACCTCACACGGTGGGTTTTGTTGATAGAGGTAGTGGTGCGTATTGTTGATGGAGGTGGTGATGGGTTTTGTGGGTATGGTTGATGGAGGTGCTGGTGTTTGGTATGGATTGTTTTTGGGTTTACTAGTTAAATATGGTGGTTTGTGATCGTTTGCTTGGTGAATAGTGGAGGTCTTGGTTGGTAGCAGAGGAAAGAGATGAGAAACATATTTTTTGTTTAATATTATTTTATTGCGTAGTTCTATTATTTTAATCAGTTGCATGTAAAAATAAAAACTGGAATGTATGGTGTATTGTAAAGTGAGTTGGTATAATAGATAAAGCAGATTTTTAGATGGTAAAATACAACTTTTATGCAATCCCCAATGGTAATGCTCTAAAGTTTGGGAGTGTTTGAATTTTATATCCTAAAGTTTCAAAATTTAGAATTTATCCTATGAAATTTGGGGGTATTTAAATTTTACACCTTAACGTTTTAAAATTTGGATTTTATCCCTTAAAGTTAAAATCCAAATACCCCCAAACTTTAGGGAGTAAAATCTAAATACCCCTAAAAATTTAGGAGATAAAATTCAAATTCTGAAATGTTATGATGTAAAATCCAAACACCCCAAACTTTAGGGGGTAAAATTCAAATTTTAAAATTTCAGGGTGTAAAATTCAAACACCCCCAAATTTGAGGGGTGTAATTTGTAATTTACCCTTTATTTTATTATTTTCATATTAATTAATATTAAAATAATACTATGTCATCACAGTTTGACCTTTAAGTTAAACCCTAGTCCAACCTTAAAACCTTGAATCCTTTCTTTTTCTAGTTCTTTGATCAGTTTAAAACAAAATTATTTTTAAATAGAGCAGTTTTGTTTTTAAAATTGTGTTTGAAATGATTAAATCACTAAAAGGAGAAAAAAGAAGAAGAAGCAATATAACATACACCAAAATTTACATAATACTTTTCGGAACATTACTACTATATGAATTCATCACTAATATCAATCCACCACATTAGAAATTTGTTGTCAACTTTTTAGAGGTTATAGACTTACTTAAAAAAAAAAAATTGAGAAGCATGCAATTAACCAACAATATAGGGTCCCACCTCCATCTATTGGTTTGGTGGTCTAAATTTTGACTGAAGCTGACATGGCAAGATCAGAGCCGCTACTGTTCCAACCACTAAAACAGGAGAGAAAAAGAGCCTAACGAACTTCGTCTAATAGTCGATCCTGATTCCCGCCCTTTAAATTCATTTCCTCACTCTGTCCATTACATTTCAAATCTCTATCTCTATCTCTCTCTTTTTCTCTCTCTCAGACTCAGAACTCACAAATTCTGCTCCAGAGTCTTCCTCAGAAACGAAGATGATTGCAACACTCAAGTAAGTCACATAGCCGTACAGTTCTTCCTCTTCGTTTCTCTTTGATTTTTTGAACTTCATTCTAGCTAGGTATTGATCGTCACCATGATTTTCTGTTTCTGAATCATGTTTTCTCAGAGCCGAAGATCAAGGCCAGTTACAGCTCATGGAGCGCGAAGAAATCGACGACGAAGAAGATTTGTTTGAAGCGATCGACAAATGTATGATCTGCAATCTTCGCTTTTCTCTTTCATTCTCGATTTCCGAGTGCCTTTGCACTGATTTCGTGTTGTTTTACTAGAAATTCGATTTGTTCACAAACTCTGAATTATATACTCTCTCTCTCTCTCTCTCTCTCAAGCTCTGAATTATAATTTTCTGTAAAGTTCGGATGATCTCATTCTCAGTTTGGCTCTTTTTGCGTGTTGATGCCTCTAATAGTTTGGTTTCGATTTTGAATGAAATTTGCTTTGCTTTTGTGAGAATTCCAGAAGTCTGATTCACTGTGTATCGTTTTGTTTATGATGGTAGAACTTGAATTTCTAGTGCATATGAAGTTGCCTTCTCTCTGTTTGGACTAAATTTTGAGTAGCTTCACTTCAATCACCTACAAGGTTGTTCAGGAATTTGAAGTTTCCACTGGATTTACTTATTAATTTTTTTGTGTTTCTTTGCTTCTGTTATCGTATCAGATGAGCGAATTTAGCCTAATTGACGAGAACATTGAGTTCCTATTGGTTTAAGTCACTACTTATTAGTTTCCATTCAAAATCTGTGCATTTTCTGCAGTGATTGCTCAGGGAATCAATTCCGGAGACGTGAAGAAGCTTCAAGATGCAGGGATCTACACCTGCAATGGCTTAATGATGCATACAAAGAAGGTATATATCTTAATTTTATGTAAAAATCCTTTTGACGGTGAAGGTTTTGGTGCTGTTTGGTTTCTATGATCTATCTGTCTCCAATTTGCAGCACCTGACTGGAATCAAAGGCTTATCTGAGGCCAAAGTTGACAAAATCTGTGAAGCCGCTGAGAAGATTGTGGTCAGCGTTTAGATCATCCATAGTCTCTGTAATTGCTTTGATTTTTCATCAGTTTTAGCTTTGGATTCAGTGACTTTGATTGCTCCTTTGTTTCTCTATTCAGAATTATGGTTATATTACTGGAAGCGATGCTCTTCTCAAAGTAAGTTTGAATTTATTTATAATTTTTTTTGAATTGAAATTAGATCCATAAGATCTAAGCAGTTCTTTTAATTATATTTGACAGTGAGTCTAAAATCTGATTCTCATTTTTTTTCTTATAGAGAAAGGCAGTGGTCCGCATTACAACTGGAAGCCAAGCCTTAGATGAACTCCTAGGCGGTAATTCTTTGCTCTGAGATGTTCATTCTATGAATTATTGTTTTTGTGTGTAAAAATTTATCTATAATTGATTTGTGTGTAAAATTTGAAAAGGTGGAATTGAAACAATGGCGATTACTGAATCTTTTGGAGAATTTCGGTGAGAACATTGCACATTTTACGTTTATGAATTACTGTTGTTGGTTCCTATTGAAACTTGATACTGATTTGGCTTTACACAACATTTAAATTTCTATATTGTGCCACTTCTCTATTCAGGTCTGGGAAAACACAGCTTGCACATACTCTATGCGTTTCTACCCAGGTTCCTTTTCTCAGCTAGCATGTACTCTTGTACAATTGTGAATAGAGTGGCTATGCTATGTAGTGGTCCTAAAAGTAGCTCTGAGATAGTGTGATATTTTAAGTGAAAGGTGTGATATTTTGAAGAAATCGAACTTCATGTTAATGGTCTTTCAGGCATGATCTCAAACATGTTTTATAATAGAAATCAGTAATCTGTGGGACACAAAGAGGGCACTTGCACATAATGGTTTATAGACTTCAGCATGTCAAGTATGTGTGAAGTTTAATGATTTGACGCCTACATTATGTACAGCTCCTGAAGCTGCTCAATTAAAAATTAGCAATTACAGAAAATCTTGTGTTACTGCCCTTAAATTTGTGTGTAATAATAACAAACTTGATTCAATAATATTAAGCTTTGCTGATTGTGCATCCTGATGATTTGCTGATGAATTTGGCAGCTTCCTACTCACATGAGGGGAGGGAATGGAAAGGTTGCTTACATTGATACTGAGGGAACTTTGTATCCTTTTTATCTGTTTTATTTTGCTTTGACATCTGATTGGCATATTTAGTTTCTTTTCAGTAAAAATGTAACCAAGAATATCATTAAAAAAAAAAATATGTGTTTTAGTACGTTTTCTTCTTAACTATGTCAATTTTCAGCCGACCTGATCGAATTGTACCCATAGCTGAAAGATTTGGCATGGATCCAGGATCTGTCCTGGACAATGTAAGCTTCATTTATTGCATTAGATATCAACGGAAATAGGAACAGCACATATATAAGCTAACTTTGTGTTTTCTGTGAATGTGTTAGATCATTTATGCTCGTGCATATACATACGAGCATCAGTACAACCTGCTTCTTGGTTTGGCTGCAAAGATGGCTGAAGAACCATTTAGACTTCTGGTGAGTCTTACTGAGAGAACTACACTACTAATTTTGTGAGGCCTGGAGAGTTGATGTTTTCATGAATTCGTTATGTCAGATTGTGGATTCAGTGATTGCACTCTTTCGAGTGGATTTCACAGGACGAGGAGAACTTGCAGAGCGCCAGGTTAAACTTCAGAAATTCTTACAATGCCTTTGATGTTTAGAACTTTCTGTCCATATATCTATGCCATTACTCTTTAATGACACAAGTCATTTGTAAATTTGCAGCAAAAGTTGGCACAGATGCTCTCCAGATTAACAAAGATAGCTGAGGAATTTAATGTTGCCGTCTACATGACCAATCAAGGTATGCTCATTTGGTCTCTAATTATTCTTGTCTAGGCAAAGCAAGATAATATTCAATGCAAACTCAGAATAATGGAATACATGAATAAGATCTTTTCTTTTTTGAATGTGGCTAATTGAGCTCAGATTGTAAGTGGCTTGGCCCAAAATATATGCAATGAAGCATCAGCGAGAAATATTGATTTATAATATTTTTACAGTAACTCAAGTGAATTTAACATGACAATCCTGAACCGTATTGTTGGACTGTTGGTTGCAGTCATAGCTGACCCAGGAGGTGGAATGTTCATATCGGATCCAAAGAAACCAGCGGGTGGGCATGTGCTTGCTCATGCGGCTACAATAAGACTGATGTTCAGGAAAGGCAAAGGTGAACAGCGTGTCTGCAAGGTGTTTGATGCCCCAAATCTGCCCGAGGCTGAAGCTATATCCTTTTCACTAGTGCTATAATTCAACCTTTTAAATTTTCGATTGACTGAATCAACCTTCATAGAAAATCAACCCTGTAATCGTGACCTTTCTGGTCATGAGAGAGACAAGTGGAATCCCAAAAGATCAATTAAAAACTGACATCATGATAAGTGATCCTAAATCAGGAATTCCGTGTCTTCCATATCAATTGTTAAAAACTACTTTTCAGTGCCGACAAGTTTATCTTAACAGAAACACGTATTTCAGATAACACCAGGGGGCATTGCAGATGCGAAGGACTAAGCTTACGGCCCTTCTGCAGCTCTAAAAGTGGCAATATGGTGGAATATACATTTTCCTAATATCTACTTACTGTAGTTTACTTTAAAGTTGTAAATCATGAATGCTATAACCTGTTAGTCTAAAAGTGGCAATATAGTGGAATATACATTTTCCTAATATCTACTTACTGTAGTTTACTTTAAAGTTGTAAATCATGAATCAGACCAACAGGCTGTTGGTCTGATTCATGAAAGCATTGAAGAGCTTTAGCTGCCCTGGACTATGCTCCAGATACATCTTTAACTTCTTTGGTGAATATAGTAGCCATATTAAAAATCAATGGACTTCATTGTTTCTTTGCAATGGTTATTGCGTGAACAGGAAACTGACCCCATGTTCAGAAATGGATTTTATTATCATAATGAATGTGACCGTAATTATTATCATTATCACAGCCTGATTCAAGAATCGACAAAAATAGAGAAATATATCAAATAGAAATCTACCACAATATCAGTCTTAAAGAGCAATCATATTATTTCTTGTATCAAACATGAGATCCTGGCTTAGTTTGACATTACGCAACACGTACAGCAGCATAAAATCATGTCTTAGTTTTGGTAGTACTAAAAAGGATATAAAGCTAAGCACCCATTAAAATGCTTTCAAGCCATCCAGGATGAGAGTAGTATGATGAGGAAAAGAGATCAAAAGCAAGGCCCAATAATAATGACAGCCATGCCGTAAAAGGAAACTATAACGATATCAGTAGTTAGATGACCAGTTGGCAGCACTTCCAACTCTTGGCATGCCGACAGTTTCCCTCTTTGACTCTTCATCCACGGTGAAAGTTACACCACACACCTGACCAGAACTGTCCACCCTTGGCACAGGCTTCACCTCATTAAGGGGGTGTTCATAACTCCTCAAGCCTCCAGATGATGTGTAGAAGCATCCTTTGGAAAACAACAGAAACAGAGAAATCAGCAAGCTAGTAGTCATGCTCATGAAGTAATATCAAACAAATAGACTTTAGTATTAGTATCTGGAAGTTCATGCTAATAATTACACAAAATCAAAACAAGTCCTAATTTTTTTTTTTAACCAATGTGGTAGATAAATGACAGGGAAGATAAATGGGAAAATCAGTCGATTAGAAAGTAGATTTTGAAGCTTGTTCTTGCTATAGCAATTTGATATCACCCACATACCTAAAAAGCTCACATAAGCTTTTATCCCCCATAGTTTAAAACCAAAATTTTTGACATCTGGATCATTAAGAAAAGCAAAAAGAATCCTAAATAACCACTCCATGAGGGCAACCATTTCCCTAACATGTTAAAACATATACCTTTAGGAAATGGTGCAAAAGATTTCCCACAGCCCTTCTTCACAATTTCTGCCTCATCTGAAAGAACAAGATGGCCTTCAGAATCAGTACCCCAGAAGAAGGGAACACTTACATCAGCATCCTGCATAAGATGAAAGTAGAATTAGCTCCAGCAAAGCAAATGATGATCATTAAAGAAACAAGATAGAATTAAGAGGTGCCCAAAACATGGAGCATATCATTTTAGGAAGAACAATATACTCACAGTAGCTATAAATGCGGTTTTTGAAGAGCTATCATAGAGAATAAATGCAAACTTCCCATGAATATCTCTCACAACCTGGTCGGCAGGATAAGGACCTCTATCTCGCAGAGTTCTGTAAGCTTCTATAACAATGACTACCTCATTTGCGGTTTTATTCAATCCATATTGTTGCTTAAGCTGCGCAACATTTTCAATGTGACCTTGAAACAAGCAGAAAATGTCGTCGACCACTGCAAACAATCTGACAGTAAGATTTGTTAATATCAGAAATTAATTTTATGTGCCAACAAAAAACTGATAAAAGAGATCATCAAGATAAAGACCAAAAACTTAGATGCAGTGAAAAAATAACACTGGAAAACAAGATCAACAGTAGTCCAGCAGAAATTATACATGTGGTTCTTCAATGGGATGTGAAACCAAAAAACTGTTTTAGAATGTCCAAATTACAAAATAATAGAGAAGCCACAACACCTACAAAAGCATAGTTAACAAGAAACCACAATATGCAAATAATATCTTGTGCAAGAAAAAAAGAGCCCTTAAAACCTCCAGAAAAGAAATGTTTGTCCACTCAAATGCTCATAGAATAATTTAATTCCATTGGACATTCAAAAATGTTCTAAAGAATTGCAAATATATTAGAAAAACAAAAATGACCATAGCCAAAGAGTTAAATCAATCCGTTGCCTCATATCAAAATCATTATTGAGACATGAAACTGAAGACAAAATACAATCTTTACATTTGAATTATATACCATTAAGACAAACAAGACCCATAAAATACACACACAACTCTCAAAACATTCAGAATTCAAATTTGATTGAATAACTATGATGATAGAAACACTGATCAAACAAGAGTTTGATGTTGTGAAGATTGCAGGCGGCCCCTGTTTGCAAAAAGTTCTAGACACAAAATCTGACAACAGCAAATTCAAAGCAAACCCCTCAAGATTGTGATTCTTTCCTTATATTTCTTAGACACCAAACGAAGCATTAACACTTGCAGCCACAACTCACAGTGATCAAGGACACCTAGATCCATGAAGTAATAACCTAAAAGGCTAAAACTTAGGTTTTTCTAAGTGGATTCCAGTTATCTCATCTCTTGTCATTGAATAAGAGTCCTGGTTCGAATCCTGCCTACACTAAAATCAATTGGTATCTTGGCCTAATTATAAAGAGTAAGCGATCATCACAGAATAGATGCCATAGGTTCAAATCCTATCTAATCCATCCAAAAATTAAAAAACAATAGTCTAAAGATCACCAAACATCAGTCAAAAAAGGTAATTGTCATTTTGTAACTACAGACAGTAACCGCATTTTTTTAATGATAAACCAAACAAACAACAAAAAATCCAAGATCCTATGATAAAAACCCCAACTTTCCTTGTTTTTCCTACCATTTCTCGCCAAAAACCAAACAGACCCAAGAATCACCAAGATCAGATCAACCCAAAAATCATAAAACCAAGAAAAAACACAAAAAGGATATACCATATTTTCAGTTTGTTGGTGCGTAAGAGAAATGGGGTATATGGATTGTAGAATACCTGGGTAGGAGTGGGTTCTTATTTTGGAGCGAGTAGGCAATGAGGCCCGAAGAGGCGAGGTTGACAGTGACAGAGCCAGGGTGGAGAGAGCCAAAGTGGTTGGCCAAAAACCCATCTTTCAAAGTCGAGACCGATCCCGATTGAGGACTCTGAAGAGCCTCGGGACTCTTGGCCACAGATTTGTCAAAAACAGCCAGCATTTTCGCTTTCTTTGATCAGAGTTCACAGAGAGAGAAAAAGAAGAGTCAAGAGAGTGGTTTTGCAGTTTCTAGTTTTTGCAATTGGAGGAGACAAGAGAAAATACTTTTTGTGAGAGTGGTTATAGTATAGCATTTGTCTTTTTCCGAAACGAAACCTTTTGGTTCCCTATTTTGCCCTTTGCCTCGATTCTCAGCGCTTTCATACGGACCAACTTCACTTTTTCATTACATTAATGGTTTGTAAAATTTATTTTTATTTTTGAAGTCGGTTTGTAAAATAGTAATTTTCTCGCTCTGACATTTTTTTTTTTTTTAGAGAACTCTCTGGCATCTTCTATCGATAAATATTAGTACACTATTATTTTGTTGCGTTAATTTGGTATACTTTCTATCTTAGCCTCTTAGGACACTATTCCTATGCTAATATTGTTTTTATTTTAAGTTTGAGTAATATTTGGGGTATTATAATTTTTCATACTTTTTTTATAACATAAATTTCCCTATGTAGTAAATTTTATACACTTGAGTGTCAATCTTTAGCACAAACTAAAAAAATGCTACCTTCCTTACAAATTATTGGTTTTGTTTAGAAAACCTAACTTTTTAAGGTAAACATTATATATTATCTTGCCTCTTAATTAAAAAGATAAAAGTTTCGAAAGTTACCATTAAACAAAATTCTCATAAAAAGTTTACATTCAAAATGCTTGTGTTTGGTAGGGGTATGATAAAAAAACTCAATAAATAAATGGCCTTTAATTTTAAAAACATAACAAAATTTTGAGACATCTTAAAATAAAATATAGGAGCAACAATTTGAAACGAACAACAGTAATGTTTTCAACAAATTTTATCATGTTTTTTGGTATATAAGGAAGATTTGCCACCTTCTTATTATGTATGTAATAAAATGCTTCCATCTTGCCTCACTTCTAACCTACAAGGAACAGATGTTTATAATCCAACTTTGTACCACTTTGTTGTTATCCTCAGTTCCTCACTTTATACGTTCTTGTTAAAAAGTAGTTATCTTTGACACTAGCATTTAGTTTTGGAAAATTGTTGGAGTATTAATCAAAGGGAAATAGTATTTTTGTACTCTCTCTCTCTCTTTTTTCTTTTTTCTTTTTTAACGCTATATTTTAAATCTTGCTTTGTAAGCAATTAAATATATAAAACACCAATGTTCCTGTGGGGACCAAGTACCCCTTGGTAAGTAGGTAATTGGACCCCCAATTAATTTGTACGTGGGCTATACTTTGATCCTACTAATGTGGCTCTTAGCTTAGTCTGGCTCGTCCTCTCTAGGCCCTAACCCAAGGCCTTTCCCTTGACTTCCCACTGTTTCTCAGTGTTTGCCTCTCACTTTCCTTACTCTCTCTCCTCTTTCCCCTGTTTATTCCTTTTGGCTTCCAATCCCCTTGCCTTTTTGCCTCATCCCCCTTTCATAGTACTTGGTTAGTGGTTGGATCATCATTGTTTTTCTGCTGCACGTCATCCCATGTCCATGTAAATCCCCAGGGATCCTCACGTCTTTAGAGGATTCTCTCGTAACTTGTTCCAGACGCCATTTGGTGCTCGGCGGCGAATTCCCCAAAGGCATTATTTGGCGTTCGACTGCCTAGCCTGATCCACCCTTGTCTTCTTAGCGGGCCCAGCTGTTGGCACACATCCCGGTCGGTGCCCGATCCTTGCGCGACTCTCAATGGCACGGTTCTGGCCCAATGATCTTGGGCTTCGGACCTGCGGGCCATTCTGGGTCTCATAGGCCCGAACCCTTGCAGAAGGGCCGACTAGATTCCTTCAGGCCCAAACCCCCACACTTCAGGCCCACACCCCCACAGTTCCTATTTTGTATTTCGATTTTTATATTTAGCGCTCTATATAATATTACATTATTTAAAATTTTAAATAATGTAAGATTTAATTTGAATAATGAAATGAATTTTGTTCTTTTATTCAAAAAAATGGATGGAATCTAATCCATGTTATCTACCCTTAAATTACATGGTGTAGGCTCCGGAGCTGAAAAGATAATTAAATAATTCAACCGTGTACAATAAATTAGCAAGTTCACAACACAGCAAATTATATGAATTTTCACTTATTATTTTAAAATCACACAAAAGAATAATTACATATATAGCACATGCAAAAGTTAAAATAATTAAGTGTAAGTAGTCATTAATTAATTGGATATCAACACACGTCATTAGGGTAAACCACGTTCTTAGAAAAGAAATAATAATAAAACTTTTTCTCTCTAGACTTCGGTAAGTCTAGGGGTGAAACTTTCTTTGCCTTCAGGCAAGCTTTTTCCTCGCTTCGTCGGTGGAACATAGAGATTACAAACAAATGGAAGCAATAACAAAGAAATGGGCGAAACTTAAACTCTCGGAGAGGGAGGGATGCGAAGTAGACCTGGCACCTTCAAGGGTGGACCAAGGCTTGGTGCTGGCAGGGAAGTTCTGTACTAAACGGAGAGTGAACCTCGAAGCTATTGGGAGGGCCTTAAGATCAGTGTGGAGAACAAAGAGTGATTTTGAGGTCAGTGATATGGGAGAAAATAGAGTGCTTCTGGTGTTCCAGGTGAAGGAAGACTTGGACAGGGTGTTACTGCAAGGTCCGTGGTCCTTCGACAAGTACATCCTCTTGCTGCATAAATTAAAGGTCGGTGAGTCAATATCTACTCTAACTTTTCAAGAAGCTGCCTTTTGGGTTCAGATTCATGGCTTGCCTACTTTGAGCCAGACAAGGGAGGCGGGCTCATGTATTGGAGGAAGCTTAGGAAAGGTAGAAAAGGTGGATGTAGGGGATAAAGGCTTTAGCCTGGGTTGCTACCTGAGGATCAGAGTAACAATAAACATCTCACAACCGTTAAGTTGGGGTAGGTTTGTGCGATCGAAGGGCTCAGATTCAAGGTGGGTTGAGTTCAAGTATGAACGCCTACCTGTGTTCTGCTACCTGTGTGGCCGTGTGGACCACGATGAGAAGGAGTGCATTGAGGGACTCCGCAGTGCAGGTCCAACCCACGCCGAGGACAAACAATATGGTCCGTGGCTGCGTGCATTCTCGGACCGACTTCAGAAACCGCAAGTGGTGCTTGGACAGCGCTCCGAGGTAGACGTAGGTCCTGGGCAGATGGGGGCGAGCCTGTCGGAATCGGACTGGCTACCGAGAAAGCAAACGGTAGTCTCCGATGAGCGTCGTCAACCTCAAGGAAAAACGGAGATAGGTGCTGATAGGGCTGACGTGGAAAGAGGGAAACTGGAAAGCGAGAGTATCGAGGTAAAGCTGTCTGGGAAGAAAGAAAAGCCGAATTTTGAGGAACAGCTAAAAGAGATTGATGCAGAAATTTCAGGCATAGCTGACATAGGATGTAACAGGGAGAAGGTTCTCAAGGCACGGGAGCTGGAATCCGAGGTAAAGGCGTCAGCGAACAAGATGGAAGAAAGTGAAGGAAAAGCTGGCAAGGGTGATCTCGCAGAGAAGTTTTGCGAGGAAAGGGAGCTGGCTTCCAAGGTGTTGGTGTCAGAAAACAAAAAGGAAGATAAAGAAGGGAAAGATTATACAGATGGACCTGGGAGTGGGCTACACTCTAGTGGGCCGAATGGGGTGTTGGGCCGAAATATTGTCACTGTGAAGGCTGGGCTTTGTTCTCCACGTGACCAAGAAATGGAGACTTTAGCAAGCCATGTTGGGCCTAAAACTCTAGGTGCAAATGAACCAGGAAAAAACAAAAAGGCA
This sequence comes from Quercus aquifolioides, assembly GCA_019022515.1. NCBI lineage: Eukaryota > Viridiplantae > Streptophyta > Magnoliopsida > Fagales > Fagaceae > Quercus > Quercus aquifolioides. The sequence continues at coordinate 1,127,289 of CM032334.1, read as the reverse complement.
AGAAGCCCAACCCGTGGAAAAACTCATGCACATGCAAGTAAAACCGGAAAAGAAAATGTGAGGGTGGGTGCACCTAAGGTTCTGAGGAAGAAAACCATGATGGACATTTCTCGCATGGAGGTGGAGGAGGAAAGTGTGGGTGCAAAACGGAAGACACGGTCTCCACTGGAAGAAATTATGGGGAGTGCGGAGGTTGGAAAGAAACCTAAGATAGAAGCAGAAGTTGTTGCTTTTGGCAAGTTGTTGGCCACACAAATGGGATCGGCGGAGGCTGCGGTGCAGCCCTGCCGGGAACAATGAGTGCTATAGCTTGGAACTGCCGGGGGCTTGGGAACCCTCGGACAGTTGGCAATCTCCAAAAGACGGTTTTGGAGGAAGATCCCACTTTGGTTTTCCTCATGGAAACCAAGTTTAACGTGGAAGAAATGGTGGTTATTAAGCGGAAGTTGGAAAGAAGTCAAGGCATGATAGTGCCTAGTGTTCGTCGGAGTGGGGGCCTGGCCCTCTTATGGAAGGACTCGTTGACCGTGGATGTGCAAACATACTCTCCCAGACACATTGATGCGATTATCAGGGAAGACGGAGGAAATAAGATATGGCGCTTCACCGGGTTTTATGGCAATCCTGAAACAAGCAAAAGAGAGGAGGCTTGGGCGCTACTTGTGAATTTGAGTGCTAGGAGTGCGCTCCCCTGGGTCTGTATGGGCGACTTCAATGAGATTTGCCATAGGGGAGAAAAAGCAGGAGGTGGGGAAAGACCGGAATGGCAGATGAGGGCTTTCTCTTCAGCGATCAACAAAAGCAAACTCAGAGACTTGGGTTTTGTGGGTCCAGAATTTTCCTGGAGTAGGAGGTTGGGGGCACGAGGATGGGTCCGTGAGAGACTAGACCGGACTTTGGTCTCTACAAACTGGACTTTCGAGTTCCCTCGGGTAAGACTTTACAATGTGGCTACTTACTCTTCAGACCACAACATGCTGATTCTTAAAGTCATCCCTCCTAAGAGTAGGAACAAAAGAAGGAAGCGTTTGTTTAGGTTCGAGGCTATGTGGATTCAGGAGGATGAATGCGATGAGATAGTAAAGGAGGCTTGGGATAGAGGTAGGAATTTTGGGAGCCAAAATCAATTTAGGCAGTGTATGTCTGAGTGTCGTTCTTCTTTGCAAAGCTGGAACAGTTCATCCTTTGGCCATGTTGGCCGAAAAATAGCTTCGCTTACGAAAAAGCTTCAATGGCTCGAGTGCTTACCAAGGGGTGGGAACAATATGGAAGAGATCCATGCGACTAAAGTGGAGCTAAACAAACTTTCCACGGCGGAGGAAGTGATGTGGAAACAACGGTCGAGGAATTGTTGGCTATAGTCAGGGGATAGAAATACTTCTTTCTTCCATGAGAAAGCCTCTAAAAGGCATCAACGGAATACCATTTCTAGACTTATGGATTCCAATGGTATCTGGCAAGATGAGGAAGAGTCGATGAGCCATATTCTAGTAGAGTATTTCCAAAAGCTGTTCACTTCTTCTCGTCCAACAGTTAGTGAAGAGTTGCTAGAAGCTATACACCCTAAAGTTAATAACAGAATGAACGAGGTTTTAATGCAGGATTTTTGGACTGCTGAGGTTGAGAAAGCCCTTAAGCAGATGCACCCACTGAAGGCGCCAGGTCCTGATGGTATGCCTCTTTTATTTTTCCAACATTATTGGCCGACTGTTAATTCTGTTGTAATTCAAATTGTTGTTGACTTTCTCAATCATGGGGTTGCTCCCCCTCAGTTTCATGAAACTCATATTGTGCTCATCCCTAAGACAAAAAATCCCTCTAGAGTCACTGATTACAGGCATATTAGTCTGTGTAATGTGGCATATAAGCTTGCTTCCAAGGTGGTGGCCAATCGCATGAAAGTTGTATTAAAGGATATTTTTTGTGAGAACCAAAGTGCGTTTGTATCGGAAAGGCTGATCTCAGACAATGTCCTTGTGGCTCATGAATTAATGGACCACATTAACAAGAAGAGGAAGGGCAACGTTGGTGAAATGGCTTTGAAGTTGGACATGAGTAAGGCGTATGATCGAGTGGAATGGGGGTGTCTGCAAAAAATCATGGAGAGGTTGGGGTTTCATGAGCGGTGGATTCGAATAGTAATGTCATGTGTGTCTTCGGTTACATATGCTATTAGACTTAATGGTCAGCCTTGTGGAAGAATTACTCCAACCCGTGGCCTTCGACAAGGGGACCCTCTCTCCCCTTACCTCTTCCTACTCTGCGCGGAGGGTTTGTTGGCATTATTGCATAAGGCATCGCTGAGGAATGAATTGAAAGGAGTGGCTGCCTCGGCCAGAGGACCACGAATTTCTCACTTATTCTTTGCGGATGATAGTTTGATCTTTTGTAAGGCAACGGAGAAGGAAGGGGCTGAAGTCCAGAGAATTCTGCAAGTCTATGAGTCCTCTTCGGGGCAACAACTGAATAGGAATAAGACAGCTCTTTTCTTTAGCCGAATTACCCCCACCAGTATACGGGATGCAATTAAGGCCAAGTTTGGGCCCCAGGTGATCAAGCCCCATGAATCCTACCTGGGCCTTCCCTCGTTGATTGGTAAGTCGAAAAAGAACACTTTTGCTCAGATAAAACATAAACTTGCTGCCAAACTTGCGGGCTGGAAGGAAAAGCTTTTGTCGAATGCAGGTAAGGAAGTTTTGATTAAGGCTGTCGCTCAGGCTGTTCCTTTGTACACTATGAGCTGCTTCAAGCTCCCCAATGGGCTCTGTGAGGAGTTGACCGGAATGGTAAGACAATTTTGGTGGGGACAGGTCAAAAATGAAAAGAAGGTGGCCTGGATAAGCTGGGACAGAATGTTTCTTTCGAAAGAGAGTGGGGGCTTGGGATTTAGAGACTTGAAATCCTTCAACCTTGCATTATTAGCTAAACAGGGGTGGCGTCTCCAAACTAATTCTTCTTCCCTGTTCGCACGGGTGTACAAGGCTAAATATTTCCCTAATGGTGATTTTGTGAGTGCTGGGGTTGGAAAGAAAGCTTCCTTTGCTTGGAGGAGCATAATGGCTGCCCAACTCCTGGTCAAACGGGGGATGAGATGGCAAGTTGGAGATGGGCGTAGTATTAGAGTTTGGCAGGATCAGTGGCTTGCTACCCGAAGCACATATAAGGTAGTCACTCCTGAGGGGCCTGGAAACCAAAGTAAAATGGTGAGGGATTTACTGAGGGAAGGAGGGCGGGAATGGGACACAGAACTGGTAAAGGGCCTTTTCCTTCCTCAGGATGCGGAGGCAATCCTTAGTATTCCCGTCAGTGAGTCGGCTGCAAAGGACAGAATGGTTTGGGCTGAAGACAAGAAAGGTATTTTTACGGTGAGGAGCGCATATAGGCTGGCTCGTGACATCGTGGCTAAAGGTGGTAACATAGGTTGCTCGGATCCGTCGAAGTTGCACAGTGTATGGAGGGGCGTGTGGAGGTTGAATCTGCCAAACAAAATCAAGCACTTTGTGTGGAAAGCTTGTAATGGCATCTTGCCCACAAAGGACTCCCTCTTCCGAAGAAAGATTACGGACTCTAACACTTGTGAGGCATGTGGAAAGCAGGTAGAAACGCCCATGCATGTGCTCTATTTTTGCAGTCGCGGAACAGAGGTGTGGGAGGAAAGCAAACTGTCTCTGCCCTGTTCTATCCATGAGTCATGGAGCTTCATGGACACTTTTTGCAGGCTCCGTACTTGCTGGGAAGCCCAGCCGGGGTTGTTGGAGAGGTGGGTTTCGATATGTTGGGGTATATGGAAGAGCAGAAATGAGGTTCGGCATGGTGGGATGAGAAGAACCGGTTCGGACATTGTGAGGAACTCTCTGAGAGTGTTGGATGATTTTCTAACTGCTACGGAGAAGAAAGGCAGTCCGAGAAGTGAAATCCCGTCCAGCGTTGTATGGAAGCCTCCTCCGCCGGGAGTTTTTAAGGTTAACGTAGACGGGGCTCTGTTCTCAAAAATGAAGCAGGCTGGCGTGGGAGTTTTGGTGCGCGATGAGGAAGGAAATGTGATCGCTGCTTTGGCTAGGAAGCTGGAATTTCCCCTCGGTGCTCTGGCGACGGAGGCGAAGGCCTTGGAGATTGGTGTGTCTTTTGCCGAGGAAGTGGGGCTCAGGGACGTGGTGTTCGAAGGTGACTCGCTGCTGGTTATCAATGCGGTCCAAGGTATCGATAAGGCTGAGGCTTCGGTTAGGAACATCATTCTCGGAGTGCTGCGGAATGTCCAGCGCTTTAGAACTTTTGATTTTTTACATACTAAAAGGCAGGGGAATGCCCCTGCCCACTTGTTAGCTCAGCATGCCCTTAATGTTGAGAAAATGGTAGTTTGGCTGGAGGACTGTCCCAGTCAAGTGGCACATGCGTGTGCTCAGGATGTATTGGCTTTTCGTGGTTCTAATTGAAAGTTAAGTATTTTCCATCAAAAAAAAAAAAAAAAAAAAAAACACACGTCATTGCCGTTTCCAGTGTGCTACCCTTTAAAAATATTTACATGAACGTGAACCTTATCCTAAAACACGTAATTCAATGTATAAGTTGACTAAATCACCAAAAAAGAAAGAAAGAAAGAAAGAAAGGGCTGTTGTAATAGTGAGTTTATCTATGGTCTTTTTTTTGTTTCTTTTTAATCCATGGTCTTAATCGTACAAATACAGCAAGTTTGATTAGAGAAAGATAGAGCTTATCCTATCAAAAAAAGTTGGCGTGTCATGTGGCGGTGGTCGGTGGTCACAGACTCACAGTTTAATATAGAATAAGAATAGTAGTTTGAGAAAGTAGAGGCATAAATAAAAAGTGGCCGAAATAATAAATTTTTTTTTTTTTAAAGTAATCCCACGGATTAAACTGTTAAAGTTGGTGACATGTTAAGCTGTGATTGGTATTAATAAAAATGACATTTATCATTTATGTAAAAAAAATGTTGTTCCAATTATAATTTTTTAGGTTAAAATTTGTAAAATTTATTGTGTCCTTAATATTACCTTTAGTTTTCTCTTGTCATTGTATAGTATTGCTGCATTTGGAATGTTCAAAATATTCACAATGGCAATGTTCATGGCTTTCAATAAAGTTAAAGGCTACTGTTATTTTAGAATAGTTGAACTAAGCATGCTTCTACTTATTCATGAGATTTTTGTAAACAATAAGATTAAACAAATATATAAAATTTCACCAATAAATTTTCTGATTTCTATACTTTTATATGTGCATACCCTTTCCAAAGTTTTAAATGAATATATATTATTAGAAGATTAAAAGTGTCAAATAAGATTTTATTAATTGTTTATTTTATTTTTCCTGAATATATGCAAGGGAATTTATTTTCCAACCTTACGCAGATGCAGTGAGCAATTGAATACTATTATTATTTTTGTTTAAAGGCCAACAAAACTGATTGAAACTAGTCTCTGCACAAATATAAATTATATAATATTGTTTGACATGTCTAATAATAGTTTACGTTTGGAAAGATAGAAAAATGAATTATAGGGTAACCCAAGAATCTTGTAGTTCAACTAATTGGTATCTTCTAGTGTTTTCAATAGAATTATTTATAGTTTTAATCTTACCCTCTCCCATTATAATTATTGATTTTAAAAAGAAGGTAATTCTAGTTTGTTCAATTCATAAAATCTTGGAATGTTCTGTTGAATATAATTGCAAGAATATGTTAAAGACATATGTGTAAACCCACCTATATAGCGATGCAATACACACACACACACACACACAAAAACTTGTGTATGTAGGCCTTGAGAGCTAAATCACATTAAAAATGTTGCTTAGTTTCTCTATTTGTTTATACTTTTATTACATGGTATTAGAGTGAAATCAATCTAGTTGAAATCCTCCTCAAGACAAAGCAAGGTTTTGGCTCTATTTGAATTTGATAGGGCTTGTTGCGATTTGCTTGGGGGAGTACTATTGGTGATTTCTCACTCTCCCTTGCCTTTGAAATTTGAATGGTAGGATCTATGCTTTAGGTGTCAATTTGGGCTACAACCCATAGGCATCTAAGTACGAAGTGATGCATAATCCAACGATGTGCCCCTAGTTCATGAGTAATCAATGATGCACAATTTAAAGATGCACCCTTCTATAATTTATACTAAAAAAAAAATAAAAAACTAAATGAACATCTTTGAACAAAACTATGGGTTGAATACTCCCTTCTTTAGGCTGTTTATGCTTCGTTTATTTCAATGAAGATAGTTTTTTTTTTTTGCATTTTTCTGTGTTTGGTAGTATCAGGAAAAACAGTTCTATCTTTTTACTTTCCTTATTTAACTTGACATGAGATAAAGTTGTTTTTTACTAAATTTTTTTGAAAAACAATTCTATCTTACACGAAACTAAATAAAGGAAGTTAAGACATAGTTTTCCAATTCAATTTCTGGCATCCAATATTAGCTCACACCATGCATGATTTGAATATTCTTTATTTCAATAAAAAAAAAAAAATACCATTTAGTATTTTATTTTATCTTATGTAATAAAAAAAAAACCTACTATTGTTTCTAGTCATCACAATCCACACCCATTTTCTAAAACCACGAAAATCTGAATTTAAGTTAAGCTAAATCAGTCATTTTGCTTAAAACTCATTTTGTAGTTCAGAAGCAATAAATTAATAGTATAAAGTATAATCCAGCATATTTTTGTTTCACAAAAGAAACTCATCTATAAGCTTCATCTAGTGCTAAAAAGACGAACATTAATCAGGCAACTCAAACTCGGTTGTACCCCACAGATTTGCTGAAGAGCTGCCGTATATAGATAACTTGCAGAGCACTTGCAATAGCCAGCATAAGATACTCTCCAACAGTGTAGAATATAACACGCTTTCGGGTGCTCTCATTTGCTGCAGCAGAAACACAGTGGTAAGTAATTGGTAAAGTTGTCATTTTGCCCAACATAAAATCTTGAAAATGATCTTGTGAATCGATGGATATAGGAGTAGATATATTCAGAAGCAGCCAACAACAAACAAGAAGCACATTAAAGATGTCTAGGACCAACTAAATAATGAATTAGTGATTCATCTTTGACATTTTAGACAGGTACAATGAAACAAGCAACAAGATTAGGACATTGTAGCATTGCCACTTCCCACATGGAAAAGGCTCTTTGCTTATTGGTTTACTACCAGACCCCCTACCAAGCTCCTCAAAGAGTTTCTACCACCATAAAATACAATCACTCATCTAGGTTTTCTTGATAGATATGAGGAATAAGGAAAGAAATAAAGAAAATATTGCATTCCTTAAGAGATGTAATTCTGTTGCCCTTGTATGGATTGTGGAATGACCATAGTTTGTAGAAAGATCATGCCCACCAACAGCTTCTAAATTATTCAGCTAAAATCATCTTTCTTAAGAACTTTGTTTGAAAAGTGGTGTTCTGGGTCAAATTGAGATACATTCCATCATAGATTTCACTGATTCTATTTCATTTAGATGTAATTATCTCTTTTTGAATCTCTTCAAGACTACTTTGTATACCCTTGTGTATGTGAGGCAGTTCTTTTTTCAACAAAATATCATTACTTATATATATATATATATATATATGGATTTAACAAAGACTAGCATGTATGGATTTAACAAACAATTTTAAGGCTTACAAGTGAATTAACAGTAAATTACTGTAGAGGGCATGCATCATGCATTTTTTGATACAACGAGAAAATGAATCTATCTATGTTATTAACAGCTTTATGTTACTGATGCTAAAAACATCATGTTATGCATATTTACTGAACATTTCCCTGAACTTGCACACAAAAATGAGAGTTTGTATTTTCCCTGCAGTAATCACAAAAGCAAATACATGGATGTCTAGTGTCAGACACAAAAAAGACACTAAATTCTATCAATGAATTTTTTTTTTTTTTTTAAAATTTTAAATTCTTAAAATTTTTTTATAGGTAAATAAATAAATTTAAAAAAAAATCCCAAAAAGGGGTGCAACCCTAGTAGATGGGAAATAAATTCTGTCCATGAATTAGGCATATATCTAGAATTGCTTGTAAAACACCACAAAAGGACATGATTATTTCAAACCATGATCATCAGTTAAATTAACAGAAAAGAGAACTACTTACTATGACGATGCCGAGTATCACGTGCTTTTAAGTACTTCTGCTCTGCTGTAACAGACTCCAATGCCTCTCTCAGCTCAGCAATTTTAACATTTACTGGGTCCAAATGTTCTGAAAAAGCCACCAGGTAATGTTTAAAGGTAGGGCAAAACAAGAGCGGGCATATCAGCCTCAAACATGTTGTTTGGGCAAACAGCGCTTCATTAAAATAATTGGTAAATTTTATTTCTTATAAAATTTCATATTTGAATATATGTAGATGATGGTAGACTATCAGAATCATCTAATAACAACAAATTGTCAGAGATTTTAACAAACCATCTTTGGCGAGGTCGTGCTCATTGGGAATATGACCAACATGAATGTAGAAAGAAACAGTCTCTGGTGTTGAGTAAGGATTATGAAAACAGAATTTGTACATTCCGCTTCGTGGGGCCTTGAAGTCAAACTTGTCCCCAGAAACACCCTTAAAAGTTTGCACCACATTACCTGCAGGGGATGTCACCTGCACAAAACACCACAATTAGGATGTATTATTCATAAATGACTAATTTGAGACTAAATATAAAAACTCCTTCAACTGCCAATGGCCCTTTGGCCTATTGGCATGTCCACCACCATGGTGGGTATACTTCCAGTGTTTGATCCCCCGCATCTTCACTTAGCAAACACACACAGAACTCTTTCAACTTTTCCTCCTTTTTTATTTTATTATTAAGTTATTTATAAGTGGGCAGAATATCATTCAAACTTCTTAGGCATTGTTTGATAGAGAGGATAAAAAAGTGAGAGGAAAGAAAATGTAAGGAGGATGGGAAAAAAAAAAAAAGGAAAGAAGAGAAAATAATCATCTCTTCTTATTTCCTTCCTTTCACTTTTCTACTCTACCAAACATGAGAAAATACGAATCCATCTTCTATTTTGTCTCCATCCTTTTCTGTCATCACTTTTTTAGTTCTACCCAATGCACCTTATAAGAGGGATTATCGGCCACATCTTTTGCATCATTAAAAATTCACTAGGACTTTATTTCTCAAGTCACTATGAGAGTTAATGATTCCACACCAAGTAGTCAAATTAATCATTAGAAGACATCCAAACACATCTAATTAAAGATATCAGTGTTAATCTTGAATTTGGGGACAATAGAAGCAAATCAAATCCTCAACAGTCTAGTCAGGGTTGACCACACGTATTATTTTCTGCCGTTCTATTCTATTTCGAAGTCCTACAATATGTTATATGCCCTTGCTAACCCTTGCCCGCTTTTGAGTGCAGCTGGGGTTCGATGCAATGCGTTGCTAGTAAGGGAAACCCTGTGTATTTGTATTGGATTCATAGATAATATAGTGACAATAGCAGCATATACAATATCAACAAAATTGTGTGCAAAGCAAACCTTAAAACCATAAACTCACAATACAGATGAAACGCATACAGAACACTACAACTGCAAGTTGTAGTTTTGATTTGGATATGGACAATACATAGAATCGAAAAACATAAAACCCTTTCTTCTATTTCTAACAGAGCTATAAATTTGTTGATGCAAAAGATAACATAGCACTCAAATCCTTGAATTGCAAAACACATCCCTCACATAAAAGAAGCATCAATTCCCAAATTTTACGCTTAGAACAAATCTATGCAACAAATGAAATCGAAAAAAAAAATAAAGTTACAAAATTTATTTATTTGGTGATTTCCTAAACTGAATTTGAGCTTAGATTTGTCTTGTTCCCGACAAGAAATCATAATAAATCTAGGGCAACCAATCAAAATGAAAAAAAAAAAAAAAATTGAATCTATATTTAAAAAATCAAACAGTGAATTGAGGCTAAAAAGAAAAGATTAGCGTAGGAAGAGGAAGAGAAGAGATTAGCGTACGGTGAAATCGATGCCGGGGTGATCGGAGCTCCAGAAGATGTCGTGGTCAACCACCACAAAATTTCCTGAAACGGTGTCGCCTTCGTAGAGAACGTACTCGTACACGCACTCGACCTCGTTTACCGTCACCGATAAAGAGGATATTTTTCCAGTCAAGCTCAATAGTACCATTACCATCACCATCCACGTCTTCTTCTGAGACCTTACCTCCATTTTTCTGATTCTCCTTCCTTCAATTTTGGTGGGTTTCAATTCTCACTTTCTTCTCAGATTTCAAGGACAAGAAGGAGACACATTCTTAAAGAGTGCGTTTCGGTTTCGGTTTCGGTTTCGGAGAGTAATGTGTGTCCCCACTGACACACACCCTCACCAATCACAACTCGCCACATGGCGAGTTGTGGCGTCGATACGACACCGTGTAGTTTGGGGTCCTCAAACGATGTCGCTTTTATTTTTTTGGTCTTAATTAAATTAGACGGTGTCGTTTTTATTTTCTGTAAATGCAGACGTTGATACGACATAGTTTTAAGGTTGGGGCCACCAAATCATTGGTCATACTCGATTTAAATATAGCGCGTTGCAGATGCACGGTCTGGGAGTTACTAAAAACAGAAACAACGACAAATTGTGACTTTGTTGTAATAGCAAGCTAGCTGGATTTCACAAAACAGTGTTTGACTGACTGACTGTAGATCCGAGTCCGAGAGTTAACAATGGAAGTGAAGCTGCTGCAGCATCAGATCCAAATCCCATCACCATTACTCAAACTGGGCACTCAGGGATTAGAGGTCAGCCTCGAACTCGATCAGCCTCTTCGATCTTTCTTTTTCTTTAAATTTCCTACCAGTCTAGCTAGCTAGCAGTTGCATAGTTTGGATACATATATATGAATATGATGATACCATTAGATGCGAGAGTTGAGTTGGCTACTCATCACTACTCTCTTCTTTCATTGAAACAATAATCAATACACGGCCCCCACACAAGATTTGCATGCTCTTCTGATTTCTGATTTTCAATTTACCGATCACCTGCATTACATATTGTCTCTAAACATTTTTACTTTTCAGTTTTTCCGTTTGTTTCCTCATTTTTTAATTTACGCTATATATGCATATATATATATATATATATATATATATAACATAAGTCTCCGACTTCCAAATCCTCATGGATCCATTTCTGCTAATTAAGTAGGTTTCTAAATTGGGCTTTGGATGTGCTGGACTATCGGGACTATATAACACTCCTCTCTCTCATGAAGCTGGATGTTCAGTTATTAAGGAAGCATTTGATAGGGGCATCACTTTCTTTGATACATCAGATCTTTATGGCCATAATCATGATAATGAAATCATGGTTGGAAAGGTAATATTTGATATTCCTGTATTTATTTTGAAATTTTAACCAAAATTATGACATTAATGGCATGTTTGGATATCGTTTATTTTGCTGAAAATTGAAAACTGAAAGCAATTAAAAAAAAAGTTACTGTTCACGCATGGATTACTGTTCATTTGCCTTAATGTATTGTTCATGTCTCATGAATAGTGCAAGAGGTGCTAGTTAGTATAAAAAAGAAAAAAAAGAAGAAGAAGAAGAAGAAGAAGAAGAAGAAACACAAAACGCTGAAACGCGTCAACTATCCAAACACTACCTAAATGACCATTTTTCATTAGTGTGTGACACAACGGATTAAACACAAGAAATAGAATACTTTTATTTTAAGAAGAATAGCATAAGAGTGCTTGAGTTATAACCTCTAATTTTATATAGGAACATATAGATAAATCCTAATTCGTGTTAAGTACGAATTTAGGAAAAAAATGTAAATTTGAGAAAATCACATAAATTGATACCACTTACCCTAAGAAACATCATAAAATCCACAATACTCAATTTTGAGTTCTAAAACAAAAATGATAAAAAAAGAGGAATAAAAATTTCATAAATTACAAATTTGTTAAATCTAATAAAGGAATTTGGGAAAGAAACAACTGAAATCATGGCAAAAAGCCATGAGTTTTGCTCTCACATCATTTCTTTTCAGGTTGCCAAATTTCATGCAATTTTATCGTTAGTGTTTGGAATTTCTATTACTACCTTTTATGACCCACTCTTGTATTGGGATTAATGATAGTCCCCTTGATTAATGAAGGCTTGGTTTATTAATTCTACGTTAGTACTGTGGATCCAACCGATACCAAATGTTTCGATTATTCAAATTATTGTTATATTCAATGCATCCTTTACTCACTTTCACAAAGGAGGTTTGTGGAGAAGTTGCTTGAGTTGTTTGGCATGAGCAAGGCAAAGCCGGTAAAAACACCATTCGCACCTCACTTGTTGTTGTCTTCCGAACAATCCCAAAGTCGGAAGAGGAAAAGAAGATGATGGATCGAGTTCCTTATGCGAGCCTTGTGGGAAGCTTGATCTTTGCTATGGTATGTACTAGACCGGATATTGCTTATTCGGTTGGTGTTCTAAATAGGTTTATGGCATATATTAATTTACAAAGAAATACGTACTAATGATGTGGCAATCGAGCGAGAATATGAACGAAGATAATTAAAACATAGTAAGGACAATAATCATAATATTATTAAAATCAGTGACTGGTTAAGTTTATGCTTATTTTTGTTGCTAGAATATTTGATTTTAGAATCAAAAGAAACGCAATACTGCATAAACATGAGTAGTTTTGGTGAGAAATGCATCTCTTGTAGCGAATATCTGATGGAAAATTTACATTCTCACATCGATCGAGCGATTCACGTTTGTTATTATTATATATATTTTGCATTGTCAGGCTTTGAAACAGCTTTCTCGAGAAAAAGTTCAAGTGGCAACCAAATTTGGTGTGGTCAAGTTAGAGGGGGATCAATATGGTCACTACGGCGTAAGGGGCACCCCTGAATATGTTCGGCAATGCTGTGAAGCTAGCCTTAAGCGACTTGACACTGACTACATTGATCTCTACTATCCACATCGCATTGACACTACCGTGCCAATCGAGGATACTGTAAGCATCCAATTTTTATTTGTCTTCTCAAAATCTAGTGACACAAAATTTTTATACTAATATTTTTCCCAACTACTAACATGATATGTTGTAATTGATGCAATAATATCAATAACAAGCCTATGTGATATTACTTTAACTACACCTTGCCAGCTTAATAAGCTGTGATAAATGTTACTAAATTAGTTTTGTTCCTAGGCTCTATCCATTAATTTAACGTACCTAACGTTCAATCTAGTTTAATGCTGCTTTGTTTAACTTTTATGTAAGGAAGATGGGGGAGCTTAAGAAGCTGGTGGAGGAAGGAAAGATAAAATATATTGGGTTGTCTGAAGCTAGTGTGGACACAATAAGGAGAGCCCACGCAGTTCACCCCATCACTGCCTTACAAATAGAGTATTCCCTTTGGGTCCGTGATATTGAAGATGAGATCATTCCAGTTTGCCGGTTCGTTAATATCTACCTATTAAGTGTGTACATTTTTAATCCCAATATATAAGTTTGTATACACAATGACACGTGAAATACTTCAATCTTCGTGATATTACAATTCTGCTGCATTATATAGCTACCTGAGGAATATTACAAAATCGGACTAAACATTTTTCATAGAAAAAATGAAGAAGGAATTTAGGATGTCATAATATTTTGTTAAGCTGTGGAGCAGCTGAGCAGGCACGAGATGCAACTATGCAAGCCTTCAATTACACATACAACATTGGCCCAAAAATTCGGTCCACCAAGTGATTTTATGAATATGGCCTAATACCAATTGGGTTTAAGACACAATCAATTAATTTATATGATTTAGTTTATTTTATTCACTTTGTTATGTAATTTGCTAAACATCATTTCCTTTTCCTAGTTGGATTTTTTTTTTCTTACTAAATAATAAAACTAATATCATTTGTTAGTATTGTTTCCTTTCCTAACTGATCTGATAAGTTTGGAACTATATTCAAAGAATTTAGAGTTCAGTAATATTTACAGCTTGCTTGATTTGTAAAATTTCAGTTGGAATTTTTCCAATAGTTTGATACTGGGTTCAGCTAACCCTAAGCGATGATTCTTAGGTTTTTATCCCATTTTAATGCTGATTCCTCCAAAGTTTATTTATATTTTTCTGTTCTTGATTATTCTCAAACCCCTTAAAGAATTTGTGCTGCATGATTCAAGTGATCTGCCACCTATTTACTTGTAGGGAGCTTGGTATTGGAATTGTTGCATACAGTCCTCTTGGCCGTGGGTTCTTTGCTGGGAAGGCAGTTCTTGAGAGCTTGCCCACTGAGAGTGTATTGGTATGTTACATGAAATAAAATTTAGTCTTAACTTTCTGCTTTCGTGGAATCACTTTGTCGTGTATATATATTGCATAATGCATATGGATAGTAAGTAATCTTAATTTTTGCTAAAGACAGAATCTCTTACTAGCATGAAATGACTTGCTTTTTTTTTTTTTGGTTTGTAATATGAATACTAGAATGTGCTTTTAAAAGTCATATCTATGTTCTTGTCACAGAATAAATTTCCAAGGTTCAATGGGGAGAATTTAGAGAAGAACAAAATTCTTTATAACAAACTTGCTAAACAGGCTGAAAAGCATGCCTGTGCCACTCCTCAACTGGCTTTAGCATGGCTTCTCCATCAGGCCGACGACATCATCCCAATCCCTGGTATAATTGACATTTTCAATTTCTATTTTTTTTCTTCATATAATTAACTTAATAATAGTTTTATTCATTAGCATGCAAACTGAATTTCTAATAATTATTTATCTGGTTTGATGTATTTCTGTTTTAATATATTTATGAGAAAGAAACTACAATTTTTCTTTATCAAACTGTGCCTATATATTATCTTGATTGATAAGCACTGCTTTTAGGCATGTTTTGAGATTTTTATCCCATGGATGATTTTTCTTCTTTCTCTATCTTGTTGATGTTATACAGGTACAACTAAAGTTAGAAACCTTGATACCAACATTGGTTCCTTGGCTGTAAAGCTCTCTGAAGATGATTTGAAACAAATTTGTGACGCTGTGTCCATTGATGAAGTTGTTGGCCATAGACTAATAGCCCTTCCTCAGTATGCTTGGAAGTTTGCAAATACCCCACCAAAGTAATCACAAACTATGGTCATAAAGGCAGACCAATATTAAGATCCTTTTAATATATATATATATATATATATATATATATATTTAAGGAAAACTGCAGATAAAGACTCGTAGCCTGTAGAATATGGCTTGAATTAGGAGTTCGACTCTTTATGGATAAGAAATGAATTTTATTCCTTTTGGGTTAATATTATTTGAAGTTATCAAGTTTTATTAAAAGTATTGTCTACCACTTGATTTTGAGTTCTATTTGGAATAGGAGTGATTCTCCTTTTGTGTGTGGAAAAAAAGTCTAGTCTTTCTTGGTTTTGGATATGCTAACCGACTCAGTCTCCTATATAAGCATAGTGCTATTGCGGCAAATTTAAGAGTTTCGTGTGCTCCCTCTTGTTTTTGGTTCTTTGATATTTGTGTGGGTTGCAATTTGGAATAGTGAGAGAGGTTTGTTGCCACTTGGTTTTGGTTTTGCGGTTTGGTGATTTGCTCTCTCTTGGTGTGTTGAAACTTTTGGATTTGATTTGTGGCTCTCTCTTTGGTTTGTGTGCAATTCATATTTGGTATTGGTATTGGTATTTGGTATTTGTGAACCTTTGGTTTTTTGGTTTGTATTTGGTTCTTTGGTTTGTATTTGTGAGAGAGAGAGCTATTTGGGTATATTTGGGATTTGAGTTTGTTCTACACCGATTTGTATTATCCCAAATTTGTTCGTCGTCGCCCATGGATATAAGCTTTTGCCATAAATCTTGGTATTTTGTGTCTATTTTTCATTTGGATTAATTTTCTTCGTTTCTATTATTTGTTTGGAGATCTTTTTTAAGTCTAAAATATTTTCACAATCAATCTTGGTAATTTAAGCTTCCGCTATTTTACAACATAGCCTACGCTGATGAGTGGAAAAGATCCATGGAGCCGGCTCTTAGAGCACTAGCATCTAGGGATGCCAAAAAAAAAAAAAAAAAAAAAAACTTATTTTATATCCTCAAACACCATTTTATCTATTTTACCAACTCATTTTACAACTTACCTTATGTCCTAGTTTATTTTTACATACAACCCAAATATTAAGTGTTAAACCAACTGCAACTGTGATTCGCATCCATTTCTTGGGCTTTCTATCTAGTTTCGACAATAGCTGCCTGTCTGATATTTACTGTGGTGTGTATACTACTATACTGCAAGTGTTTAATGGAACAACACTAACATCACATGTTCTCAAGTTGCAAATTTTATTATATAGGTGTGCACTTTGTAGAGTCTATCTTATTTTAACTTTTTCAATCACAGTGTGTAAGATTTGCTTTCTAGGATTTATTGGGATGCTAGAATCTTATTCCAAAAATATATCAGCCAGAAAGAACAATATTACATGACAATTAATTTAAAAATTGATTCTTCATCCGCTGCCCTTTTTTTTTACAATTTGAAAGTTACAATGGGGGTGAGGGGATTTAAACTGTAGACTTCTCTATTAGGAAACACCAAGAGGTACCATTTGCATTTCTGTGATCACAAAAGCAGATGCAAATCTTCACTATTTTCCTACAACTTCCAATAATAGGTTTTGTAATTCAATCAAGGCCTTTCAGAGTCATCCAGCATAAGAAATTTGATAAAGAAATAATTGCAAAGTCACATCTAGCAAGGTTTTTTTTTTCCTATTAATTACAAAAAGATCATGTTGAACCATGGGATTAGAATTTAGGATCCTGCACTCGAAGGAGTAATCTTGAACGCGTTACCAGCATCATGAAAGTAACTCCTTGTGTAAGATCTAGAGAAATTAATAGATAAATAGAGCTGACCTTGGGGACTAAGTGTTAACTTGACTTACCAAGAATAAAGAAATCCAATGTTTTGGTTTTGTAGCTTCTCATCACTATTTTCACTGCATTTGAATAAGACTAATGTTTTCTCTTAATGGGTTCTTCTCTGGTTTGTAGATTTCTAGATTGGGCTTTGGATGCGCGGGGCTGTCAGGAGTATACAACACTCCTCACTCTCATGAATATGGTTGTTCAGTTATCAAGGAAGTATTCAACAGGGGTATCACCCTCTTTGACACATCAGATCTCTATGGAGATAATCATGATAATGAAATTATGGTTGGCAAGGTATTGTTTTATTTTTATTTTGAAGTTTGAAGCTGATAAATTGAGCATACAAATGATCATGTTTCATTTTTTTGATTATTCAATTTTTATTGTTCTATTTACCATCCCCCAGCCCCATTCTTCCCATTGGGGGTTGTGGGAACTCCTTTCTTTCTTAGTTAAATGAGAAATATTCCATGGAAATTGAGTGAAAATATTAATTAAGATAAATGCAGTAAAGCACAAAAAATGATATGACCAGTTGACTTATGCTTCAAACATGGCAAGAATGTGATTGTTTGTGCACAGCATATGCAATACGGTTTAACCAGAATACTTTTTTTCAGATATGAATCTTTTGTTGGAATTATCTGGTGGAAAATTTATATCCCCAAAATGATTGCAGTATTGTTGTTATTCACAGGCTTTGAAGCAGCTTCCTCGGGATAAAATTCAACTGGCTACAAAATTTGGAGTCACTGTATTAGGGGAGGGTAAATATGGGGCAAAGGGCACCCCTGAATACGTCAGGAAATGCTGTGAAGCTAGTCTTAAACGGCTTGATGTAGGCTACATTGATCTTTACTATCAGCATCGTGTTGACCTTTCAGTGCCAATTGAGGATACTGTAAGCATAAAGAGATTTCTTTTTTCTCCTCTTAAATGTTTTTCTAACTCTTGATCTATTACATTTGACTTGCATTCTGTAAGGAAGATGGGAGAGCTCAAGAAGCTGGTGGATGAAGGAAAGATAAAGTACATTGGGTTATCAGAAGCTAGTGTAGACACAATAAGGAGAGCTCATGCAGTTCATCCCATCACTGCCTTACAGATGGAGTATTCTGTGTGGACCCGTGAAATTGAAGACGAGATAATTCCACTTTGCCGGTTTGTTGATATATAGCTCTATTTAATGTTTGCATTGTTAAACCAAATTTGTAAGGTACATAGGTGAAAGTTGTAGCCTTTGCAATCTTGGGATTGGTTCTGAATTAGATACACTCAAGAGTATTTCAAAATCTGAATGAAGAATTTATCATTTACTTCATGAAGCTTCACCGCTTTATTACAGGGAGCTTGGTATTGGGATAGTGGCATATAGTCCTCTTGGTCGTGGGTTCTTTGGTGGCAAGGGAGCTGTTGAGAGCTTACCCACTGGTAGTTTGTTGGTATGTGACTACGAATTAATAATGAGCAATATTAATTTTTGTATTATGGTTTTTTGATTTATTAATTTGAATGAGTTAGATTATGCAAGAAATTCCCTGTAGATCCTAACTCCTAACCTTGAAGCTGTCCTACCAGATTATGAATCACACATATGGGTGAATGATTTCTTGTTTGGCAGAGGAATTTGCATTTTAAACTCAAATTCTTGTTCCTGTCACAGGTTTATCATCCAAGGTTCAACGATGAGAATTTGGATAGAAACAAACTTCTTTATAGCAAATTTTCTAATCTGGCTGCAAAGCATGCCTGCACCACTCCTCAACTAGCTTTGGCATGGCTTCTCCATCAGGGAATTGACATAATCCCTATCCCTGGTATAGTCATCTCTTTCCTTTATACATGCCATTATTTTGATATATGTGATTGAATAAATTTGGTATATGCTTGTTTGGTTTCTTCATGACTATGCAAAAAGAAATCCTAATCTTCATTTGTTATGGAAACTATACCTTTTCCTTTGTTAACCTATGCCTAAATCTTGATAATTTGATGTACATGGTCTTGAGCATGTCATGAGATTTTTATCACATGGATGATTCTTGTTTCCTTCTTGATATTTTGCAGGGACAACTAAAGTTAGGAACCTTGATAACAACATTGGTTCATTGGCTGTAAAGCTTACAAAAGACGATTTGAAAGAAATTCATGATGCTGTGCCCATTGGTGAAGTTGGTGGACAACGAGAATATGACATGTTTTCTCAATATGTTTGGAAGTCTGCAAATACCCCACCAAAGTAATTGCAAATTATGAACAAATGAAGTGGATCCTTCTATGTAAATGTTCTTTTTTATTCTCTTACTATATTGCATTTTCTGGAGTAATGATTGAGTGAAAAGTAAATGTCTTGCTGATATGATTAGAGAAGGAATTTTCTTCAGAGAATTGTGGATGAGTGATGAACGAATTATGTACGTATTATCATTTTCATGTTGAAATCTTGGTGTGTACTTGTAGGAAAGTTTCCTATCTGTTTTCTTATCTAAGCTGCCTTAAATTTTTTTCTTCCACTTTTTTAAATTCTTGTTCTGTAAATTAATGACAACTTTGAGGTAAATTTCTTCTCTGTGAATGCTTTTTTGGTGTATAGTAATCCCTTCAATATGCTTTTCATTGTCTAATGTTTCTGGGACTATAATATCTTCCTGTGACGTAAGTCTTGTGGAACATTTGTAGCCTCTCCAGAACTTTCACTTTGGGAAATAATTGTTAAGGGATTAGTTATACAGGTATAGGCGTATAGCAGCTTTAGCTTCTGTCATGCTTAATTAGGCACCAACAGAAACTATTCGAGAGTATTAATGACTTCGTAACAGGACACAGAAAAAGAAGAACCGAAGGTATGGTAATCAAACGAAGGCAAATGGTTTGGGATATTTGAACTACTTTTATGTCCAATTGATCAGGAAGATAATATGTTGGGGGAGACTTACGATCGAGGTCAATGCTAGGGAGATAATACCTTGGTGGAACTCCAATTAATGCCTAAGGGATACCACTTACAAAAATAAGATTAAGGTTACGTTTGGATTCGGCTGAATAACCCAGCGCGACTGCGTTTGGCATTTTTTTTTTTTTTTAGCACGCGTTTGAGAGACAAACCTCACTGTTATGGCTACTGTTCATGAACAGTAGCCGCAATATTTGACTTTTTCCACCTTTTCAGCACATCAGTGGGTCTCGTGCACTGTTTATGGAACCTACAAACCTCACTTTTCAACAACTTTTTCATTAAGAATGAGTCTCACAGTACTATTCACACATTTAAAAATTTTTGCTACAGTGTTTTTCAGTTTTTAGTTTTCAGCTGTATCCAAACGGACCCTAAACCTAAGGACTTAGACTCATTTATGTTATATTAACTAGTGTGTAGCTCCATGCATATGCATGAATACAATTAAAAACAATCACAATTATACGGTTCAAATTAGTATTTTTTTAGAAGATGTTCAAATCATACGTGGTATTAGCTTATACTTTTTTTAAACCATACATTTCTAAAATATATAATGGTTTCTCATTATACATATATATATATATATATATATATATATATATATATATAATCTAGAATTTAATTGGTTTTAGATTCTTAAGTTTTTGCACCCAATAATTTACTTGGCACAAAAATTAAAAATTTAGATGGACACGTGGTGGAAAATTGGATTCCAATTGAAATCCAATTTAAAATCTAATTGGATTTAGACTCTTTGATTTTTATGATCAATAATTCACTTGAGACAAAATTAAAAATTAAATGGGACATGTGTCCCAAAATTAAGAATCCAATCAAAATTTAATTGGATTTTCTATATATATATATATATATATATATAGATTACTCAAATTATTTATTTTTCTACAAGTGGGACTTCTACAACGTATACTCAACACAAGGTGACCCTTTAGATATTGCAAGAAAAAAATGTTGTCTCTTAAAGTTTAGGATTGTATTGGATTTGATTTGGATGAGCGCGTGTTGTGAAGGTTAATCTATTTATAGAGAAAGTTGATGGTGGATTTTTCAAAAAGCTTCACGTCATTTTATTTATTTGTTTTTGAACCGAGAAGACCATCTTCCCCAAAACAAAATTCCAAGTCACCACCGTGGCCAGCACCACAACCATTTCCATAGCTACCAACACTACATTCATGAATTGCCGAGCCCAATTTGACCGGATTCCTTTGCCAGTTCTTTATAAATTTCTCTTTCTTGATTAAAAAAAGAAGGGTTATGTTAACGAGTGCCAAAAGGCTATTGGTTAACAATTCATTTTAGGAAAGTTTTGACACAACTTTTATGAGAAATGAAAAAAAACTGTCAAAACATTAAATTTTTTTTTTTCATAAAAACTTTCTTTAAATGGATTATTAACCGATGCCTTAAGGGCATTCGTTAGCATTTCCTATCAACTAATTTTTTTTGGTAATATATATATATATATTTTGGGGTTTCCCACTTCACACATTCACTATAGTTAATCATCTTTTCTCTTTCTCAACTCATCATCTTCCCATCATTAATTTCCCAACTTATTTTTACACATTCTCCAATCTTTCTCATCTCTTTTGCCTTTTCATATCCTCACTACTATCTAGCTTAATATCACTCGTCCTCTATCCCTTGTCTTCCTCTCATTTTTGGCTTTTCTTATTCCTGTCCTCTTATTTTAAATTTGCAATCCACTCTCATTCTATATGCATAGCCTTCCCACACACAAAAAGTTATTTCTCTCTTCCCCTCTCTCTCTCTCTCTCTCTTCATTTTTTGGTGGATTTTATTATTTTTCTTGCATCTCTACTTTAGGTTGATGAATTTTTGTGTTCTTTATAACTCTACTTAAGGTTGATGTGATTTAGTTTTGTATTTTAAAGTTGTTATATTTTTTCTTTTCTTTAATTTCATAGATGTTATCTTATTGAATTATAAGATAGTATATAAGAAATATAATGATCTTCTATAACATAGCATGACTTAGATAATTTAATGTTTATTACTATATCTTTTAGTTTTACTCTTTTTCTTCTCATCTTATTTTCTATAAATTTGTTATTCTCTCTTGAAAAAGTGATTATTCTCTCTCTCGATTTTATATTCTTCCTTGCAACTTTACTTTAGGTTGATGAATCATTGTGTTTTTTTAAAACTCTATTTTGGGTTAATATGTATTGGTGTTGTATTTTTGAATTCCCCATCACAAGTAGTCTCTCTCCCTCTTATAACTTTAGTTTGATTTTTGTTTGAGTCAATACTTAGTTATTTTGGAAGTGATAATTGAATTTATATCAAAACACAATATTGATTATGCATTTGAGTGTGCCTATATTTGTGTAATATTAAGTGCAATTTTGTTAGGATTTTTTATTATCATGATAATCTCCTTTAAGAGGATGATGAATTTGAATAATTTATTTGAAACTTAAAAAGTATAACATAATTTTGAAGAATATGTACCACCACATAAATGAATAATACCAATCAAACAATCCAAAAATAATAGCATGATATATTGGCAGAGATAGAAAGATGAAATAATTTTAGAAATTGTTTAATGCATTAAAGGTAACCTTTTTTTTCTCCAGAATTATGGCTTTGTTGTATTTTAGGTCCTGAAAGTATTTGTTTCATTTTATTTTTTGGCTTATACATTTTTTATATATGTTTTCTCTGCTTTTGATATTAGGGAGGCAAAGTTTGGATATTGAGAAATTTCGTCAAATTTCTAACATAGCTTATGTACAAAATTCTGTAAATAAATATTATATGGGAAATGATATTTTTATGCTTCACCTTTTAAGTTCTTGATTAATATTGTTTTGTTTTTCATTCTTTCTTGCAACCCTACTTTAGGTTGACGAATCATTGTGTTTCTTATAACTCTATTTTGGGTTAATACTTTTTGGTATTGTGTTTTTTGAGTTCTCTATTACAACTCCTCTCTCTCCCTCTTATTGCTTTGGTTTAATTTTTGTTTGAGTTAATATTTAGTCATTTTGGAAGTGAGAAATTGAATATATATCAAAACACAATCTTGGCTATGTATTTGATTGTGCCAATCAATTATTTGAGTAATATCAAGTGTAGTTTTGTGATGAGTTTTGATTATCATGATAATCTTCTTTAAGAGAATAAGAAATTTGAATAATATATTTGAAACTTAAAAACTTTAGCTGTAAAGAAAAAAAAAAGAAAAGGAAACATATCAAATTGGTCCAGTTTGGTTCACTTCAGTCCATCTGGTCTACTACGATCCATTTCGGTCAAATTCAATCCAATTTTGTCAATTCGATCTACTTTCTTCACTTCGGTCCAAATTAGTCCACTTCAGTCCAATTCAGTCCACTTTGATCTATTTAGTCCATTTGGACCACATCTATTCAATTTGGTTTATTTGGTCCAATTTCATCCATTCTATCCACTTCGGTCCATTTTGTCTAATTTGTTTAATTTCAATTCACTTTGGTTTATTCGGTCCAATTTAATTTGGTGTACTTAAGAATGGAAAATAACAAATTTTGGTTGAGAGTATTATCAATTCTTTGAGTAATATCAATTGTAATTATAGGATAAGTTTTGGTTATCATAATAATCTCTTTAAGAGAACGAGAATTTGAATAATAACTTTAAAACTTAAAAATTTTAGTTGTACTAAAAGAAATTAGGAAAATATAATGCATAATAACAATAGTTAGAGGAATATGGACCATTTCAAAAAGAATAATAAATTCAATAAAAAAACATAAAATCATAAAAAAATTATATATTTGTAAAAATAGATTGACAAAAATTACTTTTTGAAATTGTTTAATTTACAGGAAGAACAAGTTATATACAATAAAATTTAGAGAATAAGAGAGTGTTTGGATTGGCCTGTTTTCAGTTACATAACTCAAAAACCTTAACTCAAAACTCAAAATCCGTGGGACCTACTAGCTGAAATACTGTCTGGTTTAGTTTCTAGCATTTGTTTCCAGTTCTCATATCTCAAAATTTTGAGTTTTGAGAATGAGAAATGAGAACTCTTCATAAGCTGTTTTCACTTTTTGAAATATGAGTTTTGTGGCATTTTTCGAAAATAATTGCAAACGTGTGGGACCCTCTTCAGTGTATGGTCGCATCATCCTCAGAGCCGTTGGAAGCTTTTGCTGTGCCAAATGCTCTAGCTTCAATTATGGCCTATGTTTTCCTCTTTTCTCATTACTGCTCTGACTTCTCCATTTACTCCATTTACACCTTCTCCATTTTTACTCCTACTCCTTCTCCATTTATTGCTTCTTCATTAACACCTCTCATCCACCTCTACCAACATACCATCATTTCAAACTTTTGCCTTTTCTTTTATTGCTCAGACCTCTCACTTGTTCCATTTTTTCACAAGCCACTCTTAACCCAGCACAAAGCGAGAGGAAGAAGAAGGAGTCCTAGCCAAAAAAGCACACCCCGACACATTCGATACCAGCGTTGACACCGGTTTGAGAATCCGACCTCTACCCAGGTGACCACATTTTCTCTCTCTCCCTCCGTAAACCCACCTTGCTCTGTTTTGTGTTCCTCTAAATTTCAATGTTTGTATTTCAAAGTTTTTGTTTAGGTGCTCTGTTTTGATTTTGTTTGTGTTTCAATGTTTTTTTAAATTTCTCTAAACATTGATGGGTTTTGTAAAATAATCGACTTTGTTTGTGATGAAATGTGGACTGAGAAACTTTGATTCGGGTATATGTTATGGGTTATTGTATGGGTCAGCACTGGTTTATGCTAAAAATCCCATCTTTTTGTGACTTTGTTTGCCATTGTGTGTGCTGAGTCTTTAATAAATATTTCGTTGCTTCTGTCTCCCTTCTTTTCTTTATATTGATGGTTTATCAGAAATTTCATATTTTGAAGAACTCCTTTATAATCACTTGAAGGGACTCTGTGTGTGATTTATTATAAATTCAATATCTATGGTCATTTCTTCTTGACAAGAGTGGCTGCTTTCTTTCTAATAACAGAGTGTACAATTGGGTTTATTCTTTCTCTTGGATCAGATTGATATTTATGTATTTGATTAGTTTGTTTATGTCAAAGCATTGTTTATAATGCACAGGTTATTTATGTATTTGATATATATATATATATATATATCCAATGTGTATGTGAAGATATCACTATTAAAGCAATTAAGGCCTCTTTATTTATGTATTTGATGAGTTTATAAAATAGTTTTGGTGACATTTGTGAAAATGTTTATATTTCAGTAATGCTGTTTGCAGGTGATGGGTCTTCAAGATATGGAGGCAGAAGTATAGAGAAGGAAAAGGAAAAGAAAAAACCACAAACCTTTCTCTTACATTCGGTGTGTGTGTGTCTGTGGAGATAGGAAGACAAAACAGTGTTTTGGGTGAAAGGAGAGAGACGAGCGCAGTAGAGAAAACCAACCTTCTGACCTGTGCAGGCTATGGGCTCTACCAAAAAGTGAAAAAATTGAGTACTGAGATGTGGGGCACGGTTTTGAGATATTGGAGCCAAACAAAAATTTTCAGTTTTGGGTTTTGAGTGAGATAGAGTTTTGAGAAATGAGTGATGTTTTTGAGTTATGTGTTTTGAGTTATGAGTTATGAGTTTTGAGATACTTCCAATCCAAACACCTTCTAAATTATACAAATTCAGTATAAGTTTGTTATGAATTTTGATTATCATAATAATCTCCTTTATTAAGAGAATGAAGAATTTGAATTATTTATTTGAAACTTAAAAAGTTTAGTTGTACAAAAAAAGAAGAAGAAGAAGAAGCATAATATAACATAATTTCGAACAATATGGACCACCTTATACAAGAATACTATCAATCAAACACATCAAGAAAGATGAAAAATAATTTTATAAATTGTTTAATTTTTAGGGAGAACAAAATTCTTTTCAACAAATTTTAGAGAACAAATTATACATTATATTACAATTACAAAATTATTATCTATTCTCACATATCGCGTAGATCTGCAACTAGTTATCAATCAATCAATATCACTATATATATAAAAGCAAAAACCTCATGTGGGAGAGCATGATGTTCTACCAAGTGACACATTCTTTGAGTCTCTCCCATTAGGCTTCTACCTCATCAAAGTTTGCATTTATGACAAATTTTTAGTTTGTTGAATGTGTCAATGGAGTAAATGCACATATTAATTACTATAGGTGTGCACTAATTATATATATATATATATATATATATATATATAAGAATTTTATATGGTTTAAAAAAAATTTATATGAGAGAGTAAAAACCACATGTGGAAGACCATGTAGTTCTACCATATGGCACTTTGTAAAAGTAAAATTTCATTTAGCTTTCCACCTCACATTTTTTACATATTTTGGATTATAATAAAATTCTACTCGTAGGATATTACTATTTTAACTGAGTGTTTAACTGACCACTATCATACTTCAATAATGTAAACATAACATCATAATTTTATGACATTTACTTTACAGTCTAAATTAGTTATTATTACACCACATAATAACTAATTTCTAATTTTATGACATTTACTTTACAGTCTAAATTCTTCGTCCCCTTAATTTTGTATTACATCAGTAAGTAGAAATCTCATGTGGGACATTCCTTGAGTATGAGATTTTGTCAAGTGACACATTTCTTGAGTTTCTCTCATTTAGGCTTTCACCTTATCAAAATTTGTATTTATGTCAAATTTTTATTTCATTGAATATGTCGATGGAGTAAATGCACATATTAATTATCTATAGGTGTGCACTAATTTTATATGGTTTTTTTTTTTAAGTTTATATAAGAAATTAAAAACCTCATGTGGGAGAGACCATGCAGCTCTACCATGCGGCATTTTGTTAGAATAATTTTTCATTTAGCTTTCCACCTCACATCTTTTTACATATTTTGGATTATAAAAAAAATTCTATTTGGAGGGGTAAAACATGAGTTTTACACCACGTCCTTATAGAATTTAATCTCATATATATATCTGTGTGTGTGTAGGAGCCAAGGAGTTGAGTACGAATTAGAAACTGTAGGCCTAGCCCGAGGAGGAAAAAAGGAGCCATACACACGTCAGATCTTGACCCGACTCGAGGACCTGAGCTCGAGGAAGAAAATATAAAGAAGCTAATCCCTCGAGGAGCTCGAGGAGCAAACATCCCTCAGGAATCCCAGGCAGGCCTATAATAATACAAGACAAGAAACCCAGTGAGGAGGAAAAGACAAGAAAGCAAAGAGGAGGGGAAATATTTGAATAAAATAACCGTCAAATTCGCATGAAATGCACTGTAACAACTCAGGTGGCCACATTAATGAAGGAATGACCCCTGAACAGTGAACTCACAGCTTGCAGCATAGTTTACCACCTCTAGCACAACTTTGATGGGACAAGCATCCAAAGGAGAAACTCTGGCTGTACAAATGGAGGGCTAAGATGCAATCCTAAGACCTATATAAAGAAGAGGAATACCACCAAAAGGGGGGATGAGAAAAAAAACACTAAACCAAAAGAAATATAAACTAAAGAACAGGACTTTGTATTATAGACTTAAGCTTTTCTTTGATTAATACATCCTCAGCCAGACCTGAGGAGGAGTTGTTCCTTCATCTCTATATCTCTTTTGTTATCTTTGAAATTCTAACTATACTAGCCCTCTAACTAGACCATAATCACGTGTCAAAGTTGATCTTGCAAGCCCATGCTCTAAAAAAATTAATTGTACTAGGCCCAAAGAATCTGACTCACTATTCTAAGTGGGCATTATGTTTTTGGGCCCCTATATATATAAAAGAATTTTATATGGTTTTTTTTTAAAAAATTTATATAAGAAAGTAAAAACCTTATGTGGTAGTAGAATGTTACTATTTAACTGAGTGTTTAACCTACCACTATCATATTTCAATAATGTAAACATAACATCATAAATATTATATAATATTTTCATAAGTCAATTAAACATTAACATTATATTATATATAAAAAAATTATGCTAACCCCAATGCATTAAAGAAACAAAAACAATGATTAAACAAATAATTAACTTATTACACCGCATAATAACTAATTTCTAATTTTATGACATTTACTTTACAGTCTAAATTCTTCGTCCCCTTATTTTTATATTACATCATTAAGTAGAGATCTCATGTGGGACATTCCTTGACTCTCACTTATTTCTTGAGTATGAGATTTGGTCAAGTGGCACATTCCTTGAGTCTCTCTCATTTAGGCTTCCACCTCATCAAAATTTGCCTTTATGTCAAATTTTTAATTCATAGAATATGTCAATGGAGTAAATGCACATATTAATTATCTATATGTGTGCACTCATTTTATATGTTTTTTTTTTTATTTTTTTAAGTTTATATATGAAAGTAAAAACCTCACGTGGGAGACCATGCAGCTCTACCATGTGGCGTTTTGTTAGAATAATTTTTCATTTAGCTTTCGACCTCACATCTTTTTACATATTTTGGATTATATAAAAAAAATCTATTAGTAGGAAATTACTATTTTCACTAAGTGTGTGTTTGAAAAAAATTATTTTTGCCAACTTATTTTATTATTCAGCTTATTTTTGCTTGTAAGGACTCAATTTGGAAAGACCCTCGAAAATGAGAAGGAAAGAAGGTCCAATAAGCCCTAAACAATAAATTTTTAGAGAGTGGGTTGAAGAACTAGGCCCTAACAGACGAACCCCGCCCAATGTAGGATTCACCACCGTTGAGGACCGGTGCATCCAAATTACCCCTTAAGGTAGCTCCTCGGCTCTGATCCGAGGAGCTAGACCGTTCCCCCTCTCTCTTTTCTTCCCCCCCCCCCCCCCCCTTCTTTGTTGGACATGGTTCCCCTTTTATAGTCCTCCTCCCATTTCTTTCTTCCATCTGTTGATCATCCATATGCTTTCCCTCTGACCGTCCGTCCCATCAGCTGCATTATCAGTACTCAAGTGATTTTGCAGTGACCAAGGTTGCCCTGTCCAGGAGTCACGTCTTTATTAGTGCTGCCAGAAGGTTAGGTGAGCGCATTTAGTGTGGAGGTGACAACCTGTCCTAGGCCTGTTCCCCCACTTGGTGCTAATATTTGTCCACCGAGGACAAGGTTATCCTCGGCGGGGATCCCTGCAGTTCAGGCCTTCATACATTGTCCTCGGACGATCCTTCTTCCTCGGTATGGGCCCTGGGCCGGATGTAAAGTGGGCCGAGGTCACCAGGCCCTCAGGCCCCACAATAGCCCCTCAAAATCCTGCTGTCCGTATCCTCGGACGGGGAGGAGGGTTTTGATATCCTCGGGCCTTCTACACGATTCA
The DNA here is from genome assembly GCA_019022515.1 of Quercus aquifolioides. Taxonomy (NCBI): domain Eukaryota; kingdom Viridiplantae; phylum Streptophyta; class Magnoliopsida; order Fagales; family Fagaceae; genus Quercus; species Quercus aquifolioides. Next base: position 1,098,006 of record CM032334.1, on the reverse strand, counting down.
CCCAACCTCGGTCCACGTCAGCGTTGGAGTCTTTTCGCCTGCCCAATGTTCGTTTCTGGCACTTTCAGACTCGGTGTGCGCTCGTATTAAATTTTGGCGACTCTATGTTCTCCATGTCCAACGGTGTGATGGCAATCACTCGGCGGGGATTTCCTGCTTTTATGGGCGGGAAGTTCCGCTTGGTTAACTTTAATTAGGGATATAAATACTTGTTTGAACCGCTTGGCCTCCTTATTTGCGCACTCACGAACTTCGGTGCACATACTCTGAATCTGGTCCAATTTCCACACTGACCAGCACCCCTTTCTAGCGTAAAAAGCCTGCCCGAGGAGAATCTCCCCATTTCTGTAAGTCTTCTTCCCTCTGTAGCACAAAATTTTCTTTGATTCCTCTCTCTCCTTCCCTCTCTCGAGTCCTTTAGTCGTTGCTAGGAATGGGTAAATTTAAGAAGTTAGTTGAGTCTGAAGAGATGATGGAGAAGTTCATTGCCGATTATGGGATACCCCGTAATGTGGGCTTGAGGTATTGCGAGGAAGGAGAGTGGTATATTAAGAGGAACGAGGGTGAAGTTGTGATCCCCATAGTCGCCTTCGTAGAGGGAGGCATGAGAATCCCTATGGGGCCAGTGACGAGCGGTTACCTTAGGCATTTTCAGCTAGCTCCTACCTAGTGCGCCGTTAATGTGTTTAGGATACTAGGGTGCGTAGACGCCTTGAATAAAAAGATGGGGTTAAGGTTAACCCACCATGATGTAAATTGGTGCTACAATTTTCAGCACCTGAAGGGTAAGTCATACTATATGGAGATGAGGGACGATAGGGTTCGGCTTATTCAGTGCCTCCCCGATTCTAGTAAGGGGTTGACTCAAGACTTTCTCATTGTGTCAGGGGAATGGCACGACGGTCTCCACTGCCCGACAGTACAGGGAAAGCCAGGTAGGGTACCCGAAGTAGGAGGCGGTCTAGCTTCTTTTATTTTTTCTTTGCCGTAGATCTTCTTTGGTTGATTAATTATAGGAGTTTTGTTTCTCTTTCTGCAGATCCGTACGCCTTCGCGCGTCATTTTCACCTAGTCAACAAAGAGGACTTGGAAGCCGTTCTTAGGGCGGAGCTTTTTCTGAACGAGGCCGATAACCAGGTTAGAGCCGCCCATAAGATCCTCGGATGCGATCCGGCCCCGAAGTCGTTCTCGGTCCCAAAGCATGTTATCAAGGCTCGTGATCCTCGGCTTAGGCAAATCACTGTGGTAGAGGACGGTTTTGCGTTTTTCGAAAGATCCTCTATTCCGGAGGGCATCCCGTTGGCAGGTTCTTCCTCGTCCCATCAGGCATCAAGCAGCAGAGACCGAGGAAGGGAGCTCGGAGAAGGGGGGAGAAGTAGTCGAACTAAGCTCGTTTGAGGACGAATTTAGTGTATTTGACCGAGCCGACCAGCCCGAGGATCCCTCTGGTGACCTAGGGGACCCCAACCTATCCGAAGCCGATCTTCAGCCCCCGAGGGTTGGTACCCAGGCTGAGATGGGTTCTAAGAGACAGCCCCAAACCAGCCTTCTTGACCTGCTTGAGAGCAAGTCTGGGAAAAGTGTGCTGAGGGAGTCACAGCCCAAGCCTTCTCTACCCGGACCTAAGACTTCGCCTGCGCAGACCAGGTCGTCCTCCATCCTTCCAATTTCGGACTCTCAGCTTGAGTCCCCCAACCCAAAAAGGAAGAGACCCTCCAAGGGCAAAGACCCAGTGGGTGGGGGCAGATCCCACTCTTCTCCAGACGAAGATGAAGCCCGCCGACCTTCTAAACAACTGAGGCTTGGTGGTCAGCGTAAAGGAAAAGAAATCGTTCAGCAGTCCGAGCCCCAGGCCTGGCTGCTCGCTGCCATGCTCCATGGAAAACCTTTGATGGATGACGCTACTATCCGGGATTTCCGAGGAGGCGAAGGGGCTCGCGTAGCCGATGCCCTGGAGAGGTCCCTTCTCCTCCCCGTCAACATGGCTGAGCTTAGGAGCATGAGGGGGCCAGAGGTTGCCGGCAACCTCAAGAGATATCTGGGCATGGTAGGACCTCTGGTACTTGTTTATTTTGTTTGAATTTTATTGCTTAGCACCTCCCCTTTACGGAGTATTTGTTTTGGTTGGCAGGCTATCCAGGATGTTTTCAGGCTGGATGAGGAGGCCGATGGCCAGAGTAACGCTCTGGCGCAAGAGTGCGACAAGTTCCTGAAGGCTGCAAGTACCCTTAAAAGATCTGAGGCAGATCTCAAGAAGACGATTGAAAACCTGGAGGAGATGACAAAGGCTAGAGATAGCGCGGCCTCTGACCTAGTCGCTGCTACGAAGTAGGCCGAGGATCAGACAAAGCGCTTGCAGGATGTCGAGGGCCAACTGCGGGTTGCCAAAGAGGGCATCGCCGACCTGAAGCAAAAGTTGGCCGAGGCGGTGGGGGCGAAAATGAGAAGGAAAGAAGGTCCAATAAGCCCTAAACAATAAATTTTTAGAGAGTGGGTTGAAGAACTAGGCCCTAACAGACGAACCCCACCCAATGTAGGATTCACCACCGTTGAGGACCGGTGCATCCAAATTACCCCTTAAGGTAGCTCCTCGGCTCTAATCCGAGGAGCTAGACCGTTCCCCCTCTCTCTTTTCTTCCCCCCCCCCCCCTTTCTTTGTTGGACATGGTTCCCCTTTTATAGTCCTCCTCCCATCTCTTTCTTCCATCTGTTGATCATCCATACGCTTTCCCTCTGACTGTCCGTCCCATCAGCTGCATTATCAGTACTCAAGTGATTTTGCAGTGACCAAGGTTGCCCTATCCAGGAGTCACGTCTCTATTAGTGCTGCCAAAAGGTTAGGTGAGCGCATTTAGTGTGGAGGTGACAACCTGTCCTGGGCCTGTTCCCCCACTTGGTGCTAATATCGGTCCACCGAGGACAGGGCTATCCTCGGCGGGGATTTCTACAGCTCAGGCCTTCATACATCGTCCTCGGACGATCATTCTTCCTCGGCATGGGCCCTGGGCCGGATGTAAAGTGGGCCGAGGTCACTAGGCCCTCAGGCCCCACATTGCTACTATTCATGGCCCCACTACACTTTTGGTATTATTTATGGGTCCCACTATACTATTTTAGCTAACTTTTACCTTTATCTATAGTACTTTTAGCAAAAAAATTTTAGTTTAAGCAAAATAAGCGGATCCCAAACAGACTCTAAGTGTTTCACCTACCATTATCATACTTCAATAACGTAAACATGACATTATAAATTTTTCTATGATATTTTCATAAGCCAACTAAACATTAACATTATATTATAAAAAAATTATGCTGACTGAAATGCATTGAAGAAACAAAAACTATGATTAAAAAAATAACCAACTTATTACACCACATAATAACAAAAATTCTCGCATGGTAGCTTACAGTATTATTATACGCCCATCACCCCGGGCCCATTGCTACTTTTTATATAACTAGTGTGGGTTGCACGTGCTGGCCTTTTAGTAAGAAAATTAATATAGATTTTTTTTGTTGAAGAAGTATGAAGTCATATACTTAAATTTAAAATAGCTATTTGAATATCTATGTACTATGACAATTTCTTAGAACTTATTTACTAAATGTAATATCTACTCACCAAAAAATGCTACAAAGAATGATAATGAATGTCATCATCTTTCTACAATATTTAAATTTTCGCAATGAATGATAATATATGCTATAATTTTTTTGAAGATCTTCATTAAATTAAATATTTACAATCATCTACAATGAAGATTTTGTTATTCATATTTCATTCTTTATTATCTTATTTTATGAGTCTAACTACGATGTTTAGCTTACTTATTTTTAATGAATACCCTTTTAAGCAAGAAAATAAATTAAAAAAAAGAACAAAATAACAAAAGGCATATGTCATCAAAGTTTCTATTAGATAAAATTATAAGTGTAGAAGATTTAAACCTAATAAATTAGTGTTCTCTAGGTAACAAATAAAACACCATATATCATCATTCTAACTTTCCAAGCATGACTACCAATCTACCACATAAAATTCAAAATACACAAAGAAATTTTTTGGGACATTAAAATTTAGTAAGAGTATATTAGACATTGCACAATGGAATATTTTAGGAATTATAAGATTTTGTTAGGGTTTAACTAGGAGAGAAACAATATGGGTATATGCTCATTTACAAAATATAAATGATGAAATTATTCAACTTTAGTTTAAGGGGGGAATGCAACTACCCTGAACATAAAGGAGGAAAGTGTTACTTCGTCAATTTGTGTGTGTGTTACATGTGTGTAAAACAATATGTGTGTGTGTGTGTGTGTTTTTATTTTTATTTGTCTAAAAAACTTGAAACAATGTGTAAAAAAAAATAAAAAAAAGATTATGCATTAAACAATGAATTTTAGTTCAACAAATTGAATAAACCAAAAAAGAAGTCTAGAAACACAACAAAAAGTCACAATATTTTTACAATACCTTTATTTTTAGCTATGGTGGGTCCTAGTCTGATATTTTATTATTTTATTTTAGAGTAATGTTACGTCCACAATATTTTCATAATAAATCTTAGGTGGTAAATTGCTACTGGTTTTAAATTAGGCTAATCACTTTTAACCGTGCATTTAAAAATAAAATAAAAAGCCAATTGAAGAAAATTGTGCCTAAAACAATGAGTTTTGGCTTACTAAATTTGACTAAACAAAAAAAGAAGCCTAGGAACACAACAAAATGTCACACAAAAAAGAAGTTTAGGAATATAACAAAATGTCACAACATTTTCGTAATATTTTTTATTTCTAGCTATGGTAGGTCCCAGTTTGATATTTTATTATTTAATTTTTACGTCCACAACATTTTCACAACAAATCTTAGGTAAAAAATTATTACTGGTTTTAAAATTATGCATTAAAAAAAAAAACAAAAAGACAATACAAGAAAATTGTGCGTGAAACGTACAGTGAATTTTGGCTCACCCAATTTGACTATATATACTAAAAAAGAAGTCTAAGAATACAACAAAATATTAAAACATTTTCACAATACTTTTATTTTTAGGATCCAAATAGATATATTTTTATTTTATTTGAGAGAAATGCTACATCCATAACATTTTTAGAACAAATTATAAATGACAAGTTGTTATTGGTTTTAAATTGAACCCACTACTGATATCACTTTTTTATCCTTTAAAAATACCTTGCTACATAAAATTTGTTACAAAATTATTGTGAAAATGTTGTGGACATAACATTTCTTTTTATTTTATTTTAATCTATAAGGAACTGAGATCTCGTGACTGTGAAAATATTGTGACAAGAAGAAGATGTTATAACATTTTCATAATACATTTATTTTTAGTTGTGATCGGTCTCAGTCTCTTATTTTATTATTTTATTTTGACCTTTAAAAAATTGACACCTCAATAATAATGAAAATATTGTAAAAATTTGTTATGTTAGTGTAATTGTGTATGCACATATAATATTTAAAAGCACAAGCAAAGCCAGCGTATTGTGAAAAAAAAAAGGGCCAATGAACAATGCAAATTGTCAATAATTGTAAAAATTTGTTAAATTAGTGTAACTGTACATACACATATAAATATTTAAAAGAAAAGACAAAAACAACACAACCAAAACTGGCGTACTATGGTTTGTGAAAAAAAAAAAAAAAAAAGCCTAATGAACAATGTTGTGGATGTAGCATTTTTTTTTCCATAATACTTTTAGTTTTAGTTGTGGATGATTCTAGTATGATATTTTATTTTAACTTATAAGGAATTAATATATCAACAATTGCAAAAATATTGTAACAATTTATTGTATTAATTAACAGCTTTATATATATATATATATATATATATATATATATAGAAGAGTGGACGATATTACGCCGAAAAAAAAGAAACAGAGTAAAAAAACTAAATTGGCACTTTAGCAACCGTTTAAAACTTGAAAAAAAAAAAGATAAAGAGACTTAATAAACCAAATGTTATTTAGGGGCATTGGTGCTTTTTATATAGTTAATAGATTTGGTACAAACAACATCTCCTAATGCTACTTGCCAGTGCTAGCAAACCCAGTTTGATTGTCATTCACATTACATGGTACCCGTTCCTATCTAACCCAGTAGCATCTGTATAATAGCACCATTATTGCTGCATGTTTTCAACGCACTCCATATCATGTAGCACTATTTTCTTTTAATAAAAAAAAAAAATCACATTTTTGCAATGTTTCTATAAGCATAAAGTTTAGCTATAAAATTGGTTGTAGCATTAGCCTACAACCTTACTCAATAAATAAACATTAATACATATTTTAAAAATCTAACTATTGAATTGCATATTCTTTACGTTTTTAATACATATATCAAACTCGTGTCAATCAGATATTATTTATTATATTATGTATAAGTTTATATTTTATGCATAATTTTAAACTTAAAAAACTTGCAATTTAAATAATTTATTGATAACATAATTATTGATCTTCAATTTTTCTAGAAATTTTGCAAGCATGAAGAGTATAAGAAGAATATGTCATTCAATAGTGGATTTGTCAAAATTCATCTCGAATAAAAAGATATTGAGTAAGGTTATAATCTAAGGTTACAACCAATTTTGTAGCTAAATTTTGTGATTTCTATAATTCTTTCACAAATAGTTTTAACTTGGGGAAAAAACTATTTTGTTACCCATACTTATTTATTATATATTTGAAAACGTGATAAACACCCATTTTTAACTTTTAACTAACTATAGCCTATAACCAAAGTCAAAGAATTTGATACCATTATTCCTTTCAATTTCTTTGAGTTTTAAAAATATAAGTGAATTTTTATCCCCCTCCTGGGTATCTGGGTATGTGACATAATCATACCAATCTAAAGTCAATTTACCACACTATAAATCAATGAAGTTTCTGGGAAGTCTCATTGGCAGATGGTAAAATAGTCAGTTCAAAAGCAAAAACATCCCTGATAAATTTTGGTAAACACAGTATACCTTACGCTACTTGCCAGAGCTAGCAACCACAATTTGATAGTCATTCACATCACATGATATCGGTTCCTATCTAACCAAGTATCCTTTTTTAATCATTGGTCGGTGGGAGAATGAGAATATAAAAGTTACAACTTCTACCAGTGTAAAGTAAGCAGTGCAGTATTCAGAAAAAAGAAAAGAAAAGAAAAGAAAAAAGTAAGCAGTGCAGTAATTTGTTGAGAATGGAGGAGAAGCCTCATATCCAAATTCCAAGAGTAAGACTTGGCAGTCAGGGACTGGAGGTAAGCTTCTTTTTCTCCGACTGATGGGTATACCAGTATTATAAATTGGAGGACTACCTGCAAAAAGTAATAGGCACTAATTTTTTCACCAATCCAAGATTTTTTTTTTGGACCAGTTACTGTAGTGTACATGTTGGGTTGAATTGCATCTCTACGTCTCCTTATTGTTTGTATTTTGAACCAGAAAACTTAAAAACAAAGAAGAAGTCTCAATGCTTCCCTGTTTGGTGTCCTTATCAGGGTCTTACGATCTTCAATTTCTCACCCATAGTTTGTAAAGAATTGCTTTTGTGTTTGCATTGTTAGGGGCTTTAGATATTTCACCTGAATAATAGTATATATGACGATCATCTGCATGCATATGGATGTAATATGACATATGACTATTCTGTATAGTACAGTGGGTGTGGGTGGGAGTGTCATAGAGTAAACCACAAGTATCACCTTGTCCTAAGGGGGTGGCAAAAAAACCTTAGATAGAGAAATCGGACAATTGAAATGATTTAGCATAAGACCTCTACACCGCACTTGTGAATCTCATATGAGATGGACTGCTGTCTCTGTTATGAGAATTGTGGAAACAGATGAAATTTTGTCATTCAGACAAAGCCTTCAGAGTTTGTTGTAACATATGTGAACTTAGAGAGGTAAGGTTTATACAGATAACAGATTAATATTTATTTATCAAGAAAAAAAGATAACAGATTAATATTTAGCAAGACAAAGTAAATATTCTTTTAGATTATTTTAGCTTCATGATAGCATCTTCATCTCATCTGTAAGAAGCATAGAAACAGACCAATTGTATTGATCAATTGAACACACCTCTAACCTGAAGACTATATAGAAACACAAGTTATCGGACTGGTATGAATTTTACTTGCAAGAAACCGCCTCAATGATCTTCTTGTGGTTTCCTTTTTTGGGTGTAGGTTTCAAGATTGGGCTTTGGATGTGGCGGACTTTCTGGAACACTAAATGCTCCTTTATCGCATGATGCTGGATGCTCTGTTATAAAGGAAGCTTTTCAAAGGGGTATAACCTTCTTTGATACTGCAGATGTCTACGGAAATAACCATGATAACGAGATCATGGTTGGCAAGGTACTTCTACTTTCTAATCACATTGAAATGAAAAATGTCATTTTAGGTCACACCTTGCTTGCATGCCGATTTATTGATTATGTATGTTTAATTTCGATTTGTGTCCAATTGAACAAAGTAGCCCTAGGAACATACATATTCGAACATTGATTAAAAAAAATTAATTATTTTGTCTTTTTAGGCTTTGAAGCAGCTTGGTAGGGAGAAAATTCAACTAGCTACAAAATTCGGTATTACTAAAGCAGAGAAAGGTCAAGTTGGTGTCAAGGGCACCCCTGAATATGTACGGCAATGCTGTGAAGCTAGTCTTAAGTATCTTGACGTGGACTATATTGATTTGTACTTTCAACACCGTGTGGACACTTCAGTGCCAATAGAGGAAACTGTGAGTGTCAAGATATTTGTACTTTTATACTTATACAAACTATTTATTTTCATCTATTTAATGGATGAACTGTACTGGATTTAAACTTCATTTCCTTTTGCATTAGAAGTTATAACCTATTTTGGCATGGTAGATGGAGGAGCTGAAGAAGCTGGTGGAGGAAGGAAAAATAAAATACATTGGGTTATCAGAACCTAGTGTAGACACATTAAGAAGAGCTCATGCAGTTCATCCAATCACTGCCTTAGAAATGGAATATTCTCTGTGGACCCGTGATATCGAAGATGAGATAGTTCCACTCTGCAGGTCTTTTAAATTTTTTTTTTTTTTTTTTTAAATCTAGCTCTGTTATTTGCATTTTATAGCCAATTGAATTCTTAACATAATTTAAAGTTTGTCTTTGTGACCATAGAATTGGTTCTGAATAAGATATTTTTAGAACAATAGACTATCAGGAAATTTTCACATCATGCATCATTAAAAGTTTTTGGTAATCTCAGAGAGCTTGGCATTGGGATAGTGGCATATAGCCCTCTTGGTCTTGGGTTCTTAGCTGGGAAAGCAGTCGTTGAGAGCTTGCCTAGTGAGAGTGTGCTGGTATGTGACTACTAATCTATATAATAAAGTGATTCCATGGTTTTTGAACACAAACATATATATTTATATGGCTAGGTTCAAGTTACACTTTAATGTAACTTTTAACAATGCTACACTACTCAATTACTTTTGATTTGAAGTGTTTATTATCAAATCCACCATTGGATTACATTATATCTTTATGCCCTTTAAGATAACAATGTATACTTATATATTGGTATGTATACCATACACATTGATATTTATGGCATAGGCTATACATCCAAGGTTCATGGGGGAGAACTTAGAGAAAAACAAACTTCTATATGCACGGCTTGCCAACCTGGCTGCAAAGCATGCTTGCACTCCGCCTCAGCTAGCTCTGGCCTGGCTTCTCCATCAGGGAGATGATATAATCCCAATCCCTGGTATATTAGTCTCTTAATTTCTTTTGCTATCTTCACAAATATGTGATTAAATTCTTTATGTGGTTGCTTGCTCACTTCTAGCAATAGCTCTTTCTTATTTCCATGAAAAATGAAAGTCTACTTTTTTAATTGTATGGTTAGAGAATTATGTTCCTACTACATCTACAACTTACAAACTTTGACCCTCTCTTGTTAGACTTTTTGCTTAATTGAAAGTTTCTGTTTCATGAACTTGGATTGGAACATGATGTGAAATTCATTGATTGGATGATTTACAGGGACAACTAAAGTTAAGAATCTTGATAACAACATTGGATCCTTGGCAGTGAAACTTACACAAGAGGATTTGAAAGAAATTGGTGATGCTGTGCCCATTAATGAAGTCGGTGGTGAAAGAGATCTGGCAATTTTATCTAAGTATCACTGGAAGGATGCAAATACCCCATCAAAGTGATCGCAAATTGTAGATATGAAAACTAAAGCACAAACCAACGAAGGGAAACATCAATTCTCTGTTGTGCTGTTGTCTATGTTTGCTTGGGAGAAATAATGAGCAAAGGATGTAAATATATCCTTATCATGTCCTATGTTGAGGTGACAGCGTCACCAACTTCCTCATCAGTTGATTAATTAATCATTATGCTTTGTGTTATCAGTATCGCCTATTCCTGTGAGTCCTCCTATGGTGAACAAAAAGATGGACCCTACAGCAAATAACATGGGTGTTTTGTATTGTATCGACACCCTCCCCCCGCGAATGGTAGCATCTTCCTTCTGTTTTTTTCCCTAATGCGATAAGTGTCATTCGTTCCATTCTTACTTTAGGCTATTTTCTTCTTCAGTTTATGAAGCCTGTTTCTTTTCTTTATCTATCAAATTTTCCTCTTTTTGAGTTGAAAACGCCCCATAGTTCTAGTCCTAATGTAATGCTATTTTGTTTCCCACGAACTCTCCTTTCAGTCATTCCTTTGCAATCTTTCTAAAACGCTAACGAGCAAGAAAACGGATGCACTAACGCGAAACGACTTTCTAAAGCTCAATTTGTTGCTTTGTTCTATAGTAAGGGGCCCTTGCAGGATGCCGGGTGCTTTATGCCACCTGAGTGAATGGACATCTCCCAGGCTAGATGACTCGGCACATCCAAGTCACATAGCACCTACTCTCCCTATTGATGAGTAATGGGGAAGCTCTCAAGACGAACAATGAAGCTTTGTGTTCAACCACATAAAAATTTCATCACAACCACATCAAAAGCTATCACTTTGAGCCTTCCTCTATTAATGGTTCATCACATACGCTTTAGGTTAAAATAGGATTTCTATCTCAGATTAAAAAAAAAAAAAAAAAAAAAAAAAAAAGATAAGTTTACAATTGAGCTTCATTATTGAGTAAATATTTTTTTATGCTGCAATAAATTAATTCTCAATTAATTAAATCATTGATTTAGTGTGCATCCAATTACTTATGCTTAGCTTGGCTCTATATCCTCAAGAGGCACGTGAGCATTCAAGAGCCTACCAACTTGTTTATAGGGTGGTTATACTTGTGCTTAATTTTCCAATTTCTAGTGCAACTACAGGGCAAATTTATTGATTATGAATTTCATCAAAACTAAGATTCGCAACATAATTGAAGATGATTTTTTTTTACGAAATTTTTGATTTTATACATAAAAAGAAATTACTGTAACATCTCTAGTACAAAATCAATCATAGTTCATTAATGATTGATTGATTTCTAGGATTTAAAAAAAACATCAAATTCCATTATGATAGATGATAGCATTTCAATGTTTTTTTTTTTGGATACAATATAGAAATTCTACTCTAGCCTAATCTAAGTGCATATGTGGGTGAAGCTCCTTCCTGGATACTTGAACTCCGACCCTTACCCCCCACACCCCACAAGCACTTATACTTGTGGAGTGACTACCGCACCAAAGGTGCGCGGTGGTAGGAGTGTGCATGGGTCGGGTTGAGGGGATTTTTTGACCCAACCCACCATGGTGGGTCAAAAAAAATTCAACTCAACCCAACCCAACCCATCACATAAGTCCAACCCAACCCACATGGGTTAGGTTGGGTCGGGTTGAACCCATGGGTTGGACAATTTTTTTTATTACTATTATTATTATTAAATTGAGCAAAAAAAAATATCACACTTGCCACCTGAGTTGATAAACAAAATATACATTAATATATAAACTAATATTCCAACTTAGTTGTAAACAAAATGACAATTTTAGTACTGCTTCAGTTTTAAATTCTAGTTCCTTGAGGTCTGCTACATAAATCCATTTTTTGGGGCCTTAAATAGAACAGGATTCTCATCCTACTTTTTGACATAGGAGAATGTGAGGCTTGCAAAGAAACCTTTATTTTGGACAAAACACTAATGATTTCAGTCTAATTAATCTAAAGGGACTCAAATGTGGCAATGGATAGTCTGTAATCTAAATTGTGTTACACCCACAGATGACCTAATCACAGAGAATAACCACCGTTGGCTATTCCTTTACTTTTAGTGCAGTGGGTGTGAGTGTCACAGAGTAAACCACAAGTATGAAGTATTTGCTTGTCCTAAGCAAACTAGGGGTGGCAAAAAAGCCTTTGAATAGAGAAATTGGACAACAGAAGTGATTTAGCGTAAGACTTCTACTGCACAATTGTTAATCACATGTGAGATCGACTGCTGTTTCTGTTATGAGAATTGTGAAAACAGATGAAGTTTTGTCATTTAGGCAAAGCCTTCAGAGTTTGTTGAAACAAATGTGAACTTCTAGAGGTAAGGTTTATACAAATAACAGATTAATATCTAGAAAGACAACGTAAATATTCTTTTAGATTATATGAGCTTCATGATAGCATCTTCATCTCATCTGAAAAAGCATAGAAACAGACCAATCGTATTGATCAATTGAACACACCTCCTACCTGAAGACTACATAGAAACGAAAGTTATTGGATTGGTATGAATTTTACTTGCAAGAAACCACCTCAATGGTCTTATTGTGGTTTCCATTTTTGGGTGTAGGTATCAAGATTGGGCTTTGGATGCGGCGGACTCTCTGGAATACTAAATGCTCCTTTATCACATGAAGCTGGATGCTCTGTTATAAAGGAAGCTTTTCAAAGGGGTATAACCTTCTTTGACACTGCAGATATCTACGGAGATCATCATAATGAGATCATGGTTGGCAAGGTACTGTTACTCTCTAATCATATTGAAAGGAAAAATGTCATTTTAGCCCATGCTTTGTTTGCATGCCAAGTAATTGACTGTGTATGTTTGGTTTCAATTTGCATCCAATTAGACAAAGTAGCTCTATGAACATCTATATTCTAACATTGATTAAAAATCAATTCTCTTTTCTTTTTAGGCTCTGAAGCAGCTTGGTAGGGAGAAAATTCAACTAGCTACAAAATTCGGTTTTACTAAAGTAGAGGAAGGTCAATTTGGTGTCAAGGGTACACCTGAATATGTACGGCAATGCTGTGAAGCTAGTCTTAAGTATCTTGACGTGGACTATATTGATTTGTACTATCAACACCGTGTGGACATTTTAGTGCCAATAGAGGATACCGTTAGTGTCAAGAGATATTTTCATTTTTAAATTTATATATATATATATATATATATATATATTTTCCTTTCAATGTACTGTATTACATTTAAACTTCATTTCTTTTGGCATTAGAAATTATAACCAATTTTGGCATTGTAGATGGGGGAGCTGAAGAAGCTGGTGGTGGAAGGAAAAATAAAATACATTGGGTTATCAGAAGCTAGTGTAGACACAATAAGAAGAGCTCATGCAGTTCATCCCATCACTGCCTTACAAATGGAGTATTCACTGTGGACCCGTGATATTGAAGATGAGATAATTCCACTTTGCAGGTTTTTTATATTGCTCTGTTGTTTGCATTTCAAAGCCAATTGAATGTTAACATTGGTGAAAGTTTGTCTTCGTGACCTTAGGATAGGTTATGTATCAGATATTTTTAGAACAATAGAATATCACGAAATTTCACATCATCATTAAAAGTTTTTGTTAATCTCACAGAGAGCTTGGTATTGGGATTGTGGCATATAGCCCTCTTGGTCATGGGTTCTTTGGTGGGAAAGCAGTCGTGGAGAGCTTGCCTAACGAGAGTATGCTGGTATGTGGCTACTTGGTGTAACTTTTGATAATGCCACGCCACTCAGTATCTTTTTATTTGATGTGTTTATGTCAAATCCACTATTAAATTTCATTGTCTCCTTATACACTGCAAGATGACAATGTATACTTATATATTGGTATTTGTACTTATTGATATTACTGGCATAGGCCATGCATCCAAGGTTCATGGGGGAGAACTTAGAGAAGAACAAACTTCTATATGCCCGACTTGCCAACCTGGCTGCAAAGCATGCTTGCACTCCCCCTCAGCTAGCTCTGGCCTGGCTTCTTCATCAGGGGGATGATATAATCCCAATCCCTGGTATATTAATCTCTTAAATTCTTTTGCTATCTTCACAAATATGTGATCAAATTATTTATGTGGCTGCTTGCTCACTTCTAGCAATAGCTAAAAATTGAAGTCTGCTTTTCAATTGTATGGTTCGACAATTATATTCCAACTACATCTACAACTAAGGAACTTTGACCTCTTTTTGTTAGACTTTGCTTAATTGAAAATTTCTGTTTCATGAAATTTGATTTGAACATGGTGTTAAATTCAACATTGATTGGATGATTTACAGGGACAACTAAAGTTAAGAATCTTGATAACAACATTGGATCCTTGGCAGTGAAGCTTACACAAGAGGATTTGAAAGAAATTTGTGATGCTGTGCCCATTAATGAAGTAGGTGGTGAAAGATTTCCAGCCACCTTATCTAAGTATACCTGGAAGGTTGCAAATACCCCATCAAAGTGATTGCAAATTATAGATATGAAAACTAAAGCACAAACCACAGAAGGGAAACACTGATTCTCTGTTGTCCTGTTGTCTATGTCGATTGCTTGGGAAAAATTATGAGCAAAGGATGTAAGTATATCCTTGTATGATGGGAGAAAGAATCTCCTGATAATGGAACTGTGAATGCATAATTAATCAGTTTTTATTAGACAAGCCTTATCTTGTGGGGTGAGGAGTCAAAATGGATACCCGTGGAAACTATTCTTCTTCTTCTTTACTCAGTATTTTTAACAAGAAGGGAAATAATCTCAAGCTTACCTTAAGGAATACTTTTATTTTTAGGTAGCTCTTCTTTTCCCTCTTTTATCTATGAAAATAATCGATGATGTTGGTCAACGGTATAACCTCATTCATATTTAGTATTTACCTGCAAATAATCGATGATGATGGTTTTGTGCAAGAACTTTTTTTAGGCCTGTGTATGTCACTAACACTGGAATTAACCCTTAAAAATAATTGTTAAGGGATTAGTTATACAGGTATAGCAGCTTTAGCTTCTGTCATCCTTAATTAGGCATCAACAGAAACTATTCGAGAGTATTAATTAATGACTTGGTAACAGGACACACAGAAAATGTAGGGACATTCTGGGCTTTTGCCCTTAATTTTTTTTTATTTAGCAATTTGCCCCTATTTTGAAACTATATAGGGATATGCCCCTGTTTCGATACTCGATTACCTTAAAATCGAGTTTCAATGAAATACTCGATTCGTAGAAAATCGAGTTATGCCCGATCAAACTTAAAAAATAAAAAATTTGCATGGAACTCGAGTTTCAGGAAATCGAGTTCCATGCAAAATTTTTATCGCTCCTTATTCAGGGAGACCTATAGTGGCGTTTTTAAGCCCTATAGTGACGTTTTTAAGCCCTATAGCGGCATTTTCCTGCAAAAAAAAATTTTCACAAATCTGATTGCCAGGTTTAGGGAGCCCTATAGTGGCGTTTTTAAGCCATATAGTGACGTTTTGAAGCCCTATAGCGGCGTTTTCCTGCAAAAAAAAATTCATAAGTCTGATGGCCTCATACCAGGTTTAGGTTGCCCTATTGCGGCGTTTTCCTGCAAATTTTTTTTTATAAGTCTGATTGGGACATTCTAGCCTTTTGCCCCTAATGGTTTTTTGATTTAGCAATTTGCCCCTATTTCGAAACTATATAGGGATATGCCCCTGTTTCAATACTCGATTACCCTAAAATCGAGTTTCAATGAAATACTCGATTTGTAGAAAATCGAGTTATGCCCGATCAAACTTAAAAAAAAAAAAAAAAAAAAAATTTGCATGTAACTCGAGCTTAGGGAAATCGAGTTCCATGCAAAAAAAATTTACAAGTGTGATCGGCCAATATTCAGGGAGACCTATAGCGGCGTTTTTAAGCCCTATAGTGACGTTTTTAAGCCCTATAGCGGCGTTTTTCTGGAAAAATTTTTTATACCAGGTTTCAATGGCCCTATAGCGGCGTTTTTTAATCCCTATAGTGGCATTTTTTTGGAAAATTTTTTTATACCAGGTTTCAGTGGCCTTATAGCGGCGTTTTTTTATCCCTATAGTGATGTTTTTAAGCCCTATAGTGACGTTTTGGAACTCGATTTCCATTTACTCGAGTTTCATGAATTTTTTTTTTTTTTTTAAAGTTTGATCGGGCATAACTCGATTTTAAACCAATCGAGTACTTTAAGTAACTCGATTTTAGGGTCATCGAGTATCGAAACAGGGGCACGCACCTATATAGTTTCGAAACAGGGGCATTTTGCCAATTAAAAAAATAAAAGGGGGTAAAATGCTAGAATGCCCGTCTGATTGCCCCATACTAGGTTTAGGGAGCCCTATAGTGGCGTTTTTTTAAGCCATATAGTGACGTTTTAAGCCCTATAGTGGCGTTTTAGAACTCGACTTCCATAAAATAGAGTTCCATGCTCTATTCTTTTTTTTTTTCTTTTTTTTTCTTTTTTTTTTAAAGTTTGATCAGGCATACTCGATTTTCTACGAATCGAGTATTTCATTGAAACTCGATTTTAAGGTAATCGAGTATCGAAACAGGGGCATATCCCTATATAGTTTCGAAATAGGGGCAAATTGCTAAATAAAAAAAAATTAAGGGCAAAAGCCCAGAATGTCCGAAAATGTAGAACTGAAGGTATGGAAATCAAACCAAGGCATATGGTTTGGGATATTTGAACTACTTTTATGTCCAATTCATCAGGAAGATAATACGTTCGGGAAGACTCAGATCGAGGTCAATGCTAGGGAGAAAATACCTTGGTGAAACTCCAATTAACGCCTATGGGACACCACTTACAAAAAAGATTAAACCTATGGACTTGGACTCATCTATATATATATATATATGTGCGCACCGAAAATGGAGCTAATGGGCTTGGGCTCTTTCGAACTCACAACTTACTTGTATGGTGGGTTTGGGTTTCCTACACTGGGTTGTCCTCGGCGTAAAAACTCAATAAGATCACTTTTCTCTTCTCTATTGCCTTAACCACCTTTCTGCTACCTTCCCTTTCTTCCTCTATCTTCTTGCTCTGGCGTAAATTTTTCCAACCCCCTCTTCTTCCCAAGTTTCACATATTTATAGTTCTAAATTAGTGGTGAGGTTATGATTACTTTCTGGTTAGTGCAGCGGGCGGTCCAATGTTATTGAACATAAGTGGGTGGTTAGGTGGGAGTGGGAAACAGTGAGTATGGCTTCGAAACTTGGTTCCCACTTCCGCAGATATGCTCGGCGGAGGTGTGTCGAAAGGAACTGCCAGGCATACCATGCACGTTATGCTCGGTTGCTGACCGCAACGGTGATCGGTAAGGATTTACCGAGCATAAGTAGGAGGCGAACCTTGGGCCAGTGTTCTGTAGAGTTTCGGGATGGGCCTGCAGAGAGAGAGAGTAGGCGCATGGGCCGTATCTTCACATGAGAATAAATGGCCCAAGTGGGACTGGGTACGCGTGCCGTACATTAGCCCCCCCTTGATTCATGCCCGGTCCTCGGCGAGAATCAAGGAGTCAAACGGCGTGTGATACTCGGGAGGTCCGGAGGGGTGTTGTCTAAGGCACTTCAGCAATCCCATTAATGCGTTCCTAAAAAGGCGCGCAGGATTCGGCCGTTTGGTTCGCTTTTCATAATTACCTGACGCTTTGTGAACCGAGGAGGCACAGACGCTAGGTTGGCGTTGGAACCTGTGAAGTCTGCCAATTAATCCTCATAATTGCTGATCAACCGTCATTAATCCTCCTCAGGACCTCTATAAAAGGCCCGTTTCAAATCACTCATCTACTTTTTACGCTCTCTTTCTTCTGAGACCCACTCTCCGCCGTACATTCATCCGTGCATTCATTCTCCAGCCCAGAAACTCTCCTCATCTTAGAGCCCAAAGTAAGTTCTCTACACTCTCCTTTTTACTTCCACATCTTCGTTCATCTTTCTTCTAGTGTTTAGGATGGGATATTCATACCTTCTAGATACAGACGCAACCTTAGCCACCTTTAGGCAAGCCTTTGACATCCCCAGCGATGTGGAAGTGGCGTATTGCCCTGAGAGTGACATCCCTCTTCATAGAGGGGGCAACACTGCCTTTTTTCCCTTGATGGCAGTTTTGGAGGGTGGGTTGAGGTTTCCCGTAGACCCTCTTTTAATAGACACCCTTAGGTATTATGGGTTGTGCCCCAACCAACTCCCCCCCCATACTTGATAGGCGTGTCAATGATCTTACCGAGGACGCTGGTTGGGAGAAAGCCTTCAAGGATGTTGCCGAGGTAAATGCCAAGGAAAAAGCCGTGGCTGCTTCGACCGCAGAGAAGAAGGCTGCAGCGGCTGAGAAAGCGAGGGTGGCAGCGGAAAAGAAGTACTCAGAGTTGCAGGTTAAGGTGGGAGAGACTGAGCTTAAGTTGGCGGAAGCCGAGAGCATAAACAGTGCGCGTACCAAAGAGTTGGCCGACCTGAGAGCGGCCCTAGAGGCCAGCGAGAGCAAGTGGTATAATGAGGGATTTGCTGATGCCGAGAACTCAGCAGAACCCATCATAGGGGATGCTCGGAAGCTCGGCTTCGAGGAGGGGTGGCTGGCCGCTTTGCAGGCTTTGGGAGTCCCCGAGGATTCCCCACTGAGAAAACCTGGCCAGATTCCGTTCTTGGTCCCCGCTCATAGCTCGCAGAACCCTCAAAGGCCCATTGATGAAGAGGAGATAACCAGCCTGAGGGAATTGGTGGAGCAGATAGACTCTCACGTGGAGTTGGAGGAAACAGAAGTGGCCAGCCACCACCGCTCTGAAGATCAGCTCGGCTAGAACCGACCTCAGATCTTGACGCAACAGCATTCCGCGGAGACCAGCGCTCAGGGGCAACTTGCAAATTCTGCCTCTTAATTGCCGAAACATGACTTCTTTCTTTAATGAAGCTTTTTTGTTTTTAGTAGACTAGCCTATGTCACCGGGCTGTGGTGGCCGAACAATCGACCTTCTTTTCTTTTTTATCATGATCGACACTGAAATGGCCACTTGGTTTTGTGGTCGGGATACTGTTTTAATTCTCAATATGATGGTTTAGTTTTGGAATATTTATTGTGTTGTTTGTTGGTTTGTTTCGCACCTATGTTGTAGTGGTCCAGGTAATTAAATCCTGTTTCGCCGTAAGGCGGGGATATAGAACGAATCGAGAATCAGGCTTCTATCCTTAGAGTATAGAGGATTACACCTGCCCGACGATTCAGATCGAACCAAGCTTCTGTCCTTAGGTTAAGTGTTAAAGGCTTACACCTGTTCGGCGATACAGGTCGAACCAAGAAGCAGGTTTGTGTCCTTAGAGTACAAAGGTTTTCACCTGCTCAGTGATGTAGATCGAACCGAGAAGCGGGCTTTTGTCCTTAGATTAAGTATAAAGGTTTACACCTGCTCGGCGATGTAGATCGAATCGAGAAGCAGGTTTCTGTCCTTAGATCAAATTTTAAAGGTTTAAACCTGTTCGGAGATGTAGATCGAACCGAGAAGTAGGTTTCTGTATAAAGGTTCTTTTATGATCGGCTATAGAAGTCAAACAAAGAATTTTGGAAAAGTGTAGCCATATGAACGCCATTGTCGTCATTAGTGAAAACCGTGCAATATTACATCAGCCTTACAATTTACATTACCGCCCGTTAGTGATAGAATCTCTTAAGGTTATGGACGTTCCGTGGTCGAGGAAGTGGCCTCTCGTCTAGGTCCTCCAAGTAATACGCTCCTGCGCCAGCGATGGCAGTGACCCTATAAGGCCCTTCCCATGTCTGCGCCAGCTTCCCGGCGTTCGTATCCCGCATATTCCCTACGGCTTTCCTGAGAACCAAATCCCCGGCGCCAAACTCCCTTGTTCTTACGTCTCGGCTATATCTCTGGGCCATCTTTTGCTGATACTCCGCGAGCCGTATAGTCACCACTTCATGGAATTCTTCCAATCTGTCCAAGCGTTCCACCATCATCTCATCGTTTTGGCCGGGATCAAATCCTGCAACTCGTGCACTGCACAGATCCACCTCGGTTGGTATCACGGCTTCGGCCCCGTATGTGAGAGAGAACGGGGTCTCCCCGGTGGATCTCCTAGGAGTTGTCCGGTATGCCCACAGGACTTTGGGCAGCTCCTCGGCCCAGTTTCCCTTCGCACCTTCCAACCTCTTTTTTAGCCCGTTTACAATAACTTTATTTACCGCCTCGGCCTGGCCGTTACTCTGGGGATACGCTGGGGTTGAGTATCTATTCTTGATGCCGAGATCACCGCAGAAGTCACGGAATGCACGGCTGTCAAATTGCAGCCTGTTGTTTGATATTAGAGAGTTCGGCACCCCGAACCTGGTGATTAGATTCTTCCATACAAATTTCTTTACATCCACGTCCCGGATATTGGCCAAAGCCTCTGCCTCCGCCCATTTGGTAAAATAGTCGACAACCACCAGGACGAACCTTTGATTACTCGTCGCCCGGGGGAATGGGCCGATGATATCCAGCCCCCCATTGAGCAAAAGACCAAGGACTGCTGATCGGGTTCAAATGGCCTACAGGCAGATGGATTAGGGGTGCATGCTTTTGACACTATTCACACTTACGTACATACTCGGCGGCGTTCCGCTGCATTTGAGGCCACCAAAAACCCTAAGTCATTGCCGGGTGCGCCAACGAACATCCTCCCACATGGCTGTTGCACACTCCCTCGTGAAGCTCGGCTAAGAGCTCGCCCACCTTTTCCAGGTGTAAGCACAAAAGGTAAGGCCCCCCAAAGGACCTTCGATACAACGTTCGGTCTTCTGATAGCCAATACCGAGGGGCCACTCTACGGATCTTTCTGCCCTCATTTTCGTCAGACGGGAGTCGGCCCTCGGCCAGGAAGTCCATAATAGGGTCCATCCAGCATGGCCCCAGTACTGCGATTGCTGTGATATCGATCCCTGCAGTTCTCTGATTGGTTACTGCCCTGATGCTCGGCTCTGGAACAACCTCAACTCTTATTAGCCGGGGTATCTCTTCAGCCACTGATGACGCCAGCGTGGCAAGGGAGTCGGTGTGTCTATTTTGCGTCTGAGCTACCTGGAAAACCTCTACCGTGCTGAAGCTGGATATAGCTCGCTTCACCTGTTCCAAGTATGCTTTCATCTGGAGATCTCGGGCTTCAAAACTGCCCTCAACCTGATTAACCACCAGACGTGAATCCGAATACACCTCTACTACCCGGGCACCTAAACTCGAGACCGTCCTCAGTCTGGCCAGCAAGGCTTCGTATTCCGCCTCATTGTTGGAGGCTTTGAAGCCCAATCTAAATGAGTGTTCTAACCGTATTCCCTCCGAGGTGATTATGACAACCCCCGCGCCGGCTCCCGTGTAGCTCGATGCCCCGTCCACGAACACCTTCCACGGGTGAGACTCCACGTGGCAAACTATCTCCCCCTTTCCTCTTGGCGAGAACTCGGCGACAAAATCCGCAAGGATCTGGCCCTTCACTGAACTTCGGGGCCTGTACCGTATATCAAAAGAACCTAGCCGAGTTCCCCATTTTGCTATTCGGCCAGTGAAGTCTGACCTCCTCAATAGCGACTGTAGGGGATACTCGGTCAAGACATAAACCGTATGAGCCTGAAAGTATTGTGGCAGCTTTCTCGTGGCGTGTATCAGGGTCAGCACAAGCTTCTCTAGGGGTAAGTATCTCGTCTCTGCATCAACTAGAGTCTTGCTGATGTAGTACACGGGTTGTTGGATTCCCTAGTCCCTCAATAGCATGGCGCTCACGACGTGTTCGGAAACCGCCAAGTACATGAATAGGTCCTCACCTGGTTCTGGTGCCGTTAGCATGGGTGCTCGGGTCAAATAATCCTTCAGATCCATAAAAGCTCTGTTGCACTCTTCGTTCCACTGAAACCCAGTCCATTTCTTCAGAAGTTGGTAGAACGGTCGGCATCGATCTGCGAATTTGGAGATGAACCGATTGAGGGCGGCTAGCATCCCGGTCAACACTTGCACTTCTTTCGGACTACTCGGTGGTTTCAATCTTTTCACGGTGTCAATTTGGTCGGGATTAACCTCTATTCCTCGCTTAGTGATCAGATACCCTAGGAATTTTCCGGCCCCCATGCCAAAGGCACACTTCTCGGCATTCAGACGTAACCTATGCTGTCGAAGAACCTCGAAAACACCTCGAAGGTCGTTCGTGTGCCGTGCTGTCTGCTTGCTTTTCACCACCATATCGTCAATGTACACTTCAACCGTGCGCCCTATCATATCTCGGAACATTCTTGTCATCATCCGTTGGTACGTAGCCCCGGCGTTCTTCAGTCCGAAGGGCATCACCCGTGTAGTGATAATTGGCTTCCGGTGAGATAAATGCCGTCTTCTCTTGGTCCGCGGCCGCCAGGGCGATCTGATGATACCCTTGAAAAGCATCCAGAAAGCTCATTCTCGGATGCCCATACGTGGCATCCACCAATTGGTCGATTTTAGGCACGAGGAATGGGTCTTTTGGACATGCTCGGTTCAAATCTGTGAAGTCCACGCAAACCCTCCATTTGCCGCTTTTCTTCTTAACCACCACGGTATTTGCTAACCAATCCGGGAAGAAGATTTCCCTTATCGCTCCAGCATCCTTCAGCTTTTGGACTTCCACTTTCACCGCTTCGGTGTGCTCCCAGGCCGATCTCCTCGGCTTCTGCTTCTTAGGGAGGAATGAGGGATCAACCCTGAGTCTATGGACGATGAACTCGGGGTCCACCCCAGGCACCTCATATGGACTCCATGCGAACACGTCTACGTTCTGAATGAGGAGTAACAACATTTCCACCTTCTCCTGCTCGTCCATGCCTCCCCCTACTTGGAACCACTTGTCGGCATCCGGAAGTACCTTTACTTTCGTCATTTCCTCGGCACCACCACCCCCCACTTCTCCTCGGTCATTCTGTAATTGCTATAACGGAACCCCCCGCGGCGGTCCCTTCTGCCGGTCATACTCCACCTGATCGGTTTCCTCCTTCCCTTTGTTGACCATGGTAATTAAGCATTGTCTCATCGTCTGCTGGCTTCCCCTCACCACAGTAATACCATACTCGATAGGAAATTTTACCTTCACATGTAGTGTGGATGGTACGGCCCCCATTGCGTGAATCCATGGTCTGCCGAGTATCGCTGTGTACGGGGAGAAAGAAGTCACCACTATAAACGTCACCACCACCTCCTTGCCCTCCATATTCACGGGCATAGATATTTGCCCCTCGGGTATTACAATTTTCCCATCAAACCCGACCAAAGGTGTGCTGTACTTAGAAAGGTCCCCACTCTTCAACCCAAGCCCCCGGTACAAGTCTGGATACATTACGTCGGCCCTACTTCCCTGGTCTATCATCATTCTTTATACCAGGAACCCGCCTACCCGGGTGGTAACCACCAATGCGTCATCGTGCGGCTGGACCGTTCCCTCTAGGTCATTGTCACCGAAAGCGATAGGCTCCCGGGTAAGCTTCATCTTTTTCCTTGCTGGTGGTGCGTCCGAGCTTCCCTCCATTGGGACCACATTTAGCACCCCCTTTCTCATTGCCGAGGTGAGAGTTCTTGGTGGAGCGTGGATGACTTCAATTATCCCGAGCGGGGGTGGAAGGGGGTTTCCCCTCTTAGTAGCTCCCTGCCCCGTCCCCCGGTCCTCCGCCCCTAGTACAAACTCCTTTAAGTACCCTACCTTGGCCAGCTGCCCGAGATGGTCTTTTAAGACCCGGCACTGCTCGGTCGTATGTCCCTTGTCTTTATGATAGATGCAGTACAAGTTCTGATTTCTCTTGGAGGGGTCACCGCCCATTCTGTTCGGCCACCTGAAATACGGCTCGTGTTTAATCCTGTCCACGATCTTGTGCACCGGCTCTTTGAACGTCACGTTTACCTCCCCTACTTGCGCCTCTGGTTCTTGAATTCTCAAATTCCCCCGGGTCCTCGGCTGAAAGGCACTTGACTGGGAATGATTCATCATCGGCGCCTTGCCTTTGCTCTGCATCCGGTCATCTTCTAGCCGTTTATATTCTTCTATACGCCTCATCAATTGCCTTATATCCTCGGGAGGCTTCTTGGTCAACGACTCCCTCAGCCTGGATTCCTCGGGCAGCCCCATCCTAAATGTGCTCGCAGCAATCTTCTCGTTCCCCCCGCCGATCTCGTTGTAGAGCTCCCAGTACCGGCTGGCATAACTACGCAGGGTTTCCCCTATCCTCATTTTCATGGACAGCAAAGCGTCTACCGGTTGGGGCACCCGGCTGCAAGTTACGAACCGGACGCCGAACTCCTGTATAAGCTCGGCAAAATTGTGGACAGAACCCTTCCGCAGCCCGTTGAACCATCTCAAAGCAGTAGGACCAAGACTCGAGGGAAAAACTTTGCACATCAGTGCGTCATTGTGGGAGTGCAGGGACATCATTTGGATATAGTGACTGACGTGCTCCACTGGGTCCGTTTTCCCATCATAGGAGTCGAAAGGAGGGCGGGTGAATCTGTCCAGCATTGGGGCCTTTTCGATGTCAGCCGAGAATGGGGACCGGGCAGCTCTTCGTAGGGCACGACTCATTGCATCCATGGCCGCATTATGGGGCCGTTGTTCTACTGGGGAATCCGAAACCTCAGTCGGCGTACTCCCGCGATCTTGAGCAGTCTCGGTGTCGACGGGATTCCCGCGAATGAGCCCGTTCCCTATGCTGACGAGATTCTCGGGAATGGAAGCATTCGCGGCGGTTATGAGACCCCGATTGGCTTGATCCAGCTTGGCGACGATCTCCCCCGGTATTGGCTCTTCTTTCTCGGTTATCTCCATCCCTTCTCTGATGCCTGTTCTCCGCCTCCAACTCTAGGTTTCTTACTATCCTGCGCAACCGTTCGAGCTCCTCATCTCTCTCATCGAGTTGCTGGTCCCCCGAGGCGTTCGAAATCGTTTGTTGTGTTTGGTATGACCCCTCCCCGAGGCCGGACTGCTCTTCTCACTCACGGTCTCTGTCTTCACGCCTCTTTTGTCTTCTTTCTCGCCAAGAAGATCCCCGAGAAGATCCCGCTGAACCGCTTTCGGCATCGCTCCCAGAGTGTCTCCCAGACATCTCCTTCCCCGGGGTTGAGTCTCAGCAGGACTACGGCTTAGTAGGAGATTCCCACAGACGACGCCAATTGTGCGCACCGAAAATGGAGCTAATGGGCTTGGGCTCTTTCGGACTCACAACTTACTTGTATAGTGGGTTTGGGTTTCCTACACTGGGTTGTTCTTGGCGTTAAAACTCAATGAGATCACTTTTCTCTTCTCTATTGCCTTAACCACCTTTCTGCTACCTTCCCTTTCTTCCTCTATCTTTTGTTCTTGCCCCAATTTTTCCAACCCCTTCTTCCCCCCAAGCTTCTCATATTTATAGTTCCAAATTAGTGGTGAGGCTATGATTACTTTCTGGTTAGTGCAGCGGGCGGTCCAGTGTTATTGAACATAAGTGGGTGGTTAGGTGGGAGTGGGAAACAGTGAGTATGGCTTCAGAACTTGGTTCCCACTTCCGCAGATATGCTCGGCGGAGGCGCGCCGAAAAGAACTGTCGGGCATACCCTGCACGTTATGCTCGGTTGCTGTCCGCGACAGTGATCGGTAAGGATTTACCGAGCATAAGCAGGAGACGAACCTTGGGCCAGCGTTCCGTAGAGTTTCGGGATGGGCCTGCAGAGAGAGATAATAGGCGTATAGGCCGAATCTTCACGCGATAATAAATGCCCCGAGTGGGACCGAGTAAGCGTGTTGTACAATATATATATATATATAAAACCGAAACTTCTGAAACTCCCACAATTTTCCACATCATCATTTTAATTTATAAAAAAAAATTTAATTTTTTAAACTAAATAGTAAATACTACATGAAACCTTTTACAAACCCGACTATAGCCTATAAATTCTGTCAAACACGAAAACAGATCTCTTCCGGAAAAATATTGAAAACCCCAAACACCTTCCCCAATTTTCTTCTTTTTTTTCCCACCCATGACATAGCCACCGTTGTCCGTTGCCGTCACTGTCAGCCACCATAGCCATCAAGTTTGTATCTTTTCCACTCTCTCTGTTTAACTTCAACCCAATAGTTTTAGAAAAACCCCAATATATTTGGTAAATCCTTCAATCCGTGGCCCTCTAAATACTAACACACAAAAAACCCCAGATAATACATTCTAAATCATCCTAGATCATTATTTAAAAAAAAAAAAAAAAAACAAATTAAACTACATTACTATGTCTGTGTTGTGCACTCGCACTGCCATTTGCTCACTGCATGTCTATGGTCGTCCTCTCAACTCCAGCTCTAGTCCAAGCCAACACCATTGGTATATATCTCTCTCGCGCTTTGTTTAGTTATTGTTAAGTGGTTTATTGCTTTTGTTGTCTTTCTTTTGACTTTTGAGAAACCGTATGTTGTATAAACTTACCGCTCTACTTCAACAATTTAAGTTCCTTGACTTCTAAACATGTGGCTGTCTATTGATTTTGATGATGCTACGATCGTCAGTCGAGATGTTCATCCAGATAGAGATTGTCCACTGCTTTTACTTATCCTGGAATACAACAAACTAGGAAAAGATGGGGTCGGCGGTGTGGTGCCAACCATAACCCCTCCGATGATAAAGTTAGAGAAGCTTAGCAAGTAGGAGAAAGCAAAGAAAACTTAGATGAGAAGAATATTACGTGATTTTTTCATACCCTCTTCGGCTCTTGCTTATGGGTATATATAGGTTATTTCAGTGCCCTTCTAGCCGTTGGTTCCGTCTTTATGGGAGCATAATTGCTTGAGTTCGTAACGCTTGTGCAAGGTGTTAATTTGACAGGCACACCTTCAACGGTATTGACATTTATTGTCGCTTCCCGTAACGGCCGGCCTCGGTTGGGTTGTTCGGGCAACCCCCCTCGTACTGTTCTGGCAATGGGGTCGTCTTTATACATCGTCCGTCGAGGATGGATGATTGTACTTATTTCTTGGACCCATCAGCTGCCCCCTTATTCCAAGATCGTCCATAACCTGGGACGGTCCGGGGAATACGAAAGGTTTTTTTTTTTTTTTTTTTTTTGGCGCTTGGGGATGTGTTCTCTGTATTAACTGCCTTATGGTGGCGTGGCACACATTGTGGCCACGTGTCAAGTTCTGACCAGTGGGGAGGCATTGTTTCCGGTGAATATCTTTTTGGTTTCCCGTGATTCCCAAGGCAGATTTTAACCTTTACTTTTCCTAACTTCTTCATTTTTACCTTCCATTTGGCTTTTCTGGTCTTTTTTCTTCCTATCTCCTCTGTGTCTGAGTTTATTGCTGCTGCTGCTTTGCTTTTCCGATTTCAGATTGTCTTCCCCTCTTTTTAAGGTGTGTATCCCTTCTTTTTTGCTGTTTCACATTTCTTTGTTTACTTTCCTTTTTCGAAATGCACATGTCCCTTCTTAATGGTGGATTACACTGATTTTGAGTGTATTTCTCCTTCTATTGCCTTTTTCTTTGCTCGCTTAGGGGGACTATTAGAATTTTCCTGTGACCGGTACCCACAACTTGGTGATTTTGTGGTAGGGGGGAGTGGCTTAGATTTAGCTTTGAGTGATTTGTATCCATTGTTGCAACAGTCGTTTTCTTGGTTCAAATCTATCCGTGAGGTTCTTAGGAGGGAAAAAATGGGTTCCATTGTAAGGTCTAGTGGTCATGAGAGGGATTCGTCCTCTGGCGCGATAGCGGACTGGGCTGTGATGGACACAGCTACCTCCGTGCCTCCTCCTTCATCAATACCCTCTGCTTCTGCTGTCGTCCCTTGTCCCTTCCATGCTCTCAGGGAAAAGTGTCACTTGAGCGTCGATGTTTTTAGTAAATTTAGGGATAGGTTTCAATTCCCCGTAGAAACCAGGGTTGGTCTCCCCAGGAAGGGCGAAAAGGCTTGCGCCTTTGCCCACGGTGAGGTTTGCTTTTATGAGGTAGCCTTCTTGTGCGGTCTGAGATTTCCCGTCCACCCGTTTATTATGGAGCTTCTAGATCACCTACAGATTGCTCCTGGGCAACTCATGCCCAATTCTTGGAGAATCGTCATAAGCTGTATGGTGATCTGGATGACCATAGCAGATGGAGAGATGATAACCGTGAACGAGCTTACCCATCTTTATCGTCTAAAAGAGTCTAGGGAGTTTGGGTATTACGAGCTTGTTCCCTGGGATAGGAGATCCCGCCTAGTAGTCGACCTCCCTTCGTCCTTCCGTTATTGGAAGTCAAGATACTTCTTCGTGTCAGGAGACGGTTGGGAGACTTTGTCAGATGATTTTTGGGGGAATATTCCCAGGTTGCTGCGCCGGTGGGAGACCCCTTGTCTTGGTGCGTTTGTCTTTTTTGCTTTCCTTCTTCTATCCTCGTGACAGTTTTCTTTGTTCGTCCTTACAACCTTGAATGGTTTCCTTGTTGTGCAGTGAAATAGCGTCCTAATCTGAAGAGCTCATTTAAGGAGAGAGTTCAGGAAGCGATTAGATACGCAAAGACGATCGACGACTTCGACGAACTCATTGATCCACGAACTTTGGCCCGTCACTGTTTGGGACCTGAGCCTTCACTTTACGTCCTTCAAGCGATTGATCGGGAGCAACGAAAACGTAAGCAATTCTGATACGCAGGATTGTTCTTCTTTTCTTTATTATTCTAACTCTTTCTCTCTCTTTTTTTTTCTTTTTTTCTTTTTTTTTTTTGATGCAAAGATGACGAGTAAATTTAACAAGGATATGTATGCGAAGATCAAGGGGAAGAAGAACGAACCCCTTTCGAGCATTGGATAGAAGACTTTAAAGTTTACTGATAGAGAAAGGGAAAAGGAGAAAGAGAAGGAGATGACGGAGAGGGGCTCGTCTACCCCTACTCTGGACGAAGCAAGGACAGCTTCCCCAGCGATTTCGCTTGAAGAGGTCCCTGCTCCAAAGAGGCAAAAGACGGGAAAAAAAGGTAAGGAAAAGGTGGGTTCCAGTGTTTGGGACGATGCTGACACTGCTGTTGCCCGGGCAAACGAGTTCTTTACTCTTGAGGAAAAGAAGGAAATTTCTCTTGTGCCTTCTCATGAGATGGTGAACCAACACGTGCACAAGCTTGTACAGGTATCTTTTGAGTTGTCTTCGTCAATTTTCAAAATTTTTTTTTTTTTTTTTACTTAAGTTTTTATCCATAGGTGCTGAGGGAGACTATGCACCTTACTTCACAATTTTTGGCGAGTGAGGAGAAGGCCGTCATGGCTGCTTCTAAGGTGGAGGTTCTGGAGGCCGAGGCTTCAGGCTTGCGTAAGGACTTGATTGCTGCAATGGATGCTCATAATACCTCCATGTAGCAAGTCAAAGTCCTAACCGAGCAGCTTGAAGCTGAAAGATCTCAAGTGAAGCAGAAAGACGAGCTTCTTGCTGCCGCGGGTCAAAAGATGAAAGCAGCTGTGGCCAAGGCCGTCCTTGCCTTCCAGACGATCGACGAATACAACACTATTTTGTTTCAATGGTACTTTAAAGGTTTTGAGTTGTTGAGGAGGTATTTGGCCAAGCACGGACAGGGGGTCAATCTGGACGATTTGGATTTCGAAGCCGTGGATAAAGAAATCGAAGCGGACGAGGCTACCTCGGCTGCTCAAGCTTCAATGGCTTCAGGCGAGGACCCTCCTGCGGCTAACGAGGGTTGAGACAATGCTCCTGCATAATTATTTGTTTTTATATCATGTACCTTTTTTTTTGTGCCCTGTGTGTCCTGGGCTGTCATGGTTAAAACATTTCTCTTTGGTCCTCGTATGTTTTGGGGTTTTTCTTTTCTTTCTTTGAACAATTTGCATCCTCGAGCGTATATATATTTGTGTTATGTTTGTTGCTTTCTTCCATATCTGTTTCAAAATTTCTTTTCAT
This sequence comes from Quercus aquifolioides, assembly GCA_019022515.1. NCBI lineage: Eukaryota > Viridiplantae > Streptophyta > Magnoliopsida > Fagales > Fagaceae > Quercus > Quercus aquifolioides. Next base: position 1,067,884 of record CM032334.1, on the reverse strand, counting down.
TAGACTTAGAAAAACTTGAATTGAAATTACCTCTTTGTCTCTTGAAAAATTTCCTTCGTCCGTCTTTGGACTTAGATGATTTTTGTTGGAGTTTTCTTGGACGATATGTGTTCACTAGGGATTTTCCTCCTGCCATTTTTTATCAGGGCAATGTGTGCCTTCTGAATGAATTTCATTGTCTTTTAGATCTGGACGATGTTTTAACTCTGGTATGGGTTTCATCGTCTTTTTGATCTGGACGATGTATATTCTTTTTTAGGGAATTTCATTCCCTTTGTGAACTGAGTGATGCGCATTTTTTCCACGGGGTTCGTCTTTTCGATCTGGACGATGTGCATCCTTTCAAAGGATACCATCGTCTTTTCGATCTGGACGAATAATCTTTTTTGTTTTGGAAAGATAATCAGAACACGACGATTTCATTGAATGAGACTATTGAAATGCTAAATGATCACTTATGGAATCCTGAATAATTACTTATACACTTTTTATATAACTTGTAGTAGAAAGCATAGAAATAACTTGCGTTAATAGAGAATGTGGCATTAAATTGTGGTAATTGCTTACAATGAGGCCACAGATTCTTTGTCGTAATACCTCTTTAGGTGCTCGACATTCCACGAATGAGGTAGCTTGTTTCCTTCCAGGTCTTCTAGATGGTAGCTCCCTTGTCACGAGTAGTGGACGACTCGGTAAGGCCCTTCCCAGGTTGGGCCCAGCTTGCCTTGTGCAGGGTCCTTTGTTGCTGTATTTACTTTCCGAAGGACGAGATCACGGATGCTGAATCTTTTCAACTTTACCCTTTGATTGTAGTATCCTGCCATCTTTTGCTAGTACCTGGCCATTCTTTGGGTGGCCTGGTACCTGACTTTGTCCATACAGTCCAGGTTCAATCTCAATTGGTCATCATTTTCCTTCTCGTTAAAAAATTCCCTCCTGATGTTGGTGAGCCCCACTTCGACTGGAATGACTGCTCCGTGCCGTATGTCAGGTTGAAAGGAGTTTCCCCTGTTGGTGTCCTTGCCGTCGTCCTGTATGCCCATAAGACGCCAGGCAGTTCCTCGGGCCATGCTCCCTTTGCCCCCACTAACCGGGACTTGATGATCTTGAGGAAGGTTCGGTTTGTTACTTCCGTTTGTCCATTGGCCTGAGGATGTCTTGGTGAAGAATACTTGTTTTTGATACCTAAGTTCGAGCAAAATGACCTGAACTCTTGACAATCGAACTGATGACCATTGTCTGATATGATCATCTTTGGAATCTCGAACCTGCAAACAATATTTCTCCATACAAAATTTTGTACCTTAGCCTCTGTGATCGTCGCCAGTGCTTCTGCCTCCACCCACTTCGTGAAGTAATCAATTGCGACCAGCAGGAACTTCATTTGTCTCTTTCCTTGCGGTAGGGGGCCCATAATGTCTATCCCCCATTGCGCAAATGGCCAGGGTGAAGAAATGCTCGTCATTCTCTCCCCGGGGACTCGTTGAACATTCCCATACCTTTGACAGCTATCACACTTCTTCACGAAGTCTTCCGCATCTCGCTGTATTGTGGGCCAGAAGTAACCTGCCTTCAGGATCTTTCTAACGAGGGACTTTGATCCCATATGGTCTCCACAAACTCCTCCATGTACTTCTTCGAGGACATATCTGGCCTCTTCTTCTTCAATGCATCTTAGGTATGGTTGAGAGAAACCTCTTCTATAAAGTTGATCATTCAATACAGTGAATCGAGCAGCTCGTCTTCTTACTTTCTTAGCTTCTTCGGCGTCTAATGGTAGTCGTTCGTCCTTGAGGAAAGACAAGATTGGGTTCGTCCATCCCTGGCTGGTGTGCACGGAGGAGGTTTGTAATTCTTTGATGCTGGGGAGGTTTTGTTTCTCTAGTTTCCAGCCATTTGACTTGTCGTGGTTATCTGCTGATGCGCTGCGAGCTACCTCGTCGGCCTCTGCATTCTGTTCCCGTGGAACCTGTATAAACTCTACCCGGCTAAAGTTGCTTACCAGTTGATTTGTTAGTTTAAGATATTTTTGCATCCTTGTCTCCTTGGCTTCGAAGTCTCCTCTGGCTTGCCCTATGACGAGCTGTGAATCACTTTTGACCACGATTTTTTCAGCTCCCAATGCCTGGCCTAATCTGAGCCACGTCAACAGAGCTTTGTATTCTGCTTCGTTATTAGTTACGGGGAAATTCAGCTGGACCCCATACTTGAGAACATCTTCTTGGGGAGAGACGATCACTATGCCTGCTCCACCGCCCTTTTGAGTGGACGAGCCATCAGTGTTAATTGTCCAGACTTCTTCTTCCTGCTCGTTAACAGTGAATTCTGCTATGAAGTCTGCTAATGCTTGGGCTTTTATGGCCGTTCGTGAGCAGTATTCGATATCGAACTGGCTGAGCTCGATAGCCCACTGTACCATTCGTCCAGCTGCCTCGGGTTTGTTCATTGCTGTCTTGGTGGGTTGGTCCGTCATGACTTTGATTGGGTTAGCTTGGAAGTAAGGACGCAGTTTTCTTGTGGCTACTATTAGGGCGAAGGTGATTTTTTCCATTCTTGGATATCGAGCCTCAGCTCCTTGGAAGGCCTGGCTGACGTAATATACAGGAAGTTGTATCTTGTTTTCTTCCCTGATCAAGGCTGCACTTACAGCTGTGGCTGACACCGCCAAGTATAGGAACAAATCTTCCCCTTCTTTGGACAGACTCAGCAGCAGGGGGTTGCTCAGGTATCGCTTTAACTCCTAGAACGCCGTCTGGCATTCCTCCGTCCATGCAAAAACCTTCTTCAAGGTTTTGAAGAAAGGGAGGCATTTGTCTGTAGCCCTCGAGACGAACCTGTTGAGGGCCGCTATTCTTCTTGTGAGAGATTGTACCTCCTTAGTCGTCCTCGGTGAAGTCATTTCAAGGATGGCCTTTACTTTCTCCGGGTTTGCCTCAATTCCCCTTCACGAAACCATGAACCCGAGGAACTTTCCTGAGGAAACTCCAAAGGCGCACTTGGAGGGGTTTAACTTCATGCTAACTGCCTGAGCGTGTTGAACGTCTCCTTCAAGTCATCCAGATGATCCTCTTCCTCTTTGCTCTTAAAGAGCATATCATCGACGTTCACTTCCATATTCCTCCCAATTTGCTCGTTGAATATCTGGTTTACCAATCTCTGGTAAGTGGCCCCCGCGTTCTTCAAGCTGAAAGGCATAACCTTATCGCAATAAAGCCCTTGGCTAGTGATGAAGGCAGTTTTTTCTTGATCTTCCTCGGCCATTTGTGTCTGGTTATACCCTGAAAATGCGTCCATGAAAGTGAGGAGTTTGTGCCCGGCGGTGGAGTCTACCAATTGGTCAATTCTTGGCAAGGGGAAGCTGTCTTTGGGGCAGACCTGATTTAAATCTGTGAAGTCGACGCACATCCTCCATTTCCCATTCGCCTTCTTGACCATGACGACATTTGCTAACCACTTTGGATAGTAAACTTCTCGAATAAAATTTGCTGTAAGCAGTTTACTTACTTCGTCCATCACTGCTTTGTTTCGTTCGGGGGCGAAGACCCTTCTTTTCTGCTGGACGGGCTTCTTTTCCGGGTCAACATTTAGAGGTGTTGGATGATGTCTACCGGAATCTCGAGCATATCTTCATGGCTCCATGCGAACACATCGAGATTTTTTTTCAAGAAATTGATAATTCCTTCTCTCTTCATCGGGTTTAGATTCGTCCCTAACTGAGTCGTCTTGGAGGGATCCCCTTCGACCAGCTCCACCGTTTCTAACTTCTCCACAATCTCGGGGGTCTTATCTTTGATTACCCATGTATGGTTTTCTTTCAAGGCTAGGACGGCCTGATAGCATTCTCTTGCCAAAACCTGGTCTCCTCTTATTTCTCCGATTTATTGTTCCGTTGGAAACTTTACCTTCAGGCAGTATGTGGAGGTAGCAGCCTTCCATCGATTTAGGGTGGGCCGTCTTATGATCACATTGTAAGAAGATGGTGAATCTACAACCAAAAAATTATGCTTGTTAGTTACCTGGAGTGGATATGAACCAGCTGTGACTGTCAACGTTACTATCCCATGGGGGTAAACCTTGTCTCCACTGAAACTGACGAGAGGTGATTCGAAAGGACGAAGTCTCTTTGGGTCTACCTTCAATTGTTGAAAGACGGATAGGTAAATAATGTCCGCTGAGCTCCCATTATCTACCAGAACTCTCCTTGTGTTGAAGCCTTCAATCGTAATCATGATGACCAGTGGATCATCGTGAGGTTGCTTCACTCCTCGGGCATCTTCCTCAGAGAAGTACATGCCTTGGTTCGTTTGCTGTTGCTTTGAGGGAGGTATGCTGTGAACACTGTTTATTTGCCTTTGATATGACTTCTTGAGGGATCTGAACGACCCTCCTGTTGACGGTCCTCCCGTGATGGTTTTTATCTCTCCTCTTGCATTCTGCGGACGAGGTGGCTGATCTTCACTTCTTTGGAATCCTCCGTGCTGATCCTTCTTATTGTACCTGGTGGCTTCTCCCCTTTTCACATATCTTTGAAGCTTTCCTTTCTGGATGAGCTCTTCTATCTGCTCCTTTAGATCTCGGCAGTCCTCTGTGTAATGCCCGTGGTCCTTGTGAAAACGGCAATATTTTCTCTTATCACGCACACTAGGTGGTGATTGGAGTGGTCTGGGCCACTTGAGACACTGCTCGTCCTTGATTTCCGTCAAAATCTGATCGACGGGCATCACTAGGGGTGTGAACTTCGTCTGCCGAGGGTTCTTATCATCTCTTCGTCTATTCCCGTCGTCATTACGTCGGTCAGCCTGATCTCTCTTCTGCCCCCTACGATCGTCTTCTTTGTCCTTCTTTTTGTCCTTCGTCTTTTCCGCACCATCTATAGCTGCCAAGGCGTCTTCGGCGTTCATATATTTCTGCGCCTTTAAAAGCGCTTCTGCCATCATCTTGGGGGGATTCTTTGCCAAAGAAACCACAAAATCTCTGGACTTTAGCCCAGCCTTAAAGGTTATAAGTTGCACCTTATCGTCTGACTCGTCCACTTCTAGCATTCCTCGTGTGAAGTGCGTCACATAGGACCTCAAAGTTTCTTTTTCTCCTTGTTTGATCGTGAGCAAATGATCAACCGTTCTCTTTGGACGTTGTCTGCCAACAAAGTGACGAACAAAAGAACTGCTTAATTGCTCGAAGTTATCAATAGTCGACGTAGGTAGTTTGGTGAACCACTCCCGGGCTGCCCCTTTAAGGGTAGTGGGGAATGATTGACATAGAATTTCCTCAGGGGGTTGTTGAAGACCCAAAGTTGTATTGAAAGTATTGAGATGATCCAACGAATCCTTTAGCTCGTCAAAGGGTTCGAGCTGGGGTAGGCGGAACTTGGAGGGCACTGGACACTCTTGGACAGTTGCAGTGAAAGGCGAGTTAGTCTTCCTGTCGATTCTGTCCAGTCCTAGATCCGTCTTTCCCCTAATTGCGTTTCTTAACTCGTCCATCTCTTTCCTCATCTCCTTGAGGAAACTTGGGTTTGGCTCTTCAGGAGTGCTGGCGCGTCTCCTATGACTGTTTCCGTCTTCATCTCTGTTGACCTCCGTGTGGTTATCTCCCTGTTGCAATCGCTGTCTCATTTCTTGATTTTGCTTGGTGAGTTCTTCCACTGTGGCTGCAAGTGCCTGAATTTGCAGGGCCAATGCAGCGGGATCGGGATTAGAGCTGGACTCCATCTTGTTATAATAGAACAATGTCCCTGAACTGACTGTTCAAGAATTTTGTTTCCCACAGACGGCGCCAAACTGATGATGCTACGATCGTCAGTCGAGATGTTCGTCCAGATAGAGATCGTCCACTGCTTTTACTGATCCTGGAATACAACAAACTAGGAAAAGATGGGGTCGGCGGTGTGGTGCCAACCACAACGCCTCTGATGATAAAGTTAGAGAAGCTTAGCAAGTAGGAGAAAGCAGAGAAAACTTAGATGAGAAGAATATTACGTGATTTTTTCATACCCTTTTCGGCTCTTGCTTATGGGTATATATAGGTTATTTCAGTGCCCTTCTAGCCGTTGGTTCCGTCTTTATGGGAGCATAATTGCTTGAGTTCGTAACGCTTGTGCAAGGTGTTAATTTGACAGGCACACCTTCAACGGTATTGACATTTATTGTCGCTTCTCGTAACGGCCGGCCTCGGTTAGGTTGTTCGGGCAACCCCCCTCAAACTATTCTGGCAATGGGGTCGTCTTTATACATCGTCCGTCAAGGATGGACGATTATACGTATTTCTCGGACCCATCAGATTTCATTAAAAATAAATAAAAATAAAACTTGTGGTTGTCAAGTTTAAAGTTTTACCGTGTTTTTTTTTTTTTTTTTTTTGAAAAGTTTTACCGTGAGAGAAAGAATGTTATAATAATATGTATATATAAAATAGTTAATGTATTTATACAAGGGAATGACTTTTGAGATAAATACAAACAATTACTTAATAATAATTTGATTGTTCACACATTTTTTTGTTCTTTTTAAATTAGCTATATACATGAAAACCATTCACAATTTGTGCATATTCTTTATAAAAAATAAAAAAAAATGTTCAAGTTTCAAAAGCTATTGCTCAATCATCTTTTCAAAATGCTAAAAATGTATATGTTAAACCCCTAGAAAGCCTAATGTCTGGCTTTACATCAAGTTTGTTTCAATAAACAGCAGATTTAGCAATAATGTTTATTGAAATTATTGATAGTGTATGATTTGCAAAATAAATTAGAGCAAAAAGTGGATTTGTGTAGTGAGGCTGTTGTATTTTTTTTTTTTTTTTTGCAAAATTGAATTTGAGTTTTGGCCTTGAGCCAAGTAAACATGCAAAGGTTGTAATCCTCTTTGCAAATAGTTTCTCCATTGTTTTTAATGTTGCTTTAGTTTCCAATATTACACTTTTAATGTAACATTACACTTTCTTTTTCTTTCTCAATCTTTTTTTCTTTTAAATTATTGGTGGGAAAATCAGTCTCTCATTAATTCTTTTACCTTTCTTTTTAACATGATGTTGGTTAATTATCCTTTTATTTAACTATCTCGTGCATCGCACCGGTTAACGACTAGTTTATGTTATATTAATTACTCAAATTCTTTATTTTTCACCAAGTGGGTTTTCTACTGTCACATGCACACTCAACACAAGGTGACCCTTGAGATGTTGCAAGAAAAAAATGTTGTCTCCTAAATTTTGGGATTGTATTGGATTGGACTTGGATGAGTGTGTTGCGAAGAAGGGTGCTATGTCCCAGTCTGGGTTTTACAAAAAGCATCACATCATTCTCTTTATTAAAAAAAAGAAAAAGAAAAAGAAAAAAAAGTATTGAAATCATTCATTGTGTAGAATATACCCATCAACCAATTTTGTTTGGTAATGATAATATAAAAGTAAAGTTGTTAAAAAAAACATATGGAATCAAATCCGGTATTTATATTATAAAATAAAGTTGTTACATTGAAATATTTATTCCGGAACTAATCCGGAATCAAAATATTTTTTTAACATTTGTTGGTGGGGGAACGAGTCATCAAAATTGTGAAGTGGAACATTTCCTTTTCCAAAGTAGTATCTTTTCAAGTAGAGAGTAAATTAAGCTGTGCAGTGGTTTGTTGAGAATGGAGGAGAAGCCCCATATCCAAATTCCAAGAGTACGACTTGGCAGTCAGGGACTGGAGGTATGCTTCTTTTTCTCCGATTGATGGGTATTCCAGTATTATAATAATTGGACTACCTGCAAAAATTAATAGGCACTAGTCATCAAAACCCCTTTTCACCAATCCAAGATATATATATTGGATCAGTTACTGTAGTGTACATATTGGGTTGAATTACAGATCTCTATCTCCTTATTGTTTGTATTTTGAACCAGAAAGAGTCTCAATGCTTCCCTGTTGGGTTTCCTTATCAGGTTCTTACGATCTTCAATTTCTCACCCATTGTTTGTAAAGAATTGTTTTTGTGTTTGCATTGTTAGGGGCTTTAGATATTTGCACCAGAATAATAGTATATATGACAACCATCTGCATGCATATGGATGTAATATGACATATGTTCTTAAGAAAAATGACAATTTAAGTACTGCTTCAGTTTTAAATTCTAGCTCCTTGAGATTTGCTTCCTAAATCCATTTTTTTGGGGCCTTAGAACAGGATTCTCATCCTACTTTTTGACATAGGAAATTGTGAAGTGTGTAAAGAAACGCTTAGTTTGGACAAATGTGGCAATGGAAATTCTGTAAACTAAATTGTATTACCCTAAATTGTAATACACCCACAGAGAAAAACCACAGATGACTATTCTTTATAGTACAGTGGGTGTGGGTGGGAGTGTCATAGAGTAAACCACAAGTATCATCTTGTCCTAAAGCAAACTGGGGGTGGCAAAAAAAGCCTTTGAATAGAGAAATCGGACAATTGAAATGATTTAGCATAAGACCTCTACACCGCACTTGTGAATCTCATGTGAGATGGACTGCTGTTTCTGTTATGAGAATTGTGGAAATAGATGAAGTTTTGTCATTCAGACAAAGCCTTCAGAGTTTGTTGTAATATATGTGAACTTATAGAGGTAAGGTTTATACAGATAACAGATTAATATTTAGCAAGACAAAGTAAACATTCTTTTAGATTATATTAGCTTCATGATAGCATCTTCATCTCATCTGTAAGAAGCATAGAAACAGACCAATTGTATTGATCAATTGAACACACCTCCAACCTGAAGACTACATAGAAACACAAGTTATTGGATTGGTATGAATTTTACTTGCAAGAAACCGCCTCAATGTTCTTCTTGTGGTTTCCTTTTTTGGGTGTAGGTTTCAAGATTGGGCTTTGGATGTGGCGGACTTTCTGGAATGCTAAATGCTCCTTTATCGCATGATGCTGGATGCTCTGTTATAAAGGAAGCTTTTCAAAGGGGTATAACCTTCTTTGATACTGCAGATGTCTACGGAGATAACCATGATAACGAGATCATGGTTGGCAAGGTACTTCTACTTTCTAATCATATTGAAAGGAAAAATGTCATTTTAGCTCACACCCTGCTTGCATGCTGAGTTATCGATTATGTATGTTTAATTTCGATTTGCATCCAATTGAACAAAGCAGCCCTAGGAACATCCATATTTGAACATTGATTAAAAAAAATTAATTATATTGTCTTTTTAGGCTCTGAAGCAGCTTGGTAGGGAGAAAATTCAACTAGCTACAAAATTTGGTATTACTAAATTAGAGGAAGGTCAATTTGGTGTCAAGGGCACCCCTGAATATGTGCGGCAATGCTGTGAAGCCAGTCTTAAGTATCTTGATGTGGACTATATCGATCTGTACTATCAGCACCGTGTGGACACTTCAGTGCCAATAGAGGAAACCGTGAGTGATAAGATATTTGTACTTTTAAATTTATACAATCTATTTATTTTCATATATTTGATGGATGGACTGTACTGGTTTTAAACTTCATTTCCTTTTGCATTAGAAGTTATAACTTATTTTGGCATGGTAGATGGAGGAGCTGAAGAAGCTGGTGGAGGAAGGAAAAATAAAATACATTGGGTTATCAGAACCTAGTGTAGACACAATAAGAAGAGCTCATGCAATTCATCCCATCACTGCCTTACAAATGGAGTATTCTCTTTGGACCCGTGATATCGAAGATGAGATAGTTCCACTCTGCAGGTCTTTTTATTAAAAAAAAATTCTAGCTTTGTTGTTTGAATTTTAAAGGCAATTGAATTCTTAACATAATTGAAAGTTTGTCTTTGTGACCTTAGAATCGGTTATGAATCAGATATTTTTAGGACAATAGACTATCAGGAAATTTTCACATCATCATTAAAAGTTTTTGTTAATCTCACAGAGAGCTTGGCATTGGGATAGTGGCATATAGCCCTCTTGGACATGGATTCTTTGCTGGGAAAGCAATCGTTGAGAGCTTGCCTAGTGAGAGTTTTCTGGTACGTGACTACTAATAAATAATAAAGTGATTCCATGGTTTCTGAACGCAAACATATATATATATATGACTGTGTTCAAGTTACACTTGAATGTAGCTTTTAATAATGCTACACCACTCAATTACTTTTGATTTGAAGTGCTTATTGTCAAATCCACCATTGGATTACATTATCTCTTTATACCCTTCAAGATAACAGTGTATACTTATATATTGTTATGTATACTATACACATTGATATTTATGGCATAGGCTATACATCCAAGGTTCATGGGGGAGAACTTAGAGAAGAACAAACTTCTATATGCACGGCTTGCCAACCTGGCTGCAAAGCATGCTTGCACTCCGCCTCAGCTAGCTCTGGCCTGGCTTCTCCATCAGGGAGATGATATAATCCCAATCCCTGGTATATTAGTCTCTTAATTTCTTTTGCTATCTTCACAAATATGTGATTAAATTCTTTATGTGGTTGCTTGCTCACTTCTACCAATAGCTCTTTCTTATTTCCATGAGAAATGAAAGTCTACTTTTTAATTGTATGGTTAGAGAATTATGTTCCTACTACATCTACAACTTACGAACTTTGACCCTTTCTTGTTAGACTTTGCTTAATTGAAAATTTCTGTTTCATGAACTTGGATTTGAACATGATGTGAAATTCATTGATTGGATGATTTACAGGGACAACTAAAGTTAAGAATCTTGATAACAACATTGGATCCTTGGCAGTGAAACTTACACAAGAGGATTTGAAAGAAATTGGTGATGCTGTGCCCATTAATGAAGTCGGTGGTGAAAGAGATCTGGCCATTTTATCTAAGTATAACTGGAAGAATGCAAATACCCCATCAAAGTGATTGCAAATTGTAGATATGAAAACTAAAGCACAAACCACTGAAGGGAAACATCAATTCTCTGTTGTCCTGTTGTCTATGTTTGCTTGGGAGAAATAATGAGCAGAGGATGTAAATATATCCTTATTATGTATGGCCTTGTCCTATGCTGAGGTAACACATCACAAACTTCCTCATCAGTGGATTAATTAATCACTATGCTTTGTGTTATCATTATCGCCTCCAAAAAGTGGAAAATGTTAGAAAAAGCGAGACACAAGCTTTGATGTCATGTTGTCTACAAAAAAGCGAGACACAGTCACACAAGCTTTTAAGCCAGTTTGGCAAGTTGCGCATATAAAAGTTTGTTCATCTCTAAGTTCTCCCCCATGAACCCTGGATGAATAGCCTATGCCAGAAACATCAATATAGGTATACATATATTTAAAAAGAGAGAGAGCGCGCGCACACATATATATATTAATTAAAACATTTATACTTAAATGGCTGCATCGATGGGTTGGGTAGGTGTGTGCGTGCGTGCTTGGGAAACATGGAGTTACTGCACTATTTATTTGTAGTCGAATACCAGCATACTCTCATTATGCAAGCTCTCCATTACTGCTTTCCCACCAAAGAACCCATGACCAAGAGGGCCATATGCCACTATTCCAATTCCTATCTCTCTGTGAGATTAACAAAAACTTTTTAATTATGTTAAAATTTCATGATGTTCTATTGTTATCAAAATATCTGATTCATAACCAATTTAAAGGGCACAAAGACAAGTTTTCACCAATGTAAATAACTCAAGTGGCTTTGAAATGCAAAGAAGGCTAGATATCAAAAAACCTGCAAAGTGGAATTATCTCATCTTCCTCGATATCACGGGTCCACAGAGAATACTGCATTTGTAAGGCAGTGATGGGATGAACTGCATGAGCTCTTCATATTGTGTCTACATTAGGTTCTGATAACCCAATGTATTTTATTTTTCCTTCCTCCACCAGCTTCATGAGCTCCTCCATCTACCATGCCAAATTGGTTATAACTACTAATGCAAAAGGACATGAAGTTTAAATGTAGTGCGGTACATTGCTATATAAAAATAAATAATAAATAAAAATAGTTTTTATCAATTTAAAATTAAAAGTAAATATCTTGACACTCATGGTATCCTCTATTGGCATTGAAGTGTCCACACGGTGTTGATAGTACAGGTCAATATAGTCAACATCAAGATACTTAAAGACTATCTTCACACCATTGCAGTACATACACAAGGGTATCCTTGACAATAAATTGAGCTTCTTTTGACATAGTAACACCGAATTTTGTAGCTAATTGAATTTTCTCCGTAGGAAGCTGCTTCAGAGCCTAAAACAAGACAAAAGACAATTAATTTTGTCCATCAATGGCAGAATATAGATGTTCCTAGGGCTACTTTGTTCAACTGGATGCAAACTGAAACCAAACATACACAATTAATTACTTGGCATGCAAGCACATGCAAGCAAGGTGTGAACTCAACATCATTTTCCTTTCAATGTGATTAGAGAGTAACAGTACCTTGCCAACCATGATCTCATTATCATGATTATCTCCATAGACATTTGCAGTATCAAAGAAGGTTATACGCCTTTGAAAATCTTCCATTATAACTGAGCATCCAGCTTCATGCGATAAAGGAGCATTTAGTATTCCAGAAAGTCTGAGGCATCCAAAGCCCAGTCTAGAAACCTATACTCAGAAAAGTAAACCAGAGTAAGAACATTGAGGTGGTTTCAGACAAATAAAACTAGTGCCAATCCAATAATTTGGGATTCAATGTAGTGTCCAAGTTGGAGGTGTGTTTTTTTTATTGATACAATTGGTCTGTTTCTATGCTTCTTACAGATGAAGATGCTATCATGAAGCTCATACAATCAAAAGTTCACATAAGTTCAACAAACTCTGAAGGCTTTGTTTGAATGAAAAAATTCCATCTGTTTTCACAATTCTCATAACAGAAACAACAGTCCATCTCACATTAGATTAACAAGTTTTCCGTAGGAGTCTTATGCTAAATCACTAAAGTAGTCCAATTTCTCTATTTGACGGCTTTTTTGCGACCCCTGGTTTGCTTTAGAACATGGAGATACACTCAGTACTAAAAGTAAAGGAATAACCATCTATGGCTACTCTCTGTAGTTTGCTCCTCTGTGGGTGTATTAACAAGTTCTTAATTACTACATTTGACACCCTAGATTTGGATTAAAATGAAATCATTAGGGTTCTACCATAGATAAGCATATCTTTGCAAGCTTCACAATTTCCCTTGTCAAAAGGAAGGATGATAAACCTTCTCTAAAGCCCACAAATGGACTTATGTGCAAACCTCAAGGAATTGGAATTTAAAACTCAAGCAGTGCTAAAATTGTCATTTTCCTTTAAGACTATTATGCAAATGGATGATTGTTATATATACTGTATACTATCATTATGGTGTAAATATCTAAAGCCCCTAACTGATGAACCTCAAATCTACGAGTAGTCCCTTGAATCCACAAGGTGATAAATCTAGAATCCACCAAAGAAAACAATTGACAAAAAGCTTGTATTTTTATTGATAATAAGTTGATTTGTCTTTGGAGGTTACAAAATATATAAATACTGACAAAGTAAAACCCTAGGATGATTAGGAAACGTCTGAAACCCTAATTCGCACTAATTACGAGATTAACTGGCAAAATTCTGAATTTTACAATAAAATGGTAAAATTAAGTTAAATGCAAAATCATAAACTATCAACCTTAAGGATCATCTAAAAACAAGCTGGATTTTATTCTAATTTTTGAGCAAAAAGTTATCAAAGAAACAAAAATTACTAAAAAGGTAAAATCATTGTTTTCAGGGGCTAAATAAAGGAATTCGCCAAAATCGAGACGCACCTCATGACAAAGTGATGACTATTGATCAAAAAACCATTTTCCTTCAGCATGCCAAATTTCATGCAATTCTGACTCCGTCGTCCAAATGATTTCTCTTGGTGCCCATTTTTGCCTTTTTCAAACACGCTTGAGAGTTTAGGAAGGCCACAGTAGTTTGTTCCACATCACTAACAATGCAAACACAAAAGCAATTCTTTACAAACCATGGGTGGGAAACTGAAGTTCATAAAGCCCCTCGTAAGGACACCCAGTAGGGAAGCATTGAGTCTTTTTCTTTGTTTTTCAACTTTCTGGTCCAAAATACAAATATCAAGAAAACACAGAGGTGCAATTCAATCTAATATATACACTATAACTACCGCGCATTTTTGGTGCGGTGGTTACTCTATAAGTATAAATGCTTATAGGGTATGGGGGTAAGGATTGAGGTTCAAGTCTCCAGGAGAGAGCTTCAGACACATATACACTTAGATTAATCTAGATCAGAAATTTTATATTCTAAAATAAAAAAATAAAAAAATAAAAAAAGTACACTGCAGTCACTGATCCAAATATATATAAAATATATATATATATATATATATATATATATTTGGGATTTATATTCGAATTCCGTACCAAAAAATTTACACACATAAAGTCGAGTTTCATAAAATAAAAAAATAAAAACTCTGCACTTACTGTCCCGAATATATATTAGGAGCGAGACACAATTTTGGTAGTTGGAAAAAGAGGAATGGTCATTGGTCCCTACTCCCAAGTATTTACAAGAGAATATTTTTCATTGAAGCTCCAGCTCCTGTGTTGTCGAAAATGGAGGAAGAGATACAAATCCCAAGAGTCAAACTTGGCAGTCAGGGGTTGGAGGTCAGCTTCTTTCTTTCTCACTTCCTTCTGTCTCTCCTCTCAGTATCATTCACCAGTCACCACATATGTATTCTTCACTTATTTAGATTTCTTGGGCTTTCTTTCCTAGTTACAACAGTAGTTTGTCTGATATTTGATTAATTATCAATAGCATTATATGTTTTTCATGTTGTAAAGTCATTCTTTTTAGTTTCTCATCTATGGACTGCGCAGGAGTGCAGATTTTTTTTTGTTTTTATTAAGGTTTGGTTTTTCAGGTTTTATTGGGTTACTAGAAATTTTACTCCTAAGTTACATAATGATAATAGTAAGATAAATTAGATGACATTTTATTTACTGGTTTAGTAGTCTCAGATTTTAATTCTTTGGGATCTGACATACAAATCTTTTTTTACCCAATATTGCTATAGATTATGAACCATAGGGCTTTGTCTTTTCTTGCTGTGTGTTAGATTAGATGCCTTCATTTTGTCCATGCTCATATCTTTACAATGCTTTCAATGTTAATCAAAATCAGTCCTCACCCTGGTAGGCTTTTGAAAGGAAGGCAAGCATATAGTGAGTCATTTGGAATCATGAAGTTGAATGACATGCGTGAGATTCTTCATCACGATACAGAGGAACATCTTACCTACATAAATATATGAACAAAGATACATATGAAGAGATATCAATGGTGATAATCTTAGTACTACACTGTAATTGTCAAGTCTTTTAAATCAGAAGCTGCAGGTTCTGTTTCTACAATCACAAAGGCAAATGAGAGCCCCTAATTTCCACACAAATTGCAAGACTAGGTTTTGTAATTCAGACAAGGCCTTCAGAAGCATGGAGTATATAAATTTTTTTAGAATATAATTGCAAGTCCTACTAGCAAAATTAATCTCTTTTATTTAATTAGTATTAGAACATTGTGTTAGCAGTGTCCCATTGGATTGGAATTTAGGATCATTCTGCATAAAAGTAACAGTGGAAAAAGACCACCATCTTGAAAATAACTCCATGTGTAAGAACTAGAGAAATTGACAGGTTCTGATGATAAATTGAGAAGATCTTGGGGACTCAGTGGAAATCCAAATTTTTGGTTTCATAACTTCTCGTTATGGTGTTAACTTCATTGAGAAACTATTGTGTTCTCCTTATGCATCCTTTTCTGGACTGCAGGTTTCTAGATTAGGCTATGGATGTGCCAGACTATCATACAACTCTACTCACTCTAATGAAGTTGGTTGTTCAGTTCTTAAGGAAGTATTCAATAGGGGTATCACCTTCTTTGACACATCAGATCTCTATGGAAATAATCATGATAATGAAATCATGGTTGGCAAGGTACTGTTTTCTGTTTATTTTGAAGTTTAAACCTGAGTTGAGCATATGTATTACCAAGTTGAATTAGTGTAGGATCAAACGAATGCCCAAGTTTGTTTGGTTATTCCCGTCAAGGTTTGTGGGAACTTCTTTCTTTCTTAATTTAGTTAGAGGAAATACATGACATTGGCTATTGAGTGACAGTATGACAATAAGAGGCTCTGAAGAACAAAAATAATAAGACTAGTTGAGCATATGCTTAAATTATCTGACAAGAATTAACTGTTGTTTTGTGACAAATTGAGTACAATTGAACACAGATAATCTCTCCTCTCTCTCTCTCTCTCTCTCCCTCTTCTTTTTTTTCCTGAGATTTGCAACATTTCTAGAAATGATGTGGTGGAAAATTCACATCCTTGCATGGATTGACAGATATATCATTGGTGTTATTATTTTCACTATTTGTTTTCTCAGGCTTTAAAACAGCTTCCTAGGGAAAAAGTTCAAGTGGCTACAAAATTTGGCATTATCAGATTAGAGGATGGTAAATACGGGGTAAAGGGAACCCCTGATTATGTAAGGGAATGCTGTGAAGCTAGTCTTAAGAGGCTTGACATCAACTACATTGATCTTTACTATCAGCACCGTGTTGACCTCTCAGTGCCCATTGAGGATACTGTAAGGATCGAGAGACTTTGTCCTCCTCTCAAATGTTTTGTTACCTTTCAATCTATTATTTAAAATGCACAAGACTACATTCAAGTCATGGCTGTTTACTTTGTTCTTTATAGATTGGGGAGCTCAAGAAGCTAGTGGAAGAAGGAAAGATAAAATACATTGGCTTATCAGAGGCCAGTGTAGACACAATAAGGAGAGCCCATGCAATTCATCCCATCACTGCCTTACAAATGGAATATTCTTTGTGGACCCGTGAAATTGAAGATGAGATAATTCCACTTTGCCGGTTTGTTATATATAGTCCTAAATTTCTAGTCTTTGCATTGTTAAACCGTGTTATCAAGATTCATACGTGAAGCATGTTGCCTTTGCAATCTTAGAATATTTTGAATTAGATACATTGAGAATATTTCAAAATCTGAACACATTGTTCAACCATATTAGTTCATCAAGCTGCCACCATTTTGGAACAGGGAGCTTGGTATTGGTTTAGTGGCATATAGCCCTCTTGGTCGAGGGTTCTTTGGTGGGAAGGCAGTTGTTGAGAGCTTGCCTACCGGTAGTAGGTTGGTATGTTGCTATGAATAAATATTAAGTAATTTCATGCTTTCTATTACAAACCCATATGATTCTTTTCTTGAAACAGGTTTCTGACTCCCCCACCCCCCACCAAACACAAACGTCTTAAGTAATTCCATGTATTAACAATGTTTTAAATCAATACTCATTCAACAAAATTTGGAATTTATGTTGATGTTAATATTCCTGGCAGGCTATGCACCCAAGGTTCTCAGGGGAGAATTTAGAAAAGAACAAACTTCTATATGCCCGATTCGCCACCTTGGCTGCAAAGCATGCCTGCTCTCCCCCTCAGCTAGCTCTGGCTTGGCTTCTCCATCAGGGAGATGATATAATCCCAATCCCTGGTATATTAGGCTTTCTTGTGCTATATTCACACACACACACACACACATATATGATTGAATTCTTTATGCAACTGCTTGTTCACATCAATCAATAGCTTTTCTGATTTCCATGAAAAATGAAATTCTACTCTTCAATTCTGTTCCTACTTCCTACTAATATATAACTTAAGAATTATGCACGTAATTGACAATTCTTGTTTTGTTAGTAAAGCATGATGTGAAACTTATTGATAGGATGATTTACAGGGACAACCAACATAACAAATCTTGATAACAACATTGGATCCTTGGCAGTGAAGCTTACACAAGAGGATTTGAAAGAAATTTGTGATGCTATGCCCACCAGTGAAGTGGCTGGTGAAAGAAATACAGCTGCAATATCTAAATATGCCTGGGAGGTTGCAAATACCCCATCAAAGTAATTGCAAGTTATAGATTTAGAAACTAAAGTGCAACCTTTGAAGTGAAACATTTCTTCTCTGCTGTTGCATTGTAGGAAAAATAAGTGAGAAAAGAGTATAACTATATCTTGCTAATGAATGGGTAGGAGAAAGAAATCTCCTTATAAAGGAATTGCACATGCATGATGAATAAGTTATTATGCTAGCATTTAGTGTGATTCATAGTTAATACCTGTGGCAACATCATTTTTTCTATTTTTTCCATATGAAATAGTTGTTATTAATAGTTGCATGCTTCATTATCATTATCCCCTCTAGATGGTGGGAACTCCCACATCTTTCTCTATTTTTTCTAATTTGTGATAGCTGTTTTATACTTTTATGATTCCATGCTTTTTGCTCCATCTCTGTCGTCTTTAGAATTCTTCAGTTTTGCAATGCATGGAGTGTTGTCCAACCTTTGATTGAGATGCTGCAATCTCTCAATGTATAGCTTGGGGGCTTCTGCATAGAGAGCTTGACAATGTTTTGATTTTTCTATGTCTAAACTCTGCTGTAAATGATCACTTTTTCTTAGAAAAGATTTTTTGGATTTAATGTTCATTTTTTTATAGGTGATTTAATGTGCATATTTTTACAGGTGATTTAATGTGCATTTACATGATCATATGTTGTGAATTATGATATTATGGTGGGAATGTTTAATTTACAAGTTGCATGTTCGAGCAGATGATAGCTAGTCATTCTAGATCCTCTTTTCTTCTTTTTTTCGTTGTATTTGAATACCTTGTTTGGTGGGCTTCAAATTTTGATGGGTTTTAATCTAATTTTGATTTATTGGGCTGGTTTTTATTGAGAAAGAAAAATAAATTTATTGCAAATTTTAGAGAGGAAGACAATAGTTTAGTAACCCATAACATTCAAACCTCTACTCCCCCCATACACAAAAATGAAAAATGTCTCTTTGTAATTATTATAGGATCAAATTAGGGGTGTACATGGGTTGGGTTGGGTCGGATTAAAGAGTTTTTTTTAACCTAATTCACCATAGTGAGTTAAAAAAATGTAACCCAACCCAACCTACGTAGATCGGGTTCGGTCTGGTTAGACAATTTTTTTAATTACTATTATTATTATTAAATTAAGCATTAGAACAACACCATGACAAATAAAAACAAATTTATAACCAAATAATTATAAGCATAACATCAAAAAAACACAAATTATATGAGAAAAATGTAGGGTTTAAATTTTATTTAGGACGAGGGACAAAAAAATAAATAACAAAATTATATAATATTATTTTTTAAATTTGAAAATATATTAAATATAGTCGGGTCGGGTCAAGTTAGGCGGATTTGTAAATCTCATGACCCAAATACAACCCGACCCATTATATTAAAGAAAAACAAAATCATGACCCAACGGGCCAACCCACCCCACCCCACTAGCTTGGACAATCAAATTTGACCCTAATTTGAGATGATGCCGCATTATGGTAAAAAGGAAATGACACTAATTAAAATTTTGATCTGTGAGTTCAGCCACAATTTTTTTATAAAAAAAAGTTGAGTTCCTACGAGTTTTTCCTACCAAACAAACGTACTCAAGAAAATATAATTATCTTTTTTTTTTACCTTATTAGAGAAAGATACCAATAGTCCACGTTGCTTGTTTAACAGAATCAAATAGTATACCTTTTGTTTACCGGAAAAAAAAAAAAAAAAAAATAGTATACCTTTTGAGTATCAAAGTTTGGCAGTGAAAGAGTACAGAACCGTAGCACAGTGTTAGAGGTGAGTGGAGAAATGTGGAATGGTCTACTCCCTTCCCTTTCAAAGTTGAAAGTGAAAACCTGGGAAGCAATATGGGCCTCAAACTCAGTGGTAGAAAGTTTTGGTGAAGGCGAGTGCCACGTCTATTGCTGACACCACCATGTGTGGACAAATGAACCCACGTGAACCAATGTCCTTTTGAAAATATATATGGAACGACGTGGCTCCCTAAATATCCACTGCTCTCTGCCTTGGTGCTTGCCCCTCCAACACACTCTCTATATAATGTCACTTCCAGGCCTAACATTAATGCCACAACAACCGCTTTAGTACCTCATCTCCTAGTGCTTATAGCTGCTGATACTTGATCATCCATATCCTGCTCCATTAAGCTAGCTCTAATTGGCAATGGCAGCCTCATCTGCAATGCAATCCATCTTAGCAAGACCACCTTTGAATCGTGTAGTTTCAAACAGATCTACTAATAGGGTGAACCAGTTTCTAATTCCCACTAGTTTTGTGCCACATTTGCCCAGATATGCTAGTAGTATGCGAGTCCGTTGCATGGCAGAGGTAATGAAAAGTCTAGTTTGTTTTTCTTTTTGTGGAAATTTCAAAAGTTTGATAGAAATTATTTAGTAAACATGATCTGCTAATTGATTTCTATGTAAAGATTCTGACTGTATGATTTCATGGCATTTCGCTTTGCAGGAGGACCAGCAGGAGCAGCCAAAGCCTGTAACAACTTCACCTTCACCACCTCAGCCACAACAAACCCCTCGTCCTGCACCCAAGGTACCTGCCCTTAACCCATAAGATAATTCTTTGTTGTTGCTGTTGTTGTTGTTGTTTTTTTTTTTTTTTTTTTTTTTTGGAGTTAGAAACCCTAAATATATGTCATTATATTTTCTTGAAGATCCATTTTTTACCAAATAGTTAAAGCACACAAAATTATTCTTTATTGATCATGAACTTTTTTGACCGTTGTTCAGCAAATTATAATTAAAGCAAAATTACTTTCACATAAATTTGTTATTATAGATCCTAATTCTATTATGCACAACTTAAAATATCTCACCTTAATTTTGTGAAAATTTTTATCTAATTTATTCATTTTAAACTTTTTAAGTAATGTCAGAAACTTAATTAATATAACTGTTAATCTAAGATGTAGAGGTATCTCTTTGACTAAAAACTAAAAAGAAAAAAGTAGAGATACGTCTACGGGTAAGCTACAATATGCGTAAGTCTTTAAATACTAGGATACAATACAGCGCTCCCTAAAAAAAATACAATATTGCGTGTATTAATTAATTATTAAATATATTTTAATATAATATTGTAAGTGTAATTTAATTTGAGAGGAAAAATGTAAATAATAAATAAAAAATAGCTAGATAAGTGTTCATCATCCACCAAGGGAGATTGGAAAGAATTGAGTATAAACAGAATTCAGGTATTTGAACAAAAAGTATATCTGCCCTCTCTAGCTATTGACATGAGATCTTACCACAAAGTAACATAATTTTTACTTGGTTCACTAAAGATAGTACTTTTATTATGCACAGGTCGTGGTAATTGTTGTGAGAAATATTGTTTTACTTATAGCTATGTTTTACAACATTGTTAAGAGTATTTTGACACGTTACACTATTAGCAGGTGAGCACAAAGTTCTCCGACGTATTGGCATTCAGTGGGCCTGCACCGGAGAGAATCAACGGTAGGCTAGCAATGATTGGCTTTGTTGCTGCATTGGCAGTGGAGTTATCCAATGGCCAAAATGTGTTTGAACAGATATCCAATGGTGGGATCCCATGGTTCTTAGGAACTACCATTGTGCTCTCTTTTGCATCCCTGATTCCTTTGTTCCAGGGAGTCAGTGTGGAGTCCAAGTCAAAGGGGTTGATGACCTCAAATGCGGAGATGTGGAATGGGAGGTTTGCCATGTTGGGTTTGGTTGCACTAGCCTTCACCGAGTATGTTAAGGGTGGAACCCTTATTTAGGTCTCTGATGTGCTAACTCAAGCCAGCTTGTATAAATGATAATTTTAATTTCCATGTAATTTGGAAAGAGTAACTCATGTAATCCAATTTTCAGTGAATTTGATTTCAATTTTATCAAGAAGAAATAGAGAATTATCTGCAAAAGTGTCTCTCAAAACTAGTGGTCCTTGCTAGAAAGATCGTTTTGAATTCAATCTTATATTTGTCTACTCTCGACGTTGCCATTACCATGTAGAAAGATTGGAAAGATTTAAGCTCGACGGTTCACATTTATTTAACACAGTGAATAAGATTGTATTTTAGATGATACTTGCAAACCTTTCGTGGTAGATATTTACAACCATTTTAAGGCGAAGCGAGGAAATGACCGCGTGAATCCTAGCATTTGTTGTTTTTACAAACCCATATCAATTTAGCAATTCAGTTCATTCAGTTTCTCAAAAAAAAAAAAAATTTCAGTTCATTCAGTCTATTGTACTATGGTCTAATGTGGTCTACTTCAGTCCATTTGTTCTACTTTGGTCCATTTCAAACTAACTTGGCCTTGAATTGCTTCTTTTTGTGGGCTCAAAATATAATTTTTCTTAATTATTGGATTGAAAAGTATGAAATTTTATTTTATTTAGTGCAAACTTTTTAGTCTTTTACTATAAAAAAAAAAATCACTTAGGCATTAGAAATTAGAAATTTGAGTACTAACAAAGCAATAAGAATGACAAATATTCACAATATTACCTTAAAGTTCAAGTTTCAATGATATAGACATTATACTTATATTTTGAAAAAAAAAGAAAAAGAAAGCTACAATTCTAAACTTTTTTTTTTTTTTAAAAAAAAAAAAAAACAAACACACACACAAGGGAAAGGGAATGAGGATCTAATACAAAGACACGCCACAATTCTAATTCTAAATTTGTATAATAATTTAAACTTAATGTTGCATGTTACATGTGTTTCATAGAATATGGGTGTATATATATATATATATATTTGGATATGACAAATTAGTCAATCGGTTATAATAATTTTTTTTATAAAAAAATTATTTTAATAACATATTCTCCATTTATATAAAACAACATTATAATTATGTAATTTAGATCTTTTTATTAAATTATATATTTTTTAATGCAAAATATATTTTAGGTTCCATTACATAAAACTTATAAAAATAAAAAATACTTTTAAATAACACATGCATTATTTAATCTACTAATTTAAAATTATATTCTTATAAAATAATTATATTACATTTTCCGAGACATCACTTGAGTTTGCTACTAGTAATATGTAATAGGCTTGTTTTTAGTAATACAAGTGCAACCCATGTAATACAAAAGGACTTAATGGCTGCATATATGATAGTGTCCTTCTCTTATATGAGCATGGACCTCAAAAGCGTAAGAATCATTCCTATATGTATTCTACATAGTTGTTGCTTAATAAATCACCTCACGAACCATGTTAGAATTTTTGGCCTTGTTAGATAGGTTATCATTGATAGAAGACATTGGAAACAGGTTTTCATTTAGGGGCTGTAGACGAGTTGAACTATGCTGAGTAGTGCATGTTTGAGCTTAATTCATCAGTAAAAGTCAAAAGCTCAAGCTTGACTCAAGCTCGTAACAAGCCTAAAATAATATTTGAGCTTAAGCTCATGGGAAAGCTAAAATACTTGAGTTTGGCTTGGATCAAGCTCAAACTTGAGCTTAAGTCAAGCTTTTGAGCCTAAGATCTAACAAAATTACATTATCAAATGCTTAAATCTTCAAAAATAAAGTTAAAAAAAAATAGCATATTCATTTTATCATACTTGTAGTCCCACATATAATTAGATATTGTTCAAATTACAACTTTACATAATTAAATCCATCCATTCATCCTTGTCTATAATTTCAACAATTGTTCAAAATATAATTTTTACATCCACGTTAGATGGTGAAGAACTAGAAAAATACTTGTTTGTACTATTATGAATGGGAAAGGACTAACATGTTTTATAACTTTGCATCAGATGATTGATGGGGAAGGACCATACGTGGCCTACTTAAATTTAAAGAAAAAATAAATGTAACTAAAGTCTAAAATGGTGCTTGGTCAGTTTAGAGTGAAGGAAAAAATTAAGGTAGTGGGTAGTAGTCTCATGTTAGCCATGTCATTATTAAGACGTGTAATGGGTAATTACGCTCAACTTGTTTTGTATCAAGTCTTATAGCTCATGAGTTTGTTTATGAACAAATTTTTTTACTTAAGCTCAGCTTGTTTATTAAACAAGCCTAAAACCAAGGCTCAAACTTGCCTTATTTATAATAAAAAAAACAAACATGAATGAGCAAATTAATCGAGCCAAGCCCAAGTTTGTTTATGAACTGCTTGATTCATTTACAACCCTAGTCATTTGGCTTCTAAATATCAAATCTAAGAAATTGCTCATTAGCCCCTTTTATTGATGGTTGTATGGTCCTTTAATCGTTTTGAGAGATTCAAGCAAGGATTGTGAACAATGTGAATCTTTGATTACGCTTCGTAGTCTGCTGGACATTGTAAATGTTGTTTTATATATGTCAAGACTTGAGACTTGTTAAATTAAGCTATTTCTAGAAAATGTTTTAAATTTCGTAAATTTTTTTTAAAAGGAACATAATGTATTTTATATTTAATTATTATATAAGGTTAGATATTTTGTAAATAATGCAATGTGTAGTTGGAATTTTTTTTTTCTAGTGCTTTACAAATGGTTCATCCTTTATATGTCTTAAATGACTTAAAAATGAAGCAGATATAAGTAAATCTATCACTTATGTTAGAAAAAAATACAAGATTTTAATAACATAAGAAAATATAATTTTATAAAGAATCTATCAAAATTACACTAAGAATGTAACATAATTGTCAATGAAGCAACTTATCTTTCTACACAAATCTCTCATCCCAAAGCAGCATCAAAGTGGACTGAACGGACTAAAGTTGACCAAATGGACCAAAATACTATATGGATATGACTTAACAGGAGCATAGTAACAATAAAATGTTACTCTTCAACTTTTAGATATTGGATAGATATCTATGCATCTTTCTATTTTTCAACATCTTTACGAAAATCTTACAAAGGTTTTTCCTTTTTTACAAAAGAGTGCATGTGAAGAGTCTAATCTTTTAAAATTAGAGTTAAGATTTGACTGTCTCATCTTTTGATTTACCACAAAATTGTAACAGGTTCAATAGCTTATGTGAAGAAAAATAAACTTCATGCAAATTTTAGAGACCAAAACAGTAATTTAATCTAAAATGTGTTTGCTTAAGTAACCCATAACATTCAAATCACTACTCCCCCATGCAAAAATGTATAACATATCTCCTGATAAAAAAAAACTAAAAATTGTAACATATCTCGTTATAATCAAAATTGGTTGAGACCATCAAATTCGAGCCTATTTAGGAATGATGGCACTATGATAAAAAGAAATGCACATTCATTAATATTTTGAACTATGAGTTATGCAACCAATAGAAAAAGGAAAAGGAAAATAGTGAGTTCTTACAAGCTTTTCCTATCAAACAAAAAGTTGCTTGTCTAACCAAATCAATTGGGCATCAAACTTTGCTAGTGATGTCAAAGTTAAAAACCGTGGCACAATGTGAGAGGTGAGTAGTAGAACACAGAAATGTGGAATGGTATAGTCCCTTCAAAAATCAAGAATGAAAAGCTCAAACCATTTGGGCCGCAAACTCATTCCGATGAGCCCAAGTGCCACATCCTTTAAGTACCGACACCACCATGTGTGGACAAGTGAACCCATGTGAACCAATGACCTTTTTGAAAACACACACTGTATCAAAGTCTAAAGTCTAAAGACAAGTACACTGCCTATTGTAACAAAAAACAATCTTGATGGGCAGTAAAAAGTACTTCAATGCCACAACCACTTACTACTTCATTTTCTGCTACCTACATGAATCAATCATAGCCTATTAGTAAGGCCTATAAAAGCTCTTTGATAATGGCAGCCTCATCTGCAATGCAATCCATCTTGGCAAGCCCTTTGACTCGTGTAGTTTCAAACAGGTCTACAAGGGTAAACCAGTTTCTAATTCTTCCCACTAGTTCTGTGCCACATTTGCCAAGATATGCTAGCATCCAAGTGCGTTGGCAAAGGTAATGAAATCTATGCATCGTGATATTTTTATTCTTATTTTTGTAGAAAATTCAAAGTTTGATGGAAATAATTTAACATTTATATTATTATGATATGCTGAATGATTTCTAAGTAAAGTTCATGACCGTACGATTTTTTGTCTTTGCACTTTGCAGAAAGAGCAACTACAGTCTGCGACAACTTCACCCCCTCAACCAACACCCAAGGTAGCCACTCTTAACCCAGGAGATACTTCATCTCTTTTTTTCGCTCATTAACCCAAAATATACAATAACAATATTTCTTGAAGATCCATTTTTTTACCAATTAGTTTAAGCACACAAAATTATTCATTAATTTTTTTCACAACTTGCTCAGCAAATTATAACTAGAGCAAAATTACTTTCACATAAATTTATTATCAATCCAAATTTAATTATGCACAACTTAAATATGTCACCTTGTTTTGTGAAAAACTTTTTTTTTTTTAAGTTTATTTATTTTTTACTTTCTGAGTAATACTATAGACACAATTATAACCAATAAAATGACTTGTTCATATGGAAGTAACATAATTCTTACTTGGGTCTACTAAATGATCCTACTTTTATTAAGTACCAAGCACAGCAAGTTATTTCAATAGTTATGAAAAATATTGTTGACGGTTATGTGTATAACATTAGTTAAGGTAAATTTTTTACATGTGTTTCATTATGATTGACATGTCAGCACAAACTTCTCTGGCTTGTTAGCGGTCAGTGGGCCTGCACCGGAGAGGATCAACGGCAGGCTAGCAATGATTGGCTTTGTTGCTGCAATAGTAGTGGAGTTATCCAATGGCCAAGATGTGTTTGCCCAGATATCCAATGGTGGGATCCCTTGGTTCTTAGGAACTAGCATTGTGCTCACTCTTGCATCTCTAATTCCGTTGTTTAAGGGAATCAGGGAATCAACGTGAAGTCCAAGTCAGATGGGTTGATGACCTTAGATGCTAAGATGCGGAATGAGAGGTTTGCCATGTTAGGTTTGGTTGCACTAGCCTTTACCGAGTATGTCAAGGGTGGAACCCTTATTTAGGAATAAGGTTTTTGATGTGCTAACTTGAGCCAACTTGTGTAAATGAATATTTAATTTCCATGTAATTTGGAAAGCAACTCATGTAATCTATTTTAAGTAAATTAGATTTCAATTTTATAAAGGAATAGAAACTTCTATGCAAATGAGTCTATCAAAAGTAGTAGTCCTCTCTAAATATGTTTGTCTACTCTCGTCGTTGCTGTATAACATTGTCAAATGACTTTGTCCAACTTTTACCTCATTAACCATATATTATCACTAAAATATAAAAGGACAACCCAAATTAATTACTGAACATGGCAAAGTTGTGGTTTTTCTAGGAAAATTATGGTATAAATATGGAATTGAGCATAGTCTCTTATTCATTACATTGAATATTTCAAGT
This sequence comes from Quercus aquifolioides, assembly GCA_019022515.1. Classification (NCBI taxonomy): domain Eukaryota; kingdom Viridiplantae; phylum Streptophyta; class Magnoliopsida; order Fagales; family Fagaceae; genus Quercus; species Quercus aquifolioides. Next base: position 1,040,588 of record CM032334.1, on the reverse strand, counting down.
TTATGTGTGGGAAGGACTCTACAGTGTAGCAAACATATGAACAAAAAGAATTAGAAGAATACATTTACTCTTTCATATATTTACATATGCACCAAGAACATGAATCTCTCTAGTTGTAACATTATGCGCCGCACCCATTATGGATCAAGGAGAAGTCCATGCATGTTCAAATCACCATTGTGGTGCTTATGGGTTACCCCTCCATCAGTGTCTTGTTTCTGCAACCAAGAATTGTGTTATTGGAAATTATAATCACTTGATTAGTGAAGGAAATAAATTAGCTTACATTAGAGAAAATAAATCACAGCAACAACTAGTTAGACATAATGCATTAAATACCAGATATAATGCATTAGTAAATAATTAATGACTAAAAACTGCAAGGTTGGACTAAACTAATTTAACAAGTTTCACAGAAACAACTAATAGCTCGAGGTACATGCTTTGGAGGCAAGTGCCAACTGGTACAAATGCTGCATCAGAAAATAAGAGGGAAAAAAATTCTTTGCACTTATGCTTGAAGCTTCTAATGATATAAGGTTAGGAGATAAAGAGCATTTGATCAGATATGACTGGCAAGAAATACATCTTTTGTGGCAGTTTAACGCCCCCATAATGAAAAAGAAGAATAATGAAATGAGGAATAGGCATGATCTCTGGACAAATAATGTTTTATTATTTTTTCACCTCAAATCGGAAAGATCTGTTTGGTTTTAATACCAGTATTACATGAAATTCACCAGAAATTGAATAGCTTGATTTAAGAAAGGTGCACTACCAAACCACAACTCCATAAACATGTGACTCAACAGCCTCATTCTTATTAATAAGTACTATTTGGACCCTCCCTCCCTCCTTCCTTCCTTCGGAAGCTTGGAAAGTTCACAATTTCAAGCAGGAGAGGAAAACAAAACCAAAAATACATAATGGTTGAGAAGGAGAAAGTGATTGTTGAAAAGTGGACAGTCAATTTGAGGGCAGGAGTGCAATCAGGGGAGAGAGTGTCCTGCCCATGTCCAAAATTATATTAAGAAGTAACAACTTAACAAAAATATGATATTACATGCACACACACATGTATACATTCACCCAACACATAAAAAAGAAAGTATTTTATTAGATTAGCTATGATTGATCAAGCATCTTCTTCATCAAATGTATCACATACTTACTTCTACAGGTGGATCAATTGGAAACAAATTTATGGCTCCTGAATTGAAGCTGAATCCACTGAATAAAGGGGACCAGAAAAAACAAAGAAATCAGTAATACATATAGGAACTGCATATCACAGACACAGACAAATGGAGAAAAAAAAATCATTAAAATAGGCAAGTGACCTTCAATTTATCAGCAATGTGATATGACCTAAGTGATGATTATTCATATAAGGTTAAGAAGCTCAAAACCAACATGATAATTCAGCTAATGTGAATTAGTTGGACATTGGCTTTGGTTGAGTAGAGTTCTATAAAATAATACTTGAGGAGAAAGGGGAATGCAAGAACAATACCATCGGGATAAGACTAGCTGCCACACGTATGGAATAAAGAACTCTTCAGGATGAGACTCTTGTTCATAAGTGAAGCGTAATTGCGTAAACATCTGACAGATCAGAATAATAGACCGTGAAAACAATGAATATTAATCCTCTAGAGAATATTCACAATGTAAAGTGGACTACTTATTTTACAATTTTTTTTCCATTTCTTTTACCTTCAACCCATCACCCCGCCAAGATCGGCAGTTAATAATAATGACTTGTAGTACTTTCTCTACCGACCATTCACCATCCATTCTTTGGGCATCCATGCGACTATTAAAAAAATCTAATACCTACAAAAGACCAAAGAGACCATAGAAGTCAAACACACACAAAACACATAGTATGAATCAGATATATAGAGAATCTTACAGATAATTTAGCAGCCACCTAACCTTGCCTATAAGAATTTGCAGGATTGCTAAGCAAAAGAACAAAAAATGAATTTATAATAAAGACTCTGGAGCATACAGTATAAATGTTTTCAAGTAGTTCATTGAAGCGTGGATGATTCTTGAATGGCTGAAAGACCTCCTGCCTATGCATTATTGCATATACAACCTGCCCAATTTCATAGATATTCAGAAAACACGAAAGGCGTTAATGAGAAATTAAAGAAAACAATCTATGTCACTTAAATCCTTTCTAAACCAAAAGATAATACCTCAGGATTCCGTGGCAAGGCATATGACAGAATTGCATTTAAAATTTCAAGAACAAGTCTCAGGAAGTCGGTGTATATATGCAACTCGGTCGACTGCAACAAAAATAATCTAAATTAGCAAAGAAATGTAAAATATAAAGAGGGGTGCCATCCAAATGGCATAAAATTGTGAGTTGTAAGTGTTTCAGACCACATCGTCTGAAAGACTGTTTCCTTCTATTGAGTTGCTTTTGGCTAGTTGCACCTTGTTCTCTCTTAGCTCTGCCAATTTGTTATACCTAAATACAGTGTTACATTAGGGGCGACAAGTACAGGATCATTATGCATGAATATGAAGCAACAAGATATAAAGGTTGGAAAAAATAAAATGAACGTGGGTGACCTACTTGCGTGAGAGCATAAAGAAAAGGCTGACCAGCCTCTGTGATGCATATGCACTTAAACGGTGGACATGAGGTGCCATGTTTGCCAATGTTGCCAAACAAGTTGTGTGGAGATAAACATCCTGTACATTTAAGCATTTAATAAAAATGATAACGGTAAGAATTTGCTAAAAGTAAGTAGGTATCCTGCGTATCAACAAAATCTTAATGTAAAATGCTCATAAGAAAATCATCAATGAAAAGCTATTTTTTCAGCTACTTCTGTGAAACATCAAATTGTCAATTAACTGACATATATCAGTGGTTATCTATTTTCACCTTTACCTTTACATATATCAGTGGTTATTTATTTTCACCTTTACCTTTAAGAAAAGGTAAGTAAAACAAAAAAACACACACACCATTAAGGTACTGAACCCATCAACCCTTATTTTTAGGGGTGGGTGTTTGGTTTAAAGACCATTGACCAATAAAGGTAGGTTGGGTGGAATGGGCTGTTGACATATTACATTTTCACAATAAAGAAATTAAATTTCATCGGAAGATCTGAGGCTTTAAATGGCGGAAATTTTTATAAAAGGAATTTATCATAATTGGCATCATCAATTTTCAAGTTAGATATGCAGCATACTATAGCACTTCTGCATAAAAATTTCAACAAAGTAACCATAAATGTAGAACATATGCAGAAAATTAAGATGGTTCAATGAAGTCATACCCGTAACTTAGACAGATTATATTGCACAGTCCTTATGAGAATAATGACCATCAGGGAACCAAGAGATGTCTGATGAAGGAGGCGTTCTTTGTACCATGGAACACCAGGCAGTATCTGTCCGCACAATCTATGTCAAATACAATCTTAATGTAAAATTCAAACGGCAAACAGATGTAATTCTTACCATCTTATGAATGCTTGCATTGAAGGAAGAATCCTGGCTTAGTATCAGAAGTATAATCAGCAACATGTAGATTTGATTAGCTGACCTCCTAGGAGCATTATATAAAGCTTCCAAAATGGGCATCAACTGTTAATTTCATAGCAAAAACACAGATCAGAATTGGGCTGTGGTGCAGCTATGCCACATTGGTAGTTAATATGCACCAGCTTGCTTGATTAAAAACAATTTAAGAAATTAATTGTGCTCAATGATGAGAAAATTATACATATGGTATATCTTAAATTGATGTTTCAAGAAAATCAAAGTCACAAAACTATTTTTACAAGAAGATTTTTGCACCAATTATATACAATAGATATATGGCATTCTTTATTTCATTATGAATAAAAAGAAAAAACATAAGCTGCTGCTTCATACCAATGTATCCAAATCAGTTCGCACCAAAACATACTCCAAAAAGTTAGAGTTTCCCTGCAGCAATGAATAAAGCAATAGGACAGCAGACTCATCGGCCAAGCACCTGCACCAAAAGGAAAAAGGAAGGAGGGTGATGCAGGGAGCTAAATTATTATAGAGATAGAGAGACGATTATCATTATTATACTTTCAGTCAGTTAGTATATAGCCCCAAAAGGAAAGAAGGGGGGGGGGGAGCCAATATGACTCTTAGGAGCTACCAAAATGCAGTGAAACGAAACGTGTAACTCATTACAAAACATACAACAAAATTCTTATCTCTACAAGTTATGACACATTTTTCCTTACAATAATACAAGAAAAAATTTCATCCAGTAACTACTAAATCATTCTTTTTATTGGTAAACTACACACACCTAGTGAATCTTGATTCCAAAACCTCACCCTCCACCTAAAACTTATCAGCAAAGGAGGTAGCAATTGAACTAGAGCTCATTGGCAAGTACCAAATAATTTGAGCTTCATTGTTATGGCCACAATATATCCAGGTACTACTAGCAGTAAAAGCAGCCACATAAAAATAAATAAAAAACATAGTTTACCCTTCTAGATGCTGATAAATTAAACAAGATTTTTTGTTGTTTAGTTAGAAGAATATTGGATATATTATAGAACAAAAGGCTGAGCTTGAATAGTTTCAAATTTTCAAATATTGCACATAAAATTGTCTCAATATCTATGTATGTTATTTTGTTTGGGTGCTAGGTTGTTTTTTTATTATTTTTACTAGGTAATACAAATTGGTTTTTTTACTTAAAAGGATATTTTTGATAATTCAATAGTTAGGAGTGGGGATTTGAACTCTAGACATTTCTGTTAGAAACATCAGAAGTTGCCAATTGAGTTACAAGACTCTTAGCTTTTTACTTAAAAGAATATTAGACATAAAACTGTCTCAATATCTATGTTATAATGCTGTTTTGATTGTGTTTGGGTGTTTCTCCATGGTGTTTCTCCATTTATTTTTACTCAGAAATACTAATTGGCTTTTTACTAAAAAGGATATTGAATGTTAACTAGATAATTAATATGGATCAATTATTCCTACTCTCATAATATGATGAAATGATGCTCCCTCCTCTCACATTCATGGTGGATCAAACTAATTATATTCATAATGGAATCCACTATGAATATGAGAGGGGGGAGCACCATGTCGCTATACTCTAGGAGAACCTAATAATTTTCCATTAATATGACTTTTATTCCATTTGTAAATTATGGCAAAGCCAACTACAATATTTGACATTTTCAAATTAAAATAAAAAATGAAAATAACACAAGTCAATGTTGCTGATGAAGCATTGGCAACCTCTAAAATTGATATCCCAATTTCTAAAAAAGTCTTCATAAAAAATCTCAAAAAACTGAAATCAATGAGATTGATATTAGTTTGTTGAAGCATGATCCCAGATTTCGTCCACAAATATGGGATTAGCATGTTGATCAACGTGATTAAATGTATTGAGAAACAATTTTTTGTGTCTTTTCTTTTGTTGTATTTGGTTAATAATAATGGTTTTTTTTTTCACGTATTAATTTAGATTTTAATCTTAATTTGTTTCTCATTCATGAATAGTGAAATTTTTTTGGTTTATTCTTTGGCCCAAAGAAGAAATCCTAGTTCCTTCCTGAACCCTGGATCTCATATGTTTGGCTTTGACCCTATAAAAATTACTCATGCTTAAAATTTTGACCCACTAGATGCAGGAAAACAAGGATGTAGTGTGCGTTTGGCATGAATTATTTTTGCCAACTTATTTTACTATTCAACTTATTTTTGTTACTATTCATGAGTCCCACTACACTTTTTGGTACTATTCATGAGTCCCACTGTACTATTTAAGCTAACTTTTAGCTTTATCTATAGTACTTTCAGCAAAAAAGTTTTCAGTTTCAGCAAAATAAGCGAATTTCAAATGGACACGTAAAAGAGTTTAATTACTAATAAGATAGGGATGATTACTAAAACCAAGAAGAATGCTGAATTACATTGCTAATTGCTAAGCATAAAAGACAAATCAAATAGATCGGCAGACATATTGCACAGGGTAAAATATAATTAAAAATTCATTTAGTAATATACTCAGCTGATCAGCCTAAATGATAGGTGCATCACAGTACACTACATTCAAATGTAAGAATATGCCCTTTTTATCATACTGCATGCTATATCATCTAAATCTTAACATATAGAAACAAGTGAAACTTATATAGCAAAGCAAGCATCCAATTTCAACCCAAAAATAAATCCTAGAGAGTAGAATCAATGTGCCCTCACATGATCAAATAACTTAAGTAAAAGTGTAAACTTTAAATACTGATACAAAACAAAAAATTCATACTCACATGCCAAGAGTATCGAACAGAGCAGCAAAAGGTAACCTCACAAGCGGACCACTATGTGCATTCCCCTCAACATCTATACGGTCAACTGCAAGCAGGGCACTGATTTACCAACACCAACCTTGGCATTCAAAAAATAAAAATAATGAGAGGTAGCATCTTACATTCAAAATCTGTTGCATTTTGCAAGGCCTTGCAGTAAGGGTTGTCAGAAAAATATGTATTTTCTTTCAGAAGAGAATCTGAAGTAGCATTATCAATACTTCCATCTGTCATGGACTCATTGTTCACAACACATTTATGAAAATGAATGAGAACAAGAAGCACAAGGAGACTGCAGTCTGACAGTGGACTTCTTGAGCCTCCACCACTTGAACTGACCAAATAACTTAATGGCAACAAGACAATATTTGCTGCAGGGAAAAAGAATTCAACATCCACAGAAGCTTCAGTAAATTATGTAAGTTGAGCATTGTCAAAAAGCTATCTTGCACTTCTGAAAAGAGCTTAATAACATTCTAAAGAAGCATAAGATGTGAATCATTAGGACAATTGATGGATGGCAAAGCATAAGATAATGCTATTTCGTCTATTACCAATAACACACCCAGTGAAAACACATAGGAGCAAAATAGACAGAATACGAGCTGACATACCAGCTGCAGAACCAACTCTTTGCAGAACACTAGGTTGACTTCCTTCAGAAAATATGGAATAAGATGCACTTCCTAAGGGGACACCAGGTCGTGTGATGTAATTGAGCAGCAGTTTCCGCACAACCAAACTAACCAAAGAGCTTTCCTGAAAATTGCAGTGGCAATCTAAGACACTATAAACAAATTTAAAAGATCTGAAGATTTGAAGTGAACTCATAAAGCCAAAGTTTAATCTTGCAACCTGAACCATTGCTGCGTCAATGAATGGGTTCACATCTTTTGGTCCTGGAGATGGCCCACAAAGAAGCTGAGTCGACATTGCAATCAGCATGAAATTAAGCAGCTCCAAATGTAGGAGGTAAGTCTTGGGACTTGCGAAAAAATAATCAAATAATCAGGGTAACAAAGAATATATTATCTTTTTTGGGATAGGTAAGAAAAAATATTATTGAAGATGGAATAGCAGGAAAAATACACAGGGTTCACGATAGTGAACAAAGAGTAAAAAAAAAGCAAAAAGTAACAAAGCAAAAAGTAACAAAGAATATATTATCAACAATCACAAACCAGAAGAGAGGCCTAACATGTACCTCACATCCACTGAGCTGATAAAGCTAAGCATACTATGCATAACCAGATTCTCAATGTTTTCATCTGCATATAAAAAACACTAATGTGAGGCCGATAACGCTTTTTACTGAGAGCTAAAAACACAGCCATCAAAAAAGCAGCTAAACTACACAGATAAGGCTCAAACCAAAACACTGAAGAACATAAATGATAAAACAAAGCCTATCTAGAAGACATGTGCCAATCACCAAAAAAGCTAGGAAAGCACCAACCCAAATGACAGGATATGTTCAAGAAAACCAAGATCTATCATGTAGTAAGGTCGTCACAGTCCAAAGTTTCCTTCAAACATTCATTAGACTTGAGGTCCTTTTTTGCTTCTTTGTCAAGGGCTCAAAATTATAGCCATCAAACCCAGAGGAAAGGAATAGAAAAGCAGCTTTTTTTATTCAACAATTTGCATCTCCAGCTCACTAAAAATCCCCCAATGACATTTCAAAACCCCAAAAAGGGAAAACAAATGAGATTCAAAAAGAAAACACTATGATGTCACACGGCCAACTATTCTTCTTCGGAAGGCTATTCTTTAGGCCACAGCACACTGAAATTGAGAACGAAAAGTTCTATCTCTCTCTCTCATTAATAATGCCACCAAAATGGATAAGGATATATAATTATATATGTCGAACCCCAACTCTATATAGGCATGATATTGTCCGCTTTGTTCACAATGACCTCGTGGTTTTGTTTCCCCCTTGTGACACCAAGCCTCAAGGGAGAAACAAAGCTAAAGTCTTTGTGACCAAAGCGGACAATATTATGCCAATGAAGAGTTGGGGTGACTATGGTATCAAAGCGGACGCCTTCAAGACGGAATGGTGGATAGGTCCCACACAGAGACGTTTTGCCTTTTAAGGGGGTAGATCGTGGGGACCCAAAAGGCCAAAAGACCTCTTAAGTGGGACGAGGTGAGGGAGAACCAAATCTTGATCACGTTGCCTAGGTAGGGGGAGGTCCTAAGCCTTATATGGAGGGGCCTTGAACTCTAATTGGCATGAGGCCCTCTCCCTAAACAAAACTGTGAGGTCTTTGTGAACAAAGTGTACAGTATCATCATGCCAGTGAAGAGTTGGGGTGTGACAATATATATTAATATACAAACAACTTAACTACCAACCAACTAGGATCAAAAGAACAATAATCCCCCTCACTGAATTCTCATAAGCTAATTCTTATAAGGGAGGAGGTACCAGCTGAGCTCAAGGTCACTGTTAACACTAGCAATTACATAATAACTAATAAATAAAAGATAAGAGCGAATTGCAAAACAATTACCTAGGACAAAATCCTTTGGTATAGGTTCGTTTTCATCTAGAGACAAATACAACTCCTCAAGGTTGTCGTCTTGCGCATTTTCGATCAAGTATTTTAAGAAAACCGAGGAGATGTAGACGGCATTCACAGCCTTGTCATATGCATCATTGGAAGCATCAGAAGTCGATATACACTCTTGCAAACACCATGAGAGGTGGATCAAAATCTTTGCAAGATGCCTTGTGCATGAATTGTTTTGTGCTGCACAGATTACCAAAAAAACACACATACACACAAATCAAAATAGCACATAAATCAGTGAATTCCGTTAATTCATAGATCCACAACACACAAAATACACAATGTCATATATAGCTAACAAATTAGGCATGAAATTCTTAGGTATCAGTGAGAGTAAAGAACAATTGTGGAATATGTAAACGCTATGAAAGCAAAATTGAAGAGAAGAAAGGAGACAGACCGAAGAGTTGGCAAGCGTGGTTAACACGGTGAGAGGGCCAGTGAAGATTGAGAGGGAGCTGGAGGAGTTTGTTCCAGAAATCGGAGGAGATAGGGAAGGATTTCTCGGCGACGAAGGTTCCGATGAGGTACTCCGCCGTGTCTGGCGGACGCTCACTGCTACCGCTGCCGCGAGGCGTTGACGGCACGGCCCCCATTCAAAGACAGTCACGGTAACCAAAATCAATTCCTTTGAATTTTCAACTCCGCTCGCACTCTGTGTGCACTCTCTGATCTCCGACTCGGAATTGAATGGCGTTTATGGCATTATTTACACACACGGAGAGAGAGATAAGAGGTTCAGAGAGTTTGGATCGGTTGGCTTTGACAGAGACTGAAAATGAAATTCTATATGTTGTATATGAAAGGGAGAGAGTTTTTTTTTTTTTTTTTTTAATTAAAAAAAAAAAAAAAAAGGATAGAAGAGAGAGCTTGGGAATGAAGGTTTATAAAGGGGACTTTAGAATTACAGAGTGTTGAGGGGAGGAGGAGGAATGCAAGAGGACTTTTTTTAGTTTTTTGAATAATTTTTGTGTCGGGCACGATATGAGTATGATTATCCGTCCTTTGTTATGCCACAATTTATAGACCAATTTGTCCTTCACTTCGATAGATCTCTCCTCACCATGTCAAAAATCTTGTACATTTCATTCTTTTTTTTTTACTTCAAATTTTATTTTATAAATATAAACTCTTACAAATTGTAACTTTATTTAAAATATTAAATATTGTGGCATTTTTTTTATCCTACTAAATCCAAAAAAATAAAATCCAAATCATAAAATAATCAAAATTAATAGAATACAGCGTAAAATAGAGATGATTGGTATGACGGAAAAATCTCTACATCTATATTTATAAAAGTCTTTTTTTTTTTTTTTTTGGGCAAATGACTTTTATAATTAGAATGAAAATGTTATTTAGGAAAAAAAATGATAGGGGAAAGTATTAAAAAAAAAAATTAAATCCATTATACTATCAGATGAGAAAAAAGGAGTGTGTGTATTCATTAATGTATATATTTGATATAATTATATACTTTTTTTAAAAAGAAATATATAGTTATATACTTAGTTTTGAGAAATATGCAATTATCCAAGATGAACTTAATGTATAATTCATTCTCTTTCATAGTAAACGTCTCATTTTGAAGGTGATTTTGTTTGAATATTTTTAATAAGTAATCATATATTTTTAAAAATTGAACATAAAACTTTTGCTTCTCAAATATTGGGGCAAACAGAAAGGAGGAATTGAATTTGCTAAGAGGAGAAAAACTCAAGAATACATAGTACATACACTAAACATTTTTAAATTTATTAAAACATCAAGTGCGCTTGAGCAATAACAAAAGTATGAGTTTCAATCGAGCATACCCTGTTTAATAAATTATAGATCATTAGCCAATGACGTTATTAGCTTAAACAACTTTAAAAGGTAAATGTTAAAGTTACTTTAAAAACTAATTAACATGTTAGTTATGCCCCCAAAAAATATTAAAACATTGTTAACTTTACAAACTAACATGTCAAAGAAAAAAGAAACTAATTAACATGTCAATAAATTTTAAAATATGCACAATACAAAATATACTTGTAGGGTCACAATTTGTAGCCCAAGTCCAAAAGGTCTAGGATATGAGCCCAGTAAGCCCAACACAATAAATTTGTAGAGAGTGGGTAAAAGAGTTGGGCCTTTCGGGAATGGGACAACGACAAGTAAGGATTTGTACGATGCATAAATACAAGAAGACACTTAAAAATCAATAAAACAAACGTTCGAGGAGATCAATAATGTGTGTAATCAATATCTTGATGAAAGTTCCCTCAGTTCTTAGTGCTACAGTGATTCATTTTCTCCCGTTTCTCCTTTTCTTTTTTTGTCCCCCTCTTATGAGAGGTTTTTTATATTATATAGTTCATTTCAAGCCATTCTGATTGTACACTTGTTGGCCATCCAAACCCTCACTTGAGTACATGTCCCATCCAACATCCTTTTATGGTTCTCTATGAGTGGTGGTAGCTGAGATTGTACTGTTCAGGGGTCTTCTCCACATAAATGCGGCCAGAGAAGTTGCTGTAATGCACTTAATGCGGTGGTAGCAGCTTTTCTTTAAGATATTTCTGTATTCTTATCCTCTTTGTACGTGCCTGAAGTTCATCCTTATCGTTGGAATTTTATGAAAGGTCACCTACACCGTCTAACTACAGGCTTGATCGATGTTTGTCATACTCGGCGAGGAGATACTCCTCGGACAACACTTCCCCATTCACCTCTTACGCAGCTCTTCATCTTGAAGTCTTTAAAAAACCCTTTATGCCTTTTCGGACGTACTCTAGCCCTCGGACAAGGCCCAAGGCCCACTATCCGAATTTGGGCTTTTGCCCCCACAATACTTAATAAATAATTTGTAGGTTATATTTTTGTTTTGTTTAACAAGTTAACATATCAATTTGTAATATCATAATATCACTCCAAAATGTCAAATGGAAAAAAAAAAACATTTCTCCACATATTTCACATGAAAGAATTTGGTATGGGTGATTTTAAAAGCTTTTTTATACACAACTGACAACCCTACCTCAGTTCATCTCTATTCTAAAGTAATTCTTAGGAATTTTTGGAGTATAGAAAATTGTGCTCTCTCTTTTCACATTCATGGTGTGATTCGTTCATTAAATTCATGGTGGGATCCACTATGAATGTGAGATGAGGGAGTATCATTTTTCCGTGTTCCGGGAGTATCTAAAAAATTTCCCTCAATTCTACTTGAAATATTCCCTCAATATATATATATATATATATAAATTCTACTTGAAATAGATAGAGTCGATTTTATAGTATTTTGCCCTTAAAAAAATAAAAATAAAAACCTGCACTACGTTTTTGTCACCAGTGACCAGGGAGATTTTTTTTTTTTTTTTTTTTTTTATAGGATTGACCAGGGAGATTTAATAGACCAATTTATATATATCTATATATATATATATATATATATTCGTGGAAAGAAATAAAAAATAAAATGTCATTCCATGAGAATTTGACCAACCACCTCCAGCCAATAGAAAAGAAAGTAAGAAACAAAAACAAAAATAGGCATTAAAAACCAATGGCATGGCCATCATGCCTTTGTACGTTTGTTGACCTGGTTGGCTCATAGTTTAGGGGTTTTAAGGTTTTGTTTGGGAGTATCAGAATAAATAAATACATAAAATTACATAAGTAGTCAAAGCTAAAGACAAATAAGAGTGCTAAGCCACAACAAGAAACTGATGAGAGAGAGCCTAAATGTGAAATGAGTAAAATGAGACCCAAAACACACCAAAAAAAAAAAAAAGTGAGAAAAATTACAAAACATTTCATTCGGTCTAATTCCTCGTACTTTTGAGTGATATAATTTTTAGGGAAAGGTAGGAATAAGAGTTTCTTATTACTCATGTCATTCCTTCATATATATATATATATATATGTGTGTATATTTATATATATTTATGTATACATATCTTTTTTTTGTGATAATGTTAGTCCCTCCAACTTAAATTTACAAATAAGAGATTGAAAGTGCATACTTTTAAACATTCTTGTCATTTCCACTCCTTTTCCCCTCTTAAATGAATCATAAATCTCTTTTTTTCACAAATACGGATACTTGTTTTTCAAAACCTAATTAATTTCAATAATGATGATGATAACAACAACAACAACAACAACAACAACAATGATTATATAGACTAATATTAACTATAAATAATAATTATTATTAAATAAACATTGATCATTAATTAAATTAATCATAATCAAATATAAAAATACAAAGCACTTTTGTTATGTCATTTTTTTTCATTTTTCACATCTAAAAGCTCTTTATTAATTTCATTACTAATTGGATGTAACAACTTCGAAATATTTTGTTACAATAATTTAACAAACTAAAAAAAAAAAAAAAAAACTTTTTAATAAAATCTCTTTATCGCAAAATCTATTTACAACTCTACTTTCTATAGATGTGGCATTAATTTGGTGTTTTGTTATTTTACTATTGTGGGGACAATTTTTGCTTCAAAGGCCAAGGGCTAGACCATGTTGTAACCTTAGGCAATTTTGTTGTCCCACATAGGAAAGAAAGCCTCCCTCTTTGCACCTTATAAGGCATGAACCAATGGTTGAAGAGTACCACTAGTTTGGGAGGACCACTAACCAAACTAGTGGTACTCCCAAACTAGTGGTTTATTCTTTTAATGTGGGGACAATTTTTGCTTCAAAGGCCAATGGCTAGACCATGTTGTAACCTTAGGCAATTTTGTTGTTCCACATAGGAAAGAAAGCCTCCCTCTTTGCACCTTATAAGGCATGAACCAATGGTTGAAGAGTACCACTAGTTTGGTTCATATGTGGGACAACAAAATTGCTTAAGGTTACAACATGGTCTAGCCCTTGGCCTTTGAAGCAAAAATTGTCCCCACAACTATTTTTCATGTGTTTAAATCAAACAAATTCTTGAGATTATTTTTGTTTGGTAAATAAAATGAAATTAATAAAATTAAGAAGTTGAAAGAACAGAAACAGTTCTGGTTAACACCTTCAATACATTATACATCAAAGTCGACAAAATGTTTAACTACAAGAAGAAAATAAGACTAGACAACAAAATTTTTAGAGTTTGTTCACGCCTTATTTTTACCATTAATGCTGGTTTTCTACCATTTACCTTCTGCACTCATATGCATCATCGCAAAATGTTGACACTTATCTAAAAGCACGTTTGATCTTGTTACAGTAAAACTGTTAAAAATAAAATATTGCAATCATCAATAAGAATTAGAATTTGCTAAAGAGAGAATAGAATTTCTAAGCAATATCAACTTTCAACTAGCTAGAAAGGGAATCCTAGTTTTGTTGTCATTTACAACTATTATTTGCTTTGTAAATAAGCGGCCGCGTTTAGACTTTCTAACTTACCAATAAAAGAGAGCGTAAAGCTGTAGGCCTGTAGCAAAAGAATTTCTGTAAGCAATTTTTTATGTCATTAATGTTTCTCAAAAAAGGAGAAACTAATTGATTATAGATTATCTTCCTAATGACAACTCTTTGTTTACACGGATTTCACACGTTTTGTGCGTTCTATTTGCTTAGTTACTAAGATATATTCTTTATAATTATATCATAATAATCATAAAATTTATAGAAAAAAAAAATAGGACATATAATATTAATTATATATATGAAATTTTGTATAAAATTATTGTGTAAAGAACAATTTCCCTTCTTTCAGGTGATGATTTTAGAAGTTCTCATATCATATGTTGCCAATGAATAGGGAAACTAATTAAAGGTTAGGCGCTAGTGTCTAGTGTCCGCTGTTTATAACTCTAGTCTACAACTACAAAGGTTAGACCTTTTTTATAGTTGTACTTTAGTTATATAATGTATTATAAATCCGGTTTAAAACACTATTATTACTATTTTTATGTGTGTTTTAATAAGTATTACTGTGGGGCCAGAATAAGTCAGCAACCCCAGCCCACTCCAAACCAGGCCCAGAGGCCCACGCCGAGGACGCCTCCAATGCCCGAAGTCCGAGGACGAAAGTTTAGAGCCCAGGGCCCAAGAAGCATCGCCGAGGATGGTTACATCCTTGGGAGACCGAGGTCAGAAAGTGGGCAAACAGCATACCTTTAAGGGGAGTCTCCCTAAGCATCCAAGGAGCAAATAGCAAGGATCAAGCACCGGACATTGAAGCATGGTGGAGGAACAAGTCCCAGCTGAACTGTTACCTCCACATTAAATGCCCTCAACTAACGTCCTGGCCGCATTAATGAGAATAGGACCTCTGAACAGGACCGCCTGGGGGGCTGCAACCCACTGAAGGTATGAGAATGCGGCTGATGGGACAGGCTCTCAAGTGGAAACCGGGTTGATCAACAAATGTAGGGCTAGGATCAACTGAAAGAGAAGTATATAATGTAAAAAGTCCCTCTTGTGAGGGGGACGGACGGAAAATCAGAGAAAAAAGGAATACTGTAGCAGAGTATTTTCTCTCAACCATTGTAACCTCACTTAAAAGAAAGAAGAACAATTTGAACCTCTATAAACCCGTCCGAGGAGCCCTATTAGGTATTCCGACCAACGTTTAGCTTAACACAATCCACGAACAACCATGCATGGCCGTTGCCTTCTTTACTAGGGCCTAGCTCTTGAGCCCATACTCTACAAATTTATTGGAGGGTTAGCTGGGCTTGGGTCCACTCTCTCTGTCCGGGGAGAGCGCTCGAAACCGGTCCCTACAATTACTGTTTACTAAAAAAAAAATAAGGATGTTTATCCCACATTGGTTGTGTGTGTCTAGTGTCCGCTGTTTATAACCCCAATTTACAACTACAAAAGTTAGGCCATTTTTTATTTGTTCTCTAATTATGTAATGTATTATAAACTCAGTTTAAAACACTATTATTACTATTTTCATGTGTGTTCTAATAAGTATTACTGTTTACTCAAAAAAAAAAAAATTTGTGGATTCTAGT
Organism: Quercus aquifolioides; assembly: GCA_019022515.1. Classification (NCBI taxonomy): domain Eukaryota; kingdom Viridiplantae; phylum Streptophyta; class Magnoliopsida; order Fagales; family Fagaceae; genus Quercus; species Quercus aquifolioides. Next base: position 1,024,694 of record CM032334.1, on the reverse strand, counting down.
TAGCTCATCAGGAGCGGACACCATAGGTTGAAACTCTTTAAAAAAAAAAAAATTTAAGTAACATGTTCAAAACCATTTAAATCAAGTTATAAGGGAATCTAGTCTATTAAAAAAAAGCAACAAAAAGCCCATAAAAAATAACAAAAAAGAGATAAATTAACTTCTACATGTACGTGCCTTTGGATGTATTCATAATCTTAATGTTCTTATACAATATTCTATTTAATGGTTTTATGGGTTTTATCAAATTTTGTACTTTTTTTTTTTTGGTTAATGTTGTACTCCTACCTATGATTTTTTTGGAGAGAGAAAGCTCTACCTATGAAATTAATGTCCGAGAGAGAGAGAGAGAGAGAGAGAGAGCAAAAAACACAAAATGCCACAATTAAAATTATATATATAAAACCAAATTCATGGTGTTTATAAATGGCTAAAATGGTCCAATACTACTGTTTACCAAAATATATATTAATCTACTACTGTTTCAGAAATATGTAGGGATCTACAATTTTTTGGATACTTGAGTTTGTAAAACTCGAGTTTTCCATGATACTCGAGTTCCATGAACTCGAGTTTTTTTAAAAAATAGCCTTCAAATTTATCAAAACTTTTTTGATAGAACTTGAGTACCATGGAAAACTTGAATTCCCAAACTCAAGTACTCAAAAAGTGGTAGATCTCTACGTATTTCTGAAACAATGATATTTTAATACATATTTCGTTAAATAGTGCTGTGGTGCCATTTTAACAGTCTAGGAATGGTGAAGAAAGCTTGATGAAGGGCAGAGCAGAGCGATTCAAAGTTTTGGATACTACGCGGGACAGAGTAGCCTTTCCTAGTGGATTGAGATAGGAGTTGGGCTGTCGGTGGATAGAGATAAGACTTTGAGGCTGATCTAATGCTGGGTCCTTTTTTAGCCCTTTTTATGGGCTGTTGGACTTTGGAAGGCTCGCTATCAACCATCTCAATTATTATTTTTAATTTGATAATGCTAATTTAACTGACATTTTTTTTTAATATATCAATGTACATAATCCAAGGGAAAATGAAGAATATGCTAATTTAATATGGAACATTTAGGCTCACTATCAACCATCTCAATTATTATTTTTAATTTGATAATGCTAATTTAACTGACATTTTTTTAATATATCAATGTACATAATCCAGGGGAAAATGAAGAATATGCTAATTTAATATGGAACATTTTATTCAATCTCTTTGATCAAAGGTTGGACTGTATACATATAAAGAACAAAAATTCATATCGTTTTCCAACCCCACCGTTACTCCCAACCTTACTCACCAATCTCCTCCACATTTGGTACAAGACAAATTATTTTTAAGCTTATAGCTGAATTTTTCAATTGTTTCGGCCAAATTGATTTGGTATATTGGGTTTTTGGTTGGAGAAAGATGGTGAAAGGTTTCAAAAGTTGGGCCATGACTCGGATTATTCTCCCTAAGACTCAAAAGTTCTTAACTCAGATGATGAGATGGAGACAAAATTCAACTCCTAGTCTTTGTTGCAATGCTAATGGGCCTTTGAAAATTATAAAACTTTGCACGATCGAATTTAATATTCTCAAGTAAACATTGCAAGAATTTAATATTCTTAAGAAAATATTCTATGCATTCATTTGGTTACTCAATCAATGATCTTGAATTGTTGCCCTGATCTTCAAGATAAATAAACCGAAAATAAATACAATTAAGTCCCTGTTGCTGGAAAGAAAATTTAACAAGCTTATAAATGAATAGTGCAGAAGTTTACGAAGAAGAAATGACTGATGCGGAAGAGTCCTACTTTAGTGTTGTTTACACTATAAAAGTAATTTGACTTACATTTCAAAGTGACAAATGTAAATAATGTTGTTAATTTTCTAATTTGTAACTATAATATTAGCCGATGCCAATTCAATAAATCTAGTAACAATTACAAACCTTATTTAATATTCAATTTCAAAACTTTTTGAAGTGATTCATAACTATTTTTACATGAACCCGTTACTTGCAGTCAATTACTACAACAAATTGTGAAATTTGATACTGTGAGTAAACTTGCTGATATCGATTACGTTTACAACTCACTTTGTTGAGCTTGGACCTGCAGCTGATTAAATGGTTGGGCCAGTCTTACATCTAAACTTGGGTTCATAGGATTCAATTGGGCTCATCCTAATTTGTCTTCCTAGTCCAGCTGCGCTTCAAAAGGTTCATATGATAAAGCAAGCAGCCCATTTGCTAAATTTAAATCATTTGCCTACTTTGTGGGGAGTTATAAATGATTCCACACGCAGAAGTAGAACACCCACATTTTTTATTTTATTTTATTTATAGGGTTTCAACTTATGACGATTGTTTATAATGATTATACTATTTATCATTAGACCAAGACACTAATTAATTTTTTGGTATAGGCAGAGATTTCTTCTTCAATCATCAGAGAGTTTACTAATTAAGTTAACTGGAATCTACAATATTTATGAATACAAATATGAAAAATTATTATTTAACACTTTACATTACAACTTTGCCTTAATTAGTTGACTGTTAAATTTACATTACAATTATTTATACAAGATAATGCTTAAGTTATTGTAAGGACTAGTTTGGATTCCTAGCCCAAAGGTGTAAACAGACTTCGACCCAAAAAGCCCAAAATAATGAATTTGTAAAGAGATGGGTTAGAAAATTGGGCTTTAGTTAATCAAACAACAAATTGAGTAGTTTCATGGTGAAAAACTGAAGATGAGCGATTATAGAATGAGCAATAAACGTCATCGGCAATATTCGAGAAGACTGGTTCTTATATAATGATCTTTAAAGAGAGTTACAAGTTTGATTCTAGATGGGTACAATGTTTTTTCCTTCTTTCTCCCATCCCCATTCTTCGCTCCCTCTCATTCTTTTTATACTCTTTCTCCTTTTCATCCCTATCTTCCATGTGCATGCTAGATGGTGGATCTTGATACTTGTCCCATCAGCACCTCCCATAAGTCTTCATGTAGTAGCTGTAAGGCTGAAACCCACTGTTTAGGTATCACATTCACATTAATGTGGCCAGGAAGTTAGTTGCAGAGCATTTAATGCGGAGGTAGCAGCTTTTTCCTTGAATATTTTAGGATTCTTCTATGTCTTGAGCTTCCATAGTGCTTATCTGTATCAATTAAGTATTTTTGTGACATTTCTTCAAATAGCAGACCATTTCTACAGGCCACAGCCTCGGTCGGCTGAGGTGACTCTTATTCTCGGCACAACCCCTTAGGTCGTCATGATTTAAATTGACTTCTTTGTTTGTTAATATGGTTCTTTTTGACAACATTTACCCCCTTCTCGGACACATCTCGACATTTACCCCCTAAGGCCCATTATAAATATTATTATATTAGTCTTATAAAGTGTCAACTTTTAAACACAACATGCCAAAAGTATTTTAAAAATTATATTTATTATGTTGACATTAATCTAATTTATCGAAAATATCCATAACCGACCCCAAATTTTTGAAATAAGACTTTGTTGTTGATGATGTTGCACTAATTACCACATTCATTATTATATTTGTAAGTTTTTTTTAAAAAAAAAAAAAAAAATAGTAAAATTGATAATAACTATAACATTTTTCTTTTTATTCTTTTTATTATACAAAGAGAAGAGTTTAAGGGAATTAAAAGGTCTCTCTCTCTCTCTCTCAGAGATTAGTTTGTAAGCCTAACTTCTTTTTTGATAGATTGTAAGACTAACTGCCCAGCAAAAAAAACAGAGTTTGTAAGACTAAATAAAATTTTTAAGTTACTGGCTCAAGTACAAGTTTTTTTTTTTTTTTTTTTTTTTTTTTTTACACAATGGAAAGAAAAAACTCTGGCAGATCTTTACACAATGCTCAAGCACAGCATGTGCAACCTTATCGCTTCAGCTGATGAGCAGACATTGCAGTATTCTATGCCATTTAACTCAATTTCAGGCAGGGTGGTTCCAACTTTTCTCTTTTGCCCATAAAAAGGTGAAAAAGATTGCCAAACCTTCTTTAAGCACAATAATATGCTTCATTTGTGTTATGCTGTGTCGTTGGTCCCAACCGCAAACAAATGATACTAAGAGTGCTGGACGATTTTTTTTTATTTTAAATAAACTATTTTGAAACTCTGAATATCTGTCATGGCTTAAGTTGACAATTTAACTAAAAGGGATACATGTACAGAAACCATTAGTTTGTTCATGGCTTAATATCTTTAGAGGCCAAAAATAATTAATGCTCGAAAGAGATTAATGGAGTGGTTTTTCGTAGAATTTGCAAAACTCAGCTGTTGTACAAATGTATAAAATATTCAGATAGATAGACTCAAGTGGGGATAAATTTACATGTTCACACTGGAATTAGGATCTCTCTCTCCCTTGGTGTAACCCTAACACTGGGAAATGTACAATGATCTGTCAGTACTTAATTTGTCAATATTGGCTGGTCACTGGTCTTTTCAAAATACAAATTGACGCTGTCAACACTTTTTGAGTCTATTGTGACCTCCGGAATGTCCTAGATTGTGAAGGAACAATTTTGTATTTTATAAACACAAAAACACGCACCTAATAAAGTCCAGACACTTCTACGGACTTCTCTTCAACGTGTTTTGAAACGCAACTAATTCAAAAATCATTTTGCTGATCGAGACCCACCAATCCATAATCCACAACCTTCAGGAAACTGATTATTAGAAAAGTGATTAGCAAAAAAAAGAAAAGAATATTAGAAAAGCGTAAAGTGCAAAAAAAGAAAGTAAAATATTATTACTGACAACACCGTCAGCTGAGACAAAAAGTTCCGCATGATCTGAAACGTGTCGTGCAAGAGCCTATGGTTTTAATGTATTGTTTCAACTTTCAAGCCAACCCTCCTCAAGTTGACAACTCTAGCCTGCGTACTCATCTACTTTCATCCTCATAAAGATCACGTCAAATCGATATAGTATTTGATTATTTGAAAGCTTTGTGTATTTTAATAGAAGTAGTTCATATGTAGCTTTAACCCTATTTCAGAGAGGTTGATTTCCTGCTATTATACAAACTAATTCAAGAAAAAGAAAACCACATAATAAAGAATTAATGTGATATCATTGTGAGTGAATTGAAAAAAAAAAAAAAAAAAAAAGGACAGAGGAAGACGGCTTACATATACAACAAAAAAATTTTTGACCAATATATTTTTATTATTTTGAATTGTATGTTACAAGAAAACTAATAAAAGGTATATGTAAAAATACATTCGGTTTAGTATACTAACTTCAAAACTACACTAGATATAACTATGCTAACTCACAATATTATACAAAATCATAGTTGAATTAACCGGGAAGCACCAAGAATTGCTTGAAGAAAAGATCATTGTCGAATATGAAGATGTTTGTGAAACGCATGATTCATATAAAAGACTCCGTCTTGCCAAATACGTGCAAAAATAATCTTAAAGAGCGTTTATTGTATATTGCTTAGGTAAAGAAAAACATGTAGAAAACACTTGAATATAGAGACTCTACACAACGGTAGAAATTAATATGGCACGTCTCCAACACATGTAATGCGTGGAGCAAGAATCTATGGAATTCAAATAATAAGGAAAATCAATGCATCTCTAAGATAGAACAGACATGCGAGGGCTGTATGTGCATTTGAGACACATGTAAGGTGTCTTCAGAGCAAGAAACGATGTGTGTAACCACAATGAATCACATAATTGGGGTTGAGACCATGCTTAAAGACATATACAACTCCTGAACGACAATTCTAAAAGGATGCACAAATACAAACCCGAAAAGTGTAGATTTAGATGGGATTTTCATGGACCTAGAGCTTGGGTGTGGGCTTTGATGTTGGCAGCAAAAGTGACAAAAAAAATGAAGGTTGATGAAGAGCAAAGATTTTGGTTTTAATATCATATTAGAATTGTTGTTGGGATTTTGAGTAAAAGAAAGACAAGATTAAGTGAAATAAGAATTAACATGGTTTGGCTTATCAACCAACGATCATAGATAGAGATCTTTGACAACTATATTGTTATTATTACAAATTGTACATGTCTTATAAGTAACTCAATATATGGTATATATAAGAATATATTAGGTTTAATATGGTAACCCTAAAACTATATTGTAATACAAATTACGATAGTCCATTGTATTCTACAAAGTCATAGTTACTTATTTATGAGAATATAGCTTAAATAATAATATCCTACTATATTATAACATTATATTTATTGCATGCAAAGTTCAAGTGACTACATATTTAAATACTCATTTCTATAAGTTTACAGTATGCTCATTGAAATGTTTATAATAATAATAATAATAATAATAATAATAATAAAAAGAGATAATGTTAGAATAATTATTAAATTAAAATTTCTAAAAGTATAAACTTTTTGGAGTAGTAATTACTAATTAATAGTAGTTTTTCATGATATCAAATCATAGGATTGCTCCATAACAAAGTTACAAAAACTAATATAGAAAAAAAAAAAAAGAAAAAAAAAAGAAAAAAGGAAAGGAGTGAAAAGGAAACACATTAAAGAATAAAAATTAATATGGTTTGATTATGGTGGCTTATATCCATGTGATGTATAAAGCATAAAGGGAAATGATATGTCTACAACATTTCTACAACATTTTTACAACAAATCCTAAGTGGCAGGTTATTACTGGTTGTTATTATTGGGACAAAAAAGTAATTTTAGTGTTAATTTCAAATTTGAACCAATAACAACTAACCACCTGTGATTTGTTGTAAAAATGTTGTAGAAATATTGTAGACGTAGCATCTCTCAAGCATAAATGACTACGTCTTTAGCATTTACTTATATTTTTGCAACATACATACTGAAGGCTTATATATAGGAAATAAGACGAAGCATACATAGTGAAGCTTTAGAAAATTACAAGTGTAATATTAATATAAATGGAAATCTTTTGTCCCATTTATATAGATAATATAAATAGAAAGCACGAATAACACCTGTAATGGTAATAAGTACTGTACACCTGTAATACAGGTAATACCAATACAATTTAGTACGGGTAATACTCTTAACAAATCGCTTGCATAGAAGTAATTATAATCTGTTATTTGAGTGTCATATCATATGTAATCAAGTAATTAATCTATATTGAGAACAAGAATGATAAATCAAGATAGCAAGCAATTCGAACATACTAATTATCACCACCAGCAAAAAAAATATAATTATTTTAGAAAAAAAGAGAGAAAGGAGACAAATAGACATGATGGTCAAAGGAACTTAAATGATATTAAATTATGGATAATTCCATAAAACAAGCAATGGTTGAATGGCATTGTTTCTGCTTACTCCATTGGAGAACATTCTACAAACTGTAAATGAATTGGCGTTCCATATCGAATTTATCATGGATTTTGCAATCAAGACCTAAATAAACAACAAACAAGAAAATGGACAGTGAGATTAGATAGCTAGGGAGGACTCCTACGACACCTAGCTCATTGGAGCAACAAATAAAAACAGCACAATTATTGATTCTCTGTGTAGGCAATAGTTATCTCATACATAAGATATATGTATTTTTCTTCTCAAAACGTGTGACTATACAATTATATGAAACCCACACATTATAAGAGAAAAAATGCATATATTCAACATATGAGATACCCTCTCCTATTTAGTAATTAGAAAATAATTATCTTATGCATAAGATATATGCATTCTCTCTCTCAAAACGAGACACATTTTAAAAGAGAGAATACAAATATCTGAAACATGAGATATATTCTCTTATTTAGTAATTAGGCAATAATTATCTCATATATAAGATATATATATTTTCCCTCTCAAAAGATGTGATTCTATAAATGTATAAGACTCAAATATTGTAAAAGGAAGAATTATACCTGATATATGAGATATCTTTTACTATTTAGGACTAGACGCCAAGTAGCCCATATGCTTAGCCAACACATCTACATCTTCATCATCTTCTTGATCGACACCCATTATACCAATTTCTTCTTCAATACTCTCGTTGAACAAATTTTCCCAAAACCCCTCATCAAGGTCCTTAAACATATCTCTACTTTCATGTTCCACTCCTTTCTCTATATGTTCTTCCTCTGGGTTGTTTTGGCTTCCACTTAGTCCATGCATGTCCATAGCAAGTCTGTCCAGCTCTGAAACTTCAAATTCAGACATATCATCAAAATCATGAGGCTCAACCTTAACAAAGTTTCCTTCTCCACCTTGGCCTAAAACGCCAATTTCAAGGTCACTAGGCCCTTGATCAATAGGTCGCCTTCTCTTCTTCGTTATTGCTTCTTGGAGTTCCTTTCTTCTTTCCTTCTGCTGAACTAATTGTTGTAAAAAGTTGGGATTCTGCATTGCTCTTGCCAAGAAATTCATCATCTGTTGTTGTTTCCCTTCTGTCTTTCTAAGTCTATCCTCCATTGATTGGATGTAAGTTCTAGTATTTTGTTGTTGCTGTCTAAGCTTCACCAGTTCGACCATTAGGACCTGCTTGTCACGCTTCAACCGATCAACTTCTCCATCTAATCCAAACCTTCCAACTTCAACACAAGAGTCCAGAGCCTGCTGCGAAGCCTGAAGTTGAAATGTCTTCCTTCTCCTAATATTCTTTAAAAGATGCTTTTGTCCTCTAAGAAACCCTTCATTAGCAAACTCCCATCTATCTGGATCAACCTTCCTAAAGCCCTACATAAATCAAAGTCCATGGTCACATTCATAGAGAAGCTCATTGTAACATTCAATGGCGAGTTGTACTAAATCTAACAGCCTTCAAGAGTTACACATAATAAGACTGAAACATCTAAGTTTTTAACAACTTCTATGAGGCAGCAATGACCATATGCTAAATCAGCTTAATAATACTTTGCTTTTAAAGTCATTAAACAACCAAAATATCCAAAATAAGTAACCCATTAAACAAAGAGAAAAAGGAGAGACCAATCAAATGATTCAAATCCATCACAATATCACCCAAAAAAAAAAAAAAGTTAACAAAAATAGCAGATTCATTGTAGTTGTTTCCGAAGATAAATGAAAAAGTAAAATTATTGTAACAATTCTAAAAAAAAATAACTTTATCATCCATTCTTGGTAAAAAAAAATTCTTACATAAGTGTTGAGCTGCCTGACAAAGCTAGAGAAATTGTTGTGCTTGAAGTATCTGGGAAGAAGAATCATGGCAAATGCCTGAGGATCCCACACAACAAAGCTGTTGTTCCCTCTACTCCATGAAACAACATGATTTGTGGTCGAGTCCTCAACGATGTCATAGGTTTTGGTAAGAAAAGGAGGAGGGCCCGTTTCATGAATTCCCTCCAGCGGTTGAGGAGGCTGAACCATGGATGAGGACGGCGTGTCCGGAAAGGATGAGCTTGCTCCTCTAAACGCTACCTTCACTCGGCCCTGAGGATTCATGATTTACCCACAAAGAGGATAAACTGTGATCTGGGTTTGATATGATTTTTGGTGCCTAATCACTATTTATGCAGGTGGAACAAGAACAATGCAGTTGAACCTCAACTTCTTAAGGTAAGCTATTTATAGATCATAAAATTGTGTTTCTACCAAATGGGGTTCTTGGAATGAAGATTGAGAATGATGGTAACAGCTAGAAAAAAGAAAGATTTGATTTATATATACGGAGGCATCAGAATATATAGTACTTTATCAAACGACATATGAAGGAGAAGCAATAAATATGAACTGACCCTGTAGAACAAAGCCTGCAAAGAAGAAGGGTAAGGAATAGCTTATGGAGGCTAAGATTAGATGGGTGTTGCTTTCTTTCTCCTTTGGGAAAGCCATTTGGGCAGTGAAACTATCACATTTATTTAGTCCAAGTGTCCAACCTCAAGGACAAAAAGGTTGTAGAGTGTCCTTGCACGCAATAAGTGTGTACTTGGAAGAAAGTTTATTTTCATCCATTTTTTTTGTTTTAAAAATATATTAAAAACTTTTTTAACAAAATAATTAGATCGGATAATAAATATAGTATCCCTAACATTACATATTTGTTTATTATATGAGAGCATTTTGAAAGATGATATTTTACAAGATTGTACATTCTATTTTGAGATGAACACAAGTTCATCCAAACCAATATTAAGAATCTCAACAAATAGGTCAACTATCATATTTTAAGGCAATTTCCCAACAAATAAAGCACATCATATATGCTCAAAAATTACTCCTCCATTATGTTGAATAAGGTATGCAACCTAACATTTTAAGACTCTACCATTTTCATTTCTTCTTCTCCTACCATAGTTTACTTAACCATCAGAGTTTCCTTGGCCAACCCAATTTGCTCGAGTCCAAATTGAGATTTCTTTTTTTGAGCAAAGTGTTTGTTGGGTTGTAAGGATTTGTCATTATTTGGTTCAAATTGAAGCCCCTGTTGTGGTTTCACAAGCCAGTCTCATAACTTCAGCTTGAGTAATCAAGAAATATCTTAGTCCGAGTATTAGAAACATTAAGTAATATATATAAAACTATCACACTTAGTTTTTACTTCAATGAATTTATTATTTTTTTTCTCAAATAAATTATTAAGATGACTTATTATGGCAATATGTTAAAAAGGAATAGCTAATTTTTTAGAACATGCTAAAATTGAGTATAAAATTTATTGATTAAGTTTATACTTGAATTGATAATAAGTTTTGATAAGAACATCGTGTTTAGTTTCAAATAGATTAGAAGTAGTATTAAATAATTTTGAAATATAATGTGCTAAAGTAATTAAGTTTTGATTAGCATAATACATAGCAAAAAAATTAGAGCATGTAAAATCTAATTGAAATAGCACTTGACATAAAATTAAAGTGCAATTAGAAACAAATTTTGATTGAATATTCACTTGTCTTGAATTAATAAAATATTAAAACATCAACTACCCTAGAAACTATTAATTGAAATTTCTAACCTTTGGAGGATCTCAGCATCGATCATTGGATTATTTCAAGGTTACTAATATTTCTAATATTTAAGATCTTAGAGTGTATTTGGATGATGAGTTTAGTTTCATTGGATTATTTAGTGAAAAAATATTGTGGATAAAAATAAATTATACTTAAATATGATATTTTTATATAAATCAAATAAATTAAATAAGATTATTACAAACCTGGCCTAACTAGCTATTAGCTAATCCCCTTTTCTTTCTTTTTGTTTTTAAAATAATAATATGATAGTTACAATAAGGGAGCTAGAGAGACTTGAATCCTAGATTTTTGAATTGAAAGCACTAAAAGGTCTCAATCGGTGAGTTGATGTGTATGTATTAATATATACAAGTTATGTGATGATGGCAGTTATTAGCCAATCCTAAACAATATAATATTTTAGGATTTTCTTTCAACTAAATTTTGGTCAAAGTTTAATAGTGGGTTGATGAATCATATTATTGATTTAATCATAAACTACTGCCCTAATAATAATGAAAAAAAGGGAAAACAAATTTTTGTATCCCCAAATAATTACTAAACCGGATTGAGATTTGTTACAATAGTTATTGTACCATACTTTACCACAATTACCACCATTAAGAGTTTGAGATTGAAACTTGAAAAGTTCACTTTTAATCCTAATCTTTAGATAATTTTTTTTTTTTTAACTTTTAAAACTTTTACCGTTTTACTTTTTTATTTTGATACTTTAAATCTCTCAAAATAAAATGGTAGTTATATGTTGCAATATTTCTAACTATTACACAAAATTCGAACCACAGAAAACTGCCATGTGTTAAAGCACAATCACGGAATATTGGAGCTGAACAGTTTTAGACCCCTTAAACCAACCAGATTAACCTAGTTAATTAGCCAAGTGATTAACTTAGTCAAATTATGCAATTCTAGGTTATCACAAACATACAATCATATCAAAATATAAAGCAGCGAAAATATAAAAGACACAATGATATGATCACTCAGGAAACCACATGGTAAAAACCTGGGGAGGATTTGACCTAACTATCCTCAAGGTAAACCTGAATCCACTATACGAAAGAATTGAAGTTCATACAAAAGGACTTACAAGCTCCCCGCTTGACTTCCTAATGCTACCCACCAGTAGAACTTACTGACACGACCACGTGCAAGCTCCGAATCCACGGACTCCTTCTTTCTTGGATTCTCCAATCAGCTACAAGCACCCACACTTGTTATTCTTTAAGCTCCAATGGCAGCAACCGAGTTGATCATCAAGATGTTGAATTAATCTATACCTTGAAAACCCTAAGTTTATGTGAAGGAAAGCTCCTCAATGATCTTACAAGAGATTCACACAAACAGCAATGTATGAGCAACAATACAACAAGGGCAACTCCAAAAACGTGGCTAGGGTTTTGCCTTTTATACCTAGGGTAAAAACAGAAAACCCAAAACGTTTAATGAGTTAGGGCTGAGTTGGAAAATTCTACAGAAAAGCATTCTGGCCAACTTTCGATCGATCGAGTCTAATTTTCGATCGATCGAGCCAGGCCGAAATGCACCAATGCATCTGCAACCTCTCAATTCCAACTTTACATAAAATATATAACTTTGAGCAAGCCTAAACAAGACTAAACATATTGTTTTGATCATGGTTTGCCAATATTACACATTAGAGTTCTAAATACATAAATTCCTAAATCTTTAGAACCTAACAAACTCCCCCTTTGGCAATCCATGACAAAACACAAATTAAAAGCTCAAAGTTTACAAGTAAAAGCCCTTTACAAACATAATGCTCATAAACTCAAATTCAATCATAACTACTATCCATCAGTTGCAAGTGTAGACAGCAGCTCAATTGAATCAACCTGTACATTCCTGAAATACTCAACAAACGCATAAACGTATGTGTGACAGAAGACAGTAAATCAACAGGTATAACATTCTTGTATGATTCACACAACACATAATAAAGACATATATCAATGAACAACTCATAAATATAAAACAATAAACAGTGAATCACAAGAAACAAGAATCATGTATATATCATGTATATAAAAAACAATGTTACTCCCCCTAACATGAATAGCCCCAAAAATGATATACAAAGTGAAGCACTTAGATAAAGTCTAAAAACTCCACTAACTATACTCCTCAAAAAAATACTTCCCCTCACTACAAAAATCCCTCTACAAGTCAAAACTCTACTCCCCCTTTTTGTGACGGAATGCCAAAGGGCAATCACAAGTCATCATCAAAAGGAGGTGGTGAGGGTGAATGAAGATGCGCCAAGTCGGCTCGTAGAGCACGAATCTCATCAAGCAAGTCCACCAAAATCTGACTATGAGCCGCCTGAACGGTCATAACAGTCTCCAAGGTACGACGAACATCAACGTCATCCGAAGGAGGTGGAGGAACATCAGCAGCAGCAGCATCACCAACAGGATCAGGAACATCCTCACCAGCAGGACCTGTAGAAGAAGAGGGAGGAGGTGCGGTACCAAAAGGCTCAGACCTAGGGTGTTTAGAGCCTACTCGAAGGTGAGCAGCCCTCTGTCTAAGGAAAGACGCACCTATGGGAGCAATAACATGAACGAGCTCAGAGGAAGGAAAACCACCAAGATCAAGATAAAGCAAAATCCTATGAATGAAAATAGGATGAACAAGGGCATGAGCAGAAAATGAACTCCTATAAACATCGTTCAAAGAACGAAGAAACAAATGAGGAAAACTGATAGGAGCATCTGTAACCAGAGCGTACAAAAAGACACATCGCTCGAGAGGAATGGTGTGAAGATGAGAAATGGGCCAAATAGAATGATAGGCTATCCTAAAGAAGAGATAGTGCAACCCAGATAGCTCAGCAGAGGTGATCCTAGGATCAGAACCCCACTGGATAGAAAACCCAGTGATGTAAGACATAACATCACTCAATAAAGGAGACTCATCATAAGGGTAGACAGGGTGCTATACCAAAGGTACCCCTAGAGTATCAGCCACTACCTTAGGAGTAATGGTGTACTCTACGCCTCGTATCCAACTCTTTACCAAAGTGTTGAAATCATAGACGCGGATAGAGATGTTCGAAAAGAACTCTCTAATCAAGGTAGCAGGTGGAGGAGGATCAGAAATATTTTCCAAGGGTAACTAGCCCTTACGCTCAAAGTTTTCCCTAATGGCAGGATCAAGCTCATCTAACAAAACAGTTCGCTTAGACCAAATCTTTCTCCTAAGGTTTAGCTTCTCAAAAATCTCTTAGTTTTTCTCACTCGAAAACTTCTCTCGATCAAAAGAAGGAGGGGAAGGAGTAGGTGAGGGAATAGACCTACGAGCCCTAGTCTTCCTAGGCATAGTGCTAAGGAAAGGACAAAGACACACAGATAAAAATAGAACACAAAAAAAAAAAAACCAAGGGCAGACTGCAAGTTAGCACAAAAAAAATATAGAACAAAAATCTATATGATGCATGAACAATTACAATGTCATGATGCATGAACTAATGCAGCAATCAAAGTTCAAATTAAATTCGATTGCACAAAATTGGCTTGAGCATAGAGTTTCTAACAAAAACCCTAAAAATTTGAAAAACCACTTGAATGTTTTGAAACAAATTGATGAATTGATCATCACACATGGTTGAAAACAAATTAGAATGACCAATTTCATCAAAACAACAAGCCAATTTTATCAATTAAACCCAATTGAACAAAAATCCCCAAATCGGATCAAACTCAAACCCTAGAAATTTTAATTTTTCACAAAACCTCAAATTGATCAAATTAACCAACATAGATCATGATTATATCAAGTCCCCACAAAAACCCATTGATCAATTGCATAAAATAAGGATTGAATTATCAAAAACCCCAAAATTCTTAGGTTCGAAAATCCCAAATTAAAAAGCATGAAAAATGCATGAAATGTGAAAATAAAATCAAAAGGAAGGGTAATATAGACATACCAGCTCAAGGAGAGAGAAACCTTGCAAAATTTTTGGAAGAAAACGACAAAAAAAATCGCTGTGGAGCCTTGTCGAGTCGGAGAGAGAGAAAAGGTTTGAAAAGAGTTTTGAAAAAGTGATTTGAACAAGTCAAAAATAGTATTTTAAAAACCTGATTCGCGATATTCGATTGATCGAAAATTACATTTGATCGATCGAATCAACCCGAGATTTCTAAAAGAATTTTAAGAAATTTTCGATCGATCGAAAAATAGAATGGATCGATCGAAACAGACAGAGGCTCACAAAATTTTGGAAAAAAACACGGTTTTGAAAAACAAACATATTTTGGCCACAGAACTCCTCAAAGCATTAAAATTTAAGAACAAAATGCATGAGTATGAGATGGAATGTTTTTTCAAAAACCCAAAATTTTTAATCCCAGTTTCTCCAAAGAAAATTTCAGCCATTCTTCCTTTAAATTCTTAAGCAAAAAAAATGTTTTGCATAATACTCAAGGTATTTTCAAACTTGGTTGGTCAGACCAAAAACACACACAATAACATGTACAGTGTTTAGCAAAGAGTAACTTGTGTAGTGTGTGCAACTAGCAAAAGCTTGAGATACATGTGAGGTGATATGTGAATAGCAATCAATCACAAAGTCTACAAAATCCATCACATAGAATTCAAAAGAGACTATCACCTTATGTTCTTTTTGTGCATGTGCTACACTTTTTCGAGCACAAAATCTTATGATATGCACTAAGGTATTCATGATTGGCTAGTAAACAGTGGTGAGATGGTTATTTATGCCTTTCTCAAAAGGATCAAGTCCGACAGTCAAATAACATGTGACTTCAAGATTAAGACAAAGTAATAAACACCATAAACATCTTTCCCACACAACATGCACTACAAAGCTTCAACTAGTAAAGTGCAATAAATAAGCTCATCAAAGCTAAACAAGGTATACAAGACATGTTATGTGTAAATAAATTGACCAACCTTGTTTTCAAAGACTAAGAAAAATAGTGCCAAACACAATTTGCTTTTCTCCTCTTTTTTTTTTATTTTTTATTTTTATAAATTTTAAAAGAGAAAACAAATAAATCCTAGAATGAAATGCATGAATGTTATGCAATGCAAATCCTAAAAACAAAAAAACACAAAAACCAAAGAACAATGGTCACAAAGGAATGAGCAATGAAGCACAAGGACCATGTCAGAAAGACTCAATTAGATCGAGTCTTTTGCATCCAAAACCTTTTAGATGCACCACGAGCATTGGAGTTCCTATTCACATTCGAGTGATTTCCAACTCCAGGATTGGAATAAAGGTTCAACGCCTTTACCAATTCACCAATAAGTGTCATAGGATCTTGTGCTTGAGGCACAGACACTTTTGGTTTATTTGCTCTCTTTGCAGCTTGAAACTTGTAACAGTTAGGACGAATGTGTCCAGACTTTCCACAAAAATGACAAACCCAAGCAGGTTTACCATGCATCTTGTCCTTAGAAAGGGTAGATTCCTTAGGTTTAGACTCTCCTAGATCAACCCTAATCTTCCTAGGTGGTGAAACTTCTACAGGTTTGACAACCTCACTCACAGGAGGTTTGACAGTTTCACTCACAACCTCACTTATGGAATGTTCAGAAGAAGATGAAGGAACAAAGTTTGTGGAATTAGGTGCAGACACAGAGATGCTTTCAACATAACCTAAACCAGATTTGTCAGAAGGATACTTTTGAACATTCAACATTTGATCAAGTTTAGAACTAGCAGATCTAGCAACAGATAAATCATGTTCCAAAGTCTTAACTTTATCAAGCAAGAGCATGTTCTCAGATTTCACATGGTTCAAAAGATCATTAGCATCAAATAATTTAACAAGCAAAATTTTCTTTTCAAGCTCAAGAGAATCAATTTTCTTCAGGCCAAGTTCAATATTCATAGCATCCTTTGCAGCAATTTTGCAAAGTTTATTATAGGCCTCTTGAAGATCTGCATCCTCAGAGAGTTCCCCATCAGAAGGGTTCTCTTCAACAGATACGCTTTCATTGACTACAGCAGTAGCAGTGAAAGTAATGAAGTTTCCATCCTCGTCACATCCAGACTCATCATCGGAAACCTCATTATTACTAAGGGTTACAACCATAGCTTTACCCTTAGACCTCAAGAATGTAGGACATTCAGATTTAACATGACCATACCCTTGATATCCAAAACACTGAGCACCCAAAGAATTGTTTGAAGATTGACCTACTTTTTCTCTAGCTTTTTCAAAGTTATTAACCTTAGTGGGATCATTCTTCCTAAAGTTTCTAGGTTCAGCAGTGTTTGTACCTCTTGCCTTTCTGTTGTTATTCCTAAGAAAGTTTCTAAAGTTCTTGGCAAGGTACGCAATCTCTGTAGCAGAGAGCTTATCATCAAATCCACCAACATCAACATCATCAACTGACTTAAGAGCCATTGATTTGGATTTGTTTGCTTTGGGTAGGTCAGACTCATAGGACTGAAGAGATCCTACAAGCTCATCAACAGGGATGGAGTCCACATCCTTACTCTCAGTAATGACAGTCACTTTGGGTCTAAAGTCTTCAGTTAAAGATCTAAGAATCTTCCTAATAATTTTAGGTTGATCATAGATTTCACCCAAATTAAAAGCAGAATTAACAATATCATTTAGTTTAGCATAGAATTCATCAAAAGATTCATCATCAGACATTCTAATGCTTTCAAATCTAGAAGTTAATTGTTGCAATTTATTTATCTTAACTGCTTTTGTGCCTTCATGCACAGTCTGGAGGATTTTCCAAGCAGTATGAGCAACCTCAACATTTGAGATTCTCTTAAATTCCTCCATAGAAACAGCATTAAAGATGGCATTCATAGCTTTGCTATTGAACCCAGCTGCTTCTTTTTGAGAAGTTTGCCATTCACTCATAGGAGTAGTGGGCTTCTCCTATTCGTACTCAACGGAATTCCAAACCCTCTCATCAATAGATTTCAGGAATGCTTTCATCCTTACTTTTCAATAAACATAGTTATTCCCATCAAAGTGAGGTGGAACAACAAGAGAGTGTCCATGTTCCATGACAACAGGGGTCAAGGATCAGCTCAGAGATCAAAAAATCTCAAACAAGAGAGCTACCCGCTTTGATACCACTTGAACAATTTTAGACCCCTTAAACCAACCAGATTAACCTAGTTAATTAGCCAAGTGATTAACTTAGTCAAATTATGCAATTCTAGGTTATCACAAACATACAATCATATCAAAATATAAAGCAGCGGAAATATAAAAGACACAATGATATGATTACCTAGGAAACCACATGGTAAAAACCTGGGGAGGATTTGACCTAGCTATCCTTAAAGTAAACCCGAATTCACTATACGAAAGAATCGAAGTTCATACAAAAGGACTTACAAGCTGCTCGCTTGACTTCCTAATGCTACCCACCAGTAGAACTTACTGACACGACCACGTGCAAGCTCCGAATCCACGGACTCCTTCTTTCTTGGATTCTCCAATCAGCTACAAGCACCCACGCTTGTTATTCTTTAAGCTCCAATGGCAGCAACCGAGTTGATCATCAAGATGTTGAATTAATCTATACCTTGAAAACCCTAAGTTTATGTGAAGGAAAGCTCCTCAATGATCTCACAAGAGATTCACACAAACAACAATGTATGAGTAACAATACAACAAGGGCAACTCCAAAAACGTGGCTAGGGTTTTGTCTTTTATACCTAAGGTAAAAACAGAAAACCCAAAACGTTTAATGAGCTAGGGCTGAGTTGGAAAATTCTGCAGAAAAGCATTCTGGCCGACTTTCGATTGATCGAGCCAGGCTGAAATGCACCAATGCATCTGCAGCCTCTCGATTCCAACTTTACATAAAATATATAACTTTGAGCAAGCCTAAACAAGACTAAACATATTGTTTTGATCATGGTTTGCCAATATAACACATTAGAGTTCTAAATACATGAATTCCTAAATCTTTAGAACCTAGCAGGAGCTTTGTAGGATTGCAGCTGAAATGAATTTTATATGGTGGGTGCGGATGGAAGGTATGAAGTAAGGAAGGTTGTCGACATAAATATCTTAGCAGCATAATATTATTGATATATATGCATAGATCACACATCAACTTGTATTATAATATTGTGCCATTATGTCATGGGGTTGAGCTCCATTTTTATTGGACCCACTTCTAGTTCCAGTAAACAAATTCATGAAGAAGACGTGAGTCTCACTCAACGTTTAACATAGTAACTAATTAGAGAGCCTCAAGTGAGACCATTGAAATCTGATGCTATGTAAAAAATGAAAGAGGGAAATTGTAATTGTCGGGGGCTCGAGCCCAGATAATCAGTACCGGCCCACTTAACTTAGGCCCAAGATCGGCTTGAGTAGCCAAGGCCAGCCTAGAAGATGGAAGGGGGCCCAAACCCTGTTGGAATAAGCCCAGCCCAACGATACGTATGTTGGGACTTAGAGATTATCGTTCGGGAGAATCCCACAGTGTTCGACCCACTATCGACTGATGAGGCGGTGGGAAATCGACGATGAAATGATTAAATTCCGGTTAATTACCGAGTGTTGTCAATGCCTTTGGGGAGTTCGTTGCCGAATGCTATTTGGTGTCTGGAACAAGTTTCAAGAGAATCCTTAGAAGACATGATTGTTTCTTGGGATTCTGGGTAAAAGTGGGATTGCATGAAAATTGGTGAAAAAGTAATGATTTAAACTCCACTAAGGAGAGACTATATAAGGAGTGTGAGGGCAGACAAAGGAGACAGTTGGAAAAACTGGGGGAAAGAGGGTGGAAAAGAGAAAACAGAGAGTGAGAGTGAGAAAGGGAGAAGAACAATCAGAGGGGAAGAGGGTGTTGGTCCAAAAACTCACAAAGATAATAGAAATTGGATTGTCTAGGTTGTGTTTGAAGCCATTACCCGCAGGATTGTTAGGAAACCCACTCATAAATAAATTGGGAACCCAAACCGCTTGTCTAAGGAAAGCAACACTCATAGGATCGGGTACCACAGTAATCAATTCGTGATATTTCTAATTTCATAATTAAACTTTAAATCTTCTCCTCTATTGTAATTATCGAATTATCAACAAAAAAGAGAGAGACAAAAATAACATTCGTAGAAGTGTAAAAAATGATATGAAAATAAGAAACTAACATAAAATGTGACTCGAATAAGAGAAAATGTTGGAAACAATACATACGATCGGCTTTGACTAATCTAACGAGGATTTATAAGTGACCCTTAAAATTTAGGACTAATGCTTGGTGATTGTTAAGGCTGTGTACTGTGAATCTATGATTGGTGCTAACATTTTTGCTTACCTATTAGGTAACCCAATGGGAAGTCACCATTTAGAAGCGTAGACAATTAAACATGGACATAGTTTTCATCTAAACCACTAATTGACAAGTGAAATGAACATTCACTATGTGTACCTCATTTTAAAAAAAATAAAAATTTAAAATATATGTAAGTATTAGTAAAGAGCTTTCTTTTATAAAAACAAAAGCCCTGTTTTATTTTAAATTTGGAGAACAAGGATGTTAAGGTTTTCTTCTTTGCCACTGGACAATATGCTGATTTTTGTGTCCAATAGTTTGGAACCCTTGAAAAAAAAAAAAATTGAAATGTAATGATTATAGATAATTTAAAATATAGTTCACACTTCACTAATTAATTGATAAAAACGTCTTAAATTATGTATAAAAAAAACACTTTAGTGTAGATTTTTTGTTGAGAAAATAATATAATAAATTAAATTAAAGATGTAGAATTGATAAATATGATTCAAAATTTTGCTAGTTTTTTGGGTTTCAATTAGCTTAATTGGTAAAGTCTCTTATGGTTGAATAAGAGATTTCAGGTTCAATCTCTGCTTACACACCAAAAATCGATTGGTGTTTTGATCTAATAAAAAGGGAGGTACTTAGCATTAACATCCAGTATCTAAATACATTAAAATAATATATCTATATAATAAAATAATATAACCCAATACCCAAATAAAATCCAAAACCCAATAAAATATTATTTTAAAAAATACCGTCTTACTACAGTACCATCATAAAAGTAGGATAGTGCTGTAACTCAATGGTAAAATTTTTTAAAATTGAAAGTGCGGATAATGCAAGATTTATGAGGTTTGATGCTAAATTTTAGCATATTTGGAGCTTTAGCATGCTAGATACTGATGCTCTTACATTGGCCATTCCAAAATCCAAAGGCCATCATCCAAACCAAAGTAACACGTTATTCAGCCAAAAAAAAAAAACACAAAGTGGCATGTTAAAGGTTGTGCCCCTGTGCTATGTAGTGTAGCGTGTAATAATGAATCCCAACACAATTAACAACCTTAGGGCTATCCAAGGACTCGTCAGACCCAACCCACCCACCGCCGCCAACCAAACCCGACTAGCCGCCAACTGAACTGACTGCTCCAGCGAGATATTTTAGATTCGGAAAAATTTAGGATATTTTCGGGAAGATCTAGCTGAGATCTTGTCGATAATGGCCGAGATCTCACTAGTTTTGGCAAGATCTTGCTGGATTTCAACCATTTTTCAATTTTTCTTGCCAGATTTCGGCCGTTTTCATCTTTTCTTAGCCAGATTCTTATCATTTTCCAGATCTCTAACTCCGACTGAACCGACCGCCATCCGTTGAAGCTTGGATCCGCCCAATTCGATCAATCACTCCGGTTGGCGGCAGGTTGAAATTTTGACTTCCCGATCTGGTTGGGTCGATTTCGGGTTGGGCACAAACCCGACCCGAACCAACTCGTGGATAGGCCTAGACAAACTATTCACCAAAACACAATTGCATCGTAGGACATATGCCCAAAAATACCTTCAAATTCACCTTAAATAATATGGTTAGACATGTAAAATTGCTAATTTAAAAATTCCTAAATTTTATCTAAATTATAAGATAAAAAAAAAAAAAGTTATTTTCTAACAACCTTTTTGCTTCTCCACATTTTAAAAAATAGTATAAGGTAAATTACATATTTGGTTCTTATCTTTTATACAATATTTCAATTTGGTCTCTAACCTTTCAATTGTGTCAATTTAGTCTTTAACTTTTCATGCTATGTTAATTTAGTTCCTATTGTTATCTCTTGGATGAAAATAACTAGCGTAACTAACGACCAAAATATAAAATTAATTTATTGCCATATCAATGGAAACTAATTTTTTATTTTGGTCATTAGTCATGTCAGCAATTTTCATTTAATAGATAATGGTAGAGACTAAGTTGATACGGTTCTGAAAAGTGAGGAACCAAATTGACACAATTAAAAAGTATAAAACGGTTTTTTTCCCTCTCATTCTCTCTCTCTCTCTCTCAAGTTTTTTTTTTTTTCTTAAAATTTTTAAATCCTAAATTTTAAATAATCAGTTTTTCCTAACTGTCTCCCATAAAACTCTTCTGCTCACAACTTCTTCTTCTTCTTCTTCTTCTTCTTCTTCTTTTTTTTTTTTTTAAAAAAAAAAATTTTTAAATTAAAAGAAAAGATAGTACTAAATTTAAAACACTCATTCCTTATCCTTATCCCTTAAAATGAGGAACATACTAGGTATCTTTATATTATCAATCTCTAAGAGCATTCACATCGAAGATGTGAAAAATGCTAAAAGCTAAATTTAGCATCTCATTTCAC
Source organism: Quercus aquifolioides (assembly GCA_019022515.1). Lineage (NCBI taxonomy): Eukaryota > Viridiplantae > Streptophyta > Magnoliopsida > Fagales > Fagaceae > Quercus > Quercus aquifolioides. The sequence goes on along the minus strand of CM032334.1, from coordinate 1,002,065 downwards.
AAAAATCACACCACAACAAATCTGTTATACTCAAAATATTTAGGGGGGTGTTTAATAGAGTAGTTTGAATAATATTGTTTGTAGTTTTTTGATATACGTGTGGGTAAAAAAGTATGTAAAAATATATGTAATGTTGTTTAAAATGTAAAAATGTGAGTTAAAGATGGGGTACCAAACAGGCCCTTAGCATCTCAGTTGCAGTAGACTGTCATTTATAACAGTCTATTGTAGCTCAAATCTTATATATATATATATATATATATTTTATTACTACTCTTTGACTATTCATTCACTTTTCCTCTATCTTTTTCTCTCACCAACTCACTATTTTCTCTCTTTTCTTCTTTCTTTCCCTGTGTTGTTTCACCGGCCTTTCTCCATGAGGTTTGATTTTTCCTTGATTTGTTTCAGGATTAGGTAGTTTTTTTCATGATAATTACTTGATTTGGCATGAGTTTTCAGTTTAGGTTCAATCTTTGAGGGACCACGCTAGAGCCTACTTGATTTGGCATGAGTTTTTGGCTGGAGGTGGACGACGAAAGGTACGTGCCGGTGTGTGTTGTGGTTGATTTTGGGTCACAGTGGTAGTGGTGGTGTTGAAGTTTTATGGTTTTTTTTTGGAGGTGGCTTGTGACTGTGATGATGGTTGTTTTACCCTATGGTGTTGGTCTATTTTAATGGGTTCTGTGGTGGGTTGTTGATGATGGTGGTTGTTGTGGTGGCGGTTTTGTTTTGGGTTTTTTTTTTGCCATGGGTTGTGGCTGCCACAGTGGTGGTAGTGATGGCTAATGGTGGTTGTTTTGGGTTTTTTTTTTTTTTTTTTGGTTGTTGTTGTTGTTGTTGTTGTTGTTGCTGTTGTTGTTGTTGCGGTGGGTTGTGGCTACCACGGTGGTGCTAGTGGTGGTGAATGTGGCTGACAGTTGGTTGCTATGAATTTATGTGGGAAAATTTTATTTTATTTTAATAAGTTTTTTAATATTATTTTAATGAGATGAATATAAAAATAAAATTTTTGACGTTGGGGGTATTGTAAAGTGAGTTGTCAAAATGAATAAAGTAGCTTTTTGAGTTGTTAAATGCTAAAAATTTTCAGAGTCTTGATGGGAATGCTCTAATAGAAGTGCCGAATGGCAAAAATTTCATCTCAAATGAGAAAAAGCAAAAGCAAAGGTAATCTCTCTCTCTCTCTCTCTCTCTCTCTCCACTTCAAATTTTCTGAATTTTTTTTCCTAATACAAAGACGTACAATGATGGTTACGCACATAATTTGTTTACTTTATTAAAGTAAAATTCAACTAATCCTTTCTTTCTTTTTGGTTAGGAACTAGACCTCATAAAATTGAAATAGAGCACAAAGAGGAAAAGATCAGATTTGAAAATGATTCCAAAATGCTTTTTGTCCTTTGCATAAATGGGTGAGTTACCAGCATTTGTGACTATTTTCTTCATTTTATCTACGGTTATTTTTTTCCCCCACTCTGATGTCTCTGTTTGTTTCCCAACAAGAAGGAAATGCATCCAAGGACTAGGAACCTCTTATACAACTTGACATTGAGGAAAATCTTCAATGGTGTCTTTGTTATAGCAAATGAATTTATAATTGAAAAGCAGTGGAGCCTTATGTTACCTACCGGTAGGAGACACAAAACCTTTTCTTATTGCTATGCAATAAATATAAACACCTCCATCTCACTATCCTTATCTATTATGCCTCTCTATCTTCTTTAGAATGAACAAAAAATTTACTAGAATTTTCATAGATGCATTTGGGAGTTACACAATAATATATAAGAACTAGTCTCATTGCACGCCTTCACGTGTGCTCTAAAACTCTTTCTTTTGGAGGTTATTGTTATAATTCAAAAATTGGGAAATGAAAAATTATGACACAAAGTTAAAATAAATAAAAAGAGACTTGTCGCAAGATGTGGCTAGTTTTAGTATGATAGGTTCAACATTATTAATATTTTATAATAGGCTATTGGATGAGTGTAGAACGTACCGCACCGAATATGCCCTACAGAACCAAATTTCAAAAGATATTAGACTTGAAAAGAGTGATTTGGGCCCAAATTTAACTTTATTAGTAAGACATATAAAAACTATAGTTTAAAAAATGTTATAAAAATACTTGTTTAAAGTACTCACAGTGTAAAAAATGTGTTTGGTACTATATTTCAAATAACATGCTTCATTGTGAGTTGTGTGCTTGGTTTGTGTGTTTTTTATAAAAATAAAAAGCTAACAAAGTTGTACCACTTTATAATTTTTTATTCAAAGAGAGAGGAAAGAGAGGACCGCTGACATGGGAGAGAGAGGTTGCGTGGGAGAGAGGGATAGCTCTGTGGTGTGCTGTCTAATTCGCATGGGTCCCACCAATTTGTATATATTTACAAACGTGCCATTGGAATACATTGTTTAAAACCTAAAAACTACTTTAAGGAGCTTTCTAAAATAAGTTTTTAAACACCCTAATTGAGGAGAAACTATACCCTGTTTCAGTTGTATGTTTCTTTTCTCCCATAAGCTGGTGGGACCCATCAGTTGTTTCGGGTGTATGTTTCTCTTCTCTCACAAGTTGGTGGGACACATCAGCTATGGGTCCCACCAGCTGTGAGTGGGAGGAAACATACACCTGAAACAGGGTGTAATTTCTCCTAATTGAGCAACATTTTTTTAACACCCTTAAAAAACCATTCTACCAAATACATTGTTTTTTTTTTTTTTTTTTTTTTTTTTTGAACAATAATTTTCAGTGTTTAAACACTGAAACTTGTTGTTAAAAATCTTGTACCAAATAGCCTTGTATATATTTTGTCTAATGTGATTTCTTTTTCTTTTTGGGTGCGAATCTACTAGAAATTCTAAAAGCAAAACTATTTTGCGCAATATCTAAAAGTCTTAATAGACGAAAGTCCCTCATCGCCCAATTTGACTTCACACCCACAAGTTGAATCAATCAATGATTAAAATCAAGAGTCATGCTACATGCATTCAATGTTCTAAAAAAACAAAACTAGACTGGCCAGTTTAACTGAGAACTAGATCCAGAACCGATTTAGTAAAAACTGAGAAAATAAGTGATTGAACTGTAACAACTACCGATTCACCGGTAAAAACCGAAAACTGGACCTATTTTTAATTATTTGATTGTTCTAATTTTTAAAATGATACATATACTACGAGTTTTAAACTTATTTTTATTTTTTAGGAACAGCTTTTTTAAAGACACATTACCTAGGTAGAGGGAGAACCAAATCATGATCACATTGCCTAGGTAGAGGGAGGTCCTAAGCCTTATGGAGGGGCTTTGAACTCTAATTGGTGTCAGTTGAGCTCAGGCTCATTGTTACACACTAGCAATTACATAATAACTAATAAATAAAGGGTCCAGTTAACGTATGCGTTTAGAGCATACATTAATCATCTATTTTGAGAAAATGTTTATGGATAATTGAAAAAACTGTCAAAATAGTTAAGGAAAATGCTAACGAGTGCCCTTAGGGCACTGATTAATAATCTATTTTAAGAAATTTTTTATATCACTTTTATGGGAAATGAAAAAAACTGTCAAAATATATATATATATTTTTTTTTTCCATTTCCCATAAAAACTTTCTTTAAATGAATTATTAACCAGTGCTCTAAGTACACTCGTTAGCATTTCCCAATAGGTAATCGCTTTTTCATTTTTCCATAAAAAATTTTCTAAAATGGTTTTCTAAGAGTACATGTTAATAAAATCCATAAATAAAATATAATAGCGAATTACAAAACAATTACCTAGGACAAAATCCTTTGGTATAGGTTCGTTTTCATCTAGAGACAAATACAGCTCCACAAGGTTGTCGTCTTTTGCATTTTCGATCAAGTATTTTAAGAAAACCGAAGAGATGTAGACGGCATTAACAGCTTTATCATAGACATCATTCGATGCATCAGAAGCCGATATATACTCTTGTAAACACCGTGAGCGGTGAATTAAAATCTTTGCAAGATGCCTTGTGTATGAATTGTTTTGTGCTGCACAGATTACCAAAAAACACACACACACACACACACACACACACACACAAATCAAAATAGCACATAATCAGTGAATTCCGTTAAATTATAGATCCACAACACACATATACACAATGTCATATATAGCTAACACATCAGGCATGAAATTCTTAGGTAACAGTGAGAGTAAAGAACAATTGAGGAATATGTAAACGCTATGAAAGCAAAATTAAAGAGAAGAAATGAGACAGACCGAAGAGTTGGCAAGCGTGGCTAACACGGTGAGAGGGCCAGTGAAGATTGAGAGGGAGCTGGAGGAGTTTGTTCCAGAAATCGGAGGAGATAGGGAAGGATTTCTAGGCGACGAAGGTTCCGATGAGGTACTCCGCCGTGTCTCGCGGATGCTCGCTGCTGCTGCCGCTGCCATCACTGCCGCGAGGAGTTGACAGCACGGCCCCCATTAAAACACAGTCACTATAACCAAAATCAATTCCTTTGAATTTTCTACTCCGCTCGCTCTCTGTCTGCACTCAGTTCCAGTCTCTGATCTCCGACTCTGAATTGAATGGCGTTTATGGCATTATTTACACAGAGAGAGAGAGAGATAAGAGGTTCAGAGAGTTTGGATCGGTTAGCTTTGACAGAGACTGAAAATGAAATTGTGTGTGTATGAGAGAGTTTTTTTTTTTTTTTTTAAGAGATAGAGAGAGCTTGGGAATGAAGGTTTATAAAGGAGACTTTAGAATTACACTGTGGGAGGAGGAGGAGGAATGGAGGAATTTTTGTTCCGAGTAATGTTAGGAACACTGAATTTAGAATAACTTTGTATCACAACTCGTTATATTGAGTCGTAATTGTTAAGAGTGTGTTATTGGGTCATAGAAACATAATTTTACTAATCATAACTCACCACGTGACTAATTGTGGCATAAAGTTATGCCAAATTTGATGTCTCCAGCATTACTCTTTTGTTTTCTCTATTTTTAGCGTAATTTTTGTGTCGGGCACGATATGAATATGATCATCCGTCCTTAATTATACACAATTTAGACCAATTTGCCCTTGACTTCTATAGATGTCTCCTCACCATGTCAAATCTTGTACATTTCATTCTTTTTTTACTTCAAATTATATTTTATAAATTTAAAATCCTCCAAATTGTTACTTTATTTAAAATTTCAAACACTGTCGCATTCTATATGCTATTAAATCCAAAAAAATAAATTTTGAATTATGAAATAAACAAAATTAATAGGATAGAGCTTAATATTCTCAAGAAAACATTGCATGAATTTAATATTCTCAAGAAAACCTTGCACGAATTTAGTATTCTTAAGAAAACATTGTCTACTTTCATTTGGTTACTCATCAATCAATGATCTTGAATTGTTGCCCTGATCTTCAAGATAAATAAACCGAAAATAAATACCGCTCCAATAACTAAATATAATTATACAATTAAGTCCTTGTTGCCAGAAAGAAAATTTAACAAGCTTATAAATGAATAGTGCAGAAGCATATGAAAGAAGAAATGACCGGAACAGATGAGTCCCACTTTAGTGTTGTTTACACTATGAAAGTAATTTGACCTACATTTCAAACTGACAAATAAATCATGTTGTTGATTTTCTAAATTTGTAACTATAATAGCCTATGTCAATTCAATAAATCTAGTAACACACCTTATTTAATATTCAATTTCAAAACTTATTGAAGTGATTTACAATCATTTTTATATGAATCCATTATTTGCAGTCATTACTACAACAAATTGTGAAATTTGATACTCTAATCAAACTAATTGATATCCATTACGTTTACAACTCACTTTGTTGAGGTTGGATTTGCCAAAACCTCAAATTGCAATTGATTAAATGGTTGGGCCAGTCTTACACCTAAACTTAGGTTCATAGGATTCATTTGGGCTCATCCTAATTTGTCTTAGGGCTATAAACGAGACAAGTTTTGTTAAGTAGTGTGTGTTTGAGCTTGACTCGTAAATAAAAATCAAATGCTCAAGCTTGGCTTGAGTTTGAGACAAGCCTAAAAATAATATTTGAACTCGAGCTCGTGAGAGTCCCAAAAAGCTTGAGCTTGGCTTAGCTTGGCTTGATTAATTAGTCAAGCCAAGCTTGAGCTTAATATCAAGCTCAAACTCGAGCTCAAGTTAAGCTTTTTAGCTTGGGATCCAAAAAAATTGCATCATCTATCACCAAAAATCAAGTAACAAAAAATGTATATATAAAATAATATACTCATTTTATCATGCTTTTAACACTCGTGATTAGAAATTGTTTAAAATTACAACATTACCTAATTAAATCCATCCATCATCATTCATTGTCTATAGCTTGAGTAATTGTTCAAAATACAATTTTTACATCCACATTTGTCATTCATGCAACTATAATTTTCACAAATCTAAATAAATTAACATTCCAAAAAAAAATATGAATAAACAAGCTATAAATTAATATTCCAAAATATATGTGTAATGTCATAATAATGAGTTTATTTAGTAAACATATATCAAGCTATAAACGAGCCTAAGCTCGGCATTTTTTGTGTCGAGCCCTATTATTCACAAGCTTGTTTATGAACAATTTTTTTTGCTTGAGCTCGGTTTGTTTATCAAACAAGCTTAAAACTAAGGCTCAAACTTGGCTTATTTGTAAACAAATGAACATGAACGAGCTTTTTATTGAGCCGAGCCTGAGTTGTTCATGAATGATTTGGTTCATTTACAGCCCTAGTCTTCCTAGTCTTGCTGCGCTTCAAAAGGCTCGGATGATAATGCAAGTAGCCCATTTGTTACATTTAAATAATTTGTCTACTTTGTTGGGAGGCATAAATGATTCCACACACAAAAGTAGAACACCTCCATTTATTTTATTTATTTATTTTATAGAGTTTTAACTTATAACGTTTGCTTATGATGATTATGCTCTTTATCATCAGACCAAGACATTAATCGATTTTTTGGTGTAGACATATATAGATCTCTTATTTAACCATCAGAAATCTTACTAGTTGACCTAATTAGAACCCACAACATTTATGAATATAAATATGGAAAATTATTGTTTAACACTTTTTTATATACCTTCCATACACAATATAATGCACACACTTTTATATAAGACGTACACAATTTTTAAGAATGTTCTCACTAATTGGTTCTTTGGTGTAAGCATATGTAGATCTCTTATTTAACCATCAGAAACCTTACTAGTTGAGCTAACTGGAACTCATAACATTTATGAATACAAATATGAAAAATTATTGTTTAACACTTTTTTATATACCTTCCATACACAATATAATGCACATACTTTTATATAAGACATATACAATTTTTAAGAATGTTCTCACTCCACACATGATATATAAATAAATATATATATACACACACACACACACACATATATATAGTGTATAAAGAGAGTGTGAGACAATCAAGGTCCTACAAATATTATGTCTTATTCTTAATGTTCTATTTTATACTTCATCAACTATAGTATGATCTGTTTTTTTTTTTTTTTTTTTTTTTTTTTTTTTTTTGTAGCTATACTATATCATTTATCTAACTTTTTTTTTTCCGCTTCCTTTTGTATGTGTTTTTTTTCAATTTCTTTTCTTATTTTAAACTTTGGTTATATATACTGCATACACATACATTTTAAATGGAAGTGAGGAATTTAAAATTTGGACATCTCCGTTGAAAATATTTAAAAGTGTCATATGCCTAAAAGGTCATTAGCAAACCCTATATGCCTTAGTTGACTATTAAATTTACATTACAACTATTTATACAAGATAATGCTTAAGTTATATTATCAAATTTGAATATAAAAAGTTTGCAAGCTGACGTTATAATATATGTGATTGATTTTATATTGAAAATAAATTATATAATTATTTTTTTAATTAATTTTTGTTAGTAATGTTAGAAAATTATAAATTTTATTACATTAGTCTTATAAAGTGGCAACTTTTAAGCACAACATGCCATAAGTATTTGAAAAAAATTATTTATTATGTTGACACTAATCTAATTTGTCAAGAATTCATAGCCAACCCTAAAATTTTGAAATAAGACTTTATTGTTGTTGTATGTTGCACTAATTACCACATTCATTATTATATATGTTCGAAAGTTTTTTATGGGTAAATTGATAATAACTATAGCATTCTTTTTTTATTATTATACAAATATAAGAGTTTAAGTGAATTTAAAGGTCTCTCTCTCTCTCTCTCTCTCTCTCTCTCTCTCTCTCTCTCATATTAGTTTGTAAGCCTAACTTCTTTTTTGAACTACCCAGAAAAATATTTTGTTTTGTAAGAATAACTTAATAAAAATTTTAAGTTACTGGCTCTTGACCAATTTTGTTTTACAAAATGGAAAGAAATAACTCTGGCAGCTCTTTACACAATGCTCATGCACAGCATGTGCAACCTTATCTCTTCAGCTGATCAGCAGACATTGCAGCATTCTATGCTATCTAACTCAATTTCAGGCAGGGTGGCTGTGGCAGTAGCACCATGAAAATCTAGGTGACTTAAAGGAAGCTATTGTTCCAGCTTTCTCTTTTGCCCATAAAAAGATGAAAAGGATTATCAAACCTTTCTTTAAGAGCTGCACAAGCACAATAATATGCTCCACTTGTGTTCTGCTGTGTGGTTGGACATCCCAACCGCAAAAAAATGATAATTAATAAGAGTGCTGGACGAATTTATTTATTTTTTAAATAAACTATTTCGAAACACTGAGTATAAGTTCAAGATAAAAATAATTAAGCTGACAATTTAACTAAAAGGGATACATATACAGAAACCATTATTAGTTCATGGAATCATGGCTTAATATCTTTTCGAGGCCAAAAATAGTGCTTGAAAGAGATAAACATGGAGTGGGTTTTTCCTAGAATTTGCAAAACTCAGCTGTTGTACAAATGTATAATATTCAGATAGACTCAAGTGGGGACAGATTTACATATTCACACTGGAATTAGGATCTCTCTTTCTCTCGGTTTAACCCTAACACTCTGGAATGTACAATGATCTGACGCTGGTCTTTTCAAAATAGAGACATTGACGCTGTCAACACTTTTTGAGTCTATTCACTATTGTGACCCCCAGAATGTCCTAGATTGTAAAGGGACAAATATTTTATAAACACAAATTATTAATAATCCTACACACGTACTAGCTCGCGAGAATAATGGTTTTATATTTATAATACATTACATAAAAAACACGCCCCTAATTAATTTCCAAACACTTCTACCGACTTCTTCAACGTGTTTTGAAATGCAACTAATTAAAATTTCAGAGCTAACTTTTAATCATTTTGCTGATCGAGACCCACCATAATCCACAACCTTCAGGAAACTGATTATTAGAAAAAGCGATTGGCAAAAAAAAGAAAAGATTATTAGAAAAGCGTAAAGTGCAAAAAAGAAATTGTAAAATGTTAGGTTCTAAGGTCTTAGGATTTTATGTATTTAGAACTCTAATTTGTAATGTTGCAAACCATGATCAAAACATTGTATTTAGTCTTGTTTAGGCTTGCTCAAAGTTGGTTTATTATTGTATAGTTGGAATCGAGTGGCTGCAGAAGTACTTGGGACTTTTGGCCTGGCTCGATCGATCGAAGAATAGACTCGATCGATCGAAAATCGCATAGGTTGAATTTTCTGCAGAATTTCCAACTCAGCCCTACTTCATTAAACGTTTAGGGTTTTATGTTTTTACCCTAGGTATATAAACAAAACCCTAGCCACGTTTTTGAAGGTTGTCCATATTGTATTGTTGCTTATATTTTCTATTTGTGTGAATCTCTTGTGAGATCTTCGAGGAGCTTTCCTTCACATAAACTTAGGGTTGTCAATCTCTTGATGATCAACATAGTTGCAACCATTGAAACTTAAAAGAAAAGCAAGCGGGGAGCTTGTAGCTGATTGAAGAATTCAAGAAAGAAGTAGTCCGTGGATTCGGAGCCTGCGCGTGGTCGTGTCAGGAAGTTCGTACTGGTGGGTAGCATTAGGAAGTCGAGCGGGGAGCTTGTAGTCCTTCTGTAAGAACTTCAATTCTTTCATAGTGAATTCTGGTTTGCCTTGAGGATCGGTGGGTCAAATCCTCCCCAGGTTTTTACCGTGTGGTTTCCTGGGTGATCATATCTCGTGTTATTTATTTTCCGCTGCATTATTATTCTTGATATGATTGTTGAATTGCTTTAACCTAGAATTGCATAATTTGACTAAGTAACAACTTGGCTAATTAATCTAGGCTACGCAATTTGGTTGTTTTAGGGGTCTAAATAACCTATCAAGTGGTATCAGAGCGGGTAGCTCTTTGTGTTTGAGATTTTTAATCTCTGAGCTGATCCTTGACCCCTGTTGTCATGGAGCATGGACACTCTTTGTTTGTTCCTCCTCATTTTGATGGGAACAACTATGCTTATTGGAAAGTAAGGATGAAAGCATTCCTGAAATCCATTGATGAAAGGGTTTGGAATTCCGTTGAATACGGATGGGTGAAACCCGCTACTCCTGTGAGTGAGTGGCAAACTTCTGAAAAAGAAGCAGCAAGCTTCAATAGCAAAGCTATGAATGCCATCTTTAATGCTGTTTCTATGGAGGAATTTAAGAGGATCTCTAATGTTGAGGTTGCTCATATTGCCTGGAAAATCCTCCAAACTGTGCATGAAGGCACAAAGGCAGTTAAGATTAATAAATTGCAACAATTGACTTCTAGATTTGAAAGCATTAGAATGTCTGATGATGAATCTTTTGATGAATTCTATGCTAAATTAAATGATATTGTCAATTCTGCTTTTAATTTGGGTGAAATCTATGATCAACCTAAAATTGTTAGGAAGATTCTTAGATCTTTAACTGAAGATTTTAGACCCAAAGTGACTGCCATCATTGAAAGCAAGGATGTGGACTCCATCCCTGTTGATGAGCTTGTAGGATCTCTTCAATCCTATGAGTCTGACCTACCTAAAGTGAACAAATCCAAATCAATGGCTCTTAAGTCAGTTGATGATGTTGAGGGTGGTGGATTTGATGATGAGCTCTTTGCTACAGAGATTGCCTATCTTGCCAAAAACTTTAAGAACTTTCTGAGGAATACAAATAGAAAGACAAGAGGTACTTACACTGCTGAACCTAGAAATTTTAGGAAGAATGATCCCATTAAGGTTAACAATTTTGAAAAACCTAGAGAAAATTTTGGTCAATCTTCTAATAACTCTTTGGGTCCTCAGTGTTTTGGCTGTCAAGGATATGGTCATGTGAAATCTGAATGTCCTACATTCTTGAGGAATAAGGGTAAAGCTATGGCTGTAACCCTTAGTGATAATGAGGTTTCTGATGATGAGTCCGGTGGTGACGAGGATGGAAACTTCATTGCTTTCACGGCTACTGCTATAGTCAATGAAAGCATATCTGCTGAGGAGAACCCTTCTGATGGGGAACTCTCTGAAGATGCAGATCTTCAAGAGGCCTATAACAAACTTTGCAAAGTTGCTGCAAAGGATGCTATGAAAGTTGAACTTGGCCTAAAGAAAATTGATTCTCTTGAGCTTGAAAAGAGAAATTTGCTTGTTAAACTGTTTGATGCTAATGAGCTTTTGAATAATGTTAAATCTGAGAACATGCTTTTGCTTGATAAAGTTAGAACTTTGGAACATGATTTATCTGTTGCTAGATCTGCTAGTTCTAAACTTGATCACATGCTGAATGTTCAAAAGTCTCCTGCTGATAAAACTGGGTTAGGATATGTTGAAAGCATTTTTTATTCTGGACCACATTCCACTACTTTTGTTCCTTCCTCTTCTTCTGAACCTTCTGTGAGTGAGGTTGTGAGTGAAACTGTCAAACCACCTGTGAGTGAGATAGTTAAACCCGTAGAAGTTTCACCACCTAAGAAGATTAGGGTAGACTTAAGAGAATCTAAACCTAAGGAGCCTACCAAATCTAAGGACAAGATGCATGGTAAACCTGCTTGGGTTTGTCATTATTGTGGTAAGTCTGGACACATTCGTCCTAACTGTTACAAGCTTCAAGCTGATAAGAGAGCAACTAAACCAAAAGTGCCTGTGCCTCAAGCACATGATCCTATGGCACTAATTGGTGAATTGGTAAAGGTGTTAAACCTTTATTCCAATCCTGGAGTTGGGAATCACTCGAATGTGAATAAGAACTCCAATGCTCGTGGTGCATCTAAAAAGTTTTGGATGCAAAAGACTCGAACTAACTGAGTCTTTCTGACATGGTCCTTGTGCTTAATTGCTCTATTCTTTGGTGACCATTGTTCTTTGGTTTGTGTCTTTTTATTGTTTTTGTTCTAGGACTTGCATTGCATTACATTCATGCATTTCATTCTAGGATTTATTTGTTTTCTCTTTTAAAATAAAATTAAAAAAAAAAAAAAAGGGAAAAGTAAAAGCAAAAATTATGTTAGACACTATTTTTCTTGATTTTTGAAAAACAAGGTTGGTCTATCTTTTGACACATGTCATGTTCTGTGTACCTTGTTTAACTTTGATGAGCTTAAATATTGCACTTGACTAGTTAAAGCTTTGTAGTGCATGTTGTGTGGGAAAGATGTTTGTGGTTATTAATCACTTTGTCTTGATCTTGAAGTCACATGTTATTTGACTGTCGGACTTGATCCTTTTGAGAAAGGCATAAATAACCATCTCACCACTGTTCACTAGTCAATCATGAACACCTTAGTGCATATCATAAGATTTTGTGCTCGAGAAAGTGTAGCACATGCACAAAAAGAACATAAGGTGTAGCCTCTTTAAATGCTTAATGCTTAAAAACTGGTGTGTACTATTAGGCTTGATGCCAATTCACTTAATTCAAACCGGTGTGTACTATTAGGCTTGATGCCATTTCACATAATCTAATCTGGTGTGTACTATTAGGCTTTATGCCAAATTTCACCTAAATAATGGGGCAAAATTACAAGAAACTTACATGATTGCAAGCTTTTGTTCTAGGAGATGTGGGAGTTATAGGATGTAACTCTTTAGGTGATAGTCTCTTTTAAATTCTATGTGATGAATTTTGTAGACTTTGTGATTGATTGCTATTCACATATCACCTCACATGTATCTCAAGTTTCTGCTAGTATCACACACTACACAAGTTACTCTTTGTTAAACACTGTACATGCTAGTGTGTGTTTTTGGTCTGACCAACCAAGTTTGAAATTATCTTGAGATTTGTGCACAACATATTTGTTGCTTGAGAATATTCAAAGGAAGAATGATTGAAACTTGTTTTTGAGAAAATTGGGTTTAAAATTTTGGGTTTTTGAAAAAGCATTCCATCTCATACTCATGCATTTTATTTCTGTAATTTAATGCTTTGAGGAGTTGTTTTTCAAAATTTGGTTTGTCTTTCAAAACTGTGATTTTTCTCAAAATTTAGTGAGCCTCTGCCCATTTCGATCGATCCAGCCTGATTTTCGATCAATCGAAAAAGTGCTTTCATTTGTCTCAAAATGACTGTGTGTTTCGATCGATCGAATCTGATTTTCGATCAATCGAAAAAGTGCTTTCATTTGTCTCGAAATGACTGTGTGTTTCGATCAATCGAATCTGATTTTCGATCGATCGAACATCGTGAAAAAGTTTTTTAAAAGGCACTTTTCTGACTTTTTCAAAGTTCCTATTTCAAAAACTTTTCAAAGCTTTTTCCTCTCTCCGCGTTGGCAAGCTAAAATCAGAGATTTTTGTCGTTTTCCTCCGTTCTTTTTGCAAAATCTCTCTCTCCTCAAGTCGGTAAGACACTTGTGCCCTTCCTTTTGAATTTATTTTCAAGTTTTCATGCATATATTCATGCATTTGAGGGTAATTTTCGGAATTTTAATAATTGGGATTTTCTGTTGATTCAAGCCTTATTTTATGAAATTGATCATTGGGTTTTTGTGGGGACACTTCATTAACATGATTATTACCTGTTAATTTGATCAAATTTGAGTTTGGTGAAAAATTGAAAAATCTAGGGCTTGTTCTTGATCCGAATTGGGGCTTTTGTTAAATTGAGATGACTTTGATGAAATTGACTTGTTGTGTAGTTGTAATTAAGCATTATAATCTATGTAATGTGTTTTATAATGCTCAATTCATCTTTTTGGTAAAAAATTTCAACAAGTGGTTTTCAATTTTTGGGATTTTTGATACAAATTCCATGTTCAAGCCAATTTTGTCAATTCAATCTCAATTGAACTTATTTGTTTACTGCATTAGATCATGCATCACAACATTATTAATGTTCATGCATCATATAGATTTTTGTTCTATATTTTTTTATTGTGCTAATTTGCAGTCTGCCCTTGGTTCTGTTTTCTCTCGTTCTTTTTGGTTTTTCACTTTGTGTCTCTGTCCTTTCCTTAGCACTATGCCTAGGAAAACTAGAGCCCGTAGGAATGTTCCCTCACCTTCTCCTTCACCCCCTCCATCCTATGATCGTGAGAGGTTTTCGAGTGAGAAAAACCAAGAGATTTATGAGAAGCTGAATGTTAGGAGAAAAATTTGGGCTGAGCGTTCTGTTCACTTAGATGAACTTGATCCTGCCATTAGGGCAAACTTTGAGCGTAGGGGCTGGTTACCCTTGGTGGATGTTTCTGATCCTCCTCCACCTTCTGCCTTGATTAGAGAGTTCTATTCGAACATCTCTATCCGCATCTATGATTCCAACACTCTAGTCATGAGTTTGATACGAGGCGTAGAGTACTCCCTTACTCCTGAGGTAGTGGCTGATGCTCTAGGGGTACCTTTGGTTCGACATCCTGTCTATCCATATGACGTGTCTCCCGAGATTAGTGATGTCTTGTCTTACATCACTAGGACTACTGTCCAGTGGGGTTCTGATCCTCGGATCACCTCTGCTGAGCTCTCCGGGTTACACTATCTCTTCTTTAGGATAGCGTGTCATTCTATCTGGCCCATTTCCCATGTTCACACCATTCCTCTTGAGAGGTGTGTATTTTTGTACGCTCTGGTTACTGATGCTCCTATTAGTTTTCCCCATCTTTTTCTTCGTTCTTTGAACGATGTTTATAGGAGTTCATCATCTGCTCATGCTCTTGTACATCCTATTTTCATTCATAAGATTCTCCTTCATCTTGATCTTGGTGGCTTCCCTTCCTCTGAGCCCGTTCATGTTATTGCTCCTATAGGTGCGTCTTTTCTTAGACAAAGGGCTGCTCATCTTCGAGCTGGTTCTAAACACCCTAGGTCTGAGCCCTCTAGTAGCGCACCTCCTCCTTCTTCTCCTGCAGGTCTTGCTGGTGAGGATGTTACTGATCCAGTTGGTGATGATGCTGCTGCTGCTGATGTTCCTCCACCTCCTTCGGCCGACTTCGATGTTCGTCGTACTTTGGAGACTGTCATGACCGTTCAGGCGGCTCATGGACAGATTTTGGTGGACTTACTAGATGAGTTTCGTGCTCTACGAGCTGACTTGGCGCGTCTTCATTCACCCTCACCACCTCCTTTTGATGGCGACCTGTGATTGCCCTTTGGCATTCCGTCACAAAAAGGGGGAGTGGGTATTTTTGACTTGTAGAGGGGTTTTTGTAGTTAGGGGGAGACTTTTTGTTTTGAGGAGCTTGTGGAGTTTTTTAGATTGTATCTAGGTGCTTCACTTTGTATATCATTTTTTGGGGATATTCATGTTAGGGGGAGTAACATTGATTGATATACATGTTATATTCATTGATTCTTGTTGCTTTATGATTCACTGCTTATTGATTTATATTTATGAGTTGATCATTCATATATGTCTTTATTTTGTGATTGTGTGAATCTTACAAGAATGTTATACCTGTTGTTTTACTCTTTTCTGTCACACATGCGTTTATGCGTTTGTTGAGTATTTCAGGAATATACAGGTTGATTCAACTAAAGCTGCTGTCTACACTTGCAACTGATGGATAGTAGTTAGGCTGAATTTGATTTTATGAGCATTATTTTTGTAAAGGGCTTTTACTTGTAAAACTTTGAGCTTTTAATTATGGTTTTGTCACGGATTGCCAAATGGGGAGTTTGTTAGGTTCTAAGGTCTTAGGATTTTATGTATTTAGAACTCTAATTTGTAATGTTGGCAAACCATGATCAAAACATTGTATTTAGTCTTGTTTAGGCTTGCTCAAAGTTGGTTTATTATTGTATAGTTGGAATCGAGTGGTTGCAGAAGTACTTGGGACTTTTGGCCTGGCTCGATCGATCGAAGAATAGACTCGATCGATCGAAAATCGCACAGGTTGAATTTTCTGCAGAATTTCCAACTCAGCCCTACTTCATTAAACGTTTAGGGTTTTATGTTTTTACCCTAGGTATATAAACAAAACCCTAGCCACGTTTTTGAAGGTTGTCCATATTGTATTGTTGCTCATATTTTCTGTTTGTGTGAATCTCTTGTGAGATCTTCGAGGAGCTTTCCTTCACATAAACCTAGGGTTGTCAATCTCTTGATGATCAACATAGTTGCAACCATTGGAACTTAAAAGAAAAGCAAGCGGGGAGCTTGTAGCTGATTGAAGAATTCAAGAAAGAAGTAGTCCGTGGATTCGGAGCCTGCGCGTGGTCGTGTCAGGAAATTCGTACTGGTGGGTAGCATTAGGAAGTCGAGCGGGGAGCTTGTAGTCCTTCTGTAAGAACTTCAATTCTTTCATAGTGAATTCTGGTTTGCCTTGAGGATCGGTGGGTCAAATCCTCCCCAGGTTTTTACCGTGTGGTTTCCTGGGTGATCATATCTCGTGTTATTTATTTTCCGCTGCATTATTATTCTTGATATGATTGTTGAATTGCTTTAACCTAGAATTGCATAATTTGACTAAGTAACAACCTGGCTAATTAATCTAGGCTACGCAATTTGGTTGTTTTAGGGGTCTAAATAACCTATCATAAAATATTACTGACAAACACCTCAGCTGATGAGACAAAAAGTGCCGCATGATCTGAAACGTGTCGTCCGAGCGCCTATGAGCTATGGTTTTAATGTACTAATTTCGAGCCAACCCTCCTCAAGTTGACAACTCTAGCTGCTAGCTACTTTCATACTCATAAAATGTCTCGTCAAATCGATATAGTATTTGATTATTTGAAAGCTTTGTGGTGTTTGAGAGAATGAAGTAATTTTTTTTTTTTTTTTTTTTTGGTTTTTCACAGTGTTTCTTTAAAACTTTCAACCAGAGACTAATCATTGTTCACGACGGGTGGGCCCATAGCGGGGTAAATCGCTGGCCCAGGGAATTTAACCCCATTTCAGAGAGGTTGAATTTCCTACTATTATACAAACTAAATCAAGAAAAAGAAAACCACATAATAAATAATTAATGTGATATCATTGTGAGTAAAAAAAAAAAAAAAAAGTGTGAGAGGGGGTTGAGAAAAAGCAAGGAAAAAAAATTAACATTTTGGTCTGACAGCTTGCGTATACAAAAAAAAAATATCTTTATTATTTTGAATTATGTGTTACAAGAAAACTAACAGAAAGCATATATAAGAATACATTAAGTTTAGCGTATTAACTTCAAATTAAACTACACTAGATAGGTTTAGTATAGTAACTTTCAAACTACACTAACCAACAATATTATTAAAATCATAGTTGAATTAATCGGGAAGCGCTGAGAAATGCTTGAAGAAAAGATCATTGTCGAATATGAAGATGTCTCTGAGATGCATGATGCATATGAAAGACTCCGTCTTGTCAAGTACGTGCAAGAACAGTCTTAGAGAGCGTTTATTGTATGTTGCTTATTAGGTAAAGAAAGACACGTAGAAGACACTTGAATATAGAGACTCTACACAAGAGTAGAAATTTAAATATGGCTCGACTCCAACACATGTAATGTGTTGAGCAAGGATCTATGGAATTTAGATAATAGGGCAGATCAATGCATCTCTAAGATAAAACAAACATGCCAGGGGTCTAAGTTCATTTGTGACATGAAAGGTGTATTCAGATCAAGAAACAATGTGTGTAACCATAATGAGTCACATAATTGGGATTGAGACAATGCTTAAAGGCATGTGCAACACCTAAACGACAATTCTAAGAGGATGCACTAATACAAATCTGAAAAGTATAGATTTAGATGGGATTTTCATGGACCTAGAACTTTTTATTTTGGAGAAGGACATGGACTTAGCTAGAACTTAGGTGTGGGCTTTGATGTTGACAGCAAAAGTGGCCAAAAATTAAGGTTGATGAATAGCCAAGATTGTGGTTTTAATAAAATATTAAAATTATTGTTGGGATTTTGAGTAAAAGAACAACGAGATAAAATGAAAAAAGAATTAATGTGATTTGGCTTGACAACCAACAATTATAGAGAAAGGTTTTTGATGACTATATCGTTATTATTATGAATGTGTTTTATAAGTAACTCAATATATATATATATATATATACACACACACGTATAAAAGAATACATTAGGTTTAGTATGGTAATCCTAAAACCACAATAATTCATTGTAAATTTATAATACAAATTACAATAGTTTATTGTATTCTACAAAACCATAGTTTACTTAATTATGAGAATATACCTTAAAATCTCTGATGGTTGAATAAGAGGTCTGATGTTCAATCCCCACTTATACAAAAAACCAATTGGTGTCTTGGTCTAATGATGAAAAGCATAATTATTAGGAGCGGATACCATATGTTGAAACTATATTAAAAAAAAAAAAACCTTAAATAAATAATATCCTACTGTATTATAACATTATATTTATTACATGCAAAGTTCAAATGAAATACTCATTTCTATAAGTTTATCATGATATCAAAGCATATGATTGCTTCAAAACAAATTTACAAAAACTAATGTAGACAGAAAAAAAAAAAAAAGAAAAAAAAAAAGGAAAGGAGTGAAAAGGAAACACATTAATGATTAATATGGTTTGATTATGGTGGCTTATATCCATGTGATGTATAAAGCTAGCATAAATGACTACGTCTTTAACATTTACTTATATTTTTGCAACATACTTACTAATTAAAGGCTTACATATAGGAAATAAGACGAAGCAAACATAGTGAAGTTTTAGAAAATTACTAGTGTAATATTAATATAAATAGAAATATTTTGTCCCATTTATATAGATAATATATAAATACAAAGCACCAATAATACCAGTAATGGTAATAAGTACTGTACAGGTGTAATACAGGTAATACCAATACAATTTAGTACGGGTAATACTCTTAACAAGAATGACAAATCAAGATAGCAAGAAATTCGAACATACTAATCACCGCCAGCAAAAAATATGATTATTTTAGAAAAGAGAGAGAGAGAGAGAGAGACATGATATTGAAAGGAACCTAAATAATATAAAATTGTGGATAATTCCATAAAATAAGCAATGGCTGAATGACATTGTTTCTGCTTACTCCCTTGGAGAACATACTATAAACTGTAAATGAATTGGCGTTCCTGGTCAATAACAAGAAACCCTTATCGAATATTTCACGGATTTTGCAACCAAGACCTAAATAAACAACAAACAAGAAAATGGATAGTCAGATTAGATAGCTAGGGAGGACTCCTACCACACCTAGCTCATTGGAGAAACAAATAAAAACAACCCAATTTTCTAATTAGGCAATAGTTATCTCAAACATAAGATATATGCACTTTCTTTTTCAAAATGTGTAACTCTACAGTATATTGTATAAGACCCACGCATTGTAAAAGAAATAATGCATATATTCAATACATGAGATACTTTTTCTTATTTAGAACTAGATGCCTAGTGGCCCATATGCTCAGCCAACACATCTAAATCTTCATCATTTTCTTGATCAACACCCATTATACCAATTTCTTCTTCAATACCCTCGTTTAGCAAATTTTCCCAAAGCCCCTCATCAAAGTCCTTAATCATATCTCTACTTTCATGTTCCCCTCCTCTCTCTATTTGTTCTTCCTCTGGGTTATTTTGGCATCCACTTAGTCCATGCATGTCCATAGCAAGTCTATCCAGCTCTGAAATTTCAAACTCAGACATATCACCAAAATCATGATGCTCAACCTTAACAAAGTTTCCTTCCCCTCCTTGGCCTAAAACACCAATTTCAAGGTCACTAGGCCCTTGATCAATAGGTTGCCTTCTCTTTTTCGTTATTGCATCTTGGAGTTCCTTTCTTCTTTCCTTCTGCTGAGCTAATTGTTGTAAAAAGTTGGGATTCTGCATTGCTCTTGCGAAGAAATTCATCATCTGTTGCTGTTTCCCTTCTGTCTTTCTAAGTCTATCCTCCATTGATTGGATGTAATTTCTAGTATTTTGTTGTTGTTGTCTAAGCTTCACCAATTCCACCATTAGAACCTGCTTGTCACGCTTCAGCCGATCAATTTCTCCATCTAATCCAAAACTTCCAACTTCGACACAAGCATCCAGAGTCTGCTGTGAACCCTGAAGTTGAATTGTCCTCCTCCTCCTAATATTCTTTAAAAGATGCTTTTGTCCTCTTAGAAACCCTTCATTAGCAAACTCCCATCTATCTGGATCAACCTTCCTAAAGCCCTACATAAATCAAAGTCCTTCTTCATGGTCACATTCATAAAGAAGTTCATTGTAACATTCAATGGAGAGTTGTACTAAATCTAAGAGCCTTCAATAGCTACACATATTAACACTGAAACATCTAAGTTTTTTACAACTTTTACGAGGCAGCAATGACCATATGCTAAATCAGCTTAATAATACTTTCCTTTTGAAGTCATTAAACAACCAAAATGTCCAAATTAAGTAAACCATTAAACAAAGAGAAAAAGGAGAGACCAATCAAATGATTCAAATCTATCAACATATAACAAAAAAAGAAAGTTAACAAAAATAGCAGATTCATTCTAGTTGTTTGTGAACATAAATGAACATGTAAAATTATTGTAACACTTCTCAAAAAAGATAACTTTATCATTCATTCTTGGTTAAAAAAATAAAAATAAATCTTACATAAGTGTTGAGCTGCCTGACAAAGCTAGAGAAATTGTTGTGCTTAAAGTATCTGGGAAGAAGAGTCATGGCAAATGCCTGAGGATCCCACACAACAAAGCTGTTGTTCCCTCTACTCCATGAAACAACATGATTTGTGGTCGAGTCCTCAACGATGTCATAGGTTTTGGTAAGAAAAGGAGGAGGCCCCGTTTCATGAATTCCCTCCATTGGTTGAGGAGGCTGAACCATAGATGAGGACGGGGTGCCTGAAAAAGATGAACTTGCTCCTCTAAACTTTTCCTTCACTCGGCCTTGAGGATTCATGATTTAAATACCCACAAAGAGGATAAACTGTGATCTGGGTTTGATTTGGTTTTTGGTGCCTAATCACTATACATGCAGGTGGAACAGGAACAATGCAGTTGAACCTCAACTTCTCAAGGTAAGATATTGATAGATCATAAAATTGTGTTTCTTCCAAATGGGGTTCTTGGAATGAAGGTTGAGAATAATAGTAACAGCTATAATATAAGTAGAAAAAGAAAGATTGGATTTATATATTAGGAGGAATCAGAAGATCGATATAGTACTATATATATCAACATAGAAGGAGAAGCAATAAATATGAACTGACCTTGTAGAACAAAGCCTGGAAAGAAGAAGAGTAAGAAAGAGCTTATGGAGGCCAAGAATGGGGAGAGGAATTAGAAATCACTGAGAAATAAGGAAGTAAAACGTAAATAGGACGTCTTGAATTTATAAATATTTGGTGGCGAAAATAGCCTTCTACCACTATTTAGCAAAAAAATAAATAATTTACCATTATTTTGAAAATATATAGGGATTTATCACATTTTTGAAATTCATGAAACTCGAGTTTGCCGTAAAACTCGAGTTCTAAAACCTCGAGTTGTTTGAAAAAATATATTCTGAAATTTTTTTAAAATTTTTCCATGGTACTTGAGTTCGTGGAACTCGAGTATCATAGAAAACTCGATTTCACCATACTCGAGTATCCAAAAGTGGCAGATTCCTGCATATTTTCAAATCAGTAGTAGATTGCAACATAGTTTGCAAAAATGTGCTATTTGGCTATTTTTGCCAATAGTTGGTAATATTTTTATCTTGGTTTTTTTTTTTTTTTTTTTTTTTTTTTGGCTTTCTTTTTTTTAAACAGACATGACAAGATTAGATGAGAAAGTGATGGTGCAAAGAAAACCGAAATAGGCAATGAGACATTTTCCTCCCTCCTCAATGCCTCATTTCTTTCTCCTTTGGCAAAGCTATCTGGGCAGTGACACTCTTAACATTTATTTAGTCCAGTGTCCAGCCTCAAAGAAAAAAAGGTTGTGGAGTGTGATTGCACGTATAAGTGTGTATTTGGAAGAAAGTTTATTTTCATCCATTTATTTAATTTTAGAAAATATTACAAATTTTCCAACAAAATAGTTAGACCTAATAATAAATATGATTAGTATTACTTCAATGACTTTTTTTTTTTTTTTTTTGAGAAACAAACACACACACACACACAAGGGAGAGGGAAAGGGGTTCTAACACAAAGGCACACCACAACTCCACTCAAAAGCTATGGTAACTTTTAAGGGAGGGTGGGGCAAGTTATACTACACACAACACACTCTCTTAAGCAATGTGGGACAATTACCCATTCTATTTTTTTTTGAGAAACAAACACACACACACACACACAAGGGAGAGGGAAAGAGGTTCTAACACAAAGGCACACCACAACTCTACTCAAAAGCCATGATAACTTTTAAGGGAGGGTGGGGCAAGTTATACTACATACAACACACTCTCTTAAGCAATGTGGAACAATTACCCATTCTTTTTTTTTTTTGAGAAATAAACACACACACACACAAGGGAGAGGGAAATGGGTTCTAACACAAAAGCACACCACAACTTCACTCAAAAGTCATGGTAACTTTTAAGGGAGGGTGGTGACTTGATAAATGAATATGTGTGATTTTTTTTAATGATTGGTGACACATCAACCTGTAAAGCTTATGTAATAAAAGTTATAGTATCTCTAATATCACATATTTGTTTATTGTGTGAGTGCATGTTTTGCATTTTAAAAGGTGATATTTCACAAGAGTGTACATTCTATTTTGAGATGAAAATAAGTTCATCCAAACCAATATTAAGAATTTCAAAAAATAGGTCTACTATTCAATTTTGATTAAGGCAATTTCCTACCAAATAAGGCACACCATATATACTCAAAAAATACCTCCTCCAAATATTTCTCTCCAAATAAGGTATGCAACCTCACATTTTAAGACTACCATTTTCATTTCTTCTTCTCCTACTAGTTTATTGACTTAAACATTAGAGCCTCCTTGGCCAATCCAGTTTGCTTAAGTCCGAATTGAGATTTCTTTTTCTCAGTAAGGTATCTCTTAGATTTTAAGGATTTGTCATTGTTTGGTTCTTATTGAAGTTCTTGTTGTGGTTTCACAATTCAGTCTCATGACTTCCACTTGAGTAATCAAGAAATATCTTAGTCCGAGTATTAGAAACATTAAGTAACACACGCACACACACATATAAACTATCTCACACACTTCATTTTTATTTCAATGAATTTATTTAATTTTTTTCAAATAATTATTAAGATGACTTATTATGAAAATATGTTAAAAAAGGAATAGTTAATTTTTTAGAACATGCTAAAATTGAGTATAAAATTTATTGATTAAGTTTATACTTCAATTAATAGTAAGTTTTGATAAGAAAATTGTGATTAGCTTCAAATAGATTAGAAGTAGCCTTAAATAATTTTGAAATAGAATGTGCTAAAAGTAAGTTTTGATTAGCATAATACATAGCAAAAAAGTTAGAGCATGCAAAATCTAATTGGAATGGCACTTGACATAAAATTAAAGTGCAAATAAAATCAAATTTTGATAAGTATTTATTGAATATTCACTTGAATATATATAGCAAAAGAAAAAAAATTAAATTAAAAATTTCAAAATATTAAAAACTATATATAAATCCTTTGAAAGTATTGAATTAATAAAATATTAAAACATCAACTACCGTAGAAACTATTAATTGAAGAGAAATGATATGTCCCCAATATTTTCACAACATTTTTACAACAAATTTTAAGTGGCAGGTTGTTACTAGTTGTTATTGTTGGGGTAAAAAAGTAATCTTAGTGTTAGGTTCAAATTTGAACCGATAACAACTAACCACCTATATATGATTTGTTGTAAAAATGTTATGGACGTAACACCTCTCATTAATTGAAATCTCTAATCTTTCGAGGATCTCGGCCTCATTGGATTATTTCAGGTTACTAATATTTTTAATATTTAAGATCTTAGAGTGTATCTGGATGATGAGTTAGTTTTATTGGATTAATTTGTGTAAAACAATTGTGGATAAAAATAAATTATACTTAAATATGATATTTTTATATTTTTATATAAATCAAATAAAGTAAATAAGACTATTACAAACTGGGACTAACTAGCTATTAGCTAATCCTTTTAAAAAAATAATAATAATAATATGATAATTATAATAGGGAAGAGGGATTTAAATCCTAAATGTTTGAATTAAAAACATTAAGAGGTGTAAATCGGTGGGTTGATGAGTTGCATGTATTAATATATACAATTTATGAAAATAGTGGGCATGATGGCAGTTATTAGCCAATAATCCTAAACAATATAATTTTTTGGGACTTTATTTCAACTAAATTTTTGGACATAAAATTTTGTAATTATATTTTACCATCATTGAAGTGACATATATTCCTTCTAAAAAAAATGACATATATGTGCATGTGTTAGTATATATAAAATTTATATCTGTGGGGCCTAATAATCTTGCAATCCCGGCCCATCTTATATCCGGCCCAAGGCCCATGCCGAGGATAAAGAAACGTCCGAGGAGGAACGCAGAAAGCTCAAACTGCTAGGAAACATACAGCTGAGACCATTGAAAGGGGAAGTAACGAGCCACCAGGAGCAGCCTTCCTGAGCATCCAAAGAGAAAGAGCAAGTACAACGTGTCAGCCATGGAAGCATGGTGGAGAAGCAAGTCTAGGATGAACTGTCACCTCCACATTAAATGCCCACAACTAACCTCCTGGCCACATTAATGAGGAGATGACCCCTGAACAGTGCTGCTTTGGTTGCTGCAACCCACAGGAAGAATGGGAAGGCAGCTGATGGGACAAGCACTCAAGTAGCGGCCTGGTTGATCAACAAATGTAGGGCTAAGATCAACTGAGAGGAGGGTATATAATGTAAGGAATCCCTTTGGAAATAGGGGCCGGGAGATCAGAAATATAGGATATTGTAGCAATCTGTATCCTCCTAGAAACCTTTGTAACCAATCACTAAAGAAGTAATAAGAACTGCAAGCTCT
Source organism: Quercus aquifolioides (assembly GCA_019022515.1). Taxonomy (NCBI): domain Eukaryota; kingdom Viridiplantae; phylum Streptophyta; class Magnoliopsida; order Fagales; family Fagaceae; genus Quercus; species Quercus aquifolioides. The sequence goes on along the minus strand of CM032334.1, from coordinate 976,670 downwards.
CGAGAGAAGGGCCGAGGAGCATCATTGCGCATTCTAACCCACGTTCATGCTATTCAATCCACATGCAACCATGTCTGGCCGTTGCATCCCTCACTGGGGCCTAGTTTTTGAACCCACTCTCTACAAATTCATTGTATTGGGCTAGCTGAGCTTGAGTCCACTCACTCAACGGCATAAGTGCTCAAACCCAGTCCCTACAATTGGCGCCGTCTGTGGGGAGAACTTGTGCGTTAGTAAGGGCAACGATCAAGCATGGTAGGATCAGGCCCTCATCAAGCAGGCTCCCATTAGCCTGAACCGGTCAAGTCCCAGCACCAGGGTAACTTCGCCAACCCTGAGCGCGATCGAAATGAAGAGAATGGAAGATTTTGAGAGGGGAATGTACACGCCACTCAAACCAGCAGAAGCTACTCGCGTGGGGACATTCATGTGCCATAGAGACAAAACAACAACCGGGTCATACAACCAAAGAAGGTTAGGAGCCACGTGACCCAGGGACAGAACGATGAACAGGCTATGCAGCGAGAGATAGATGACCTGAAGAGGAGGCTGCGCCATGCACAACGAAGGCAATCTCAACCTAGCCCCGACCTGCCCTCTAACGATGAGAGCGACGATGACTATAGGCAAAGATCGAGAACTCCCCCAAGCGAGACCTTCTCTCATGAAGAAAAGCACTACCGGGAGCGTAAACGTGAAAGCCCATCTCCTAGGGGCTTGGGATACGATGCCATGAGCAGGGCACTGGATCAACTGTCCAAATCGCCCTTCACACGCCATATAGAAGGGGCTGCACTTCCTCAGCGGTTCCAGCAGCCAATCTTCTCCATCTATATCGGCAAAACGGACCTCGTGGAGCATGTGAGCCAGTTCAACCAGAGGATGGCTGTTCATTCTAAGAACGAGACTTGGGCCGATATTGGGAGGTGTACAATGAACTGGAGGGCAATTTTGACGATGTCGCCATCAGCACCTTCAAAAATGGTCTCCCAACTGGACATGGCCTAAGGAAGTCCCTGACAGGCAAGCCTGCCACCAGTGTGCGCCAACTGATGGATCGGATCGACAAGTACAAACGAGTGGAGGAAGACCAGCTACAGGGCAGAGGAAAGGAGAAGGCCATCCCTCAGGAGAGGAGGGATTCCAAGTCGGATCGATACAACAACACTCGCCCGAGGAGGGACTTTGTGGGGAAATCTGGAGCAGCCGACACACAGGCTGTCCACGCCGCATTCCGAGAGCCAGTACACAGGGTGTTGGAGAAAATCGAGAACGAGACATACTTTAGGTGGCCGAATAAGATGGTGGGGGAATCCACGAAGCGCAATCAGAACCTTTATTGCCAGTACCATAGGGACCACTGACATACCACAGAGAACTATAGGAATCTCCGGAGCTATCTGGACCAGCTGGTCCGAGAAGGAAGGCTGAAGCACCTTCTGCATCACCCCGGTGACCATCAAGGCCGGACCCATCAGGAGCCTTAGAGAGATAAAGCCCTAAGGGCGCCCGTAGGGACGATCAATGTAATCCTGGCTGCACCAAGAAGAACAGGCACGCGCCCTTCACGAGTGTTGTCTGTAGCCCAGCTGCCTGCCGAGGAGTCCCAGCCAGAGCCGAAAAGGGCCAGAAGGAATTTTCACCCGACTTTAAGTTTCTCGGAGGAAGACAAGATTGGGACCACCCAGCCCCATGATGATGCTTTGGTGATCACACTCAGAATTGGGGACTACGATGTGAGATGAGTGATGGTGGATGGTGGCAGTGCGGCCGAGGTCATGTACCCAGACCTCTATAAGGGGCTGGGGTTGAAACCGGAGGACTTGACGCCCTATAGCTCTCCTTTGATGAGCTTCGATGGGAAACTTGTTATCCCAAAGGGCATGATCAGGCTGCCCATCCAGAATGGCCCAGAAGTGGTGGAGGTGAATTTTATAGTAGTAGACACCTACTCCCCCTACACAGCCATCGTAGGAAGGCCCTAGCTCCACACCTTGGGGGGTGTTGCCTCCTCCCTGCACCAGAAGGTGAAATTCCCGTCAAGGGATCAGGTTCTTGAGATCCGTGGTTGCCAGCCCATAGCGAGGCAGTGCATGGTGTCCGTCATATCACATCGGCTCGACATACAGTCCTCGACCACGGCTGAAGAGAGCTTATAGCAATCAAAGACCCCGGCGGCGCCTCCTAATGCAACTGCCGAGGAAGCAAAATGTGAGGATCTGGAGAAAGTGGTAATTGGTGACGACCCGGAGAAGTTCTTTCGGGTCGGGGCTCGGCTGCCTCCCAAGAAGCAGGAGGAGCTAATTGAGTTCCTCAAAAGCAATATTGACGTGTTTGCATAGGATGCCTGTGATGCCCCAGGGATTGATCTGTCCTTCATCTGCCACCATCTCAACGTTAATTCGTTCATAGTTCCCAAGAAATAACCACCCCGGCACCTATCGAGAGGGCACGCTAATGCGATTAGGGAAGAGGTGAATAAGCTTAAGCGTGCAGGGGCTATCAAAGAGGTCTTTTACCCCGAATGGTTGGCCAACACTGTGGTGGTCAAGAAGAAAAGCGGAAAGTTGAGGGTCTATGTAGACTTCACCAACCTAAATAGGGCATGTCCAAAAGACCCGTTCCCCATGCCTCGGATAGACCAGCTGGTGGATGCAACCACGGGCCACCCTCGGATGAGCTTTCTAGACGCCTTCCAAGGCTATCATCAAATACCACTAGCCTTGGAAGATCAGGAGAAGACAGCCTTTGTGACGCCCATCGGGAACTACCACTACAAAGTAATGTCGTTCGGTCTGAAGAACGCAGGATCCACCTATCAAAGGATGATGACGAGAATGTTCGAACCGATGCTGGGCAAGAGCATCGAGGTCTACGTTGATGATATGGTGGTAAAGAGTAAAGTGGTGTCCGAACATTTAGGGGACCTCGGCCGCACCTTTGTCGTCCTGAGAAAACACAGGCTGCGCCTAAATGCTTCCAAATGCTCGTTTGGCGTGGGTTCTGGCAAGTTTTTAGGGTACATGATTACCCACAGGGGAATCGAGGTTGATCTTGACCAAATCAAGGCTATTCATAATCTAAAGCCTCCGCAAAACCCCAAGGAGGTCCAGAAGCTTACCGGAATGATCGCGGCCCTGAATCGGTTTATTTCCAGGTCGGCTGACAGGTGCAGGCCCTTCTACCTCTTGATCAACAAGTGGAAGGGATTTGAGTGGTCCAAGGATTGTGTCGTGGCCTTCCGGCAACTCCAGGAGTACCTATCCCGGCCGCCTATCATGTCCAATCCTGAGGCCGACAAGGTCCTGTACGCATACATTGCTGTAGCGCTCCACGCTGTGAGCCTGGTACTGATACAGGACGACAATGGCGTTCAAAAACCAATCTATTACGTTAGCAAGTCACTGCATGAAGCTGAGGTCAAGTACCTACCCTTAGAGAAAGTCATATTAGCTGTGGTCCACGCTACACGAAAGCTCCCCCATTATTTCCAGGCTCACACAGTGGTTCTCCTAACCCGATTACCCTTGAAGTCTGTACTCCGGACCGCTGATTATACAGGAAGGATTGCCAAGTGGAACACAATTCTGGGGGCTTTCGACGTCAAATACATGCCTCAGACCTCTATAAAGGGCCAGGTTCTGGCTGATTTAGTGGCCGAGTTCGCTGAACCAACAGTAGAGATGGCAGCCGAGGAGAGAAGCATTGACGAAAAATCAGTTGGGGCAATCTCCATCCCGGGGCCACCATGTTGGAAGGTATACGTTGATGGCGTGGCAAATCAGAGGGGGTCCGGAGTAGGGCTAGTCTTAATATCCCCTGAGGAGTCTGTCATAGAAAAATCCCTGAGGCTAGGGTTCTCGGCCACAAACAATGAAGCCGAGTATAAAGCACAGTTACAAGGTATGGTCATGGTGTAGAAAATGGAAGGAAAAGCGGTAGAGATGTTCTCGGATTCAAGATTGGTGGTAGGCCAGGTAAAGGGAGAACTAGAAGCCAGGGATTCAAGGATGCAAGAGTACCTAAGTCAGGTCAAGCGCTTGCAGTCAAATTTCGATCCTTTCAGCTTGTCACACGTCTCCAGGAGTGGAAACACCCATGCCGACTCATTGGCCACACTTGCCACCTCCTCGGCAGGGGATTTGCCTCGGATCATTCTTGTAGAGCATCTGGAAAGAGCAAATGAGGTAGCAAAGGGCGCGGTCCACGTCCATCAAGTTGGGATGGGTCCCAGCTGGATGGATCCCATGGTGAGGTTCCTTAAAGATGACGTTCTGCCCGAAGAGAAGTCAGAGGCTGAAAAAATACGAAGGAATGCTTCTCGGTTCTAGTTGTCCGAGGACCACAAGTTGTACAAGCACTCCTACTCCATACCTATTGTGTATCCACCCCGAGACATCAGAGTTATTGCTCGAAAAGCTGCACGAAGGGATCTGTGGGAGCCACACAGGAGGAAGATCCCTATCTCACCGAGCCGTCACATAAGGATACCGGTGGCCGGGGATGCAAAATGAGGCCTTGGAGTATGTTAAGAAGTGTGACCAATGCCAAAGGTTCGCCCCAAATATTCATCAGCCTGGAGGGGTCCTCAATCCTTTGTCCAGCCCATGGCCGTTCACCCAGTGGGGCTTGGATATTGTAGGCCCTTTCTCCAAGGCACTAGGGAATAAGAGATATTTGTTGGTTGCCATAGATTACTTCACCAAATGGGTCGAGGCTGAGCCGTTGGCCAACATCAGGGATGTGGACGCTAAGAAATTCCTTTGGAGAAACATTGTCACACGATTCGGGGTCCCTCATACCTTCATTTCGGATAACAGACTCCAATTCGACAACAAGGCCTTCAGGAGGTACTGTTGTGAACTTGGGATCACAAACAGGTATTCAACTCCAGCTTATCCTCAGGGAAATGGATAGGCCGAGGCTGTCAACAAGGTCATCGTCAATGGGCTTAAGAAGAGACTGGATGACGCCAAGGGAAGATGGGTAGAAGAGCTGCCACACGTTCTTTGGACGTACCGGACTACACCACGACGGTCAACGGGGGAGACACCTTTTGTCATGACTTACGGGGCCGAGGCTGTTATCCCTCTGGAGACAAACTTCCCAACACTAAGGACGAGCTCTTTCACTCCAGGCAGTAATGATGAACTGGGGAGGAGTCTAGATCTGGTTGATGAACGAAGGGAACGGGCAATGATCCAGCTAGCCTATTACCACCAAAAGCTCAAACAGGGATATGATGCCAATGTGAAGCTCAGACCACTAGCATCGGGGGACCTGGTGCTGAGAAAAGTTGTGGGGGCTGCCAAGAATCCTTCTTGGGGAAAGCTGGGGCCCAACTGGGAGGGGCCATATCGAATTACCTCGGTAGTGGGGATAAGTGCATACTACTTAGAAGACCTAGATGAAAAACCTGTACCTCGTCCGTGGAATGTAAATAACCTGAGAAGGTATTATTATTAATGAAAGCATCCATTTTCTTGTGATTCGAATTTCAGGTCTATTATGATTATATATCTTATGTTTTGGCGGCCACCTAAAGTACTAGACTGAACCACTTCAAGAAAAACCTGGGTACTAGACTTAACCAAGGTCTTGCATGATCCTCGGACTCAAACCTATGGGGAAACTAACCACTTCAAGACAAACTGGAGCACAAGACTGAACCAAGGTCTTGCATGGTTCACGGACTCAAACCTATGGGGAAACTAGCTACTTACAGGGGAATCTAAGTGTTAGATAGAATCAAGGTCTTGTATGATCCTCAGACTCAAACCTATGGGGAAACTAGTTACTTACAGAAGAACCTGAGGGTTAGACGGAACCAAGGTCTTGCATGGTCCTCGGACTCAGACCTCTGGCGAAACTGGCTGCCCTCGGCAAAGGCGTAAATAAACACAAGCCCATGAGCATCGCTTAAGGCATTCTGAAGCACATTGAACTTAACCCCCTAGCATGGTCGACAATTAACGGTTTTCTTAAGGTCAGTAAGTTTTTAAAACACACCTATGAGCACCTTTGTACATTGTGCTGCGGTATTTGGTCCTAGAGTTTAAAGGATTATCTTTACAGGTGCTATGTGCTTAGCATTTTTTACCGTTTATAGTAACCAACTCATGAGATATAGAACCAATGTTGTAAAGTTGTTCCCTCAGTATTCAATTCGGCAAAAAATTTTCGTGGTGTCAAGGTGGTTCAATTATCGACCGAGGTCTAAGTGGAAACTATCACTATGGCCTTTACATTTTTTGGCTGCCAATTCAGAATGAAAAGCATGTTGAGCTTCTAAAATTGTGACGCTAATAATTAAAGCCCAAGTTATATCAGTAGTAAAACTCATCACAATGACAATTAACACATAAAATAAAAAAGAGATGATTCATACATTCAATTTAAAAGTAGCAGTACAGTGCTTAAAAAAAGTGGGGGGGGGGGGTGGGGAAAGAGAAACAACAACAACAAAAGCCGCAAACAAAAGGGAAAAGCTAACTAAGACAACCTATTTCTTCGACTTGAGCTTTATCCCCCCCTTAGTAGGCTGTCCAGAGGTGTCCTCGGAGCTTTGACCTAGGGGAACAGCCTGCAGAGGCACCACCATGAGAGCTGTCTCCTTGGCTGGAGGGGCAACTTTGGGAAGGTCCCCCTCGGCAGAAGAGCTTGGGAGTCAGTATGAGGGACTTGAGGGCCAACAGGGGGCTTCACCACATCTGGGGGCGCTTCCAGGTTACTGGTTTCCCCTTCCTCTGGCACCCTCTGATGCTCAGCCCCCTCGGCAGGCCTACAAGTGGAAGTGGGATCCTCGGCGGCATCGACCTGGTCCCCGTCTGCCGCTTCGGGCGCAATGTCGACTTCAGAAGTAACTGAGGCAGCCTCTCGAATAGCAGGGGGTAGTACACTCTCTCGGCCCTCCTAAGGTTAGACGAGGCCTCGACCCCCGCTTGGTTAAGGGCCTCATCCCAAGTTTGGGAGCAGTAGCGCCTGCACACCTGAGGTTCTTGAGCCTTGAGGGCAGCCGCAGTCTTAACCACTCCTTCAGCAAAGGCCTCTTCCTCAGCTTGCTCTTTAGAGCTCTCGGCCTCTGTCCGCGCAGACTCAGCCTCTGCTTTGGCTCTCAAAGCCTCATCCCTGGCGTGCTCAGCAACGCCTTTAGCCCGCATTGCCTCGGCCAACCTCTGCTTTAAGTCGGCGATGTGCTCCTTAGCGATTTGCAGTTGGCTCTCAGTGTCTAGAAGGCGCCTCATCTGGTCGACGGCCTGCTTTTGAGCACCAGCTAAGCCTGACACCGCGCTATCTCTGGCCTTCGTCACCTCCTTTAGAGCCTCCCTCGCCTTGTTGAGGTCACCCTCGGATTTGTTAAGGACTCGCGTGGCATCTAGGCGGTTGTCACGTTCCTGCTCCAGGGCCTTGCTCTGTTTATTGGCCTCCTCTTCCAGCCTGTAAGTGGCCTGGACAGCCTGCAAATTGAAACAAACAAACGATAAGTTTGGGAACCAAGGGGTAAAATCAACAAACTCTCAAGCGGCGGATGGCTTACCATGCCTAAGTACCTCTTCATGCTAAGGATGACCTCCTTTCAGGCCCTCCAATTGAGCCATATCGGCAGGGAGTAGCAGGGATCTCTCCAGTGCATCAGCCACATATGCGCCTTCACCCCCTCTAAAGTCTCTGAGGGAGGCATTATCCATCAAAGGCTCCCCATGAAGCATTGGGGTAGAGAGCCATGCCTGGGCCTCGGAATGCACAACCACCTCTCTTCCATGGCCCTGGTACCCAGTTTTTTGCTACTTAGGAGGCCGCCGAGACTCATCCTCCTCCTGGGAAGAACGAGTCCTGTCAGCTCCCATAGGCCTCTTGCCCTTAGGGCCCTTCTTATGCTGAGGATCAGTAGGCTCGGGCCTTGGAGGCAAGCTCGGCTGAGGTGGAGGAGGTGGAAGCTTAGACTAGGCAGAAGACGACCTAGTCTGAACCGACTGAGACCTGGACGGTGAAGGAGGAAGCTTGGATTGGGACTTCCCCGGCTCGTCCCTCCTCGGCTGACCCTCAAGTAGGTCAAATAGGCTGGTTTGGGGTTGCCTCTTAAAGCCCATCTCGGCTTGGGGAGAAGTCCTCGCAGAGAAGAGGTCTGCCTCGATCAAATTAGGGTCACCCAGGTCACCAGAGGGATCCTCGGACAGGTGGACTTGGTCAAATGCGCCAAATTCGTCCTTGGATGGACCTGAATCGACGACTTCTTCCTCTTCTTCTAGCTCTTCTCCCTCGGCTTCCGCAGCTTGGGTGGAGGTAGAAGGTCCTGCCAATGAAATACCTTCAGGAAACAAAAACCCTTGCTCCACTACAGTTATCTCGCGAAGCCGAGGATCACCGGCTTTGATCACGTACTTCGGAGCCGGAAACGACTTCTGGAGCGGCTTATTCCCAGGGATCTTGTGGGCGGCTCTAACTTGGTTGTCAGCCTCGTTCAGAAAGATCTCTGCCCTGAGGACAGCTTCCAAGTCCTCCTTGTTAACCAGGTTAAAATGACGCTCAAAGGCGTGCGGATCTGCAGAAAGAAAAACAAGCTCTGTCATCAACCAAACAAAGCAGACCTACAAAAAAAAAGGGGGGGGCTAGACCCTCTCCTACTCTAAGTACCCCATCTGGTGTCCCCTCCTCTGTTGGACAGTGAAGGCCATCGTGCCACTCCCCGGACACGATGAGAAAGTATTTGTTCAGACCCTTGCTGGACTCGGGAAGACACTGGATAAGCCGGACCTTATCGTCCCTCGTCTTCATGTAGTAAGACTTACCCTTTAGCTGTTGGGGGTTGTAGCACCAGTTTACATCATGATGGGTTAACCTCAACCCCATCTTTTCATTTAAGGCGTCCACACAACCCAGGATCCTAAACACGTTGGTGGCGTACTAAGTGGGGGCCAATCTAAAGTACCTAAGGTAGCCCCTCGTTACCGGCCCCATGGGGATCCTCATACCGCCTTCAAGGAAGGCGATCATGGGAATGACGACCTCACCCTCCTTCCTCCGAATGCGCCACTCCCCTTCCGCACAGTACCTCAAGCCTACGTTACTGGGTATCCTATAATCGGCAATAAATTTCTCCATCACCTCTTCAGACTCAACTAACTTCTTAAATCTACCCATCCCTAACAACGACTAAGAAACTCAGGAAAGAGCTAGGGAAAGAAAGGAGTCAGAGAAGAAGTTTGAGCTAGAGATAAGAAGACTTACAGAAATGAGGAAAAGCTCCTCGGACAGGATTTTTGTGCTGAAAAAGGCGTGGGTGTAGTTGGAGATTTGACCGAATTCAGTGAACGTGCGCGAGAACTCTTAAATGCAAAAGTGAAAAGGGCAATCGGTTCGAATGGGTATTTATACCCCCAGCTAAAGGTAACCGTGCGAGTTTCCTCGCCCATAAAGCTGGAGAAAGCCCAGCCGTCGGATTAGTATCACACCGTTGAACGTGGGGAGCACAGAGCCGCCAGAATTTAATGAGGGCACGCTCCGTATACCGAAGCACCAGGAACGTGCCTTGGACAGATGGAGAGACTCTAGCGCTGACGGAAGACAAGACGTGACAAGCCATAACAGGGGCCCGAGGACATCAAAATCCTCTTCCCCGTCCGAGGAGCCGGATAGCAGGATTTCGAGGGGCTATTGTGGGGCCTAATAATCTGGCAACCCCGGCCCATCTCATATCCGGCCCAAGGCCCATGCCGAGGATAAAGAAATGTCCAAGGAGGAACGCAGAAAGCCCCAAACTGCCAGGAAACATCGCCGAGGACGATGTTGTCCTCGGCCAGCCGAGACTATTGAAAGGGGAAGTAACGAGCCACCAGGAGCAGCCTCTCTGAGCATTCAAAGAGAAAGAGCAAGTACAACGTGTCAGCCATGGAAGCATGGTGGAGGAACAAGTCTCGGAGGAACTGTCACCTCCACATTAAATGCCCACAACTAACGTCCTGGCCACATTAATGAGGAGGTGACCCCTGAACAGTGCTGCTTTGGTTGCTGCAACCCACAGGAGGAATGGGAAGGCGGCTGATGGGACAAGCACTCAAGTAGCGGCCTGGTTGATCGACAAATGTAGGGCTAAGATCAACTGAGAGGGGGGTATATAATGTAAGGAATCCCTCTGGAAAGGGGACCGAAAAATCAGACATATAGGATACTGTAGCAATCTGTATCCTCCTAGAAACCTTTGTAATCAATCACTAAAGAAGTAATAAGAACTTCAAGCTCCCGAGAGAAGGGCCGAGGAGCATCGTTGCGCATTTTAACCCATGTTCATGCTATTCAATCTACATGCAACCATGCCTAGCTGTTGCACCCCTAACTAGGGCCTAGTTCTTGAACCCGCTCTCTACAAATTCATTATATTGGGCTAGCTAGGCTTGAGTCCACACACTCAACGGCATAAGTGCTCAAACCCAGTCCCTACAATATCAATAATGGGTTGATGGATAATAATAATGTTGTTTTATTCATAAATTACTACCTTAATAATAATGTAAAAAGAGAATAAAAATTTTTGTATTCTTAAATAATTACTAAGTTGGATTGAGATCCAATACAATAGCTATTGCACCAAACAATACCAGACAATACCATTTTTAGAGATTGAGATTGAAATTTGAAAAGTTTATTTTTAATCTTAATCTTTTAGATCAAAATTTTTAAACTTTAAAAACTTTTACCGTTGTACTTTTATATATTGATAGGTTTAATTTTAATCTTCAAAATAAAATGGTTGTTATATGTTGCAATATTCCTAACTATTACATATATACCAGATTTGAACAACAGAAAACTGCCATGTGTTAAAGTACAATCACGAAATATTGGAGCTTTGTAGAATTTCAGCTTAAAAGGACCAAGATGGGCATTTGTCCCTTCCGCTCAAAAGATGTAGCAAAATGCCCATGTTTTGAAACTATCTAGCAAAATACCCCTGTTTTGGAACTCAATTTTCTAAAAATCAAGTTTCAATGAAAAACTCGATTTGATGAAAATCAAGTAATGTGAGAAATTTTACATGGAACTCGAGTTCCATGTATTTTTTTTTTTAGTTTGATTTCACATAACTGGATTTTCCAAAAATCGAGTTAAAAACAGAGACCTTTTGCTGGAAAGTTTTGGTGAAAGGGGCAAATGCCCATTTTGGCTGCTTAAAAGACTTTATTTGATGGGTGCGTGATGGAAGGTATTTTTTTGATAGGGAAATGAGATGATTTCATTGAATCTGAAATTGGAATACAACAGAGCTAAAATAGAATTACAGTAAGTCCTCATTTAGAATGTGCTGAATAAAAGGAGGAGAGACCCCCTTCCATGTGAAGGACTGACCGGAGAGTTTAGCTGCACGAGCTAACTCGTGGGCAGCTCTGTTGCCCTCCCTTTTCAGATGCTTAAAAGAACTCCAGTTGAAGGCAAGAGCCAAGGCCCTGATATCTTGGAGGATGTGGCCGAGCTCTCCCCCACTTTCCTTTGAATTCAGAACTTGAATGAGAGCTAATGCATCGGACTCGAAGATGGCTTTTGACGTTCCCATTTCTGCAGCAAAAAGGACACCCTGATGCAGTGCAAACGCTTCAGTGACAAAGGCAGGGAGGACTGAAGGGAGGAGTTTGTTAAGTGCACCAATAGTGGCACCAGTGTGGTCTCTTATGATGACCCCAATGCTAGAGCAGCCACCCTCAAATGATGTTGCCCCATCCACGTTATTTTGTGAAAACCTGGAGGGGGAGGGGACCAAAGTGTGCTGGCAGTGGGAGGAGAGGGGGTGTCGTGCAGACAAGAGGAAGTGAAGTCAATATGGGCTTGCTTTGCTATTCCCCAAGCTTGAGTTGGAGGACAGCCTTCATCATTGTGGATGACATTGTTCCTGTTACCCCAAATAGTCCAGGCAGCCATGTAGAAAAGTCCCAGATCAGTGAGAGACCCTTTTTCAAGGAACTGGGTCGTAATGCCGATGAAGTCCAGAGCTGGAGAAGAGAGGTCCACTGGGCAATCAGTCCAACAAGCCCATGTTTTCTGTGCGTGGTTGCAATGGAGCAGAGCATGGTTGATTGACTCCAAGTCTTTGTCACAGATTTGGCAGAAACCAGAAATGTTTAGCCCCCTGCGGCGCAGATTAAGCAATGTTGGAAGACCGTCCAAGCACACCCGCCATGCAAAAATTTTAACTTTTGGAGGCACATTTAGCTGCCAAATCTTCTTCCAAAAAGGTGAAGCATGGAGATTTGATGAATTTTCTCCAGCAGAACCAGCATCCAACAACCCTTGAGCGACGTAATAGGCACTTTTCACCGTGAAGGAGCCCCTTTTATTCCCCATCCAGATCAGCGAGTCCTCCGGGAGGTTGTGACTAAGAGGGATATTAAGGATTTCATTTGCTAAAGTGGAGAAAGAGTGAATTTATTAGGTCCGGTTTCCACCATTTAGCATTCTCATCAATGAGGGATGAGACCATTGGGAAATCCTCAAAAACTCTCGGAGGAGAGATCACTTTGTGAGTAGTTGGGGTTGGAAGCCACTTGTCCTCCCAAATATGAATTCTTTTTCCGTTGCCCACCCGCCATCTAGTGCCCTTTCTAATGACCTCAAGACTAGAGTGAATGCTTCTCCAAGCATAGCTCGGATTGCTTCCCAAGTTTGCATTCAAGATATCATCAAAAGGAAAATATTTGGCTTTATAGACCCGAGCCATTAGGGAGTTTGGGTTTGACAAAATCCGCCAAACTTGTTTTGCAAGGAGGGCCAAATTAAATGCTTGGAGATTTCTAAATCCCATCCCGCCATAAAGTTTCGATTTGCATAGATTCTTCCAGCTCACCCACGCCATTTTTGTCTCCTGATTCCTTTGACCCCACCAGAAATTCCTTATCATTCTTTCAAGATCATCACAAAGTGTTTTTGGCAGTCGGAAGCAACTCATGGTGTACGTTGGCACCGCTTGGGCAACTGATTTTATTAGAATTTCTCTACCTCCAATGGAAAGGAGCTTTTCCTTCCAGCCAGCTAATTTCTTGCCCACCCTCTCTTTGATCTCGGCAAAGACTTGGTTTTTTGATTTACCAATAAGGGAAGGAAGGCCTAGGTATTTCCTGTGCTGGGAACATTGCATTGGGCCTAGGATGCTTAAAATTTCTTCCCTAACATCATTGGCAGTATTGGGGCTTAACCAAACCGAGGACTTATCTGTATTTATTTTCTGTCCGGAGGCCTCTTCATAGGAGCTAAGAATCTGAACCAGCTCAAGACATTGTTGGGAACTAGCCTTACAGAATAAAAGGCTGTCGTCCACGAAGAAGAGATGGGTAATGATTGGGCAGCCCCTGCAGATGGATATACCATGAAGAGCTTGGGTACGAGCTGCTTGGTGGAAGAGGGCTGATAAGCCTTCAGCACAAAGGAGGAAGAGACCCGGAGAGAGAGGGTCTCCTTGTCTAAGCCCCCTGGTAGGGATGATATTCCCATGTGTTTCACCATTAATGATGACAGAGTAGGACACAGTTGAGATGCATTGCATAATAAGAGAAATCCACTTCCCATCAAAACCAAGTCTTCCCATAACTCCCTTAACAAAACCCCATTCAACTCTATCGAAAGCTTTACTCATATCGAGTTTGATGGACATGAAGCTATCTTTCCCCTTGGTTTTATGATTAAGATAATGCAGTAGTTCGAATGCAACTAGTACATTATCTGTGATTAGCCTATCGGAGGTGAAGGCGCTTTGATTTTCAGTGATAACAGTGGGTAGAATAGCCTTTAGTCGGTTTGCAAGGGTCTTGGAGATGAGTTTATAGGCAACGTTGCAGAGGCTAATTGGTCGGAACTCAGTCATTTTGGTGGGATGAAAACATTTGGGAATGAGAGCTATGTTTGTTTTATTTATTGCTGCCATGGGGAGGTTATGATTGAGGACATTAAGAACCATGTTAGTAATATCTGTTCCTACAATGCTCCAATATTTATGAAAAAATATTGCTGACATACCGTCGGGGCCCGGGGCCTTGGTGGGGTGAATCTGGTGCAGGGCCTTTAAAACTTCTTCTCCGGTGAAAGGACGAGTAAGCTCATCATTCATTTCTCTAGTGACCCGAGTTGGTATGGCCCTGGTGATTTCCTCAACGCGTCTCGGAGAGGTTGTGGTGTAAATATTTTGAAAGTATGCGACAGCCGTAGCTGAGATGCTCTCTTTGTCATCACACCACCTGCCATCTTCACTCCATAAACCCACAATTGTGTTCTTCCTCTTCCTGTCAGAAGCTCTAGCATGGAAGAATTTCGTATTTTTGTCTCCCTCCTTATACCAATGAACCTTGCTCCTCTGGTGCCATAACACCTCTTCACTATCCAGCAAGCTGTTCAGCTCCATTCTTAGCTGGTTTATCTCCGCGCCTTTGGAGCTGTCATAGTCCTGAGTCGTGAGAGCGTTGAGCCCTTTTCTCTTCTCTTGGATTTTTTTAGGAATATTACCAAACACTTCCCTGTTCCACACAGATAAATCCGCTGCACATTTGCTAAGGTTGGAGGCAATTCCCTCAGGGGTGGTGGCGGGGGTATCACTATTCCAAGCTGACTCAATAATCTCAAAACAGTCCTCCCTTTTTGTCCAAAGAGCTTCAAAGTGAAAACGACGATTGCGGGACGGGGGAGAATGGTTAGAGTCAGAGATCATTAGTATGCTATGATCAGAGGTGGACTCAACCTGATGGTGGATTTTCACATCACCGAACAAATTCAGCCAATCTGAGTTAGCAAAGGCTCTGTCAAGTCTGAGATACACCCTATTACTCCCTTCTTGCAAGTTACACCAAGTAAATTTTGGGCCAAAAAAACCGAGGTCTTGGAGGCCACAAGAGTTCACAGCTTCATGAAAACCCTCCATTTGGTACTGGGATCTCAGAGCTCCCCCTGATTTTTCTGTCACAGACAAAATTTCGTTAAAATCACCACAGCAAAACCAAGGAAAAGTAAATTGAGTACCTAGGTAAGAAAGAAGATTCCATGAATCTTTTCTCATATGAGTTTCAGGGTGACCGTAGAACCCTGTGAATCTCCAGGTATTGTTGCTTTGCTGCTCCGAAATTATTGCATCAATGTGGTGGGGTGAGTAGGATTTTATTTCCAAGTTTATCTCTTTGGACCACAGAAGAGCAAGACGCGTGATGGAAGGTATGAAGTAAGGAAGGAAGGAAGGTTGTCCACATAAATATCTTATCAGCATAATATTATTATTATTATTATTATTATATTATGAGGAATAGATCACATCAACTTGTATTATAATATTGTGCCATTATGTCATGGAATCGAGGTCCCTTTTTATTGGACCCACTTCTTGTGAACAAATTCATGAAGAAGATGTCTCTCACTCAACTTTTAACATTGTAACTAATTAGAGAGCCTCAATTGAGACCATTGAAATCTGATGCTATGTAAAAAATGAAAGAGGGAAATTGTAGTCAATTCATGATGTTTCCATTATCAGAATTCAACTTTAAATCTTTTTCTTTGTTGTAACTATCAAATTATCAAAACAAGAAAAGATAAAAAAAGAAAAGTGTCCTAAAATGATAAATATAGTAGGCCTTATTAAGGTTGACTAGCATTGAATTTATAGAGCTTCGCTTGGCGTAGATGTGTCAAATTCATTGCTTCAATGTTCAAACATTATACTAATTGATTGATCAATAATCCCAGGAACATCTTAGAATCGAAGAAAAAAAGAAGACAGAATTAAAAGTAACATTCATAGAAGTATAAAAAATGACATGAAAATAAGTAATTAACATAAAATATGACTTGAATAAAATAAAATGTTGAAAAAAATACATATGGCCAACTTTGACTAATCTAAAGAGGATTTATAGCTAACCCTTTAAGTATAGGACTATTGCTTGGTGGTTGTTAAGGTGTTGTACTATAAATTTGTGATAGGTGCTAACATTATTGTTTACCGATTTGGTAAAACCTAATGGGACGTCAAAATTTAGAAGCATGGACAATTAAACACGGATATAGTTTTCCTCTAGCCCACTATGCGACAAGTGAAACGAACATCCACTATGTGTACCTCATTAAAAAAAAACATTTAAAATATATATAAGTATTAATAAAGATGTCTCTTTTATATAAACAAAACCTCCATCTTATTTTATATTTGGAGAACAAGTATGTTAAGGTTTTCTTCTTTGCCACTAGACAATATGCTGATTTTTGTGTCCAAGAGTTTGGAACCGTTACACACAAAATATATATATATATATATAATGATTATACATAATTTAAAAGAATAATGCTACATTGACAAACTATTTTACAATATTTTTATAAACTATTAATGTGACAAATTCTTACTAGTTTTACTTTGGACCTACTACTAACATCATATTTTTATTTACCAATAATTATTTGAAAAATGCTAAAACCGCATAAGCAATTTGTAAAAATATTATAAAATAGTTTGTATCTGTAACATTATTCAATTTAAAATATAGTTCGCACTTCACTAATTAATTGATAAAGAGGTCTTAAATTATGTATAAAAAAAACACTTCAATGTAGATTTTTTGTTGAGAAAATAATGTAAAATTTTAATTAAAGATATAATTTTTGTGGTTTTCAAAAAAAGATATAATTTGTGTGTGTGTATATATAATGTTTTATTTATTTTTATATTAAAAGTTTGTTATATTTAACTTGGCTTTGCTCCTGTATTAGTAAAGCATCATTCCGTATGGATTCAAACTCGTTGAAAAGTAAAGAATTGACAAATCTAATTCAAAATCTTGCTGGTTTTAGGGATTAAAATATTCTAGTAGTAAGGCCAAATGATACGAGGCCAATGAACAAGTCCAAACTTGCCAGGTGGTAACATTAATTCCCGCCGAATGGGATTCTTTTAAAAACCAAAAATTAATATATATTATAGTAAATATTAAGGGCACGTTTGGTAGACTGTAATAGACACTGTAATGTAATAGATATTCATATGGTATAACTATTCGGTTGTTTGGTTATGTTTTTATTAAAATGAATAGTTATTCCCTATGAATAGCTATTCTTCAAAATGAGTAATAACTATTCCTTATCAAAAGTACTGTATATCTATTCTCTCACCTTATGTAATAACTTTTAAAAAAATTCTTAAGAAGCCATTAGTTGCCACTTCTTCTAAAGGAAAGAAAATAAATTTTCCGTGTTATTAATTATTAGCTTTATTTTGAACACCCTAAAATAAGTGTATTTTAGAAAATTTGACTTAAAAATGATTTAATTACACCTTCTTCTTATACTCTACTAAATTGGGGATGCATATTCAAAATTCTATTCCTAAATGGTCACCAAATTAATAAATAGTAATACTTATTACATTCCAACTTAATGTATTCCTTGTAATACTTATTCTTATTCCCATGTAATAATCATTACAATGTACCAAACATGCCCTAATAGTTTCAACAATAAAACTGACATTTATGAGCTTTGGGGTATATAATTTATTAAGAAAAGTTCAAAAAGGGAGGTACTAAGAGTATTCACAGCCCAAATGCCAAATGCCAAATGTAAGCATATTTTAGCATTTAAGTCCAAAATCTCCACTCCATTAAAACTTGTAAAAGTCAACTATTGCAAAAAAAATTTGCAATTGTATGGTAAACTTAAATATTATTATTTAATTCTCTCTCTCTCCTACTTTTTATTAAACAATTCCAACACTCTCTCTCTCTCTCTCTCTCTCTCTTCAAACCCAAAACCCATAGCCACCACACCACGACGAGCCACCACTCCCATTATTTATCCTCTTTCTCGTTGCAGATCGGCTTGGATGACAGCGGCGATGTGGCTTGCTTTCTCTCTCTCTGGTTGACAGTGACGACATGGATCGATGCGGTTATGGGTTTGGGTTTTAGGCCCGTGGGCGGCGGCGGCGTGGTGTCTTTCATGTGGGTTTGTTTTGATGGGGTTTGCTATGGGTGGGTTCTGATGGTTTGGGTTTGCTGTGGGTCTGGGTCTGAGTTTGTCGCCGCGGGTTGTGGGGACCGTGGATTGCTGGGTTTTTTTTTTTTTTGGGTGGTGTTGATGGTCGAAGAGGGTGGTGTTCTTCATATTTTCAGTGGTGGTGGCTAGTTGGTTGGTACGGTGGTATGGGTTTGTGGTGAGTGGAGTGGTGGACGGGTTTGTTGTTTTGGGTTTGTGGTTGGTGGTGCTTATTGATTGTGGTCGTGGGTTTGCCACTGTGGGTCTGGGTTTCGCTTGCTATGGGTTTGGGTTTTGCTCATGGTGGTGGGGACCGTGGGTTGCTGCATTTGGTGTTGATTGTGTTGATGGTGGATTGGTGTTATAGTCTCTCCACTTCTTCTTTTTTTTTTTTTTTTTGGGTGGTGATGGTAGATTATGGGTTGTTGGTGGTGGTGGTGTCAGGCGTGTGTAGTGCAGCAGTGGTGGCCTTGTGGTCATAGTGGTTTCAGTAAATTTATGGTTGCTCTTGAATAGAAAGAATGAGAGTGAAAGAATAAATAATGTGTTGTATTGTAAATGATGGTTATTTTGGGATATATTATTTTATTGTGTAGATTTATTATTTTAATGTGTTGTATTGTAAAATAAAAGTTGGATGCTGGAGTATTGTAAAATGGTATTGTATAATTGATAAAGTAGTTTTTAGGATGGTAAAGTAGAATAGGATGGCATTTTGGGGTGTGGATGCTCTAACTTCGGCCATTCCAAACTCCAAAGGCCATCAATATCCAAACCAAAGTAACACGTTGAAGGCTGTGCCTGTGTAGTGCAGCATGTAATAATGAACCACAACAAAACAAATGACAAACTATTCACCAAAACTTGTTATGGTGAATAATGTTATACTTGGTATAACTCTAAATAATGTTATACCACTCAATAACTTGTTATAGAAGTCATATTTTAAAAATCTCATTGCTTAATTACATGTTCTATATGTTCTTAACATTCATGCCAATTTTCATATCAATTGGATGTTATTGATCATTTAATCTATAAACTCATCTTTTATGCATTATTTTAAAATACAAAAACTTGAATTTAAACAATTAATTGATGACATGACTGTTAATCTTTGATCACCTTAAATTTTGCAAGTATGGAGAATATATGAAGATAATGTAATTTAACAGTGGATTTGTCAAAATTCGCATCCAATTAAAAAATATTGAGTGGTGTAACTTTAAAATTACACACCCCCACCCCCACCCCCACCCCCACCCCCACCTTGGTATATCTTATCTATACTTCTATAGTCTATACTATTCTTTAAGGGCTTCTCTAATTCCTTACTCCTATTTTTGTATACCTAAAATACCCTCAAATTCACATTAAATAATAGAGTTAGACATATAAAATTGCTAATTTAAAAACTCCTAAACTTTAACTAAAAAAAAAAAAAAAAACTCTAACTAAATTTTAAACAAAATCTAACCACCTTTCTACCTCTCCACATATATATATATATATATATATATATATATATATAGAGAGAGAGAGAGAGAGAGAGAGAGAGAGAGAGAAATTAAATTCAGTAAGGATGTAGTGTTAAACCCAAGTTTTACCCCTCCAATCTCAACATGCCACATCATCATATTATATATTAAATAAGCATAATCGCACTCAATCAATTCTAATACTCATTTGAATAGTATCAAAAAAATATTAACACTCATTTGAAAATCCAACTTAACTATGAGACTATGAGTTTATTGAGATGTTGACATGTTGTTATATAGAGATTAAATTCAATAAGGACGAGGTGTAAACCTTTTGGTTTACACCAGCCAATAAGGACATGCCACATCAAATTTTTACTTAAACTCATTGTAAAATCAATACATCCTAATACATATAATAACATCCCCAAAAACAAAATAAAAAACCCTATTTCACATTTTTCCTAAAATCTCACTCCCTCATCAACAACCACAATCCTCGTTAGACCTCCGTTTACCATCGTACTACCTCGCCAGATTTTCGTCAAGATATCAAAATATAGCAATGGCCGAATCAAATGGAGGATATATTATAGACTTGTGTATAATAAGGCGAGAATTGTGCATCTCCATCTCCAAGAAATTGCCCTTGATCCTTACCTGAGTCTACAAAAATTCATTGCTATGATTGAGATACTGCCTGATTATGCTTGTGTCATTGATGATGGGCTTTATAGAGCGATTGATATTTATTTAAAGGTAAATATTGCAATATCAATGGTTTGAAATTATATGTAACCTCAAACCATTTCTATTACTGTTGCAACCAAAGATAGATCTTGCAGTTCACAGCCACCCACGCCATACACTACTTAGTTGCTACTATTATCAAACTTACTTTTGTGTCTTCTATTATGCTTGATTTCATTTTTGTGTCTTCGAGAATTTTTCTCGTACACAATCAAGCGAGAATTGTGTCTTGGAGATGCAAGAGCTTATGAGATTTTAGGGAAAACATGAAATAGGGTTTTTTGTTTTGTTTTTTGAGATACTATTAGGATGTATTGATCTTACAATGAGTTTAAGTAAAAATCTGATATGGCATGTCTTTATTGGCTGGTGTAAATCAAAGATGTATTGATCTTACAATGAGTCTAAGTAAAAGGCTAATGTGGCATGTCTTTATTGGCTGGTGTAAACCAAAGGGTTTACACCTCATCCTTATTGAATTTAATCTCTATTATGTATGATAGGATGTATTGAGTTTTATGTAAAAAGCTAATGTGACAATCTCTTATTAAATAGTGTAAAATATGAGTTTTACACTCCATTCTTACCAAATTCAGACTCATATATATATATATATATATATACAGTTTTTAAAAATTTTAAAAATCCTAAATTTTAGCTAAATTTTAAACAATCAATTTTTCCTAACTATCTCCCACAAAACTCTTCTACTCACAACTTTTTTTTATTTTAATTTTTAAATTAAAAGAAAAGATAGTAGAACAGTTACTAAATTTAAAACACTCATTCCTTATCCTTATCCCTTAAAATTAGGAACATACTAGGGATATTTATTTTATCAATCTTTAATAGAAATGACCAAAGCAAAAACTTCATCTCAAATAAGAAAAAGCGATAGCAAAGGTAATCTCTCTCTCTCCACCACTCCACTTCACATTTCTTGAATTTTTTTTCTTGACACAAAAACATTAATGGTTACGCATATTTGTTTGCTTTAAAGTAAAGTTCAAATAATCCTTTCTTTCTTTTTGGTTAGGAACTAGACCTCATAAAATTAAAATAGAGCACAAAGAGGAAAAGAACAGATTTGACTGTGACCGATTCCAAATTGCTTTTTGTCCTTCGCATAAATGGGTGAGTACTAGCATTTGTGACTATTTTCTTCATGTTATCTACTGTTAATATTTTTTTCCCCACTCTAATGTCTCTGTTTGTTTCCCAGCAAGAAGGAAATGCATCCAAGAACTAGGAAGCTCTTATACAACTTGAGATTGAGGAAAATCTTCAATGATGCCTTTGTTATAGCAAATGAATTTATAATTGAAAATCTAAAAAAAGTGGAGCCTTATGTTACCTATGGGTAGGAGACACAAAACCTTTTCTTATTGCTATGCAATAAATATAAATACCTCCTCTCACTATCCTTATCTATTATGCCTCTCTATCTTCTTTAAAATAGACAAAAAATTCACCAATCTCAAAAAGGATTTTCATAGACGCGTTTGGGAGTTACGTAATGATATATAGGAACCTGTGGGGGGAGAAAAGCCCAACCCAACGTATTGGGTCCAAGGCCCAATATGAGGAACACTGTTCGTCCGAGGAGATGAAGACATTCAGTCAGAGGCTCATGTCAAAGGAGAATGCCTGGAGATGAACACGTGTACTATCCGAGGAGATGTTCATATGTCCGAGGAGTCCGATATCCTTGGATCCGAAGGAGTTTGATCCGACAGGTGTATGGGAGGTTCAAGTGATCTTTCTGACAAATGTTAGGAGGGAAATGAGCATCGGACACCCATGAAGATAACAAGAACAGAGAAATATCAAGGAGACAGACTTCAACCACCGCATTGAATGCACTGCACCTACCTTCCTGGCCGCATTTATGTGGAGAAGACCCCTGAACAGTGCATTCTCAGCTACCGCCACTCACACAGGGCTAAAGGGGGAGTATGATGGGACATGCACTCAAGTGGGCGTCTAGATGATGAACAAGTGGACGGTGAAGATGCAGGAAGGCAGTACTATATAAGAGAAGGGTGTCTCTGATAGAAGGGGATCGAGAAATCAGAAGTAGAAAAGAGTGTATTTCATTACTGTAGCTCCAAGAATTGTAATCCAAGTTTATCAATGAAAAACACCTCTTCGGACGTGGCATTTACATCCATCCGAGTACATATTAATACAAATTCACCCACCAACATTGCTGTTTAATACTGTTATTTCATTGTTAGCCTAGCTCTTTCACCCACTCTCTACAAATTTATTGTTTTGGGTTCAGTGGGCTCAAAATCCATACCTCCTTGGGCTTGGGCTGTAAAAACTGACCCTACAATTGGCGCCGTCTGTGGGAAGAGCTTGTGCAAGAGTGAAAACAACAGTTGATAATGGCAGGACAAGGTGAACAACAAGCAGAATCCAGGGCATCCCAACACGTGGACCATTTTGTCAACTTAGAAAGGAGGCAAAATCGTGAGGGCAGTGTACACACTGTGCGCCTTAGCCAGAGCCAATCACAGGGCGGAAGTCACATGTCCCATGCAGAGAAGAACCGTGACTTACAACTGGAAGTAGAAAAACTAAAGAGGGAGTTGCGCCACGCAAAGAGGAAACGGGCTTCCTCATACTCTGAGGATGATCTTGATGACGAGCAGGATGTCTCTTATCAGCACAAATCTAAGACACCAGCCAGCGAGTCCTACACCTATGAAGAAGAGTCCCATCGTAAGAGGCAACGTAGAAGCCCATCACACGAGGACATGGAGAATGATGCCATGAACAGGGCTCTAAATCAGATATCTAAGTCACCCTTCACGCGCAGGATAGAGGAGGCCAGACTTCCCCGGCACTTTAACCAGCCAACGTTCACCATCTACAATGGTAAAACTGACCTTGTGGAGCATGTGAGTCATTTTAACCAGAGGATGGCTGTCTACGCCAGAGACGAAGCTCTGATGTGCAAGGTTTTCCCTTCCAGTCTTGGGCCTGTTGCCATGAGGTGGTTTGACGGTTTGAAGGCAGGCTCCATCAACTCCTTCAAAGAGCTCACTCAGGCATTCGGCTCCCGTTTTGTCACATGCCGAAGAGTGGCCAGACCTTTCTCTTCACTGCTATCCTTGTCCATGCAGGAAAGCGAGTCCTTGAAGGCATATTCAGACAGATACTGGGAGATGTTCAATGATGTGGAGGGCAACAATGATGCAATGGCCCTCAGCACGTTCAAGCTTGGCCTCCCCACTGACCACGGTTTGAGGGCATCTCTATCTGGCAAACCGGTCACAAACGTGCGTCAATTAATGGACCGCATAGAGAAGTATAAGAGGGTTGAAGAAGATCAGCAGCAGGGCAAGGGAAAGGATAAGGTTATCCCTCAGGAGATGAGGGATTCGCGGTCGGACCGGTACAATTACAATAAACCGCGGAGGGATTTTGCCGGGCAATCAAGATCGACGAATCCTCAATCGGTCAACACTGTGTTCAAAGAGCCTGTACACCAGGTCCTGGAAAAAATCAAGAACGAATCATTCTTCAGGTGGCCGAACAAGATGATAGGAAACCCCGAGAAACGCAACCATAATCTCTACTGCCAGTACCATCAAGACCATGGGCATACCACGGAGGATTGTAGGAGCCTGTGGGATCACTTGGACCAATTGGTTCGCGATGGTAAACTAAAACACCTCCTGCACCCCTCCAGCGGCCCAGGGCAGACAGTCTCGGGGCCACGCAGAGATGACCCCTCAAAGCCGCCGCTAGGGACTATAAACGTCGTCTTCGCCGTGCCGGGGAGAACAGGATCCTGGCCATTGAAAGTTATGTCGGTAGGCCGACCATCCGCAGGGGAGTCAAGCCGAGGACCGAAGAGAGCTAAGTCTGGTGCCCCGCTGGTTATGGGATTCTCGGACGAAGACATGATTGGCACCATCCAACCCCATGATGATGCACTAGTCATCACCCTCAGAATAGGAGGGTACGATGTAAAGAGGGTGATGGTGGACCAGGGCAGTGCTGTGGAGATAATGTACCCAGACCTCTACAAGGGGCTAGGCCTAAAACCCCAGGACCTGACACCATACGATTCCCCCCTCTTGAGCTTTGAAGGAAGGCCTGTCATCCCGAAGGGCCGGATACGCTTACCTGTGCAGTCCGGCTCTGAGGTGGTGGAGTTGGACTTTATAGTTGTGGACGCATATTCGCCCTACACGGCACTCGTAGGCAGACCTTGGATTCACGCACTTGGGGCTGTTCCCTCTACTTTGCACCAGAAGGTCAAATATCCATCAGAAGGGCAGATACATGAGATCCGAGGAGACCAGTCTGTTGCTCGACAGTGCCTAGTAGCTGCCATTCAGCATAAGACCCCAGCCGAGTCCTCGGACGTAGCTGGGAGGGGTTTATAGCAACTACAGTCTCGGGGATTGCCCATCGAAGGACCAGATGAAGGCACTCGATGTGAGGATCTAACGAAAGTGGTCATTGGAGATGACCCTGATAGGTTCTTTCAGGTCGGATCTCAGCTGCCTCTTCAAGAGAAAGAAGAGCTAATAGAGTTCCTCAAGCGTAATCTCGATGTGTTTGCCTGGAGTGCTTACGAAGCCCCAGGGGTAGACCCGGAGTTTATATGCCATCACTTGAAGGTGAATCCACTGGTCACCCCCAAGAAACAGCCTATTCGGCGCCCATCCAAGGAACACGCTGATGCAGTGAGAGAGGAGGTAGCGAAACTCAAAGAAGCTGGGGCTATCAAAGAAGTTTTTTATCCCGAATGACTGGCAAATACCGTGGTGGTAAAGAAGAAGAGTGGGAAGTGGCGAGTATGCGTAGACTTCACGGATTTGAATAGGGCATGCCCCAAAGATCCGTTCCCTATGCCGAAAATTGATCAGCTGGTAGATGCCACTGTCGGCCACCCTCGGATGAGCTTTCTAGACGCCTTCCAAGGCTACCACCAGATACCATTAGCCCCGGAGGACCAGAAGAAAACTGCTTTTGTCACCCCTATTGGCAACTACCACTATAAAGTGATGCCGTTTGGCTTAAAGAACGCGGGAGCTACCTACCAGAGGATGATGACGAGGATGTTCGAGCCACAGCTGGGCAAAAATATCGAGGTTTACATAGATGACATGGTGGTGAAGAGCAAGGTTATAGCTGAGCATGTGAAGGACCTTGAAAGTACCTTTGAGATTCTACGAAAGTACAAGCTACGACTAAATGCTTCTAAGTGCTCATTTGGGGTGGGGTCCGGCAAGTTTTTGGGATACATGGTCACCTACAGGGGAATTGAGGTCAACCCCGACCAGATAAAGGCCATTAACAATCTCCGAGCTCCTCGGAATCCCAAGGAGGTTCAGAAACTAACCGGAATGACTGCTGCCCTCAATCGGTTCACCTCTAGATCAGCAGACAGGTGTCGGCCCTTTTTCTCTCTGCTCAACAAGTGGAAGGGATTCGAATGGACTGAGGAATGTGCTTTGGCATTCCAGCAACTCAAGGATTATCTAGCTCGGCCACCAATTATGTCCAGTCCTGAGTCGGATGAGGTACTGTTCGCCTACATCGCTGTAGCTCCCTGTGCGGTGAGCTTGGTGTTGATACGATCGAACTCTGGTGTACAAAGGCCCGTTTATTACATAAGCAAGTCACTACACGAGGCTGAGATTCGTTACTTGCCTCTGGAGAAGGCTATCTTAGCAGTAGTGCTTGGCACACGGAAGCTACCTCACTACTTCCAAGCCCACACGGTCATCGTTCTCACGTAACTCCCACTCAAAGCTATACTCCGAAGTGCTGATTACACTGGTCGGATTGCCAAGTGGGGTACAATCTTAGGGGCTTTCGATATAAGATACATGCCCCGCACATCGGTCAAGGGGCAGGTCCTCGCGGATTTGGTGGCTGAGTTCACGGAGCCCCAGTTAGAAGAGGTAAAGCCCACGTCAGGCATGGATGAAAAATCAGTTGGCATGATCTCCCAACAGAATCCCTCCCATTGGGAAGTGTACGTTGATGGCGCGGCAAACCAAAGAGGTTCTGGAGTTGGGCTGGTATTGATATCCCCCGAGAAAATCATTATCGAGAAATCGTTAAGGCTGGACTTCTCGGCAACGAATAATGAGGCGGAGTATGAGGCCCTGTTGATGGGAATGACTATGGTTCGTAGAATGGGTGGGAAGTCCGTGGAGTTGTTCTCGGACTCAAGATTGGTAGTAGGTCAAGTACAAGGCGAGTTTGAGGCAAAGGACGAAAGAATGCAGGGGTATTTGAGTCGTGTTAAACATCTGCAATCAGAGTTCGACTCTTTCAGTTTGCTGCACATCCCCAGAAGTGGCAACTCACATGCTGACTCCTTGGCCACACTTGCCACCTCTTCGGCGCAAGACCTGCCGAGGATCATCCTCGTCGAGGACTTGCACAGGCCTACACAGGCAAAATCAGAGGCAGTCCAGGTTCACCAGGTCAGGGCCGGGCCGTGCTGGATGGATCCTTTAGTCAAATTTCTCAAAGAAGATATATTGCCTGAAGAAAAGGGAGAAGCTGATAAAGTTCGGAGGAAGGCAACCAAGTTCTGGTTATCCGAGGACCAGAAACTATACAGACGCTCCTACTCGGGACCATACTTGTTATGCATGCATCCCGAGGTAACTGAGACGTTGCTAGAAGAGCTGCACGAAGGAATCTGTGGGAGCCACACTAGAGGTAGGTCCTTGGCTCACCGAGCCCTCACCCAAGGCTACTGGTGGCCTAACATGCAAAAGGAGGCACACGAATATGTCAAAAGGTGTGACCAATGTCAGCGCTTCGCTCCAAACATTCACCAGCCAGGGGGAAATCTTAATCCGCTATCTAGCCCATGGCCCTTCGCCCAATGGGGCTTGGATATTGTGGGACCCTTCCCCAAAGCGGTAGGAAACAAGAAGTACCTCCTGGTCGGAACAGACTATTTCACCAAGTGGGTTGAAGCCGAGCCACTAGCCAATATCAGAGACGTTGATGTGCAAAAGTTCGTGTGGAAGAATATTGTCACTCGGTTTGGAGTTCCTCACACTCTCATCTCGGACAACGGCTTGCAGTTCGATAGCAAGGCATTCAGGAATTACTGCAGTGAGCTGGGAATTATGAACAGATACTCCACTCCAGCCTATCCCCAGGGTAATGGACAAGCAGAAGCTGTCAACAAGGTCATACTGAATGGCTTAAAGAAGAGGCTAGATGATGCAAAGGGCAAATGGGTAGACGAACTGCCACACGTACTTTG
This sequence comes from Quercus aquifolioides, assembly GCA_019022515.1. NCBI lineage: Eukaryota > Viridiplantae > Streptophyta > Magnoliopsida > Fagales > Fagaceae > Quercus > Quercus aquifolioides. The sequence continues at coordinate 949,190 of CM032334.1, read as the reverse complement.
GGCTTACAGGACTACGCCTTGTAGGTCTACTGGAGAGACCCCTTTCTCAATGACCTATGGGGCCGAAGCTGTTATTCCTTTGGAGACCGGGTTCCCAACGTTGAAAACCAGCTCGTTCAGTCCGGCCGACAATGATGGGCAACTGTAGAAGAGCTTGGACTTAATTGAGGAAAGGAGGGAGAACGCAATGGTTCGGCTAGCACATTACCAACAGAAACTCAGGCAAGGCTATGATGCTAACGTAAAGCTAAGGCCTCTAGAGCCTGGTGATCTAGTGCTGAGGAAAGTTGTGGGCACCGCAAAGAATCCAGCTTGGGGAAAACTAGGACCCAATTGGGAAGGGCCGTATCGCATCACTTCAGGAGCAGGCATTGGGGCATATTTCTTGGAAGACCTAGATGGTCATGTAATACTGCGTCCATGGAATGTAAATAACCTCAAGAGGTACTTTTATTAATCAAATCTTTTCTTCAACCGACGTGTCAATTCACTGCGTAAAGTTTTCTCTCAAGTGTTTAAACTTAAATCCAGTCATGTCTGTAGTCCTCGGACCAGATGATTAGGGTTAGTTAACACTCATTCGCCACTAGCTTAAGTGTTTAAACTTAAATCCAATCATGCCTGTAGTCCTCGGACCAGATGATTAGGGTTAGTTAACACCGTTAGCTCAAGTGTTTAAACTTAAATCCAATCATGCCTGTAGTCCTCGGACCAGATGATTAGGGTTAGTTAACACTCAGTTACAGTTCTATAGTGTTTAAACTTAAATCCAATCATGCCTGTAGTCCTCGGACCAGATGATTAGGGTTAGTTAGCACTCAGTTACAGTTCTATAGTGTTTAAACTTAAATCCAATCATGCCTGTAGTCCTCGGACCAGATGATTAGGGTTAGTTAACACTCCGTCGCAGTTCTAGTGTTTAAACTTAAATCCAATCATGCCTGTAGTCCTCGGACCAGATGATTAGGGTTAGTTAACACTCCGGTGCAATTCTCTAAGTGTTTAAACTTAAATCCAATCATGCCTGTAGTCCTCGGACCAGATGATTAGGGTTAGTTAACACTCGAATACGTTTGCCCCCCGTGGCCCTTGAATCAAATGACACAGGTTAGTCAATACCCCCACACAGCTATTGTCAATGGGGCTTAGTGCTAAAATTCCTGACCACATTTAAATTAATTCTCACTTATGACTGTCTTCCTTAGTTATACTTATGACTGTCTCACTCACACAAACTACTCGCTGCCAATCATTACCTGTTAGTAACTTTTATTCGGATTGTTCTTTTCAATATCAATCTTAATTACTCACACCATAAGTATGATGTATCAATCAGGTTTATTTGCATTATTTAGTTATAAGTGCAATGTACAGTTGTATGCAACAGTAGTAATTAGTAAGACATGTATTAAAAACATCATAGACAAATGGGAAGCTATTCTATAAATAAAAGGAGAGTTTATAATTCTTTGGATAAAACAAAAGGAAGTACAGGTGCAAAAACAAAAGCCCTATACGTCTATTCTTTTGCTGGAGGGAGCACGGGGTCAGCAGCCTGGCCTGTCCGAGCAGTGGCTTCAGGGGCTTGGTCCTTGGGTTCAGCAGGAATTTTCTCTTCACCGGACCCTTGGCCTTTTCCTTTGACTGGCTCAGCTGGCTTATCCTTGTCACCTGGCTGGCCAACTTCTTTGCTTGCACCAAGGGTGGACGGAGGAGCTTGGCTGACCTGACTTGGCTCAGAAGCCTCAGGGAGCTGGGGGGCAGAAGGATCATCCACCGGGATCTCTTGGATATCAGGATCATAGTAGATGCTCCCAGGTAACCTCAGGGGAGAGTCCGAGGGTACCCCAGCAGCATCCAAGGCTTTTTCCCAAGTTTTGTCGCAGTACTCATGATAAACTGAGGCAAACTGCTCAGTAAGCTGCTGCGCGGTCACATCTGCCCCCAACTGATACGCCGTCTTCTTCTCAGTTTCAACTGACTCTTTGGCCAGTTGAGCCTTTTGCTCAGCTGCTTTGGCGCCCTCTCTGGCCTTTTAGAGCTCAGCTCTGAGGCCTTTCACTAGTTCCCTTTCGGTCGCTAGGTTGACCTCTGACGCGTTCAGCAGTTTACGCTGCTCCTCGACCTGCTTTTGAACATTTTTGATCCCGGCATCGAGGCTTCGCTTCTGAGTAGTCACCTCTTTAAGCTCCTCGGACATCAGAGCATGTTCCTCCTTCAGCTTGCCAAGAGATGCCTCTGCCTCAGACTGGGACTGGGCCACTGTTTGGGTCTTGAGCCAGGACTCCTTGTTACACCCCTCGGCCACGTAGACCTGCTGAGTAATCTGCATGACCACATTTTCAATATTAGGTTAAGAAAAGAAACAAAGCCAATTACGGATAAAACCTAAATTCAGAAATGGTGCACTTACCATGGCTAAATCCCTCTTAAGGGACAAGAATAGCTCCTGCTGGGTGAAGCGCCTGAAGGAAGTCATATCATGTGGGAGAAGGAGTGGCTGCTGCAGGGCCTCAGCAACGTACCCTGCCTTTCCCCCGTCATAATTCCTGAGGGATGGGTCCCAAGGAATGGGGGCGCCATCCAGCTCCAGAGACCAATTGCGAGGTCCTCCTCGGCGGACCTCGGCGACGTTCTCGTCTCGGTTTTCAGTGGAAGAGCCCCTTTTGCTTCGTTGGTCCCTTGCCACCTTTTGCTGTTTATTCGTCGTGGGTAGCACGACCATATTCCTCTCTTCAGGCTCGTGGGACCTCTTCTTCTGCAGGTTTGGCATGGGTTTCAAACTTGGGTCAGGGACCTGCGTAGGCACTGGAGGCAATGTCACTACTGTTTTAGATGTCCCAGCATCTTTCGGCTCGGGCTTTTTGCCCCTGCCCTTCATTAGACTCCTCAGATCCATATCGTCGTCCGAGGAGTCTTCGGAATGAGTGGCTAGTAAATTAAGGTGGACGCCTGACTGTTCGTAGGCTTCTTCCTCGGCGTCTGAGACCTCTACCACCTGGTTCACTCCTGAAGCTTCTCCCTCAAACTGAAATCCGTCTATTTGCTCTTCTAGCGAGGAAGTGGAAAAGCCGACCCCCTCACCTTCAATCTCTTGTCCGAGGGGAACTTGCTGGAGCGGTTGGACAAGGGGAGGTATAGCCCGAGGATTTGGATGGGGTACGGGTGCAAGATCGTCTGGTGCCAAGAAACCTTTCCGACCGACGTCTATACGTGCAAGGCGACGATCTCCCTGGACAATTGCGTTGCCGACCGGTTGGAAACCCTTTGGCTTCCCTGTGTATCCCAGAATGAGGGGAGCAGGCCGTAGTTGCTCGTCCTCGCTCACGAAAATCTCTGACCTTAAAAGGTGATTGAGGGCGGCAATATTTGTAAGGCTGAGCCGAGGAGAAACTTGTCTCTTATCTGTTACAAGTCACAGCAAAAAAATGGTTAGAAACTCAGAAATAGCAACCGAAGAGGAATCAGAAACCGTTAAAAGACGAGAACCCTAAGCCTATGGTTAGTGTGCCTAAATCTAACATGTCCCACCTGGCTTCCCATGCTTGGTGGGGCAACCATGGCCGTCATGCCATGCGCCCGAGACGATCACATAGTCGTCTTTCATCCCTTTGTTGGATTTGGGAAGGCAGGAAATGAGCCTGACAACATCCGACCGGGATTTTAAGTAATATCCAGCATCTTGCTGGTTGTGGCATTCGTACATATGTACTACATCGAGCCAGGTGAGTCCCAATCCTATGTGACGATTAAGGTCCTCAATCGCTCCTAGGATCCTAAACATATTGGGCGCGCATTGCCAAGGAGTAAGTCTATGGTTCCGAAGGTAGCTAGTGGTGATGGGACCCATGGGGATTGTCATTCCCCCTTCTTTGAAGGCAATGAGGGGGATAACCACCTCTCCCGTCTTCCAGTCTGTTAGTATCTTTTCTGAGGGGCAATACCTCACACCCACGTTAAGGGGTATGCGATATGCGGCCCTAAACGCCTCCAGTTGCTCAGGGCTATCCACCAAGTACTGGAGTTTTCCCATGGTGCTTAAATGAAACGGCTAGCCGAAGAGAGAACTAAATGATTTGGTGGACGATGACTCACCAGGACTAAATCGGAGAAAAGATTTCAGGCTTGTAGAAGGGTTCGCGTCGATTCTGGGGAAGTCTAAAACCGGCGATGGAGAGATTTGGACGGAGTGGCACGCTTGTTCTTGATGGAGCGTCTGAAGATGTGAAAAGTGAGGAAGAAATAACTTCCTCTGAAGTTTTATACGGGGTCAAGCGAAGGGTCAGGGGCACTCCCGCCCAAATTCTGAAGAAAAACCACGGCCGTTGGATCAGTCAGTCACCGTTGGATACGAAGGACAAAGCGCCACCTGGTGCAGTTAATGCAACGCCTTGGGAATAAGGAAACCGCAGCGGCATTAATGAGGCGTCTGTCCCTACGTCTACACACGTGCCAGGTCAATTTTGCCCGTTCCCAAGCTTTTGCTCCGTGGCAAGTCAAAATCCTGCTTTTTCTCCTCGGATGCGAGGGAAAAACTACAATTTCGAGGGGCTAATGTGGGGGGAGAAAAGCCCAACCCAACGTATTGGGTCCAAGGCCCAATATGAGGAACACTATTCGTCCGAGGAGATGAAGACATTCAGTCAGAGGCTCATGTCAAAGGAGAATGCCTGGAGATGAACACGTGTACTATCCGAGGAGATGTTCATATGTCCGAGGAGTCCGATATCCTCGGATCCGAAGGAGTTTGATCCGACAGGTGTATGGGAGGTTCAAGTGATCTTTCTGACAAATGTTAGGAGGGAAATGAGCCTCGGACACCCATAAAGATAACAAGAACAGAGAAATATCAAGGAGACAGACTTCAACCACCGCATTGAATGCACTGCACCTACCTTCCTGGCCGCATTTATGTGGAGAAGACTCCTGAACAGTGCATTCTCAGCTATCGCCACTCACACATGGCTAAAGGGGGAGTATGATGGGACATGCACTCAAGTGGGCGTCTAGATGATGAACAAGTGGACGGTGAAGATATAGGAAGACAGTACTATATAAGAGAAGGGTGTCTCTGATAGAAGGAGATCAAAAAATCAGAAGTAAAAAAGAGTGTATTTCATTACTGTAGCTCCAAGAATTGTAATCCAAGTTTATCAATGAAAAACACCTCTTCGGACGTGGCATTTACATCCATCCGAGTACATATCAATACAAATTCACCCACCAACATTGCTGTTTAATACTGTTATTTCATTGTTAGCCTAGCTCTTTCACCCACTCTCTACAAATTTATTGTTTTGGGTTCAGTGGGCTCAAAATCCATACCTTCTTGGGCTTGGGCTGCAAAAACTGACCCTACAGAACCAGTCTCATTGCACGCGCTACAATACATATGCTCTAAAACTCTTTCTTTTGGAGGTTAGTGTCATAATCCAAAAATTGGGATAATAAAAAATTATGACACTAAACTCAAAATTAAAAAAGAGCCTTATCACACATAAAGTACGTGTGATGAGGCTAGTATTTATTTAAACTATTATTTAAGGAGTTTCTCTTATTTAGATTTTAGACTTCTATTTTGGTATGCTCCAAATACTCTCAAATTCACCTTATTGGACTCCTATTTTTGTATGTAAAAAATACCCTCAAATTCACCTTAGGGTTAGACATGTAAAATTGTTAATTTAAAAACTCCTAAATTTTAGTTAATTTTTTTTTAAAAGTAAATAAAACAGTTTTTTTTTTCTCTCTCACTCTCTTTCTCATGTTTAAAAAAAAAAAAAATATATATATATATATATATATTAAATAACCTAAATTTTAGCTAAATTTTAAACAATTAGTTTTTCCTAATTGTCTCCCATAAATCTCTTCTACTCACAAAATTTTTTAGTTTAATTTTTTAATTAAAAGAAAAGATAGTAGAATAGTTACTAATTTTTTTTAATTTTATTTTATATAAGATGAAAATTTTACTCTAGCCTAATTTAAGTGTATATGTGTGTGAAATTCTCTCCTGCAAACTTGAACCCGGCCCTTGCCCTTCACTCCTCACAAACACTTATACTTGTAGAGTGACTACCATATCAAGATTGATAAAATAAAGATTCCTAATATATTCCTAATTTTAAGGAATAAGGATAAAATTTAGTAACTGTTACTACAGTACGATAAAATTTGCCTTAAAATTAAGATCATACTAGGAATCTTTATTTTATCAATCCCTAATAAAAGTGCAAAGGCAAATTTTTCATCTGAAATAAGAAAAAGCAAAAGCAAAGGTAATCTCTTTCTCTCTCTCTCTCCACCCCACTTCACATTTCTTGAATTTTTTTTTCCCGATACAAAAACATTGATGGTTACGCACATAGTTTGTTTGCTTTAAAGTAAAATTCAGATAATCCTTTCTTTCTTTTTGGTTAGGAACTAGACCTCATAAAATTGAAACAGAGCACAAAGAGGAAAAGAACAGATTTAACAATGACCGATTCCAAACTGCTTTTTGCCCTTCGCATAAATGGGTGAGTTAATAACATTTGTGACTATTTTCTTCATTTTATCTATTGTTAATATTTTTTTTCCCCACTCTAATGTCTTTGTTTGTTTCCCAACAAAAAGGAAATGCATCCAAGAACTAGGAAGCTCTTATACAACTCAAGATTGAGTTCCTACCGTCTCGATGAGCAGTGTAAACTCTTTTGTGTTGTCTATTTTATTTCAACAAAGCCTTCGTTTATGCGCAAAAAAAAAAAAAGCAAAAAAAAAAAAAGAAAAAAAAAAAAAGACCTTGAGATTGAGGGAAATCTTCAATGGTATCTTAATTATAGTAAATGAATTTATAATTGAAAAGCTGAAAAAAGTGGAGCCTTATTTTTCCGAGCAGGAGACACAAAACCTTTACTTATTGCTATGCTGTAAATATAAACTCCCCAGTCTTACAATCCTTCTATATTATGCCTCCTTATCTTCTTTATAATTATGCAGTAAATATAAACACCCCAATCTCACTATCTTTATCTATTATGCCTCCCTATCTTCTTTATAATGAACAAAAAATTCACCAGTCTCAAGAGGAATTTCATTTTCATTAAATAAATACATTTGAGATTTACACATTGATATTTAGAAATTAACCTCATCTTACGCACTTCACGCCCTCTAAAACTCTTTCTTTTGAAAATTAGTGTCCTAATTCAAAATTTGAAATAAGAAAAAATTACGACACTTAACTCTTTCTTAGACTAGTTTTTTTTTTTTTTGAGAGGGATTAGACTAGTTTTAATATAATAGGCGTCAAAATTAATAATAGGCCATTAAATGAGTCTCGTTTTAGCAGAATAGGCTTCAACATTATTAATATTTTATAATAGGACATTGGATGAGTGTAGAACCGCACCGAATATGCCCGACAGAACCAAATTTCAAAAAAAGTATCAGGCTTGAAAAGACTGATTTGGGTCCAGATCTAACTTTATTGATAAGACGTATATATTTGTGATTCCTTTTTCTTTTTGGGTGGGAATCCACCAGAAATTCTAAACCAGAATTATTTCGCCCAATATTTAAAAGGCCTAATAATAGTAATAGACGAAAGTCCCTGATCGTTCCCGGTTTTTAAAACATGTACAGATATACTACGAGTTTTTTATTTTTTTTTTATTTTTTAGGAACAGCTTTTTTAAAAGCACACTTTTTCAAAAAGCTAAAATACAGCCAGCAATACAATTCTTATTCCATAATTCCATCTATATATCATGTCTATCGGTACATATTTTTAATCCATATACAGGAAATGACAGGTAAAAGATACACGGTTTATATTTGTAAGCAAGCAACTGCATGCTACACGAGCATAGTAGATATAGAGGCCAGACAAGGTAACCACACATGCATACCATACCATACCATACATAGGTAAATTTATTTAAACCAAGACATGTTTGCTTAAGCCAATTTTAGAAGCAACTTTAGATATTAGGCGGCTGCATCAACAGCACGATCACCAACTTCTTTCTCCACAAAAGTTTTAAGGTATTCCTTCCTGCACAAAAGAAAACCACTGTAATCAAGAAGGCCTTTTGAATGCCCTATTGGCCACAGGATACAAGTGGTGCTGTTCATAGAGTAGAGAATAGATGACAACATACCTTGCAGGCAGATCATCATGAGGACGATTGAATGGAGTCCAAATTGGATCACCAATAAAGAGCCGCATTGCCTGAATAAACAAATTTATAAGAGAGTAAGATACCTTTCTTTTATAGGTATAAATAATTTATTTGATTGCTAATTTATACAAGCATGAAGCAACCAATGGGTCTAGAACACCTGATAAAAGGAGGGAGGTCATATTTGAACTACAGCCCATCAGCTATATAATTAATCTAATACTTCCAAAATGTACAAGACTTGCATATGTGCAGTGTCCAAAGTCTTGCTGTGTCTGTCCCAATTGAATGTTGTGCAGCATAAGGACTTGGTCAATAGTAAACTATGATTAACTAAAATACATGAGTTTTTAATTTTTCAAACTACTGAATAGCTAAAAAAAGGGGGCAGCATAAGAAGTTAAGATAACAAGACCACTCAACAATATTCCATGTTAAGAAATACAAATGTCTCTTGACATAAGTGTAAACATATTGGCAACAATGGTGCATATGCTAATGCATGTATTGAAAAATAAATAAGAATTACTGGTAATAAAGGTGTAGTGATAGACAGAAGGGAAGGATAATGGAGTATGCTCGGGGGTTCATGGGTAGATTCTAGGTTGTTGTCAAACTGTTTTTTGTCAGAACACGCAGAAGCTACTTTTTATGCTCATGCATGTATCATGCCAATACCTTGATATAGTTGTCTGAATCCAAAGTAAAGCGGTGATAAATTCCAGGAGGCAAAATGATCATGCCCCCCTTCTTTACCCATACACGAATCCATTTGTCATTACGATCCCTGACATCAAAATAACCTTCACCAAAGAGCAAGCAGTCAACAACCTGAACCCTTTTGGTAATGTAGAAATTGTAAAGCATATTAAAGAACAACTAATCCTACCACTTCCCGCTACAGCATAGCGGATCTCCTCATCGGTGTGAAGATGTTCCTCAAAAAAGCTTTTGATCTTCTCTTCATAGTTAGGCAGCTTTTCTGGAGAAACCTCACAGAAGTCCTGTAGAAGAGGTTTATTTAAATAAAATTTATTTGAAGAGAGATATTTTCAATCTGTACATTTATTGGCAGATACCCAATTATGAGCATTCAAATGGAAGAATGAATGGGACACATATTAACACCCTTGTTCCATAGGGCCAACAGGTTCTTCAATGCAATGCGTGGTGTTTTACATCATCGAGCTAACAAATATATCTGTATTTAATAATTTAATTAATTTTATCAAATAAAAAAGTAAACTCAAATACATAGGTAGTGTATTAAAATTACTCCAAAATATTCACATATCAAATTCTTGGATTTATATAGAATAACTTTCTGTATTTCTCTTCAACAAGTCAGAGAGATAGACCATGTAGAAAATCAACATATAATTCAAGCACAATATTGTCTTGCAAGAACACTCAACACACACACACAAGGTATAAAAATGTATGTCAGTGTGACAAACTAAACAACTATAGTCACAAGTTATTTTGACAAACCATGTAGGAATAACCACGTGATTCACGAATCTTCTTGAACTCCTCATCAGTTTCGTAGTTATCAGCATCTAGTCTCCAGCTGAGTACTCCAAGTTCTACAAGTCAACATAATGGCTCCAGAAGTCAACGACCCAAATATTAATAATTGAATGATTACCCCATTCTTTAAAGATGCTCACCAGCAAGTTGGTCTAGGGACACAAATTCCTTCGGTTCCTTGTGATGGGGGAGTCTCTGGTCTTCATCACTATCATCCATGTACCATGCCTGGAGAACTTCCTCTCTAGGATCCTGTGGATATTTAGAGTTAGAGACGATAACTTATGACAGCGAAAGGGGGCCATGTTAAATTCAAAGAACCACAAAAAAACCATCTGATGCAGGGACTCCTCAGTCCTCATTCTGATGAACACCCTTTGAATTAAAGCACCGTATTACCATTCATCATAACAAGTCATTGTGTTATGATGTGGTACACATTTAGGAATGATTTTGAGCATGGCAGGATAAGAATTTTAGTCACGGAATTAAATGTTTTGTGGGTTTAACTCAAAAGCTCCAGGCCTAGTTTGCTGCAAGCAGCCAAACAGGTTTAGGTTCAAATGCTTCAGGACAAAAGAAAATAGAAGAAAAAGAAAGCAATTACACATAGGTTTCTTATGCAATCACACCCTCAAGAAGCTTCAGAAAAAACTGCTGGAATTAAAAAGTATGCAGCTATGACCTTAAGAAATCACTTATAAAAAAAAAAAGGACCTTAAGAAATCACAATGTAAATAAAAATTTTAAATTCCTTCAGTCTATGCACTTGCAATTCCATGAGCTTCTTGCTGCCTGTATTACCATCAATCCTGACATAAAACATCTCACAGCAAAACTTTCCTAATCAGTTTGTTCTGCCCATTCTTTCTAAACAACTCATCTCCAAGCAAAATTTGTAGTAATATATTAACAGAATTAGAGACCACAACTAATGCCAAGATTAAACAGCTACAATTCCATTGCATAAACCAAAAACACCATTTATTAGCAGTATCAACAAAATACAGTGATTGATACTTATAAATTTAAAACAACAAATACACTGCTAAAATGTTTCTGCACATTATATTGGTTGGGATTTATTTGACCTAACACCTGACATCCTCGCATAAAACAAAAGAGTTTTTCATGTCCAAAACACCTGATTCTGAACTAGGTGTACCTAACTTAAAACTACCTTAGAAACTAAAAACCTAATAATTTTCATTAATATCTGTCAAATTGATTGTAGTAGTAAATTATAGAATATCTTAACCTGCTGATCAGGTTAAGGACCTAAGATGTTAATTTTGAAGTTCTAAGACAACCAGTGTTGATAACTACATAGATTTAGAAAACTAGACAAAGAGTACTCTAGGATGGGGAAAAGAAGAAGAAGATGAGGGAGGTACATAAGGTTTTCTTTGCATTCAATATGGAGATTCTAGATCACATAGGGGGTTGATAAATCAAATCCAAACCATCCATGTTGTCCTGGTCCATTGTAACCAGGGAAGAGGATTGTTCCCCTGTTCATTTAAATCTTACATCTCACCATAACATTTATATGAATGCCAAATGTTAAAAGATAAACATGAAATCTTCCCCACTATTGCATTAAGACTCTTGACATGAGAGAAATGCTGGCCATGAAGTTGTGACTATGGCCAATAAAACTAAGTCAAATGCGACACGTATGACCTAAACCGATGACCTCATTCACACGAGCAGTTTGTTTGGATGGAGGGGTAGGAGAGGAAAGGAGAGTAGAGTGAATGGGAGGGGTATGGTTTAATGAACCTTGTTTGGATGTCAATTTCTATGAAATTCCCCTCCCCTCCCCTCTCCCTACTTAATTTTTTTAACATCCAAACAAGGGGGAGGGATATCAATTCCCCTTCCCCCCTACTTAATTTTTAGGCCTCGTTTGGTAGGAGGGAATGGAATGAAATGGAAAAGAATAAAAAGAATAATTTTAGAATATTCTTCCCTTCCCTTGTTTGGGAGTTTTAATGGAGGATTTGGAAAGCTCATTCCCTTATTTAGGAGTTTAAGTGGGAGGGAATGAAATGGGTAAGAGGGAACACTCATTCCTCTCTATTCCCTTAAAATCTCAAATTTTTATTCCCCCCGAAATTGGGAGGAATAGGAGAGAATGAAATTAAATTTAATGATTTTTTTACTAAAACTCTCAAAATACCCCTATATATTTAACCCTTTATTTAAAAATAGGGGTCTAATAGTAATATTGTTATAAAATGATTCCATTCCATTCCCTCCATGTTGCTCCCAAACAAGATTACTTATATTCCGTTCATTTTCATTCCTTTCCATTCCTTTATTTTAAAACATCCATTACTTAATTCTATTCCATTCCATTCTTTTCCCTTCATTAAATCCATTCCATTTCATTCCATTCCTTTCCATTCCCTTATAATCATTCCATTCCATTCCATTCAATTCCCTTATGAACTCTCAAACGGAGCCATAAACAAGGTGAAGGGGTCTCCACTCTCATTCCATTCCCTCCACTCTCCTTAGTCTCCTCTCCTTTCCCTCCTTACACCCTCTACTCTCCTCTCCCTCCAAACTTCCAAAAGTAGTGGTAGTGCAGACTGCAGAGAGTGAATCTGCTGTTGTGTTTGGCAAGCACTCCTTCAAATACAATGTATATGGAAAAGGAAAATATTTCACAAAACTATGGAAAGGCTTCAGATTAACAATAACCTTCCAAACACAACCAGCATCATCATATGTGACCAATTTTAACTTTCAGATTTACTGCATTTCATAGACAAGCAAATAACTTCAACAACAATATTAAACAAATATGTAACTAAGATTAAAAAGCTGTCTGCTTGCACACATATTGATAAAGAAGCTGTCTTTTATTATATCCAAAGTTACTTTCTTTTGTTAATATTCTATTACAATTTATTTTCTAAATTTCCAATTAAGCAACTTGTCATGCATGCTCCATCAAAGTTAATCCAATGCCAACTTTTTAAAATTCCCCCAAAAAAACTGATCCAAGCTGTTCACGTGAAAACAATCACATAATTTGACACCCAAATAAAAAACAAAATACCCATAATCAAGTAAAGAATCCAACCTTGTACAAACAAGTATCTCAACTATCAAACAAGTTTCACGGGAATAATGAGCTGAAACCAGAACATTTGAAATCCTAATAATACAGATTAAGCACTACAATTCATCAACTAATCACTTGAATAAAAAGCATCAGCTAAAAAACTATATGGGTTTTTGTACCATTTCCAAAAACACATCAACCCCCAAAAAGATTTTAAAAAATTAAGCCAAAAAGGCAATTTAGAGAACATATTTCAACCAATTCACACAATCCTACATAATTCTCAACCCCAATAAAGTAATTCCCAGATACCAGATGTATCAAAATCATCTAAAAAGTAATGATCAGAAAAAAAATAATAATAATATATATATATATATATATATCACTCTTGGAGAGAAAAATTTAAGGTACAAATTCAAGTGAATGAAATTAAGATTATATTTACAAAGAGAAGATTTTTCTCGGGAAAAATTAAAACTTTCTAGAGAAACAAACAGAAAGATATGAACTTTACAGAGGTTACCTTCTCTGGGGCACCCATAGTTTGTAAATTGTTTTGAAATCTTTGTGAGCTTTGTTTTTGATAATCTTAATCCCTTTCTGAGCTTTGTGGCTACGCGAGAAGCGGAGACGGACTTATAAATATTGAGTGGTAATTTTTGGAAAGACGAAAATGTCCTTAAGTTGTTTACGAAATCTGAGGGCTTGTGGTTGTGGGCTCGTCCAGGTGAATTGAATCGGGGATGGGTTAGTGGGGGTATTATAGTCATTTTGAGTTGAACGAAAGCCGTTGAGTTTGACTTGTTTAAGGCTATGGCTAGTAAAGCCCATTGAATTGAGATTATCCTAAATTCCAATCTTTGGTTTTATTTTAATCTGCGTGCAAATTGCAAAGAATCTTAAGTAAGCCTCTCTCGTTGGCATTAGGATCTCTCTCTTTTTTTCTTTTTTTGAGAAATATAGGGTCTGTTTGGTACATCAATTTAAACACATATTTTTAGTGTTTTGACTATATAGGCAGAAGGATTTAAAAAAAAAAAAAATTTGAGAGCAGTAGGTATAAGTATAGTTTTAAGGTTGTAGGGGCCTTTTTTGTGTTCTGCTTTGGGCTGGGCTGCCTTCTGCGGTAATGAGCTCGGGTATTCTGAGTAGAAGAGTTGAGACCGGCTCAACTGCAACTCACTTTGAGCCGGTTTGTGCATAAACTTGGTCTCGTCTGTCAGGAGAGTACTTATGGCAAGCAGAGCTGTTTTTTAATAAGTCACGATAGACAGATATAATAACAAAAGAAAACAGGATATAATGATTTTTCCTTGATGGAAAATAACCAAGTAATCTCTATTTCTATGACAATCACAGTAATGATAATAGCTTTACAAAAAGAAGTGAAAGATTAAGTAATAATATGAATTAATCAAAGAAATAATATCAAGTCAAGTTTGGGTTCGTAGTGGCAAAAACCAAAGAGGAAGAACGCCTCCTCTCAATGAGACTAATCTCCCAGGAAAATATCCTGCCGTGGGGATTAATGATTTTGAGGGAACCAGACCTAGATGATTGGTTCCCAAAGGAGCCCCTATTGTTTACTTTGCCCCAAAGAGAATGGGATTTCGAGGGGGAGAGAAAGGAAACGACCTACTGGTGCATGCCTATTGTATTATCTTTCTTTTGCTTTCTGTTTTCTCTCTTATCTTTTCTTCTTTCCTTTCTTTTTCTTTTGTTTTCTTTTTTACTTCATAATACCTCTGTTTTTTTATCCTTTTTATAGGGCACGGCAAGGGTCCTTTTATAGGGCCTGCCGTGACTGGATTTTACCACTTTACCCCCTTAACCGCCTTTGTCTGTTCTGGGCGTACTTGCCGACCACCCAGAGGCTCGTCTGTGTACCACTTACCCTCGCCAGACAAAGGCAGGTTTGTGTTGTTTGTTAGTTCGCCGTGGCATCCTCTCTTGCCATGGCGTAAATGCTTTTTCTCTCTCTCCATGGCATGCACCCAGCGGTTCCCCCTTAACGTTGCCTCTTTTGGGCGGTCTGCCATCCCAGCAGGACGTACCTCCCAAAAGGACTTGGGCAGGAACCGCAAAATAGATATTTTCCCCTCTCCCCACCACCAAACCACACCCCCTTACCTCTTACCTCTGACCCATGGCTCCACCACGTCACATATTGGCTGGGTACAGGCTAGTGGTGTCTGGGCCTTGCGCGTGCCTTCCTGTTATGTACGTTCAAATATCTGCCTGCGGCTTATGCGTTTGCCGCGATCTGGAGCTTTGTTTGCATAGTCTGCCACACTTCTTTGTTCTTTTACGTGGGCCGTTTGTACAATTCACTGTTTCCCTTTGGGGTTGGGCTTCTTTTAATACTAGGTTTTACATTTCTCTTGGTCCATTTCTTGGTTGCCCTCATGTCCTGCCACATTACTTGGCATTTCCTGCCGTGGCAATTTGCTCCTGCTGGGCCTCTTTTCAGGCCTGCCGTTCCATTCCTTCCCCCAGTGGCTTAATATGGCCATTGGTATTCTTACTTATGGGCTCCAGTGTCCCTTTCTTTTTCCCTTGGGCCTGCGACCCATTTACTTCCTTTGGACTTCCTCGGCTCATTTACTAACTCTGCATTCCCATGGGCTTTTACTAACTTGATTGGGCTTCCTCGACCCAATTTCCTTATTCTCATCCTTGGGGTTCATGGGCTTGCCATCAACCCCTACTTTCTTTGTTTACATTGCCTTGGGCCTGTCGCGGCCCATTCTCACTTTTCCATACCATATACTGCCCACGGGTGCCATTTCTCTCTTTCCGGGCCCTTTGGGCCCATTTGCTTCCTCAAAACCCATTTGTTCATGTTATGGGCTTGTGATCCATTATTCCTTTCGCTTGGGTTTAATAGTTTTATTCTATACTTGCCACTTCTATTTGCTGCCTGCGTTGCTGAGTTGGGCCTTTTTTTACAAAAATAACCCTCAACAAAGGTCAATTCACAAGGGGAGCATGACAAGCATGAATTCTCTCCTCGTGTAGGAGTTGTCTCTCTCATCCTTTGGCGAGTCTTCTCTCCCTAAGGTTCAACCCTAGGGTTTTTTTTTTTTTTTTCACTGCGTTTACTGTTTTGGCCTCCTCCTCTCCAACCCTTCGGTTACTCCGATGGCAGAGAAGTCCTTGACAGTTTGGAGAACATGACATTAACAATGGAAGAGGAGGAAACTATTTCAATCTCAGATGAAGGAAGATTAAGGGAGATTGAAAGCTATAACTTAAATCTGGTGGGAAAGTTTCTCACCTGTAAACCATACAACAAACGAGCAGCGAAAGCCACCCTTAGAAGGGCATGGGGCTTAAGTGAAGGATTACAGATTGTGAAGGTGGGGGATAATCTATTCCAATTTAAATTTAGTACTGAGTTTGACATGGAGAGAACACTACATGGTGGTCCGTGGACTTTTGATAATCAACTTCTCTTGTTAAAAAAGTGGCACAGGGGCATGACTGCCAGGAATGTTAGTTTAGACTTTGCTTCTCTTTGGATCCAAATCTAGGACGCTCCATTTGATATGGTGTCTCCCACAGTGGCTAAGGAGGTTGGAGGAAGACTTGGTAAAGTAGAGGATATGGAGAAAAGGAGGAATACTGATAATCAAAACTTCTTTATGCAAGTTAAGGTGGCGATGCCTATTTCTAAACCTCTTAGGCGTGGGGCCTATCTTATAAGCCCCTTGCCGGAAGCAATGAAAATTTTAAGTTGGAACTGCCAAGGGCATGGGAACCCTTGGACAGTTGGAAGCCTGCGGGACATCGTGCGAGCACAAGCTCCTATGATGTGTTTTTTGATGAAGACTAGACTAGACAATGAGGGGATAGACAGACAAATAGGGGACTTACCGTTCCCAAATAAAATAGTGGTGAAGCAACCTAATTCGGGTGGAGGTTTGGCAATGATTTGGAGGGACGGAGTGCAGATGAATCTAATCAATTTCACCAAGAATCACATTCTTGTAAGAGTTACGGAAGAGGATGGGTTTGACTGGTTTCTCATCGGATTCTATGGATGGCCTGAAGCTAGCCAAAGGGGTAAATCATGGGCTCTTCTTAATCATCTTAAATCTTTTGTGGATGGTCCATGGGTTTTTATAGGAGACTTTAATGCCATTTTGAATTCCTCTGAAAAATTGAGCAACACACCGCCGCAACAAAGACTTATGGATGAGTTTCGTGAGGCTTTGGATTTGGCTGACTTGGTTGACTTAGGCTTCCAAGGCTACCCCTTCACTTGGAATAATAGAAGACCTGGGAATGCTAATACTAAACAGATGCTGGACAGAGCGGTGGGGAACGAGGCATGGAGGGCGAAATTTCGGCTTTTTAAGGTAACACACTTATCCTCTTATACTTCAGACCATTTTCCAATTATATTACATGTGAAGTGTGATAGAAAGTGGCAAGGAAGAGGAAACTATGGATTTAAATTTGAGAAAGCTTGGCTTCTCTGGGATGATTGTGAGGCTGTTGTGGAAGGAGCTTAGGGTAGAGGGGGCTTGCTACCAAATGCTTTAGAGTTAGCTAAACATAAAATTAGTGTTTGTGGGGCGAATTTGTTGGTTTGGGGAGCAACCAAAACCCATCTAGCTACTGAGGAGATCAAACAACTTCAAAAAAGAATTGAATTTTTGAACTGTGGGGACTATATTGAAGAACATAAGGCAGAGCTATTGATGTTGAGTAAAAAGTTGGATGATTTATTACGTAAACAAGAAACATATTGGGCACAGAGATCTCAAATTTCTTGGCTGAAACACGGCGACAGAAACACGAATTTTTTCCACTCAAAGGCCTCACTGAGAAGACACAAGAATTATATACAAGGAATAAGGGATTTAAACAATAATTGGGTTAAGAATGTGGAAGAGATTGCAGTAGTAGCAGTGGACTACTTTAAGAATATTTTCACAGCAGGAGAGTGTGAGGGAATGGATGCCTACCTTAGTGCAGTCCCTCACAGAATAACCACAGAGATGCATCAAACCTTGTCCAGTGAGTTTAGTGCAGACGAAATCAAAGCAATGCTGTTTCAAATGGCACCAACAAAGGTCCCTGGTCCGGACGGTATGAATGCTTTCTTTTTTCAAAAGTTTTGGCATATTATTGGTAGTAGTGTAATAGATGCTGTGCTAGATTTTCTTAAGTCTGGACACATGGTTCCTGGAATCAATGATACAAATATTGTCCTCGTCCCAAAAGTCAAAAGTCCTGAAAAAATGTCTGATTTTCGTTCTATTAGCCTGTGTAATGTAATATATAAAATTATCTCTAAAGTCTTAGCTAATAGACTGAAACAGATTTTGCCACATATCATCTCACCTACACAAAGTGCTTTTGTTCCTGAAAGACTCATCACAGATAATGTTATATTAGCCTATGAGACTCTGCATACTTTACATAGTAGAAAGAAGGGAAAGACAGGCTCTCTTGCATTGAAATTGGATGTCAATAAGGCCTATGATCGTGTAGAGTGGGATTTCCTTCGTGGTATTATGACCAAAATGGGTTTCCTAGGGCATTGAATTAATTTGGTGATGGCTTGTGTTTCTTCATCCTCCTTTTCCATTCTTATTAATGGTAAAACCTTTGGAAATATTATCCCATCAAGAGGGCTCTACCAAGGAGACCCTCTATCACCTTATTTGTTTCTATTGTGTGCTGAAGGCTTTACATCTTTATTAGCACAAGATGAGTCGGAAGGGAGGATTCAAGGAGTTTCTATCTGTAGAAGGGCGCCTATGATATCTCATTTACTTTTCGCCGATGATTCATTGTTGTTTTGCAAAGCCTCCCAAAAGGAAGTCTTGGAGATAGAAAGGATCCTACAAACTTATGCAGATGCCTCGGGTCAGTGTATTAATATGGAGAAGTCTTCAGTTTTCTTCAGTAACAACACTCCTAAGAGGATGCGAGATTGGATAAAGGCAAGATTGGCTGTAAAGGAAGTGGAAAAGTTTGAAACATATCTAGGGCTGCCTACACTAACTGGAAGGGCAAAGTATCAAACTTTTGCCTATCTCAAAGATAGAGTATGAAAAAAGTTGCAGGATTGGAAAGGCAACATAGTGTCCAAGGTTGGAAAGGAGGTACTGATTAAGGCTGTTGCCCAATTTATCCCCACATACACTATGGGGGTCTTTTTACTTTCGACAAAGCTTTGTGATGATCTCAATGCTATGTGTGCAAGTTTCTGGTGGGGTCAAGTTGAAAGGGAGAGGAAAATCCATTGGCGAAGGTGGAGTTTTTTAACTCAAGCTAAGAAAGTTGGAAGGATGGGATTTCGGGATTTGAAGACTTTCAACCTTGCTATGCTAGCCAAATAGGGATGGAGATTATTGCAAAACCAAGAGTCCTTAGTGTACAAGAGCCTTAAAGCTCGTTATTTCCCAAGAAGCAGTTTCCTAGAAGCAGTTGATTCACCGAACAGCTCATTTGTTTAGAAGAGTATTATTGCAGCCCAACCTATCTTAAAAAAAATGGTTGTTGTGGGAGAGTGGGAGATGGGACATCCATACGAGTTATGTTGGATAGCTGGATACCTAACCACCCTACAAAGAAAGTCTTAATCCACCCTATTGAGGAAGAATGGGAATGGAGAGTTTCAGACCTCATTGCAGCCCAACCTGAATTAAGGTGCTGGAATAGAGAGCTCATCATGATAAAGTTTCACTGAGAGGATGCAGAGGCAATTTTGCGGATACCACTAAGTAGAAGACAAGTTGAGGACTCGGTTATGTGGCTTCACACTCCTAGGGGTATTTACTCAGTGAAATCAAGTTATTATGTAGCAGCTCAAATACTAATGGAGGAGGATTGGGCAAAAAGTTCAAGAGGGCAAAGTGGAAATAAGGTTTAGGCAAAGTTATGGAAGCTTAGGGCGCCTAATAAAATCAAAATTTTTTCTTGCCCCATCCCCGCCCCTTCAGGCCTCACGAAGACCCACAAAGTCCCGCCCTACACCACAAAATTTTATTTCTTGTTAATTTTCCCTACAACTATTACCATTTTTCCAAATAAAATGACATGTTTCAATAATAAAAATATATTTGAAATTATAAATAAATTTATTCTATCAAATCAAACTATTTTTTAGCAAAAACTAAATAATATTATCTAAATGTTTAACAAGACAATATCACAACAAAAATCTCATAGTATGACACAATAAAATAATCCAAACTCCTAATACATGATTGATATCATCATATCGGCAATCAAACCAATAGGGAAACATATTCCTCATCATCTCATTCTCCATTCACCACCTCATATTTCTAACATGAAAATTCAAAAACAAAAACCCAACTTGTAAAATAGATATGGATTTTGACAAGCATAAAGAAGCAGTGTTGTTAAGCAAAGTGAAATCCCAATGGGAATTCCAAGTGTTAAGAGAAAAGGGGGTGTGTGACAGCGTACCTTATATTTTATAACAGCCAATGAGCCAAGTGCCCACACAAAATTACAAAAACAATGACACAGACAAATATTTAGAGCCTTAGACCCGTACTTCATTAAAAAAAAAAAATTATATTATGTTCATGATGAAAAGTAAGTTGAGAAAGATGTATGAATCATGAATGAAATCAGTAATTCAATAGTATATAAATTTGTTTCTAATAAAGAAAAATAAAATAAAATTGGTACCTTATTTCCAACTTTGCTAGAGAGAAAAAAGAGGTAGAGCCACGTTAGGTAGAATAAAATAAGTTAATGATATTTTTGTTTAAATAGTAGGGTTTTAGGGTATAAAAAAATTACAATTTAACCCTTATAATACAGGGCGGGGTGGGGATGGGTCAAGGCGGGGCGGGGTGGGTCTAAAAAGTGTAAATCCATCCCCGCCCCGCCCGTGGTGCGGGTTTAAAATCTCACCCCATCCCTGCCCCACCACCTTTGCGGGGCGGGGAAAACCTGCACCGGGAGAAGCGGGGAGGCGCGGGTCAAGCGGGCGAGGCAAAATTGCCATCCCTGCCTGTGAACTTTGCAAGATGGCTTCGGAAACAGGGGTACATGCTTTATGGGAGTGTGGAGTGGCAAGGGATGTATGGGCAAGTAGTTTAGTAAGTCTGCAAAAGTATGTTGGGGGTCAGAGAGATTTACTGCAACTCTTTGAAGAATTACTGGACAGATTATCGGAGGAAGACTTTGAGTTTTTCCTAGTCCAAGCCTAGCACATTTGGACACAACGGAACAGGATCACCCATGGGGGAAAGCTTCAAGCTCCTACCCAACTAAATGCACGAGCTTTTGACCTTCTGGCAGAGTTTCAGCAAGCTCAGGAGCAGCTCGGCATTGATAACAGGTCCAGCGCAAAGTGCAGATGGAGCCCGCCACCACATTCAAAGTTCAAACTTAACTTTGATGCAGCCATATTTGCAGAGCTTCAGTGTTCGAGGTTAAGAGCAATTATCCGTAATGATAAGGGTGAGGTTATGGGAGCAATGTTTGCCAAGGGCCCTCAGGTGCAAGACAGCAGGGAAGCCGAAGTCCTTGCTTGCCGCAGAGCTTTAGAGTTTGCAATTGATATAGGATTTTCTGAATTGGTGATTGAAGGAGATTGTGCTCAGGTGATGACTTACATTCTTTCCAGCGACACAAACCTGTCTCGGCTAGGCCACATTATTGCTAACGTTCAGTGCCTGGTGGCTGGTTTATGTTGAGCAGATGTGAAGATGGTGAAATGAGAGGCAAATGGGGTAGCTCACTCTTTGGCGCGTTATGCGAAAAATGTATCTGATGTTGTATATTGGTTGGAGGACTCTCCACCTCCAGCTTTGGAGGCATTGTCTTATGATTCTATTCGAAATCAATGAATGAAGTTTTACTGGGTTTTCAAAAAAAAAGAGTATAGTTTTAAAAATTGGATCGGTCAAAGAAGTGAAAAGAAAAATGGTTTTCAGTTATCTAGTTCAACTGGGGTGAACCAAATGTCCAACCAATGACATTATAAATAATTTAATTAATAAATTTAAAAATTAAATAAATGTATAATATTAATAACTTATCATATTTAATAAATATATATATATATATATATAAATATTTAAAAGAGTTTTCAACTATTCATACCTTATACTAAATAAGTATAAACAATAAATGAACATTACAAAAATGATAATTATTTTATAACAATTTTCCCTTGACGATCCTTTACAACAATCTTCACGCCTTCTTTTTATAAATTAGTCTACTATTCTGATTTGTCAAATGTTTACGCAATTACGCTTCACATATTATAAAGAGCCTCACCCGGAAGAGTTCTGTATTCCATACATGTGGCAGCTAGTTTTATCTCGACGGGATTATTCTTGCATCCCTCTTTCTCCAGTATTATTTTACGAAACTTTACTCAATCAAAGCCAATATCGAACTAATTCGCATTAGCTGAATTATCATGTTTGTTTTTGAGCTTCTTAACCTTATTTGAATAATTATCACCAAGGTCATTTCACATTGCAGATAAATTGAAGGTGCCATTTTAATGAATTTTGTTATTGATTTTAGGGTTTTTTTTTTTTCTCCATTTGTCTGATATTCGGTTCCTACATTGATTTGTTCTTTCTGAACCCTTTCTTCAGTGGATTCAACTTCAATTCTGGAGCCATTAGTTTTTCTCCAATTGATATCCACCTTTAGAAGTATGTATTTGATACATTTTATGAATAAGACTCTTAATCAATCATAGCTAATCAAAAAAAAAAAAAAAATTATTTCAATGTTTCTTTCTAGGCTAAACTACGTATTTGGTCCATATCCTTTATACTATATTTCAATTTGGTCTCTAATTTTTTAATTGTGTTAATTTGGTCCCTAACTTTTCAGTGCTGTGTCAATGTAGTCCTTTCTGTTATCTCTTGGATGTAAATTGCTGATATGGCCAACTGCCAAAATCATTAAAAAAAAAAAAAAAAACTAGTTTATTGCCACATCAATAGAAATTAATTTTTTATTTTGGCTACTAGCCACGTCAGTAGTTTCCATCCAAAAGATAACAACATAGACTAAATTGACATGATACTAAAAGGTTAGAAACCAAATTGACACAATTGAAAGGTTATAGACTAAATTGAAATATGATGTAAATGATAGGAACCAAATACGTAGTTTATCGTTCTTTTTATTTGATGTGTTGCGTGAATGCATGCATGCGGGTGTGCAATATCAAATTTTTGTTAAGCTGCTACTTCTTTCCTACCTTATGCTACTTTTTTTGGTTTTATGAGAAAAACACAATTCATGGTATGCACAATTCCATTTTTGTACCATAATTTTATGAGAAAAACACTATGTGATCGCAACCTCCAATTAGGAGTCCGGTCTTGTTGAGGGTGCGTTTTTTGACGAGGAACCCGTATGTGAGGTCTGTGTCATGTTGTGCTTTTGGTTGAAGGGAGTCTCATTCCATTAAGAGACTTAGTTTAGTTTAACTTGAGGAGAAAATACATGTTGTATCCGTTGCATTTATCCTCCCCCTCATAGGGGGGTGAACCCCACAAGTATGGGCCAAAGCAGGGGCGTAGCCAGGAATTTGTACATGGGGGGGCCGACCACTTGTGCATGGAGGTGTTGACCTACATGGACCCACCACTTTTTCCTCACCACTCACAACTCGCCGCATAGTGAGTTGTGGCAAAAATTGTGTAAGTTTTTGTGGTTCTTGCATTTTTCAATAACTTAACCCAACCCTATTTTCTTGTCTATCTCCCTCCTACTACACACCTTGACTCAAATGACTGCTAGGTTTCTTTAACGGCTTCTAGGGTTGGATTGGAAGTCTTTGATACCAAGTTGGAGTTGAGTTGTAAAGTGTGGAAGATTAGAAATAGGTGACAAGTAAGAGAGAGAGAGAGAGAGAGAGAGAGAGAGAGAGAGAGTAGTTTTGATATATAACCTAAGCAATTTGAGTCTTTTTTTCTTCTTGGGTACAAATTCTGCATTTGGCTAATTATGACATTGTCAACATTCAACAAACATATTAATTTCATCATTTCTCAATACTCAATTAAGTCAGAGATATCTAAAAAAAAAAGTAGCACAAAAATATAATCCAATGCGCAAATGAATGGTGAGGAAGAATTCAACGGAGAAAAGGAGACTGAGATAAGAGGAAGTAATATTGTGAGACAACACCTAATTACCTATAAGCTTGCCATTAATGAAAACACGCAACACATCACGCATGCTATCAATTGTCAGTGTTGGTCTAACTTCCTTTTCCTTCCACAGGTGTCTTAATTTCTGAATTGTTAACATCTTTTTTCTTAAAGAATGCATCAATTGTTTTTCGTCTACTCATAATTCTTTTAACTATAAGAATATGACTCAAAAATTAACCTGAAAAGAATTTTAAAAAATAAAATTTTAATTAGAAATTTTTACTTAGTTATATGAATGTTATTCATACTCAAGAAAAAAATAAAATTTCCACTATAATTTAAACAGTCAACCCATTTTTAATACAACTTTAATTAATAATAACCCCTCAAACAAAAACAAAAATAATTTAATTAATTTGTCTTTTATAATGTATTGGTTAATTTAATTATATAGCTTTAATTATTGTTGTTTAGCGTGACAATAAACTATATTGCTTTAATTTGTTTGTCATTAATTATATTACTTTAATTTGTTATATTATTTAGTTCCTTGTACACATTACACTAAAATAACCAAACATTATACATCCTATGTTCAGCATAATAATTAAAGCAGTGTAATGTGCAGCACATTACACTGCTTTAATTATTATTTACTACCCGGCCCATGTGCCCATCAGCCCATCTACCCCCACCCCACCCCACTCAACAGACAAGCACAAGTCGTCCGTCAATCACAACCTGCCAATCAGAAAATTTCACAATCACAGTACACATTACACATTTACACTAAAAGACAATCAATATCACCTACACCAACACACACTGACCAACAGCAAGTCAGCAACGGATAAGACAAAGGCAAAAAGCAAAATAAATTTAAAGAGTAAAGCTGTAAAGATTGGTTCTAAAAAAAAAAAAAAAAAAAGAGTAAAGAAACTAAAGATTCGGCAGCCAATCAGAGTCTAACGGTTCAAAAGGAAGAGAGATACTGAGTTAGACAACTAAGACTAGAATAAAAAGAGAGAGACATCAAACATTCATTTTCATTTCATATTTTTCATCTCAGAGAGAGAGAGAGAGAGAGAGAGAGAGAGAGAGAGAGAGAGAGAGTTAGAGAGAAAAAGAGAGAGAAATACCTTGACGCCGAGCACCGGAGCAGTCGAGACGGCGAGACGAGACTGATCTGCGAGCTGCGATCTACGATCTGCGACGAGGTCACAAGGGGCAAGCGACGAGCGACGGCTAGACGAGGATGACGAGCGACGGAGCGAGCTGCTCCTGCGAGCGACGGCCGACGAGCGACGGAGCGAGCTGCGCCTGCAAGCGACGGTCGACGTGACCGTCTCACTGTGGGTAAC
This sequence comes from Quercus aquifolioides, assembly GCA_019022515.1. Lineage (NCBI taxonomy): Eukaryota > Viridiplantae > Streptophyta > Magnoliopsida > Fagales > Fagaceae > Quercus > Quercus aquifolioides. Next base: position 923,920 of record CM032334.1, on the reverse strand, counting down.
TGGGTTTGGTTTGCTCTGTATTGGGTTTTTTTTTTTTTTTGATAAACACCTCTGTATTGCAGTATTGGGTAATGGGGTTTGGTTTAATTTTGCTCTATATAGGCTGTATTGGGATTGGTTTTCTCTACAACGACGTGACCGTGGTTTGATTTCTGATTTGCTTTATACTGTTTTTTTTTTTTTTTTGGGGTGAGAATCCATGGGTTTGCTATTGTTGGGCTGGCCATGGGCAGTGGGCTTGGCTTACCGTGGGCAGTGGGCTTGGCTTTGTTACAATTTTTTTTTTTTTTTTCAAATTTTAGTTCAAAATTTTTTTTTGGGGTTTTTTTTTTTGGCTTGAAAGTAGAATAGATAATTTTTTTTTTTTTTTTTTAAAAAAATTTGAGGGTGTTCCTAATTTTTGATTGAGGGCTGGGAGAATGGGTGAGAAAGGGGGGGCCGGCTGTCTCATGTTGGGGGGGCCCAATTATTTTTTCTCCATAGTCTAATGGGAAATTTTTTTTTTTTGCAGGGGCCACAGCCCTCCCAAGCCACTATGTGGCTCCGCCCCTGGGCCAAAGCACCACAGAAACTGCATGCTTATCGGTGGGGGAGGCATTTAGCAAGTCTCTGATATTCTTCTAGCAGAGAAGTTGCCTGCTTGAAAATTTCCTCTAGGTGGGTCTGCAATTAGTAGTGTAAAACAACACACATGTATAGCAATTATGCTTCACATATGAACAAGAGTCTCATCCGGAAGAGTTCTTTATTCCATACGTACGCAGCTAGTCTTATCCCGGTTGCATTGTTCTCGCATTTCCCTTTCTCCTCAAGTAATAGTATTATTTTATAGAACTCTACTCAACCAAAGCCAATGTCCAACTTATTCGCATTAGCTGAATTATCATGTCAGTTTTGAGCTTCTCAACCTTATTTGAATAATCATCACTGAGGTCATTTCACATTGCTGATAAATTGAAGGTCATTTTGTATTTTGGAATGAAAAGATGATTTGTAATCAAGGATGCCTTTATAATTTGTACCTTGAGAATTATTGATATCGTATTTTGTCCATTAAAACTCAAAAATGGTGAAAACCATGATTTTTAAAGCCAAAAGTGGGGAATAAATTAAAATATCAATCAATATCACATGATTATACTCAACAGAGGATAAGAATGCTTCAAAATAAAATTTAATGAAATCGGCTAAAGACTAAGGCGAAGCTAGGGTGGGGCCAAGGGTGTCGTGATCCCCTAGTTTTTTTCAATTCTCCATTAGAGATAGTATTCAAATCACAAAAAAAGAGTAAAATTACAATAAAAATTTAATTATTGGCCCCACTTAGATTTTAGAATTTAGGATTTAGCTCCTCAAACCTTTTGAATTAGTCTAGAAAAACCCAATAAAATAGTTGTTAAAAATTTATAATTACTTTTCAAAGTTTTGAATTAGTCCAAAAAAATCCCAAAATAAATAAATTAAATTAGTAAACAAAAATACCCATTAAACCAATTTTCAAAAGTTAGCCCATCCCAAAATGAAATTTTGATGTCATTTTTTAAAGATTTATATGAGAAGAAATTTATTTGAAATATGGTATTCTTACTCAAATTTAGTAGTTTTTGCAACAATTGAAACAAAGTCCAAAAAAAGAGAAAAAAAAAATGTAATAACACGCAATTAAGAATGTAAATAAAATAATTGAAAATTTTATTTTATGAAACAATTATTGCATTCTTGAGTAGTAGGTAAGAAACATGTCCATCTATAACAGTAACTATATCATACACTTTTTAATTTGCAAACACGTATAGTATGATCAAAACACTACTTATTGTCTTTATATTTTGTCTACAAAATAAGAGATTAAATAATTACAAAATTTACAAAAAAAAAATTATTGAAATATTGGAGGAAATTAATAACACATGGAGTTGTGATTAAGAAATTAGGAAAGATTGAGAATATCTAACAGCTACAATTACAATAACAATCAATTAACTTAGCTACACATAAATAATAATTAATATCTTGGGTGAGACAATGTATTAGAGCAATTAATATCTTTAATTGTGAAAGAAAGGAAAATAAAGTGAAGATGAGCGAGTATATGGTCCTAATGGTTTATTCAATATAGTTGATGCAAATTACTAATTTGACACCAGTCGAGTAAGAATTTCCATAGCCGAGCTGCTTGATAGGGAAATGCTGATGGTAATTCCTTGTTTGTTGGATGGAAATGGAATTCAGTTGGATCAATAGGTCACCTTCTCTTCTTCGTTATTGTTTCTTGGAATTTCCTTCTTCTGTCCTTCTACTAAACTAATTATTGTAAGTTGAGACTTTGCATTGCTCTGGCCAAGAAAGTCATCATCTGTTGTTGTTTCCCTTCTGTCTTTCTAAGTCTATCCTCCATTGATTGGATGTAAGTTCTAGTATTTTGTTGTTGCTGTCTAAGCTTCACTAGTTCCACCATTAGAACTTGCTTGTCACGCTTCAACCGATTAACTTTTCTATCTAATCCAAACCTTCCAACTTCATCACAAGAGTCTAGAGCCTGCTGTGAAGCCTGAAGTTGAAATGTCTTCCTTCTAAGAGGATTTCTTTTGGTTGCTTAACTCATACTTCAAAATGTTTTTTTTTATTTTTTTTAAAGAAGTTCAAAATGTTAACGAATGTGTTGTGCCATCAATACAAGGCCCTTGGCAAGTATGGATATAAGAATTTTTCAAAGCATTTTTTTTTTTTTTTTTTTTTTTTTTTTTGTGATGCTTGGTAATTTCATTGCCACTTTGCTTGAGTCAGAGCCTAGATGGGAATGGTTGCACTTATTAGGAACCTCTCTTTCAAATATACTTCTACAAGTGATGTATGAAGAGATGAGTGACTTTGGTCTCTTCTGATCACTACCTCTTAGACAATCTTCTTATTTAGACTACCTCTTTCTTACACATATTGAGTTATTTTCAAGATGTTGGTCTTTTTCTGCAGTTACTTTTATGCAGAATGATCCTAAATTCCAATCCAAGGGGACACTGCTTACATATAATGTTCTAATAATAATTAAATAAAAAGAGATTAATTTTGCTAGTAGGAGTTGCAATTATATCTTTAAAAAATTTATATACTCAGATACTTCTGAAGGCCTTGTCTGAATTACAAAAACCTAGTCTTGCAAATTTGTGTGAAAATTGGGGGCTCTCATTTGCCTTTGTGATTGTAGAAACAGTTCCTGCAGCTTCTGATTTAAAAGACTGACAATTACAGTTTAGTACTAAGATTATCAGTTTATCCCCATTCATTTCTCTTCATATGTATCCTTGTTTATATATTTAGGTAAGATGTTCCTCTGTATCATGATGAAGAATCTAACCCATTTCATTCAACTTCATGATTCTCAATGATTCACATATAATGTTATTGATATTCAATTAAATATCAGACAACTACTTTTGTAATTAGGAAAGAAAGCCCAAGAAATCTACACTTATTAGTATATGTGAAGAATGCATATGTGGTGAATGATATTATCAGGAGAGACAGAAGAAGTGAGAAAGAAAGAAGCTGACCTCCAGCCCATGACTGCCAAGTTTGACTCTTGGAATTCCATTCTCGACAACACAGGAGCTGGAGATGAAGTTCAAAATGTTAATGTATATGTAGTGCCATCATTCTTTCTTTTTTTTTCTTTTTTATAGGAGTGCCATCCTTCCTAATTAGGCTTGATTGATTATAATGAGATATGTTACACTTTTTTCACATGTCAAATAATAAGATTAAACGTGTAAAATTGCTTTTTTTTTTTTTTTTGACCGAAGAGATAGAAGTATGTTGATGTAAAAAAAGTTACAAAAGAAAGTTTGGTAGAGGAGTTTAAGCTAAATAAGGAACAACGGCCAAACACAGTGGCCCGAGACACCCATAAAACCAAAACAAGGGAAAAACAAAATCAACGAATGTGTATCGGCCAAAGCACCTCAGAAAACACAGTGGCCCGAAACTCCCATAAAACCAAAACAAGAGAAAAACAAAATCAAAGAATGTGCATGGGCCAAAGTACCGCAGAAACAGCATGCAACATGCTTATCGGTGGGGGAGGCCTTTAGCAACAATGGCGGAGCCAGAAATTTTGAAAATAAACTCAAATAAAAAATAGACACTCCCCCTAAAAAATCCACATAATATATATGTGTATGAAAATATAAAATATATAAATTGTTTGCAATACTTCATCTATGTTTGACAAATCACAAATCAATATCATAATATTATAATTGAAGTATCATATGAGCTTTTTTTTTTCTTGATAAAATCTTGAGAATAGGAAATTTCAACCAAATTGAATATATTATCAATGTTGAATGTTTTGAACACATTAATTGGATTTGAAATTGAGCTAAAAATTAGGAGTTCTACACTTCCACTATTTACTCACAAAACTTATTACTTAATTATTTCTTTCTATTGCAATTGTATATCAACTCTGAACTCTCTTTTTTTGAGAAAAATTACTAAATTATTTGATCAATGTTTTCTTTTTGGGGGGGGGGGGGACTCCTATTTTTTTTTTTCATACAACCTTTAAATATTTATAAAATATACCTAAATTGTAAAAAAAAATATAAATAAATAAAAATTTTGAAGGTGCCAAGGTCCCCCCCAAGCATCCGTGTGGCTCCGCCACTGTTTAGCAAGTCTCTGATATTCTTCTAGCAGAGAAGTTGCCTGCTTGAAAATTTCCTCAAGGTGGGTCTGCAATTAGTAGTGTAAAACAACATACATGTATGGCAATTACGCTTCACATATGAACAAGAGTCTCATCTGGAAGAGTTCTTTATTCCATACGTACGTAGTTAGTCTTATCTCGATGGTATTGTTCTTGCATTTCCCTTTCTCCTTAGGTGTATTTGACATTAGGTGTATTTGACTCTCACTTTCAATAACAATTTAAACATTATTTTACAAGTAATATGCAAATGATGATGATGATGATGATGATTATTATTATTATTATTATTATAAGCTTTAAAATTGAAGTGTATGAATAAAAATAATGTACCCTTCTTTGTTTCTTTTATTTTTTATTTTTTATTTTTGGATAATGGTAAACTTCAAATTTGAAACTTGAGAATATTTTTATGATAAAAATAAGCTCTTTAATTTACAAGATAAAAGAGTTTGGACAAATCTGTGGAGTCCATTATTTTCAATTTATTTACAAGTATGCCATTAAAAATATTTTACGTATGATGAAAACATTCTCTCAACCTTTTCAAAATCAGGTTTTGAACATGGAAAATAAGAAATGATTTTCTGAATATTGTATTTATGGTTTCCATTTTTTTTTTTTTTAAATTCTCTTACCAAACAAGGCTTAAAAATAAATCTAAACATCCCAATCAAAATAATATGTTTTGAATTATGATAAGGGTTGATCATTGGTGAGAGCTAAAAAATCAACAATTTATGTACTTGTTGATAGATTAATTAAACTTGTACTTACTCTAGTTGTTTTAAAAACAACCATGAAATATGTATTTTCAGCATGAAACTAATCAAAACGAAGATTCTTACCAAGATTGAAAATGCATTTCAAGTTATTACTTAATTGTGTAGATAAAAAGAGGAATTACTAAAAAAAACCTTACTTTGGATTGAGGGGGAAGGAGAGAGAATAAAGGGGAGTAGAGTAGAGTTAGCTAAAAATAGGTTAATTTTGGGCCAAATCTATTCTATTCTACTCTATTTCCCCTTTTTCTCCTCACTTCAAATGGACTATTATAGTTTGTGCTAGTTGCTAATCCATGCAATGCACGGGATAGTTAAATAAAAATTAAAAGTATTTATTTTGCTTAAAGGTCTATAACTTGACTTAAAAAAAAATGTGTAACTTGAAAATGAATGAAAATAAGTAATTTTTTGTTCAATATAATGGTTTAGAATTTTTTTTCATATCATTGGTTTCACATAACACATCCCGACTTGGGTTATTCTATGGCGATGACTTCACATAATAGCCAACTGCAATTAAATCTACCATCCACCTCCATTCTAATCTATGTTATCTTGATAGTAGACTTACAAATTGCATTCTCATATCCTTAGAACTTGCCACATAATTATTATTATCTATATATAATATAAAACCGAAGTCTTTAACTTTTTGAGAGACTTAAATTAGAATTAAGATTAAAAAATTAATTAGAATTTTTTAATTAGACCTCATGTTAGAATTTAAAAAAAAAAAAAAAAGACTCACTTTAGGTTTCAATTTTTTTTTTTTTTTTTTTTGAGAGACTTACATTAGAATTAGGAAACCATGTAGACAACTGCATATTTTAGTCAGATTTCCCAGCAAATAGAAAAGAAAGACAATATGTTTAAAATAGGGCATTCCCAGCACAATTAGAAACCTAAAATAAACTTAAAAGCTCAAGTAACCAACACCCAATCATGCATAAATTATAATAAGAATCCAGACATTGGCAACCATACATGAACCCAGATAAGAATTCACAAAATTAAATTTGGTAACCTGGTTTCTCAAAAAAAAAAAAAAAAAAAAAATCCAATAACCTGAATTAGACCTCATGTTAGAATTTTTTTTTTTTTTTTTTTTTTTTTTTTAAGGTTTCAAATTTTTTTTTTGAGAGACTTAACATTCGAATTAGGATTAAAAAAATAATTATAATTTTTTTAATTAGACCTCACGTTAGAATTTAAAAAAAAAAAAAAAAACTCACTTTAGGTTTCAAAAAAGAAAGAAATAAGAAAGACTCACATTTAAAAAAAAAAAAAAAATTAGGATTAAAAAGAAAGAGAGAGAGAGAGACTCTAGTTAGGACTCTCCCTTCCCGCCTCAAATTTTCTACAATTTGGTGCTATAAAATCGAAGGAATTCTATATATAGACTGTGTTTGGATAGCAGGTTTTTCTGCTGAAAGTTAAGTTGCGTTTTACTTCTTTTTTTTTTTTTTTTTTTTTTTTTTCCTGGCCGCACTTGTTGACTGGGGGGGGGACAAAATTCACTGTACGTGCACTGTTCACGCACTGTTCATGCACTGTTTATGTATTAAAAAATATTAAAAGTGGGTCCCACGATATTATTTACACATTTAAAAATTATTTTGCTACAGTGTTTTCAGCAACAATCAGTTTTTATCAACTTTCAGCAACAATAAGTGCTATCCAAACGGACTCATAATATAAAACTGAAGTTTTTAACTTTTTGAGACACTTACATTAGAATTAGGATTAAAAAAATAATTATAATTTTTTTAATTAGACCTCACATTAGAATTAAAAAAAAAACTCACTTTAGGTTTCAAAAAAGAAAGAAATAAGAAAGACTCACGTTTAAAAAAAAAAAATTAGGATTAAAAAGAGAGAGAGAGAGAGAGAGAGACTCTAGTTAGGACTCTCCCTTCCCTCCTCAAATTTTCTACAATTTGGTGCTATAAGATTGAAGGAATTCTATATATAATATAAAACTGAAGTCTTTAACTTTTTGAGAGACTTATATTAGAATTAGAATTAAAAAATAATTAGAATTTTTTTTTAATTAGACCTCACGTTAGATTTTTTTTTTTTTTTTTTTTTTTTTTTTTTTTAAATGACTCAATTTAGGTTTCAAAAAAAAAAAAAATACTCACGTGTTAAAAAAAAAAAATTAGGATTAAGGAAAAAATAGATAGACTCCTCTTAGGACCCTCTCTTCTATCCTCAAATTTTCTGCAATTTGGTGCTATAAAACCAAAAAAATTAAATCGAATTAAATTAAATTAAAAAAATATAAATAAAAAATGCTGATGTGGAAAATTGTGGAGAAGTTAATCAAAAATTAAAGAGGTCGAACAAAATTTGATGATAATTTATAAAAATTTAGTCTATGAATTTTTTTTGTTCAAAATTTTTTTGTTATATTTAGTTGTGTACCCTCTGGACAAATTTTTGTGCTCCGTCACTGGCTAAAAGATGTAGGTCGTAACCAAAAAGGAATTTGCTATAAGCTGATACACACAAATATTCATTTGGAAGCAAATCAACGCATGACACATAAATAAAACTCCAAAACAAGTAGACATCTTTTTGCGGTAAGATAATATTAACCGACATAATTTTTTCTTAAAGATGAACCGACTTAATGGCTTGAAATTTAAGCGACCAATATATATATATAAGGGATCCTCGCTCAAACACACACACAAAAATTCGACCCACTCAATTCTTCTCTAAAAAACCCTAATTACAATATCCTCTTCCTTTAGATAAGATCTGCAATCTGCTTCTGCTAATTAGCCTATCCCTATCTGCCAATATGGCGGTGAAGGAGTCAATCACAGACCTTAGTTTGGTTTCTCGCAGCAAAAGAAGAAAAAAAGATGATCGGGATGAAGAATCGGAATCGGAACCATTGTATGAATATGAATATGAATTTATCAACAACGAACTTCCCGATGCTATGTTGTTGGAGATCCTTTATCGACTTCCTTGTCGATACGCTGTCCAGTACAAATCCGTCTCAAAGCACTGGCTTTCTCTTATTTCCGATCCTTACTTTATTCGCGGATTCATTCACCACCGCCACCAGCTCTTCGGCGACGACTGTTATTACTCCTCACAGTCACAGTCACAGTCATGCTCCTTTACTCATGTGTTACAGTATCCAACTAAGTCTGTCAATCCCAACGAAGATGATATCCGAGTTCTTTCATCTGATAATTATTCACTGTTCAAATCCGATCGTAAGGGACTCGATTTTCTCAACTTTCTTCCTGCTGTAAGATTAAAATACCCAACTCACATCGAGGCATCGTTTGACGACTTATTGCTGGTATGCAGCCAAGTTCCAACGAATAGAATGGAGCAAAAAAGTGGCTTTTACGAGGAATACTACATCTGCAATCCGCTTACAAAAGAATGGCTCAAGCTCCCTCGTCTTCCATCTAACAACAACGCCGCAATAGTTATGGTGGTCGGGTTTGTGTGCCTTCTCAATAGCTGTGACAATGAGCAAGGGTGTATTAACAATGCCCATTACAGATTTAGGGTGGTACGCATTCGTTGTCTACATGCTGAATCCAGTAGTACGCAAACTCAATTACAGGTGCAGATCTTTTCTTCTGAGACTAATGAATGGAGCAACTCAGTCCTTTCATCCCCACGAGGTTTGAACTTGAATCCCTTCCTATCTTTGTCTTGTCGATCTGGTGTTATTGCCTGCAATGGGATGTTGCATTGGGTTTGGGTGGAAGGAGAAGGAGAAAACCAAACTATTAAAGGCTTTGTGGTGTTTGATCCATTCCACAATTCAGAACAGTGCCATTATATTGATCCACCTATTGACCTTTCGCCTCAACACTCTGAGATCTCCTTTGGATCCTTCCAAAAGCGTCTCAGAATATTCCAGAAATCTCGCTACTCTCTAGATGATGCAGGAAGTTACACTATTTGGGAACTCAAGGATTACAGTAATTCAGGTACATGGTGCATGAAACACAAAGTTCACTTCAAGGACATAGTTTTAGAAGAATTTGGGGATCCATTTAAGGAACCTGGAGGACTGAAGATACTCTTTCCGTTCGTAATTTTCCTAGCTTTCCACCCCAATGATAGCGAAATTGTCTTCTTAAGATATGCCCCTCTATATAGACGTGTCAACTACATTCTCTCGTGCAACATGCGGACAAGGGTGTTAAAATTGGTCGACATTGACAAGCGCATTCGGCCTATACCTGCAACATCTGTATTTCTACTAGTGCAACAGTTGTGGCCAACTCCAGTTCCTCCTCTCCCATTGAATGCCCTCCCAATATCAAACTCAAAGCTGGATTGCATTGGCTTAAGGGATTTATAACTCTTGGGCTCGTTCACTTCACAACATAATGATCTTCTCATTTGTTAGCCAGCTTTTCAAAGCACCGCATTCCTATTTCTTCTTGAGTATTATTACTGTGTTCTCCATTTGTTTATGAGTTTTCTTTTAGGCGTTTATATATATGTTTATTTTTTTGATCGTTTTGTGTATAACTGAGGAGACATATAGTGCTCTTTTCCTTCTTAATAAAGATGATTTTTTGCTTACAAATAATGCAAAAGACACCAAGCTAACATATTACGAAGAAGTCATGCAGACCAAAAACGAAAGTCTAGAATTCTAGACGATGATCACTGAAAAAACTAACTTAGCAATCTTTGGTATTTAAGTATACATTGCAATTAGAAAAAGCAAATTTTTATGCATATCAAACTTCACGTGGAGTTCATTTGATTTGTGGTGGAATAACTAATAGATAATTTGTGAAGTTGGAGGTTATTGTGCATATGAAATGACTTTATTTTTATTATCAGTTTTATTAATTAATTTTAAATTAATAAAATATTTTCTTTTACAATCGATAAAGAAAAGTGTAATTGTGTAGGTTTAGTTTTTTAAAGTAAAATTTTACATGGAGACGTAGTTGTCAAAATGAGAATTGTATCATGAATTAATTTTTAATTTTTTTGCATTGTGTATCATATCTTATCTTATATCATAAGATACACAAATACCTAATAAAATTTATAAATATAAAAGATATATTCAACTAATGTCTAATTTAATCCTCACATAATAATAATAATAATAATTGATGGGGATCAAAAAGGTCAACTCGTCCTAAGTAGTCGTCCATTACCAAGCCATCCTCACATAATAATAATAATAATAATTGATGTGGATCAAAAAGGTCAACTCGTCCTAAGTAGTCGTCCATGACCAAGCCGTGACCAAAACGCCTTAAGAGGAGAAGCCCAACAATGACACTGTGTGTAGGAATGATACCCATCCCTTAATAATAAGACCATCAAGTCTCAGGATAGTTGTCCATGATACAAAGGCATGGACAACCGGATGACACTTGGTGAATTCTACAGGAGTTTCTCATAAGGTTCCATATGATTTGGCCAGATGTACTACATGGAAGGAATTCTCTGTAATCTGCTCCACGTGCCTCATTTACCCATTTTCTCCATTAACTACTCGCATCACCCATAATGGTGGTGGATCCGAACAAGTAGACCCACTTCAAACTCTCTTTAAAAGGAGCAAGTCTCATTCGCCCGAGGTAAGTTCTACCATCCACTATTTCACATCCTTGTGTTTTAGAGACAAACCTGACTTAAGCGTCAGAGGGTTTTTGGCCTGGTTACACCGGTTTCCAGCCTACTAATTTTCATGCATCATCAATAATAATAATAATAATAAATGAGTGTAAATACTAAAGGTAGAGAGAAGTTCATCACTTTGCTACCACCACAATTTCTAGGATCCAACTTTTATTATATAATGGGTCCGTTTGGATTGAACTTATTGTTGCTGAAACTGAAAACTGAAAACTGAAAACACTGTAGCAAAATAATTTTTAAATGTGTAAATAGTATCGTGGGACCCATTTTTAATGAAAAAGTTGATAAAAAGTGGAGTTTGTGAGACCCGTAAACAATGCATAAGTGCACTGTTCACAGAAAACCGGGTCAACAGTTGCGGCTGAAAAAAAAAAAATGGAGAAAACGCGGACGCAGCACTTAAACGTGCTATCCAAACGCCCTCAATATATGATATTACCACAAATTTTCATGCACTAGCTAAACAATCAAATTATTTATCAATATCACATGATTAGACACAACAGAGGATAGGTATGCTTCAAAACAAAAATGGTGGAGTTTTTTTGATGATGTAAAACTTCACTAAGGTAGCTAGAGGGTCCTTCAAACCCATCCCTATGGTAGAAATCCTAAATACACGACCCTACCTGCTAGAATCATGTATCATATAATCTAGAGAAACTCCTAGTGGGAATTCAAATCTAAGATATCTAGGTTTATAAGTCATTTTAAACCTCCCACCACTAGGCTGCACCTTGACTGATCATAACAACAATATATATATATAGAGTTACAAGTAAATATGCATCGCTAATTTTTTAAATAGAGTTCTATCTATATTGTCAAGTGCATAACTCAATTATTTGCCAATGCAGAAAGGACTTTCCAAATATAGTACATACACAACAAATCGTGCACACATCACGGTTACACTTGTAAATAGCTAGGCTCTCATCTTCCTAGCTAACCATACATATAAGTAGATGAAAAGTAACCTAGGACATCTGATGCCTTGTGAGCTTCCAATGTCATTCCCACTTTTTCAGTCAAACTCTTGATGTACTCCTTTCTAGCTGGGTGTTTCTCCTGTGGCCGATTATATGCACTCCACACCGGCTCTCCCACAAACAATCTCATCAACTGCGAAACCAACAAACACCAAATTGCCGATCAACCAACAAGGGCCATTAGTACTCGGGTGGGCCATTTTTGTGCTATTTTTTGTTTTCAGATGAGAGAGACATAAATTTTGAGCAAAAATACATATTTACTCCTGATTTTAATAGAGGTAGGTTACAGAAAACAAACGGAACACATCTCAGGTGAGTAAAATGACACTTTTTAAACCACGGATAAGAAAAGTGATTTCGGGTCAAACCACAAGTGAGTTTAGTGTAATTACCCCTCAAAATAATATACCTAAAATAGTATGTATTTTTTTATTGTCATCCGTATAAATTTATGTTATACTATTACCTATTTTATTTGCACTTTATATTAAGGGTCCGTTTGGATAAGTTGTTAGAAAAAAATGCATTTTCAAAAATAGCATTTTTAAAATAAGCGTTTTGAAAACACAGATTTAAAAATCACAATAAAACGTTTGGAAAACTTTGTGAATAATATTAGTCTAAAATTGTTTTTTTGGTGCAAATTACCAAAAAGGACTTAGCGTTTGGTTTGTCTACTATTTAGTTTGTCTACTAAATAGTAGACAAACCATCATCCAAATTTCAATATATATATATATATATATATATATAAAATTAAATACAACCAATTACATGATGTATTGTAGTATATTTTTATTAGGTATAATAATAGTTTTTTATGTTCATTTAACAAATAAAGATGAAAAAGAAAAGTCATAAAAGAGTTTATGACTCATACCATTAACTGACCACCTGGGGATTCTAAATTTTGAGTCTTCAAGTTTCAACCAAACACGCGGTGGAGGCAGGATGGGTGATTGATAAATGTTGCTTCGTAAAATCAAAAAGTCACACTGTCTACATAAAAATGATGGAAGAACCAAAGAAGTAAAGAAAGAAGAACTAGAAGAAAAAAAAAAGTAGATGAGTTAGGAGGCTAGAGATTTAAAGGAGACGAGCTAAGAAAAGTGTGAAGACTGTTAATTTAGCAAGTGCCTACCCGGATGCATCTGCTAGCGAAGCTAGTGTTGTTTGCAACTATATGGTGGTGCATATTAGGTAAGATGCTAAAATTACATTAAGCTTGAAGTTTTTTTTTTTTTTTTGGGGGGGGGGGCATGGCCCCCCTCATCCTCAACGTGGCTTTGCCACTAGACAAAGAGCAAGCTTGAGGGTGACCAGTGAGGTTATTTGCTAGCTAATTTTTTTGCTATTTAGCAAAAACTTGAAGGTGTTTTAGGTATTCAAACTTTAAAAAGTATAGAGTGACATGTGTTTTCAATGAATTTTTCAAAAAGCTAGCCTGTACCTCAATTTCAAAATGCAATATTTGATGTTTGAAATAATGCAATTTCTAGTAAAATCATCATACCAAACACACACATATTGACGATTTAGATAATAACGCGCATTTAAGATTTTATAACAAAAGTGGGAGGATAGAAAATGGTGGAATGATGGAAAAGTGGGAGGATAGAAAAGATTTTAAAATATACTCATTAGTTCAAGGGTCTTTTGGTCCTTCTTTGGTTTCAGGGGTTTTACGGTTACTTTTTAGGTTCTAAGGATATTTTGATCATTTTATAGGTTCTAAGGGGATTTCGATAATTTTAGAGGGAACTGGGAGAATTCTGGTCATTTTTTAGGTTATGAGGGAATTTCGGTCATTTCTAAGGTTTTAGGGGTTATTTCGGTCATTTTTAAGTTTCTAAGAGTATTTTAAGATATTCCCTAGGTATAAGGGGCATTACGGTCATTTTCTTTTCTAAGGGTATTTTGGTCATATTTTAGGTTTCGTGGTTATTTTAATCATTTTTTAGGTTTTCTGGTAATTTCAGTCATTTTTTAAAATTTCAAGGTCATGTGGTCATTTTTTTCCCTAAGGGTATTTTGGTAATTTTTACATTTCATCATTATTTCAGTCATTTTTTAGGTTTCATCGTTATTTTGGTAATTTTTAAAGTTTCAGGGTCATTCAATCAATTTTTTATTTGTTCTAATGATGTTTTGGTTATTTTTTAGGTTTCATGGTTATTTTGGTCATTTTTTAGGTTTTATGGTAATTTTGGTCATTTTTTAAAGTTTTAGGGTGATTCAGTCATTTTTTAGGTTTTAAAAGTATTATGGTCATTTTTTAGGTTTGAGGGTATTATAGTAATTGGTGAGAAAAAAAAAAAAAGGAACCATCAAATGTAACAAAAGTACGCTCACATTTGAAGTTGGTACTGTCCATTGTGACAATGGAACCGTCGGATGTGAGAAAAAAACAAGGGTACAACCAAATGTGGCAAAAGTATAGTCAAGAATAATATTAGTACTACCTAATGTGACAAGTACAAATAAACAATGTATTAGCATGTGTTAGTGTAAAATACACAAGTGTGTTGAGTAAAATTACCTGTTCACAAAACTTCAATTTTGACCTATACTTGTCATCGTCTCTATATGTATTTTTAAACCATTCTAATGTGGGATTGCCATCTTCATCAATCATTTTTTTACTACAAACATATATATAATTATTAAGTAAAAAAGTGACTTCAGTGGTGGGCCCAAATGTAAAAGTACGGTCAAATGTGATATTGGTACTATCCAATGTGACGATGAAATTGTCAAATGTGAGAAGAACAATAAGGGAACCACTAAATATGACACAAGTTAAAAAAAAAAAAAAAACATTTAATTTGACTAATGTTCAAAAAATACCTATCTCTAGTTGTACTAATTTTCTCCAAAATGAAACAATTAACAATCAAGTTACAAACAACTCTGTTTCTCAATAAAATAAAATAAAAACTTACAAACAACAAATAAAATGAATAATAATTATGGAACACTAGCCTCATTGCATGTGTAAAGAGGTTTTTTCATTTGTCCCAATTTGAGATTTACACGATTTTTCATTAATATTATGCATTTAAAATTACTAAAAAAACTAAGGGTGTGATGAGGTATAATACAAAATATTTATTTCACTCGTAAAAGTAAAATATGATTAGCGTTATTTTTTAGACTATCAAAGTAAATTATAAAAATTTGCATAAAATGAAAATGTATAACATGATTTTGTAATTATAAATATTTTAAAATAGCTTGCACAAATATTTAGAGCATCCACAGTAGTAGAGCTAAAAATTTAGCTTTTTAGGTCCACCAAAAGTTACTTTATCTATTTTATCTATACACATGCTGCAGCAGTGAATCTATTTAAGCTTTCAATACAATAAAATAATATAAACATCACAATAAAATAATATATCCTCTACAATAAAATAATATATCCCACTACTCAAAAAACATCCTTAACACCAACCACAACCATCTCTACCATCAGTCATAGCCACAACCACAACCACAACCACCACCACCACCACTCTACTTTGGCAACCACAACACAACATAGGAAAAAAAAACAAAAACAAAACCACAACCACGATCACAACCCCATCACCACCAGTCACCACAAACCACCAGCCATGACAACCACAACCACAACCACAACCATAAGCCACAAAACTCATAGCCAAAATCCACAAAACTCACTACCAAAGCCAAAATCATCCACCACCACAACCAAAATCCACAAACCCACTGTTAAAATCATCCACCATCACTACCATAGCCAAAATCAATCACCACCACCATAGCCACCAAATCCATATGAAAAAACATTAAAAAAAAAAAAAAAAAAAAAAAACACTTAATCATAGCAAAGAGAATAGAGAGATGGGCGGTAACAGTGGCTTGCGGCTTGGGGAGGACAGTGTCAGCGTGGGTCTGATCAATGGAAGAGAAGTGGGCAGAGGCATGGGTCGGAGACATGGATCGGCGACTTGGGGCTTAGGTCGGCTTGGGCCGAAAAAGTTAAGGCCAACGGAGGCGTGTGTCGGAGGCATGGGGCTTGGGTTGGCTTGGGCCGGTGACGTTGAGGTCGGCGGAGGCGTGGATCGGAGAGCACGGAGTGACTGAGAGAGAGAAAGGTGAGAGTGACTGAAAGAGAGGAATTTTTCTTATTTTAATCTCCGGCCAAATAAAATAATATTTTTTTTAGCTCTCATGAACAGTGCACATCTATAAATAGATGTGCACTGTAGCTGAAAAGCAAAAAATTTTGCTTATAGCTCCATTGCTGTAGTCTTCTTTTGTGATCAATGGTGTTAAAAAATAGCAATATAGCTATTTAAAGCATCAACAGTGGGGCTTGTATATGCCAAATGTTAGGAATATTTTGCATTTAAGCCCCAAAACTGCTCAACAATGAGAAGGCCATATCACATATGCCAAATTTTTTTTGAGATTTAGCTATAGTACCATCTCAAATGTAAAATGGTACTGTAGCTGAATGGTATAAAAAAAAAAAAAAAAATTAATGCTTCCCTCTCATTAAAATAATTTAACCTGGCAATTTCTCTCTCCTCTCTCATTTTTTCTCTTTCTTTTCTCTCTCTTTCTTTTTGCTCTCTCTTCTTCTTGCTCTCTGATTCTTCTCAATATCTTCACTCTCTCCGGCAACTCTCTAGATCAGCGTTGGGTTTCTAAATCGGCGGTGGGGTTCTAGATCGGTGTTAGGTCTCTAGATCGGCGGTGGGTTTCTAGATCGGTGGTGGATCTCCGTGTTTTTCCTTCTCCGGCAACTCTCTCTCTCTTTCATTTTTCCTTCTTTGCGTGGGTCAACAAAATCAACTTCCTTCAAGCTACCCAGCGGCGAATCCGCTTCCTTCGAGCTTTAGCGATGGTGAGTCTGGTTTTTGACCGTGGGTTGCTGTGTGTGTGTGTGTTTTTTTTTTTTTTTTTTTTTTGTGTGTGTGTGGTGTTAATGGGCAGATAGGGTGGTGGTGGTGGTGGTGTTGATGGTCAGAGGGCAGTAGGTGCAGCGGTGTGGTTCTGGTCTTTTCTCTGGGTTTTTTTTTTTATTATTATTTTTTTTGTGTGGTGTTGATGGGCGGATAGGGTGGTGGTGGTGGTGGTGTTAATGGTCATAGGGCAGTGGGTGCAGCGGCGTGATTCTGGTCTTTTCTCTAGTGTTTTTTTTTTTTTGTGTGGTGTTGATGGGTGGATAGGGTGGTGGTGGTTGTGTTGATGGTCAGAGGGCAGTAGGTGCAGCGGCGTGGTTCTGGTCTTTTCTTCTTCTTTTTTTTTTTTTTTGGTGTTGATGGTAGATTATGGGTTGCCAGTGGTGGTGGTGGTGTGCAGCGATGGTAGTGATTGTGGTTCTTGAACAAAAGGAAAGAGAGAGAAAGAATAAATAATGTATTGTATTGTATAATGGTAATTGTGAGATATATTATTTTATAGCGTAGAAATATTATTTTAATAAATAAGATTGAGAAATAAAAGTTGGGATGTTGGAGAATTGTAAAATTGTATTGTATAATTGATAAAGTGACTTTTTGAGATGATAAAATAAGATGAGATTAGGATTTCGGCTGTGGATGCTCTTAGCACCACTGCTATGAGTGCTCATGGAAGCCATTATTATGAATTATAGATAATGATATACCGTTTTTAATTTACCAAAAATGATATACAGTTTGAACTTAACATTATTATTATTATTATTATTTTTAAATATCAAGTTTAAAACAACGTCGTTTTAACATCAGTTTATAAAATTTAAAAAAAAAAAAAAAAAAATCATGGGACGACATCGTTTTATCCTAGGTTAATATTGTTGCTCTCATTTATATAAGACACGCTCTCTCTCTCTCGCTCGCTCCTCGACCTCTGCCGCCGTTCCCTAAGTGCCGCCCTCTCTTCTCTCCATTTTGTCACAACAATTTTCTAAAAATGGTTTTGATTCTCAATTCCTAGGGGCTAGTGCTAGGGCTATGGGTTACTACGCTTCTCCAATTCTCATTTTACTACTAGGTATGGGAATTTATTTGATTCTTAATGTCAGGCTACTATGTTTTTTCGTTTTTGTGATTATGAATATGTTTGTTTCGTAATCTGACATTTTCCAGTCAGACCGCCTGAAACGCAGTGACAAATTCTTGCTGTTATTAGAGAACTTCTATTAATTTGTATATGATTGCTTAATGCTTCGGATTTGCTAAAGATCTATCCTAAAACTACACAGTAAAATAGAAAATGTCAAAGTTCAGAAAAACAGAAATCTCCTCCCTCCATTAGGGAGATTGATGAAGTTTGATTTTTTAATTTGATTGCGATTGTCAATTTGTCATGTCTTATTATGATGAAAATCGATCACTTTAGAGGGGTTTTCAAACTTGGGCTTCTTCCTCAAAGATTCTGGGTTTTTGGGTTTCCATTCTGGATATGCATTATTTTGTTATAATTATTTTAATACGTGATGTGTAGAATTGGATCATAGGTGAGTTAGAAATTTAATTCATAGATTGATGGGTTTGAATCTGTACGAGGTTTTGATCATTCAAACTTTTGGAACATTGAATTGTTATGTTCCTATCTGTGTTGTGATTTTGATTCATGAATGTTTGTTACTTTGGTCGACTAAAAATATTGTGAATTTTATATCATCCAATGAATTTAGGAATTTCACATATAGAATTTGCAACCAAAAAAAAAAAACAAAGAACACAATCACAAAATCCAAGTCCAAGGCATCACAAAAGACGTTCTTGGAACACTAGTACAAATTTCCTACAACTCCTTCAGCTTTCCATTTTGTGTACTGTGTGTCGTGTTACAAAGTTGTTGATACTCTTCTGTCCTCTTGTAAAGTTGCTGTTGATGCCACGACATAAACTGAAGTTGATAAACTTGTATAACTAGACAATGATAGAATATTAATGTGATCAGTATACACACAATAAATAAATATGTAATTTACATAAGAGAGAATTTCACCTCAAAACTGTAGAACAATAATTTTTAAAGTGAAAGTAGTATTAAGCAGCTTAGATCAGAAAAAATATAAGACACCTTAAGTACAAGATTTTGTTGGCATGCAGGATATCTACTTTAATCAAAATCTTACAGGATGTTTATCTCCACCCAACTTGTTTGGCAACATTGGCAAACACGGCACCCCATGTCCGCCGTTTAAGTGCATATGCATCACAGAGGCTGGTCAGCCTTTTCTTTATGCTCTAAGCTCTCACGCAAGTAGGTCACTCATTTTCATTTTATATTTCTAACCTTTTATCTTGTATTGCTTCATGTTCATGCATAATGATCCTGTACATGTGGCCCCTAATGTTTCACTGTATTTAGGTATAACCGTATAACAAATAGGCAGAGCTAAGAGATGCAACTAGCCAAAAGCGACTCGATAGAAGGAAACAGTCTTTCAGAAGATATGGTCTGGAACACTTACAATTGGCAGGACCAAATTGGATGTCACCCGCCTTATATTTTACATTTATTTGCTGAGCTAGATTATTTTTGATGCAGTCGACTGAGTAGCACATATATACCGACTTCCTGAGACTTGTTGAAATTTTAAATTCAATTTTGAAATATGCGCTGCCTTTATATCTTTAAAAGCTTCAAGCATAAGTGTGTAGAATTTTTTTCACTTCTGATGCAACATTTGTACCAGTTGGCACTTGCTTCCAAAGCATGTACCTTGAGTTAAATTATGCCTAAACTAATATCAAATAGTGTCATCTGCAGGTCACAGTTTCTACACATTCTAGAAAGTTTCTATGCGTACATGATTCTAGACAGTTTGTACACTTAAAAAAATCAAAATCAAATCAATGGAATAGGGATTTTATAAAGACCAATTACCTCAACAGTAGCCTGAATTCTCAACTTGTGCCAACAGATCATCTTCTTCATCCAGAAGTTGTGCAAGACTGAAACTCAAATTCACTATCTCCATTCTGGTCTCATATGTCTTCTCTCTTTGTAGCAAAGAAATTAAAACATCTGTTCCATGTATTTGCTTATCAAGATTTACAATTTACAACTAAACTGGAGACTGCACCGTAAAATGGTATGGTAGACCACAGAGGCGTTGGTAGATATGGAGATGCGTTCTTCATGACTCTGCTAGACCTGCGTGGTGACTCTTGATCCCCATATGAATCTTTCTGAATCCCATTTGAATCTTCTTCAACTCCACTTGAATCTACCTCTTTCTGAACCCCATTAGAATCTTTCTGGATCTCATTTGAATCTTCTTCGGCTCCACTTGAATCTACCTCTTTCTGAACCCCATATGAATCTTTGTCTTTGGAATTCAATGTGGCATTAGACCTTGAATCTTGTTCTGGGTCATTATATGAAACTGTATCATTTGATTCAAAATCATCTTGGTCATACTTGTTATAATTTGAACCAATCGAGAGAACAAGGTCGCCCATTTTCTGACTTCTTGACAATTCCTTCGTCTTTGTGGTCTTAAGGAAGTTTTCCATCGAAATCGGAGTCTCAGCTAAGAGACTCAAAATTTCAAGTCGCAGCTGCTGTAATTCTTCATTCAACTGTCTAAGCTTATTAATATACGATTCAGCCGAACTACAAAGATGACAAGGAAAAGAAAGAACAATCAAGAAAAACAAGGAAAAGAAAGAACAATCAAGAAAAAGAATAAGCGGGAGGGAAGAACACACTTGAATCCGAGTCCAACAGTGGAATACCCATCCGCCAGTGTACGCACCAGGTCCCCCCTGGGCCTGGGAATCTCCAATGGTGGAATAGTTATCTTCCATGGGTAGTTAAAAGACATGACCAGTGTTTTTTTTTGTTAGTATTTTTTGTTTTTCTTGAAGCAAAATTTGAGCAGAGCCAATGAGTACGTACTTTCGTTTATTCAATCCCACTGTTATAAATATACAGTTACACTTGCCTCCTTTTTTTTTTCTTCTTAATTTTTTTTAACTTACTTATATGATAATAATAAAATATTAACATAACAAATTGTCACAATATTTTTACAATTATTTACAATTATTGAGATGTAAATTTATTATATATCAAAATAAAATAATAAAATATCATACTAGAACTACTCACAACTAAAAATAAAAGTATTGTGAAAAAAAGTATTATATCCACAATATTTTTACAACATTTTCATAACAAATCTTATGTGGTAAATTGTTTTTCTAATATAAACTTATCAATCTTCTCAAAAAATATAAACTTATTAATAAAATTATTTTTTTTACCTGCCAATAATGACCCACAACATACTACTTTTGATTTGTAATGAAAATGTTGTGAAATTCCTACTATTATACTTGCCCTTTTAAACTTACTTATTTAATAATAATAAAATATTAACACAATAAATTGCCACAATATTTTCATAATTGTTGAGGTGTTAATTCCTTATATGTTAAAATAAAACAATAGAATATCATACTGAAACCAATCACAACTAAAAATAAAAGTATTGTGAAAAAAAAGTATTACATCCACAGCATTTTTCATAACATTTTCATAACAAATTTTAGGTGGTAAATTGTTATTCTAATTTAAACTTACCAATAAAATTACTTTTTTTGCCCACCAATAGCAACCTGTAATAACTTACTACTTATGATTTGTAATGAAAATGTTATGAACATAACATTTCTCTTGTGAAAATGTTAAGACATCTTGTTTCGTCATAATATTTTCACAACTGTTAAGGTGCATGTCAATCCTTTACAAGTCGAAGTAAAATATAATATAGTTATAAATGTATTTATAAAAATGTTGTGTCATTCTTTGTGAATCTAAAAAAAAAATTTATTAGTCAATTTTTGTTGATCCAAAATTCACTATTTCACGTACAGTTTTCTTGAGTTGAATTTTTGTATATTTTTTTCTTTATGCATAATTTTAAGTAAAAACACATAGTTTTACACACACAAAACAAAAACAAAAACTTAGGATAATATCACTTTTCATCCTTTATGTTTGGGGTAGTTTACAATTCTTCCTTAAACTTTAAAATCAAGCAATTTCCTCCTTAATATTTTGAAAAAGAGCAAATATGTCGTATTGTTATTCTTTCAATTAAACCCTAATGAATGCTTGTGATTTTTAAAATATTCCATTGTGTAGCGGCTAAAATATTCCCACTAAATTTTAATATCCCAAAAATTTTCTTCATGTATTTTAAGTTTTAGATAGTAGTAATACTTAGAAAGTTGGAATGATAATATAAGATGTTTATTTGTTATCTAGAGAACTTTGATTTTTTTAGGTTTAAATTTTCGAAACTTATAATTTATCTAATGAAAAATTCAATGACATGTCTTTTGTTATATAACTGAGGAGACATATAGTGCTCTTTTCCTTCTTAATAAAGATGATTTTTTGCTTACAAATAATGCAAAAGACACCTAGCTAACATATTACGAAGAAATCGTGCAGACCAAAAACGAAGGTCTAGAATTCTAGACGATGATCACTGAAAAAACTAACTTAGCAATCTTTGGTATTTAAGTATGCATTGCAATTAGAAAAAGCAAATTTTTATGCATATCAAACTTCACATGGAGTTCATTTGATTTGTGGTGGAATAACTTATAGATAATTTGTGAAGTTGGAGGTAATTGTGCATATGAAATAACTTTATTTTTATTATCAGTTTTATTAATTAATTTTAAATTAATAAAATATTTTCTTTTAGCAATCGGTAAAGAAAAGTGTAATTGTGTAGGTTTAGTTTCTTAAAGTAAAATTTTACATGGAGACATAGTTGTCAAAATGAGAATTGTATTGTGAATTAATTTTTAATTTTTCTGTATTGTTTATCTATCTTATCTTATATCATAAGATACGCAAATACCTAAAAAATTTATAAATATAAAAAATATATTCAACTAATGTCTAATTTAATCCTCACATAATAATAATAATAATAATAATAATAATAAAATGAGTGTAAGTACTAAAGGTAGAAAGAAGTTCACCACTTTGCTGCCACCATAATTTCTAGGATTCAGCTTTTATTATATAGTATATGATATTGCCACAAATTTTCATGCACTAGCTTCACAATCAAATTATTTATCAATATTACATGATTAGACACAACGGAGGATAGGTATGCTTCAAAACAAAATGGTTGAGTGTTTTTTTGATGATGTAAAACTTCACTAAGGTAGAGGGCCCTTCAAACCCATCCCTGTGGTGTAAATCCTAAATACACAACCCTACCCGCTAGAATCATGTATCAGATAATCTAGAGAAACTCCTAGTGGGAATTCAAATCCAAGATATCTAGGTTTATAACTCATTTTAAACCTCCCACCACTTGACTGCACCTTGACTGATCATAACAACAATATATAGAGTTATAAGTAAATATGCATCGCTAATTTTTTAAATAGAGTCCTATCTATATTGTCAAGTGCATAACTCAATTATTTGCCAATGCAGAAAGGACTTTCCAAATATAGTACATACACAACAAATCGTGCACACATCACGGTTACACTTGTAAATAGCTAGGCTCTCATCTTCCTAGCTAACCATACATATAAGTAGATGAAAAGTAACCTAGGACATCCGATGCCTAGTGAGCTTCCAATGTCATTTCCACTTTTTCAGTCAAACTCTTGATGTACTCCTTTCTAGCTGGGTGTTTCTCCTGTGGCCGATTATATGCACTCCACACCGGCTCTCCCACAAACAACCTCATCAACTGCGAAACCAACAAACACCAAATTGCCGATCAACCAACAAGGGCCATTAGTCGGGTGGTGAAGTCATTGTTATCAGTAAGCAAATGCAGTAGTTTAATTTGCAAAATCAGTCAAAAACATAATTGTGGATTGTCCTACATATTTATTTCAAATTAGCGACAATCAAAACCAACATAGTCTCATGCTCTAATTGATTTTGTGGGCACTAGCTGTTAAGTAATTGATATTATTTCAATGTTACCTTAGTATAGTTTTTGGTGTCAAGAGTGAACCGGTGGTAGATTCCAGCGGGCAAAATGATAAGATCACCAGCCTTGATCCAAATGCGAATCCAACGGTCATCCTTGTCTCGAACATCAAAATACCCGCTTCCTTCCAAACAGTAACGTATCTCCTCGTCAGCATGTATGTGCTCTGTGTAGAAATTTTTCAGCTTCTCTTCATAGTTGTCCACTTTCTCAGGGCATAAATCAAGCAAATCCTTCAATACATCCACACGAAAAGGATCAAGTGAGCCACAATAAACATTTTATGATGTGCCTGCAGGCGATTGGGCCGATACAAATCCATTATTCAACAAACGGGCATGACTTTCTTCCACTATATATTATATATATATATATATATTTCATCCAATTAAGTAAACTAACTTGAACTCAACAGAGAATAGAAGAATGTGTTGGTTTTTCTTATTTACAGCCCCAAACCAAAATAATTACACAAATTTGTAGTGATTAGTGAATGTTCAAATCGGTTAGTTTTTGTTACGACACCTTACACCCGCTCCCACCAAAAAAAAAAAGAAAAAAACCTCTAACACAATGCTATTTTTCTTTCTCTAGAAAATTTTTTCTGGTAAGTTTTCTGCATTTTTTTAAAGTATTTAGTGTGCTAGAAATTTTTGGCCGTGAAAGCAATTTCTAAAGTTTATGCCTTTATGTTTTCCACCATGTGCCCTCACTTTCTCCATTCTTTTAGGTAAGAAGATCACACTTTGAGTTTGAAGTGGAAGAATGAAGAAAGGATTTGGATTGAAGAAGACACGTTTTAAATTTTGAGTGTGAAGAATTAAAGAATAACGCTTAGAGCATTTGCAGCAGTGGAGCTAAAAAGCTATAATGCTATTTTAGCTCCACCAATATACCAAAAAAGCCTTGCAGCAGTGGAGGCAAACTTAAAATTTTTTGCTTATTTGCTACCGTGCACATCTATTTATAAATGTGCACTGTAGCAGACATCTAAATTTTTTTTTTTTTTTATTCAACCTCCTATTAAAATAATCTCACCGTCTCTCTCATCAAGCTCTCATCTCTCTCATCAGCTCTCATCTCTCTCATCTCTCTCTTCAAGCTCTCATCTCCCAGTCCACGCCGTCGCCGTCTCACGCCATCCCAACCCACGCCGTCCCAGCCCACGCCTCAACCCACGCCGTCGCCCTCCCAGCCCACGCCTCAGCCCACACCATCCCGTCCCACGCCGTCGCCGTCCACGCTGTTGCCATCCCACGCCATCCCGTCCCACGCCGATCAGCACTTTTTGTTTTTTTTTTTTTTTTTTTCCTGCTGTGGGTGGTGGTGTGGTAGGTGGTTGGTTGATTTTTTTTTTCTTTTGTTGTGGGTGGTGGTGGTGGTGGTGGTTGTGGTTGTGGTTGTGTGTGTGGGGCTGTGATGTGTGGACTTGGTTGATTTTTTTTTTCTTTTGTTGTGGGCTGTTGTGGTAGTGGTGGCAATTGTGGTTGTGGTTGTGGTTGTGTGTGGCTGTGATGTATAAGTGTAGTGAATATATTATTTTATTATAGTGAGATATTATTTTATTGTAATAGATATATTATTTTATTGAGATGTTTATATTATTTTATTGTGTTGAAAGCTAAAATAGATTCACTGCTGCAGTATGTGTGTAGGTAAAATAGATAAAGTAACTTTTATTGGTGCTAAATAACTAAAATTATAGATGCACTGCTGCAAATGCTCTTACTCAATCACACTATTACACCCAATTGTGTAAGTTCTTATTTTTTAAATTAAAATTTCTACACTCATCTCTATATATTAAGAGGATTCATAAAGTTAATTATGACTTCAAAAAATGCCAAAATACTCCTAATTTAATTAGATAATACTTATTCTTAACAAATAAAAAGTAGGATTAAAATTGTAATTCAACAAAATTTAAAACAAAAAACTACCAAGAGAATTTTTTTTTCTAAAAATTAGCACATTATCTATTTAAATATATCTCATGCGCATTTAATACATTTTTTCCTAAAAACTAGCACATATACTAAACCCAACAGTTTATTCCATTTCAAATTCTAAATTTTAGTTTCATAAAAATCCATTCCTATATAACTAACCTCACTAACAATAGATAAATTCAAATTGAAAAATTACATTAAACTTAAAATAATAAAAAAGTGTCTCATTGCACGTGCGGAGCGCATGTGATGATGCTAGTCTGTCTATATATATATAACCAAAACCTCTAAAATTCTCACAATTTTCCATATCAACACAATATTTAAATAAAATGATAATTTTATTTAAATAAAATTATTTTTGTTTAGTCCAAACTTAATAAGGAGTAAAACTCTATCTCTCTAACAAGTCCAACTTAAACTCAAACTCATCATTATCATTTTTTTTAAACAAAATCATTTTTGTTTAATCCAAACTTAACAATCAAAATAATAGTAATAATCAATTTTGATAGGTTTTTTAAAATAAAAATTAGAAAGGGATAATGATAAGTTAATGAATAATAATCATAACCTAAAAAATAAAACTAGGCAAAAAAATTAATGAATTTTGTAGGGAAAAAGTAATGAATAATATCATTCCAAATTATATAGATTTGATAAATTTCAAATTAAAATGTTACCAAAAAACCTTAGTAGATTTAAAAATATAGTAGTTGAGAATTTGAAAACTATAGCTTCTAGAAATGAATAAATGAAAAAAATTTACAAAAGAAAAAGAATGAAAAAAAAAAATTACTCAGCACTTGATTTCTTGAAAATAAAATACCATACAAAAAGAAAAAGAAAAAAAATAAAAATAAATCACTCTACAATCCACACTAATTACTACCTAAAATATTTATATTTCATTAAATAATATAAAATTTAAAAAAAAATTATTCAGTACTTGATTTCTTGAAAGTAAAGCACTATACAAAAAGGGGGAAAAAAGATAAAAATAAAGATGAATCACTTCACAATCCACAGTCTAAATACTAATTTCTATCTTAAATATTTATAATTCACTTAATAATATAAAATTTACAAATGAAAAAAAAAATAAAATTAACTAGTACTTGATTTCTTAAAAAGTAAGGTACCATACAAAAACTGAAAAATTTAGAATTAATGAACATAAAAAAAATTTTAAATATAGACAATTTACATTTTCTACCTAATAATATTCTTACAAGACTTTTTAAATAGTTAAAAAAAAATATAAGAATAAATATCAATAATATTTAAATTATATAGTTAAGAAGTATACTATACATTTTAATATATATTTTAAATCTATTTATTTATATGCATGAAATTACAAGCTAATATTAAGATAAATAGATAGCGATAACCGATTATTTGCCTGATTTTTTTTTTTTTGAGAAAGATTATTTGCCTGAATTAGTGGACTTTTACCAGAATTTTTTTTTCCATTTTAATTAATTTGGACTATCCGAATTAAATAACACTACCAAATAAAATTTTTTTTTTCTAAAAGGAAAAAAAAAAAAAAAAAAAATTTAAGGGTAGAACCAGTACCATGTAATTGTATCCTCTTGCTTCTCTGATTCTTCGCAACTCCTCATCGTTCTCGTAGTCTTTTGGGTTCAAATGCCAGTACAATACTCCCAACTCTACAAAATTACCATTTTTCATCAACAATATTTTTCAAACCAAAAAAAAAAAAAAAAATCACAGAGAGAGAGAGAGAGAGAGAGAGAGAGTGTGTGTTTTGTAAATTGTGACCTGCCAATCGGTCCAATGAAACGAACTCTTGAGGATTGCGATGGTGAGGAAGCCTTGGATCTTCATCGCTCTCATCCATGAACCATGCCTTAATTTTTTTTTGGTTTTGTTTTAGTTATAAAGTTACGTATACATACATACTTAATAAAAATAATCAATCACATGGTCCTCAAAAAAAAAAAAAAAAAAAAATCAATCATATATATATATATATATATATATGTGTGGTCAGTGATTTTAACTCTCGGTGGAAGAAAGAACTCACCTCGATTGCCATAGAAGCCTTGCACTTGGAGCTTAATTGGACTCAACAAGCTGAAGCTGAACTTGGTGGAGTTCTCTGTTTTCTCAAAGAGATGAATGAGTGCCCGTTACTATTTATATTGTTATTTTTACTACCTTCTCGAACTTCCTGTTTTTGATTATTTTCTTGCCTATTCGTGTGTCAATGTCTGCCACGTGTACTGCGTAGTTTTCTCTAGTTATTTTGTGGTGTGTGCTGGCCTTCACCAAGAATAATATCATTCATCTTTGGCAATAGCGCATTTGTTCACTTCTGCCCAATTAATCGAAGGGTTGGCTCCCATGCACAGCCTTGTCCTTATTAACTTTTTTGTTTTTAGTCGAGACTCTTATAATTTAATAGCATTTTTAATAAATATTAGAATTCAAATTCATCGTTGTGATGGTAACTATCAAATTAGTGTCTTGAGTAGACATGAAACATGTCTATTTATATCAATGGAAACAAAATTCAACATTAGAAAAAAAAAATAATAATAATAATAATTAATAACATGCAATCAAGGAAGTAAAAAAATGTTTCTCAAAGAAAAAAAATGTAAAAAAATAATATAAAAATATTTACATTTTTATTTTATCAAAAAATATTTGCATTCTTGGGTAGGCATGAAACATGTTTATTTATATTAGTAATTATATCATACAATTTTTAAATTTATAAACACATATAATATGATCAAATCATAACATCATTCTTATTGTTTTTATATTTGGTCTATAAAATAGAAAGATTAAATATTAAAAAATTTTACAAGGAAAACTACTAAAATATTGGAGTAAACTAATAACACATGGAGGTTGTGATTAGAAAACTAGAAAATATTAAGCCTTCACTAGCTAGCATTGGTTAAAGGTTGGATAGATGGATGAACACGATTTAGCTATCTAAATCCAACACCCACCCATCCCATACCCCTTTGGTAGAAGTTGCCAATGATTCTCAGCTATTAAAGCTAAAAAATAAAATAGATGCAATCAAGAATATAATTATTATTTTGTTGGACTTTGTTTCACTTGTCGGAGGGGCAATTAGACTGGTGAGAGTTCTGAGCCATTTGAATCTTGGTCTGTTCTTTGGAATCGATTGGGCCATTAGACTTGCGTGGTAAAAGTTCCTCAACCCCATTTGAAAATTGCTTTTTGGAATCGGATGGAACATTAGACCTGATTCATGAGAGTTTCTGGCCATTTAAATCTTGCTTGGAATCGGATGGGCCAAGGCTATCATACAAAACAGTGAAAGTTGATTCTTCTTGTGGATCAAGTGAATTATGTGTCTAGAATGGATGCAATCAGAATTATATAATCACTCATCTTTTGATTCCTTTCTACTTCTCTCCCTTTGGTGTTCTTCACAAAATCCTCCAACCTGGGACCAACACTTCAGTTATTAATTGTTTCAAATCATTGTTCAAATGATTCAGTTCATTAATGTCCGATGCTTTCAAACTACAAATAATAAATAATAAATAATAAAAAAAAAACTTAGCCATACAAAAATCCATTCAAAGAGTAAGAGAAAGAAAGAACTAAGAAGGAGAATGAGCCGGGGAGAGAGAAAGAAAGAACTAACACTATGTTTGAAAATGGGAGAAGGGAATAGAAAAGAATGAAAAAGGAAGGAAGACATATCATTTCCTCTGCTTGGTTATACCATGGAAGAGAAAAGTGTATGAGGCGGAGTGATGATATTTTCGTAGGGCTCACTGTTTTGGTATCAGCCTTATTTGGGTGGAAATGGAGGAAAGGGGAGCATTAATTGCATAGGGTTCACCACTTTTCTACTCCATGGAGTAGAAAACCCATTTTTCTACTTCATTTTCCTTCTTATATTTTTCATCCACCTTTAAGAGAAAGAAATAACTAAGGATGAGTTTGGTTTAGCTTTATGTAAAAGTGCATAATGAAAAAGTGGAGTTTTCAAAAAGTGCATTTTTAAAAAGCTGAGTATTTTGTAAAAACTGTTAAAAAGTGCTTTTTGAAAAAACTGAGTGTTTGGCTAGAACTTATAAAAGTAGCGTTTTGAGTTATAAATTATCAAAAAAGACAACGTATATATAAGAGCATCTCAAGCAGGTTAGACAAATTTTTGTACTGTTTGGACAATCAACAGTGACATTTACCTTTTGCCTACTTACTTTTTAATTAAATTTATTCTTTTTTAATCTTTATTTTTTCTTTTTCTATTTATTCTCAACAATTATATTTTTCAACAAAAAATATTACATCCACAATATTTTTTGCAATACTTTCACAAAAATCATAACAAAATCTTATAAGGAAAGTTGTTACTAGTTCTAATTTGAACTCACCACTAAAATTATATTTTTACTCATCAATATTAGCTAATTACTTAAAATTTATTGTGATATTATTTTTAAATTGTGATTTCTTATTCTTTGCCTTTTCTTTCAGCCATACGTTTCCTTTTTCTCTTTTTTTTTTTTTTTTTTCCTCTTGCATTTTGTCCACCACACACGTATACTCATATTAGTACATCCTCTCCTTTTTTTTTTTCTTTACTTCCACTTGATTCCAGAAGCTCCTCACTCTTTCTTTCTCCAGCTCTCTGAGGTCTTTCTACTCTCTATTTTTTTTCTTCTATCGGCTTCTTTTTTTTTTTTTTTTTCCAGAAGCTCCTCACTCCAGCTTTTACAAAATGGACCGAGGGTGAGTTTGGTTAAGCTTTTTGTAAAAGTGCATAATGAAAAAGTAGAGTTTTCAAAAAGTCCATAATGAAAAAGTTGAGTTTCAAAAAACTAAGTGTTTGGTAAAGCTGTTAAAAAGTGCTTTTTGAAAAAGCTGAGTGTTTGGCTAACACTTATAAAAGTGGCTGTTTGAAGGGTAAATTACCAAAAAGGACAATGTATTATAAGGGAGTTTATTTCATACTTTTTTTTTTTTTTTGATGTGAGTTTATTTCATACTTAATTAAAAATCAACTACGTCATATACTTACTAAATAATAATAATAATAATAATAATAATAATAACAATAATAATAATAATAATAATAATAATAATAATAAAAATAAATATATTATTGGTATTATTTTAATAATGTTTGGGCAATTTTTCTTTTTTAGTATCATAATTATTTGTTATTACCATTAATGACTTCTTATTAATATTAATTAAATCTAAATAATTTTCATCATCATGAAGCACAAAATGAAAATGTAAAAAGATGATAAAATATACACCAATAATCCAAATTTAAATTGTACTACATAAAAATGTAAAAAGATATAAAATACATATCAATAACCCAAGTTTAAATTGTACAACACAAAAATGTAAAAAAGATGATAAAATACATACCAATAACCCAAGTTTAAATTGTACTACATTATATTATATAATAAAAAAAAAAAGACAACTACTTATTATTATCCCCCCCAAATGGAATTAGCAATGGAATCACGAAGAACCACTATCGCAGGGTCTGTTAAAGATCCTGAGTTCTGCTCATAACTGCTACTTGCTTCACTATTATGTTCTCTTCTAGAAATTGAATCTCGATTGGCGTTTATGAAGCCTCTATCATCCCTATCATTTAGTCTAACAAAATTATGAAGAGTCATAGTAGCAGATACAATAAGTATTTGGATATGAAATGGAAAAGATGGCATGTTTCTGATAATTCTCCATTTATTCTTCCACACACCAAAAGTGCGCTCAATCACACAACGAAGAGATGAGTGAGCATGATTAAAATTTTCATGTCTAGTTCTAGGGCTTCCACCTCTCCTTCGAAAGTCTTGAAGATGGTATGATATCCCCTTGTATGGTGCCAAATAGCCTTTCACCATTGGGTATCCAAAATCAACTACATAATATTTCCCTAGAAAAAAAAAATTCAATTGTATTAACACACTCACACAATATGTCATTATAATGAACAATTGATTAATCAATTACAAACCTGGTGGTGGGTGCGGAAAGTTGTTACTTTCTTTACGAATAGTATCAAGAAAAATGTGAGTATCGTGTGCTGCACCTTCCCATCCAGGCAAAACAAATGTGAATAACATATCAAAGTCACATGCAGCCATCACATTTTGGGTTGGATATCCCTTTCTTCCATAGTATGGAATGGACTTCTTAGTAGGTACAACCGCTGTCACATGTGTGCCATCAATCGCACCGATGCAATCCTAATAAAAACATTAATAGTTTTTAGTTCCACATGCATTGTATTATCTTAAAGACAATAACACTTATTCAAATATACAATAGTACACATACTTTGAAATGTGGCCAATAAATTGGATGATCTTGTATTTTGGTTGGAACTTCACTAAAAGTTGGATCAGAAGGCTTTACATATGCAGGTGCAAAGCGAGCACCCAACAGAGTAATCATCTTCTCAAAATGTCTACTTATGGTTTCACCCGAATGCTGAAATATTTCTTGAACCATTCGGTTACATGTTCCATGACCTAGTATCAATAGACAGATTGCCATTGACTCTTCTAACCTTATATTCCTTGAATGTTGAAGTCCATAGTCATGTTGTAAAACTTGACACAAATTACTAAACACTTCCTTTTTCATTCTAAACATGTTGTAACATAGTATCTCATTACCTTTCATGCAGCGTCTCACCCAAACCCACCTTGTTTGTACAGAATCATAACAAGGAGTCTTATTAATGTATTTATTGAAATATGTCACAACTGCTTCACAGGTAACTGCCACAAGCTGGTAAAACTCCTCATCAGAATCGTCATTACTATCATCATCATCAGAATCACTGTCACTGTCATCATCACTGTCACTACTCTCACCATCATCATCATCATTGTTATCACCATCATTATTATTGTCAGCATTGTTATAATCACCACCATCATGATAATCACAGTAATTTCTGTAATCCCCATCCATTAATAGTTCCATAAAATTGTCACTCTTATGAGTACCATTATAATTATCCATATTGGTTTAGGCTACACAACAAAGTAACAAATAATCAACCATTGCAAATACTTAATATAATCAACATAATAATCAACAAACTCTACATCAAACAATTCAACATCAAGTACATAACACTGTAACAGTTGCTTCAAATGTGTTTACATTACACATATATTAGTCCAAAGATAATACTAAATATCACATAACTTAGTTTAAAGTTAATACAACATAAAGCTAATATTAGTCGTCTGCTAATACAACATAAAGTTAATATTAGTCTTAAGCTAATACAGAGTACCACTTAAGCTAATACAACATAAAGGTTGGTCACTTCTTTTGGTTCAAACAAATCATTTCTTGTAGCCACTCCAGCTTTGACTCTAGCTCCTTGAAAGTTAGGAACATCTCCCTACGTGACTTTTTTAGTAAGATAACGGAAGCTTGAACCGCAAACTGGTTATCCACTCCAGGAAGTGCTCTCACAATCGCCATTACATTATCAATTGAACTTGGTGACTCTCGAGAAGTACCTTCATTCCTATTCTGACATACAGTTATTAATTGACTAATACGATTGTCTAACATTGCAGCTCCTCCTATCTTCTTCTTTTTCTTCTGTGAGGGTATTGATTCACTAGTTCGGTTTTATCCTGAACTACGTGATTGACTAGAATGTCCTTGCAGCAAACTATCAATGTCTAAACTCATGTCTCATTGGTTATCCTTAAATTCGGAGCTACCATCTGAATCACCAGCACCCTTTTCTGGCATTGTTGGAGGGAGTGTATTTGAAGAAGGGGTCCATGCAGCTACCCCAGTTGCTACAACATCCCTAAACATTATTTCAAGTTGTTCTAGATTCTGTAGACCTTTCTCTCGAAATTTTTTAGCTTTGGGTAATTCCTACAAAATGTAATTGTAATTTCACTCAGTTAACAATAATATAAAAAAAACTATCTCCAACTAACTACATATTAATAAAATACTCAACTCACCTTCAACTTCCGCTTCCACCAATCATTAGGAGCAGCAATTGTTCCCTTCACTGCATCCCAACCTAAACCTGTGTCAAGACTCCTCAATTGTTCCCACACTCTCCAATCACCTTTTAATACATCCCACCTACTTTTTAATTGGTCCCTATCATAGTCTTGACCGGTCATATCACAAAATTTGGTCACCACATTGACCCAACCTTCGGTATTAAAGCCAGCACCTTTTGTTCTATTCCCAGCTTGAATTTGTTCCACACAAAGGTCACAAAAAATAGTTGTCCATGTTGGATTAATATCCCAATCTGCTCTAGCCTTTTTTACCTCGGGGTTGGAAGAGGTGTTTTTACCCAGCTATAAAAATAACTAATAAATATAACCCCATAACATAACTAATAAAACTTGAAAATTCATATCAAGCAAAAGACTTTCAACCACAACCTTAAAAACCCAGATAATAAATAACTAATAATCAACATTAAAACACACAAACTTTTCGTTGTGTGGGGTGCTGATGGGGTGTGCGTGCTCTGCTGATGTGGGGTGCGTCTGCTACTAATGGGGCATGCGTGTGCACATGCATGCCCCATCAGCAGCAGATGCACCCCACATCAGCAGAGCACACACACCCTGCAGCACCTCACTATGCAGCAACCAAACAAGCCCAATAATCGTTATGATCATTCAGCAATGATCATTCAGCAAACATTCATTATGAGTAATTAAGCTAACATTCAGCAAATATGAATCAATGATGGCATCATGAACCACAAAAGAAAGAAAAAAAAAATCCGTAAAACCTAAAACAAAAAAAAAAACCCATCTCCAAAAACTAATGCAGAGTAATAACTCAACAAGCATTCATTCTGAGTAATTAAAGTTAACATTCTATTATTGAATCAATGATGGCATCAAGAACCACACAAAAAAAAATTAATAATAATAATAATAATAAATTTTTAAAAAAATCTGTAAAACCCAAAACAAAAACAAACCCATCTTCACGCACAAACACAGTGACACACACAAACACAAACACGAACACGCACAGTGAGAGAGAGAGTTTTGAGAGAGAGAAATGAAAGATAAAGAAAAGGGAGGGGGTGTTGAGTTGAGATGAGAGTTTGCAGGGGAGAGGACTTAAACAGAGCATCCACAAAATTAAAAAAAAAAACAAATAGATCATCCACAAATTTTGCAGGGGAGAGGACTTAAACAGAGCATCCACAAATTTTTTTCAGTACCCGGCAAGAGAACAAATAGATCTTTAGCAAGAACAAAGCATGCAAGATCTGAAAATTTTTTTTGATAGGTAAAAAAAAAAAAAAAAAAATTCAGATCAGTGTTGTACCTGGCGGTTTTTGGTAGCAGATCGGCCTTAGTTGGTGTTTTGTTGATCAAAACTCTACCTTCAAAACGTATCCCTCAGATCAGATTAGACAAATAAAATTAAAATATATATATATATATATTACAGAGGAAGGCCCGCTGAAGAAGACGAAGAAAGAAGACGAAGAGGAAGAAGATTTTCAAGACAAAAGAAAAGAGAGAAACGGGTACTTACGCAGAGCAGAGCAGAGCTGAGAGGAGACTTCTGGGGTGAGGGAGCTGCGCAGAGAGATGAGATGAGATGAGAGGAAGAAATGAGGGCACCGTGCGTGATTCTCTAAAGACCCCTTGCCCTTTAGTCAAGGGCAATTTCTTAATTTCACTCTCCCAACGGATATATAGACAACGCCCAGACCCAACTTTTCGTTTATGCACCTCAGCTGACCCAAAATTGAAACGCGCATATCTTCAGAAATATAAAAGCCAACTTTTTCCAAAAAGTTGGGTTTTATTCTCACCAAACACACGTTTTGGGCTAGCATTTTTGAAAAGCCAACTTTTGGGCTTTAAAAGTTGAACCAAACGGGTACTGAAACACGTCCATAACTGAAACGCGCATTTCTTCACAAATATAAAACGCAACTTTTGTCAAAAAGTTGCATTTTATACTCACCAAACACTGAACTTGGGCTGGCTTTTTTAAAAAGCCAACTTTTGGGCTCAAAACGCCCAAACAAACGGGCACTAAGAAGGAGAATGAGCCGGGGAGAGAGAAAGAAAGAACTAACACTATGTTTGAAAATGGGAGAAGGGAATAGAAAAGAATGGAAAAGGAAGGAAGACATATCATTTCCTTACTTGGTTGTACCATAGAAGAGAAAAGTGAACGAGGTGGAGTGATGATATTTTTCGTGGGGCTCACATATTTTGGTATCAGCCTTACTTGGGTGGAAATGGAGGAAAGGGGAGCATTAATTGCATAGGATCCACCACTTTATACTATAAAATGACTAATTTGTCCTTAAAATTTTTGAGAAATTACAAATGGTCTAATATATGAATTTTCACATGATTAATAAGGGCACAAAGGTAAGAGCGTGCATTTTTTCTTTCTCTTCCCTTTGCAAACAAACAAGAGAAAGATAAAACTCTCACATTTTCTTCTTTCCTTTCTTTCCTATATCCAAACACATCAAAAAGAATTATTTTCTTTTTCTTTTTTCTTTCTCTTTCTCTTCCCTTCCTCTTTTCTTTTCTTTTCCCTTTCTATAGCTACAACCAAACACGGTGTAAAAAGAAAAAGAATCACACCTGTTCAACCCAATCCCAATGCTATATTCTCCATCAACCAGTGCGTGCATGAGGAGAAATTATAAGGTCCTCATGATGGACAAATGACGTGGTCCACCATTCTAGTAAAAGACTCTCACCTATTTAAAATTGTTGACTCAGAAATTTTTTTAAAACAGAAACTGATTACTGACTCAGCAATTTTAAACAAGTGGGAGTCTTTTAGTGGAATGGTAGACAAGTGACGTGGTCCACCGTGAGAACTGTATAATTTCTTGTGCATGAGGTTTCTTTAGGGAATTGCCAGTTTTGGAAGTTTCGAAATCTTGCATGGAAATTTTTTTTGGATTATGAGAATATTTGAGTGTTAAATACTTATTTATTAGACATAACACACTACTTGCTAAGAGAAATGGCATGCAATAGTTTTTGTCTATTTGGAATTTACTTGAACGTGTCGGTTTGATTTATTCTAGTTTGGCTATTGTTTTTTAGGTTATTTGGTGAGTCCTATTGGCAAACTAAGTGGAAATAGAAGGTGAGAATTAAAGTAATCTAGGTAATTGTTCAGGCCCCGAAATTTTTATTACAGTTAAGTAAATTAAGAGCACAATTAATGCGGAACATACGTGATTAACCAAATTAATTAAGCATAGCTACTTACAATTTCATAGATAGACATATTAAAGTTATAAAATCAGCAATTGACAATAAGGAAAGAGAAGCAAATCCAAGATAACACAAGATGTGCTATCGAAGAGGAAAACTAGAGTTTTTGGCGAAAAAACCTCTCTGCGGCTCGACCACTGAATGATCCACTAAAATGAATAGTTGTGGTACCTATGTTACAACAAAGACCTTCCAAGCCTATGCTACCAAAGTACTTAAACCCTCCAAGTCCCAGTTCAGAATCGACTTCTAGGAGTCATTTTTTACAATCTAGCAATTTGGATCCCACAACCAAGCTTAGTTGCACCTTCAAGCCTCCAAGGCTGAAATGGGCAATCTCCTATGTTTTCCAGCAATCAAAACACTCAACACTCAAGTATGGCGATGTTTGTGATTGGGGTGATCTCCTCTCCAAGTTTTGGCTATAATGAGAGAGAAGAGTGTAAAGATTTAATGGTGTTTGGTTCTCACAAGTATAGGCTCATTCTCTCAAATCTCAGGTGGGTGCTTCACTGTAAGAAATTTAAAATTCTACTTTATCTACAATTATACTAGCAAAAGTTTCAAATAATTTAAAATAAATTTAATATTTATTTTGATTGTATTTTTTGTTCATAAAAAATGACTCAATATATGTATGTATGTATTATATGTTGTAACATTAATATGTTTTATATTATGACTAACTAATTATTAATAAAAAAATTTCAAAATTTCAAAATAATTATTAATAAATTTTTGAATCTTTTGATTTATTTACATATATCTTTTTAATTAAACCATGTAATGCATATGTAATGCATGAGCCTTTAACTAGTCTATATATATTAAAAGCCAAAACTTAGAGAAAATCTAATTAGATTTCAATTGAATTCTCAATTTTGCACCAAGTGTCTTATCTAATTTATAATTTTTGTGCCAAGTGAATTATTGAGTTTAAAATCGAAGAGTCCAAATCCAATTAAATTCTAAATTGGATTTCATTGGAGTCCAATTTTGGGCAATTTGTCCATCTAATTTTTTAATTTTTGTGGTAAGTGAATTATTAAGTGCAAAAATCGAAGAACATAAATCCTATAAACTTCTAAATTATATATATATATATATATATATATATTTACCATACATAGAACAATGACACATTAATTTTTTGCCATGTATTAACAATAAATATCCACTACAATTTTGTTTAAATACTTCATCATTTTTTTTCCTTTTTTTTTCTCAGTTTTTTTTTTCTTTTTAAAATAGATAAAGAAATTTCTTTTGTCCCTTACTCAACTATTTCGATTTTCGTTGTTCTTAATTATTTACTAGTGAAAAGACTAAAGAGAAAAAATTAGTCACTATTCTAAAAACCTTTACCGGTTGTTGACTATAAAAGCCATTTATCGTGAAAGCTAAATTAAATTGAAGGATTGTTCTACTCAGCCTTAATTTTAGTGAATATCTCACCCCATTTTTTTATTCCTTATCCAAAAACCATATTTCTTCTAGAAAATGGCTTATAATTAGCTGATCAAAGTGGACTAGACAATGGTCTTTAGACTAAATTGAATCTCCTCCCCCATAATTAAGGGGCGAAGGCTGAGCCCATGTGTTTAATTCATAATCATTTAGGTGTGAAAGTCGAATTCTCCCATCAAAAAAAATAAAAATAAAAATAAAAATAAAATAAAATAAAATAAAAGAAGAAGAAGAAGAAGAAGAAGAAAGATAAATAAAAAGCAGCGGACTTCATTTTAATTTTCTCCTGCAGCCGGCATAGGGTTCAATATCAGTGATTGAGTATGTGAACTAGCTTAGTATATATGTGTGTGTATGTGACAGTGTGAATTTATTTTATCTTAAGCTTTTATTGATCACAATGAAGGGCTTGCAGTTTCTTCTAAGGGTTGCATTGTCCAGCCTCCTGA
Organism: Quercus aquifolioides; assembly: GCA_019022515.1. NCBI lineage: Eukaryota > Viridiplantae > Streptophyta > Magnoliopsida > Fagales > Fagaceae > Quercus > Quercus aquifolioides. The sequence continues at coordinate 884,659 of CM032334.1, read as the reverse complement.
GGCTAAAATTCAAGTACAATATGTATCTCACTTAATGGTCTATTTGGAAGTTTAAAGAGGGAGGAGAGTAGAGGGGAGGAGAGTAGAGGGGAGGAGAGTAGAGGGGAGGAGAGTAGAGGGGAATGGTTCCCCCCCACCTTGTTTGGATGTTTTTAAAATTAGTAAGGGAGAAGGGAGTAATTAGTCCTTCTCCTTGTTTGGATGTTTTAAAAATTAGGATGGAGAGGAGAGTAAATGATTAAAATAGACAAATTTACCCCTATTTGAAAATAAACTTCCAACATTGGTCTATGATTAATTTAGAACTGATAAATTAGGAAATTTACTTGGACAATAATTTATCTACTCTACTCTCCCTCCAAATCTCTCCAATTTGGGGGAATTAAAAATGAGGGGTTAGAGGGAGTTGAAACCCCTCCAAACCCCCCCAAACCCCTCCCCCTCCTGCCTTAAAAAACTTCCAAACAAGGTAATTGGATTACTCTCCCTCTCTCTACTTTACTCTCCCTCCTTTTTTAAACATCCAAACAAGCCATAAGTTGTTTCCATCTTGGAATCAATCATGAACCCTCCATAAACATATATATCAAGTAGTATCACTAACTAAAGGATGCATATATGGAATTGTATTGCTTAGTCATGTAACTGTCATTGACATAAATAATTTCACAGAAGACAATGAAGTTCAGTCTATTGAGTGGACTATGAGCCCTGGGTACACTAGTAGTCAACAGTCCCCTCAAGATACCCGTGTCTGCAAAAGGGGGAAGGATATACAACAGGTCTTTTGGTTCAAAAGGGCAACAGGTCTGGACCTCAGACACCTGTGTCAAATGTTGGGACGTCTATAACTATAATCTTATATAATGTTGTTCAATCGATCCAACTTGCAAGTGGTTAAATCTGAAGCGGTATGTATCCAAAGTATACTAGGAGTCAGGGGCGTAGCCAGGATTTCCCACTTGGGGGGGCCAAACTATATATTTATATGCTAGTCATAACTCATAATTAATACAATAATTATATTCTATATAAAATAGTCAAATTTAACATTTTATAATATTTTAAAACTCAAATAAGATAATAAAAAATTGTCCAATTTGCTATAAACATATAAAAGAATTTTTTTTAAAGCCTTAGCATCTCCTATTAGAATTGTGCTTGATGATGACCATTCATAAAATAAATTCCATTCATTATCATTTTCATAGTGAAATTCTTAACAATTTTTTCCTTTTTCAAATTGGGAGGGGCTTAAGACTTGAGAATGTTTCTTATCTCTAGCGCAACCTAAATTCTATTGTAGAAACATATCAATGTTGGTACAACTTATAAGGCACCTAGATTCAAAAGGAAAAAAAATAATCAACTTAAAATATATAAAAATGAGATGATGATAATGAGACAAAAACATATGAGGAAAAAAATTGGAAATATGAGAAAATGATCAAATTTTGTGAAAAAATGATGATGATGGGACCAAAATAAATGAATTTGAAGGCTAAGAATGAAAAGAAAAACACACCAATTTGAGCAATGCGCATTGTATTTAAAAATTGAAAACAATAGGAACAACGTCCTTTTTCTATTCTTAGAAAAAATAAAAAGAAAGACACCTAGAGATTAGGGATTTATAAGATTTTGGTAAAAGTCTAGGGATTTATAAGATTTTGGTAAAAGTGTGTGTATTGTTTGAGTGGAGTCTACTTGAGAAACTAATTAAATATTGGAATTGTAAATGGCTAAATGCAATCATTGTTATATTTTAAAGGGAAATAACATAAAAACTAACAATGAACATATCTCTATGACATTTTTTTTAAAGGAAAGTCATTATCCAAAATCAGAGTAAAGAGAAAACTAAGCAAAACAACAGTAAAAAAAATAGCATGAATTGTGAAGATGTTGAATATTCATAGCTAATTGGAACTTTAAAACCAGAGACTATCTTTTATTCAATAGTTTGGAAACTCCAGGTTCTTAGCATGTTGTGCAAGTAGGTGGGCCACTTGGTTCATTTCTCTTTTATTATGATTTAAATTAAGTTAAGAGTAGCCTAGACTCATGTATTAGGTGGCCTATCCAACTATACTAGACCAATTTTCTTCCATTGACAGCAAAAAGGTTCTGTGAAATTTTTTGGAGGGGCAATCATTATAATTTGTAGGGGCCCAATTTATTTTTATACAGCACTATAAGAGGATTTCAAAAGTTTTGGGGGGGCCATGGCCCCCCCAAGACTATATGTACCTCCGCCCCTGCTAAGAGTCTAGGAAAGAAGGATCCAACCAGGTGGGAAAAAAAAAAAAAAAGCTCACCTCTAATCCCTGATTTCCCAGTTTGAGTAATGGGATTTGGATCTAGGGCTTCAAATTCAGCTTGTCATGCGTTGTTAAAAAACCACCGCTTGCTTAGCCCCTAACTCAAGACGCTATCACACTAATCCTATTTTACCCAAGAAAGTCTATAGATGCAAAAAATTGCAGATTTACTAATGAGATAGATTGTTGGTGGTAGGTAAAATGTAATGTTAATGATATGTCCAAATGATAACCAGTAAATGCTTATCAACTTGAATGCTGTGAAATTGTTTATGTATGTCATTACTTAATTTATCCTTAGGTAAGCTACTTGTGTTCTTTGTAATAGTACCCTCACTTTGAAAGAAAGTACACCACGTATCAGCAATATGTAACCTCCCTCTCACAATAGGAGGGGTCATCTGACTCTATGATTGTGGCAGTCAAACACTGTTTTGGTAAGCTAGCTAGCCAGCTATGTCTAACTCAAAAGTCACACTCATATTGTGAGTAGTGAATAATTTCTTTTAGTGGAAAATTTATAAATGAAAAATATATATATATAGGCTTAAAATTTTGGGAACATGATATAACACATATCGGTCAATGATGACTTCAAATAGAATACAATGGAGAAAAGAAAGCATATGGCCATTCCTAGTTAATTTGTGGTGTGTGCATGTCTTCCCAAATAGGGCTGGCCCTAGGCCTAGGCCATTTAGGCCATGGCCTAAGGCCCCCTAACATAGAAAGGCCCTCAAATTAAAATGGGGCCAATAAGTTTTTTTTTTTTTTTTTTTCCTTCTTCTTCTAATTAAAAAAGGAGTGTAAAACTTGCACATTTTTTTATCATATAGGTCTTATAAATTGATATGTCCGATCAAAAAAAAAAATTCAATATTCATTTTTTTTTCTTGAAATGTCATATCAATTTGTAAGCTTTTTATAGTAAAATTTGTAGTACTTTAGCATCTTCTTCACACAAAAATTATGAATTAATAGAAATACAATACAATCACCAATTCACCATTAAGTGAATGAAAAATGCTAAAACTAATACAAATTTTATGACAAAAACTTACAAACTGATCAAACAATATAATAAATGAATGTTTTGAATAACTTTTATTTATTAATGACTCGTCGGTTTGTAAAACCTACATAGTAAGTATCACTAGTTCACTTTGGATGAATTAATCTTATTAATCAGAAAGAATTAATAATATATTTGAAATAAAAAAATTATAATATAAAAAATAAAATAAATAACATTTAAGTGATATTTAGATATAAAAATGCATCTTTAACATTTTTGTCTAAGGCCTCAAACTATCTTGGGCCAGCCCTGTTCCCAAAAATAATTCATCCTTGGCAGTAGCCCGTTTGTTCACTTCTGCCCAATTATTCAAAAGGCAAAGATTAGATCTAGTGCATAGAAGCACTTGATGCACGCTATGTCCTTAATAAAAAACACTTTGTATTTATTAGATTTTTTTTTTTTTTTTTAAGTCAAGAGTACTGTAATTTAACTTACAAAAAAATTTAAGATTTAAGTTTTTTCATTCTGATTGTAACAATCAAATTACTATCTCATTATTTTTATTGATTTTTTTTTTTTTTTGGGGGTAAATATGATAGCTCCAAAGCCCAAAAGTCTACTAACATATTAGCGAAGAGGTTAAGTGCAAAACATTAGATTCTATATGAAATAATAATAATAATAGATTTAGAATATGATTTTTTTTTCTCATGTTTAGTTGTTTTGACAAAAAAGTCATAAAAAATTAAATATATGCAAATTCACTATAATTAACCTTAATCATTTAGATTTACTAACTCCTTTTAATGACATGTAATATATGTGTGGGGCCAACATTGTAGTATTTATTCTATGTAAATGAAAAAAATTACTAATATGATAAATACGTATATGTTGTTGTATTGATTATTTTAAATGGTGTATTAACTATTTAAGTATTTTGAAATTTTGATGTCATTTTTTAAAGATTTATATGAGAAGAAATTGATTTGAAATATGGTATTCTTACTCAAATTTAGTAGTTTTTGCTACAATTGAAACAAAGTCCAAAAAAAGAGAAAAAAATGTAATAACACGCAATTAAGAATGTAAATAAAATAATTGAAAATTTTATTTTATGAAACAATTATTGCATTCTTGAGTAGGTAAGAAACATGTCTATCTATATCAGTAACTATATCATACACTTTTAAATTTGTAAACACATATAGTATGATCAAAACACTACTTATTGTCTTTATATTTTGTCTATAAAATAAGAGATTAAATATTTACAAAATTTACAAAAAAAAAATTATTGAAATATTGGGAGAAATTAATAACACATGGAGTTGTGATTAAGAAATTAGGAAAGATTGAGAATATACAATGGCTGCAATTACAATAACAATCAATTAACTTAGCTACACATAAATAATAATTAATATCTTGAGTGAGACAATGTATTCGAGCAATTAACATCTTTAATTGTGAAAGAAAGGAAAATAAAGTGAAGATGAGCGAGTATATGGTCCTAATGGTTTATTCAATATAGTTGATGCAAATTACTAATTTGACACCAGTTGAGCAAGAATTTCCATTGTTTGAAGAATGGGAATATTAAAATTTGGTTGAAAACAAAGAAGAAGAGGAGGGTCCCAGTTTAAACTCAACTAGGAAACATCCACACACCAAGGTACTAAGTGTACAATTTTTTTGCAAGTCAACCCAATTCAGAATGTTGTGGACCAATACTCACATCTTGGTCATATGAGTCAAGAATTGAAGCAATCAAAATGATATAGTCGCTCATTTTTTGATTTCTTGATACTTCTTTCTTTTTGGTGGTATTAACGATACATAGTGTCAACTATGAGACCGAGTACTTCGAGTCGTAAATTTTCTAAATCCTTGTTCAATTGCTTAAGCTCATCAACATCGGATGCATTCAAACTACAAAGACGAAAACAGGAAAACAAAAATTAAGCCATATAATAGCAAGGAAAAGAAAGAACTAAGAAGAAAGAGAATGATTGGGAGAGAAGGAAAGATTCACACACTTTTTGAGTCGAAGCCCAGGTTCCTCTTGGGCATCTCCATCTGCTGTGCACCAGGTTCCTCTTGGGCATCTCCAGTTTTGGTTTTAGAAGATTCGGCATCGGGTTTTCCATGAACAAAGAGTAGGAGTGTTTACTGCTATTTGATTTTTGTGATGGTATTTTATTTTTATAACAAAATTTGAGTATTATATACCTTATTGCACTACTTGCATAAATTGGGCCAGGATATTATCGGGTCTCATATTAATAAAATTTTAATGACTTTTTATTTATTTTTAGAAGATAATTTAATAACTTAATGATATTAGATGTGACATAGCACTAGTGTTTTTTTAACCATTATATTGGATGGAACTTGTTATAGAATTCATATTTTAAAAATCTCACCGTTGAATTATATGTTCTATATGTTCTTAACAATCATGTCAATTTTCATGTCAATTGGATGATATTTACCATTTGATCTATAAACTCATTTTTTACACATTATTTTAAACTACAAAAACTTGAATTTAAAAAATTGATTGATGACATGACTATTAATCTTTGATCACCTTAAAATTTTTCTTTTTTTTGAGAAACTATTCAAAATAAAATTTGTTATTTGACATTTATGACCCTATTTTTAAATGAAGTTACCTTTTATTAATGAGGGTATTTTTGAACAACATAAAAGTTTAGTTGAAGAAGGGGAATATATATATATATATAGTTATTGGATTAAATTCATAATTTTCTAATAAATTAAACTTTTAAGACAATTGTGAGTTCAAGTTAACTCAATTAGTAAAGTCTCTGATAATTGTATAAGAGATTTGGGGTTTAATCCCTACCTACACCAAAAACTGATTGGTATCTTGATCTGATGATAAGAGATTACAACATTTATCCTCACCTAATCACCTTCCATTGCATGGCAGTACAATTAATGGTGTTTGGTTCTCACAAGTGTAGGCTCATTCTCTCAACTCTCAGGTGGGTGTGTTTCGTTGTACAAATAGTGGGAAATGATGGGTACTTATATTAGGGAGAGGCTAGAAGTCTGGAACAGTAGGTGATCTAATTAACTCATATCTAGTTGTACAAGCAATTCAAGGGTGTTAAGTTGAATTGACAGCGGCCGTGCATGAAAAGAGTCCTGGCTCCTTGTTAAAGAACTACCACATGTCAAATTTAATGGGACAAATTTGAATTGGTGAGTGTGAATTTCATTCTCCAAATACAACCAAGCAAATATATATATATATATATATATATATATATATATATATATATATCATTTATTTTTGTTACGCTGTTATTGAATCACATTAACAGCCACATCATTTACCAATTTTCAACATTCTCTCTTAATTTTAACATCTTTTTTTTCCTTATGAATTTACCAACTTATTATTATACTTTATCAAACTTTTCCCTTCCCTTTTCCCTTTTTATCTCCCTATTACTATCTACCTTAATATAATTTTTTCTCTAACCTTTTATCTTCATTTATTTTTGGATTTTCTTATTCCCTTTCTCTTACTATAAATTTACAATTCTCTCTCATTCTACACAATTCTCTCTCCCATTCTAAACGTAAATTTTCCTAACATAAAAAGTTACTTCTCTCTCTTTTTCTGTCAATTTTTTTCTTCATTTTTTGGTGGATTTTTTTGAAAAAGTTTTCTTGCATCTCTACTTTAGGTTAGTTATTTTTTGTATTATTTGGAACTCTACTTTGGGTTGATTTATCCAACCTAAATTAATGCATTTCAAGTTTTCACCCACCAAAAAAAAAAAAAAAAAAAATTTGGGTTGATGATTAAGTTGTGTTTTTTAGTTGTTATCTATTTTATTCTCTTTGATTTCATAGATGTTATCCTATTTTATTATAAGAATATTGTGGGGGGTGAAAGCCCAACCTTACGTATTAGGCCTAGGGCCCTATTTGAAGATTACTGTGTATCCGAAGAGAGGAAAATGTTTGAGAAGGAGACCACGTGGAAGAAGCATACCTGGAAGTAAATGAGGAGCGTAGTCCAAAGAGATCGCCATTGGTCCGAAGAGGTCATCATCCTCAGACACAAAGAGCCGTGGTCGAGCAGACACCTGGGAGGTTCAAGTAATCTTTCTAATGATTCTGATGATAAGGGAAGGCTTCAGGCACGTATGGAGATGGTAGGAACAGAAAAATATCTAGAAGACAAGCTGCAACCACCACATTAAATGCACTGCAGCTACTTTTTTGACCACATTAATGTGGAGAAGACCCCTGAACAGTATAATCTCAGCTACCACCACTCACAAAGAGCTAAAGAAGGTACCTGATGGGACATGTACTCAAGTGGATGCCTAGATGAAGAACAAGTGGACGATGAAGATGATGAGAGAGAGTGCTATATAAAGAGAAGAGGTCTTTGGTAATAGGGGATCGGAAGAAAAAGAAAGAGAATGAAAGAACAACTTTACTGTAGCTCTAAGAGTTGTAATCATCTTTCAGTCAATAATATATCTCTTCGGATGTCTGTTTGCTTAGCTTTCTAGTGTATTTTTCTGTTGGATAATCTTTCAATACCATAGTCATCTTTTGTTTAATTCACAACTAGCCCAGCTCTTTCACCCACTCTCTACAAATTCATTGTTTTGGGTTTATTGGGCTCATAATCCAAATCCTTTAGGCTTGGACTACAAAAACTGACCCTATAATTGGCGTCGTCTGTGGGAAGAGCTTGTGCAAGAGTGAAAACAACAATTGATAATGGCTGAACCAAGTCGACAACAAGCAGAATCTAGGGCATCCCAACACGTTGACCATTTTCTTAACTTGGAGAAAAGACAAGATCGTGAAGGTAGTGCGCACACTACGCATACTGGTCAAAGCCAGTCACATGGTGGAAGTCACGTGTCCCATGCAGAGAAGAACCGGGATTTGCAACTAGAAGTTGAAAAACTAAAGAGGGAGTTGCGCCATGCAAAGAGGAAACGGATTTCTTCGTATTCTGAGGAGGATTCCGATGACGAACAGGACGTCACTTATAAGCAGAGGTCTCGAACACCAATCAGTGAATCTTTTTCCTATGAGAAGGAGCCTCATCGTAAGAGGCAACCTAGAAGCCCATCACATGGAGGGGAGGGAACGATGCTATGAGCAGGGCTTTGAATCAGATCTCTAGGTCGCCTTTTACACGCAAGATTGAAGAGGCGAGACTTCCTCGGCACTTTAACCAGCCGACATTCACCATCTATAATGGCAAAACAGACCCGGTGGAACATGTGAGTCACTTTAATCAAAGGATGGCTGTCTACTCCAGAGATGAAGCTCTGATGTGTAAGGTCTTCCCCTCCAGTCTTGGATCGGTTGCAATGAGGTGGTTTGACAGCCTGAAAGCAGACTCCATCAATTCCTACAAATAGCTCACTCAAGCTTTTGGTTCACGTTTTGTCATATGCCGAAGAGTGGCCAGGCCCTTGTCTTCTTTGCTATCCTTGAGCATGCAAGAGCGTGAGACCTTGAAGGTGTATTCAGATAGGTACTGGGAGATGTTTAATGATATGGAGGGCAACTTTGATGCAATGGCCCTCGACACGTTCAAGCTCGGCCTCCCTACTGACCATGGTTTAAGGACGTCCTTGTCTGGTAAACCCGTTACTAACATGCGTCAGCTCATGGACCGTATTGAAAAGTATAAAAGAGTCGAAGAAGATCAGCAGTAAGACAAGGGAAAGGACAAGGTTATCCCCTAGGAGATGAGGGATTTCAGGTCGGACCGTTACAATAACAGCAAACCACAGAGAGATTTTGCTGGGCAATCAGGATCAACAAATCCTCAAGTAGTCAACGCTGTATTCAAAGAGCCAGTACACCAGGTTTTGGAAAAGATCAAGAACGAGCCATTCTTCAGGTGGCCGAATAAGATGGTGGGAAACCCTGAGATGCACAATCATAATCTCTACTGCCAGTACCACCAAGACCATGGGCATACCACAGAGCATTGCAGGAGCTTGTGGGATCATTTAGACCAACTGGTCAGCAAGGGTAAACTGAGACACCTCTTGCACCACTCCAGTGGCCGAGGACGGCAGATGAGCTCAGGGCCCAGAAGAGATGACTCATCAAAGCCACCATTGGGAACTATTAATGTGGTCTTCGCCGCCCTGGGAAGAACAGGATCCTGGCCATTGAAGGTTATGTCAGTAGTCCGATCACCCGCAGGGGAGTTCGGCCACGGTCTGAAGAGAGCTAAGTCGGGTTCTCCACTGATTATAGGGTTCTCGGACGAGGATAAGATCGGGACCATCCAACCCCATGATGATGCTTTAGTAATCACCCTCAAAATTGAAGGGTATGATGTGAAGAGGGTGATGGTGGACCAGGGTAGCGCGGTAGAAATAATATATCCTGATCTCTACAAGGGGCTGGGCCTAAAACCTCAAGACTTAACACCTTACAATTCCCCCCTTGTGAGTTTTGAAGGAAGGGTTGTCACCCCGAAAGGCCAGATACGATTGCCTGTGCAGACCGGTTCTGAGGTGGTAGAGGTAGATTTCATAATTGTAGACGTGTATTCGCCCTATACGGCAATTGTAGCCAGAACTTGGCTTCATACACTAGGGGCTGTTTCCTCTACCTTGCACCAGAAAGTTAAGTACCCATCGGAAGGACAGATTTGTAAGATCCAAGGAGATCAGTCCGCAGCCAGACAGTGCTTAGTGGCTGTCATTCAACATGAGCCCGAAGCCGAGTCCTCGTCCAGGGCCGAAAGAGGTTTATAGCAATTAAAGTCTCGGGAATTGCCTGTCGAAGATCCGGACGAGAGCGCTAGGTGCGAAGATTTGACAAAAGTCATCATCGGAGACAATCCAGAAAAATTCTTTCAAGTTGGATCTCAGCTGCCCTTGCAAGAGAAGGAGGAGTTAGTAGAATTTCTTAAGAGAAACCTTAACGTATTCGCCTGGAACGCTTATGAAGCCCCAGGGGTAGATCCAGAATTCATATGTCACCATTTGAAGGTAAACCCACAGATTACCCCTAAGAAGCAGCCTCTTCGGCGCCCATCCAAGGAACATGCTGATGCGGTAAGAGAAGAGGTAGCAAAGCTCAAACAGCGGGAGCTATTAAAGAGGTTTTTTATCCTGAGTAGCTGGCAAATACTGTAGTGGTGAAGAAAAAGAGTGGGAAATAGCGAGTATGCGTGGACTTCACTGATTTAAATAAGGCTTGCCTTAAAGATCCATTCCCTATGCCAAAAATTGATCAGCTAGTGGATGCCACTGTCGGCCACCCTCGGATGAGCTTCCTGGATGCTTTCCAAGGTTACCACCAGATACCATTAGCCTTGGATGACCAGGAGAAGACTGCTTTCCTCACCCCTATTGGTAACTACCACTATAAGGTGATGCCATTTGGCTTGAAAAACGCGGAATCTACCTATCAGAGAATGATGACGAGGATGTTTGAGCCACAGCTGGGAAAAAATATCGAGATTTATATAGATGACATGGTGGTGAAAAGCAAGATTGTTGCTGAGCATGTGAAGGACCTTGAAAGTACCTTTGATGTTCTTAGAAAGTACAAGCTGCACCTAAACGCTTCCAAATGCTCATTCGGTGTGGGGTCAGGCAAGTTTCTGGGGTACATGGTGACTCACAGGGGAATTGAGGTTAACCCCGACCAGATAAAGGCCATCAACAATTTACAAACTCCTCGGAATCCTAAGGAAGTTCAGAAACTGACTGGAATGACTGCTACCCTGAATCGATTTATCTCTCGATCAACAGACAGGTGTCGGCCCTTCTTCTCTCTGATCAACAAGTGGAAGGGATTCGAGTGGACAGAAGAATGTGTTGTGGCCTTTCAGCAGCTTAAAGATTACCTAGCTCGGCCACCAATCATGTCTAGTCCTGAGCCAAATGAAGTCTTGTTTGCCTACATTGTTGTAGCTCCCTATGCTGTGAGCCTAGTGTTGATACGAGCGGATTGTGGTGTGCAAAGGCTAGTTTATTACATAAGTAAATCGCTGTATGAAGCCGAGATCCGTTATTTGCCACTGGAGAAGGCTATTCTAGCAGTGGTGCTTGGTACGCGAAAGCTACCTCACTACTTCCAGGCCTATACGGTCATTGTCCTCACTCAGCTCCCACCCAGGGCTATACTCCGAAGTGCTGACTACACTGGAAGGATTGCTAAATGGGGTACGATCTTGGGGGCTTTCGATATCAAATACATGCCTCGCACATCGGTCAAGGGCCAGGTACTTGCGGATTTGGTAGCCGAGTTCACGGAGCCCCAATTAGAAGGAGTAACGCCAACATCAGACATGGATGAAAAATCGGTTGGCATGATTTCTCAACAAGGCCCCTCCCATTGGGAAGTGTACATGGATGGCGCAGCGAACCGGAAAGGTTCCGGAGTGGGGTTAGTGCTGATATCCCCCGAAAGAATCATCATTGAAAAGTCGTTAAGGCTGGATTTCTCGGCAACAAATAATGAGGCGGAGTACGAAGCCCTACTGATGGGAATGGCTATGGTCTGAAGAATGGGAGGAAAGGCAGTGGAGTTGTTCTCGGACTCAAGGTTAGTCGTGGGTCAAGTACAAGGTGAGTTTGAGGCGAAGGATGAAAGAATGCAGGGATACTTGAGCCGAGTTAAATGTCTGCAGTCGGAGTTCGAATCTTTCAGTTTGCTGCACATCCCCAGAAGTGGTAACGCACATGCTGACTCTTTGGCCACGCTCGCAACCTCTTCGGCGCAAAATTTGCCGAGAGTTATCCTCGTCGAGGACTTGCATGGGCCTACCAAGGCAAGAAGAGAAGTAGTTCAAGTTCACCAAATCAGGGCTGGACTCAGCTAGATGGATCCTATAGTTAAATTCCTGAAGGAGGATATTTTGCTTGAAGAAAAGGGGGAAGCTGACAAAGTTCAGAGGAAGGCGACCAGGTTCTGGTTATTCGAGGACCAGAAAATATACAAACGCTCCTATTCAGGACCGTACTTATTATGCATGCATCCTGAAGCGGCTGAGTTGCTACTAGAGGAATTGCATGAAGGAATCTGTGAGAGCCACACTAGAGGTAGGTCCTTGGCTCACCGAGCCATTACTCAAGGTTATTGGTGGCCGAACATGCAAAAAGAAGCCCATGAGTATGTTAAAAAGTGCGATCAATGTCAGCGATTTGCCCCAAACATTCATCAACCAGGAGGAACTCTTAATCCACTATCCAGCCCATGGCCTTTCGCCCAATGAGGCTTAGATATTGTGGGACCATTCCCTAAGGCCGCAGGAAACAGGAAATACCTTCTGGTCGGCACTGACTATTTCACCAAATGGGTCGAAACTGAACCTCTGGCCAACATCAGAGACGTGGATGTATTGAAATTTGTGTGGAAGAATATTTTCACTCGATTTGGGGTTCCTCATACTCTCATCTCAGACAATGGCCTACAATTTGATAGCAAAGCATTCAGGAATTATTGTAGCGAACTGGAAATCATAAACAGATACTCCACTCCTGCGTATCCCCAAGGTAATGGGCAGACAGAAGCTGTCAACAAGGTCATAGTAAATGGCTTAAAGAAGAGGCTAGACGCTGCGAAGGGCAAGTGGGTGGAAGAATTGCCACACGTACTTTGGGCTTACAGAACTACGCCTCGCAGATCTACTGGAGAGACCCCCTTCTCAATGACCTATAGGGCTGAAGCTGTCATACCTTTGGAAACTAGGTTCCCAACACTGAGGACTAGTTCATTCAGTCCGACCAGCAACAATGAGCAGCTAGAGAAGAGTTTGGACCTGATTGATGAAAGGAGGGAAAATGCAATGGTCCGACTGGCACATTAACAACAAAAGCTCAGGCAGGGCTACGATGCCAACGTAAGGCTAAGGCCTCTAGAACCTAGTGATTTGGTGCTGAGAAAAGTTGTCGGCACTGCAAAGAACCCAGCTTGGGGGAAGTTAGGATCCAATTGGGAAGGGCCATATCGTATTACTTCAGGGGCTGGCATTGGGGCGTATTTCCTAGAAGACCTAAATAGCCATGTGATACCACGCCCATGGAATGTAAATAACCTCAAAAGGTACTATTATTAATCGAATCTTCTCTTCAATCAACATGCCAATTTGTCATCTAAAATGCTCTCTAAGTGTTTAAACTTAAATCCAATCATGCCTGTAGTCCTCGGACCAGATGATTTGGGTTAGTTAACACTCGTTCACGGTTCTCTAAGTGTTTAAACTTAAATCCAATCATGCTTGTAGTCCTCGGACCAGATGATTTGGGTTAGTTAACACTCCTTCACAGTTCCATAAGTGTTTAAACTTAAATCCAATCATGCCTGTAGTCCTCGGACCAAATGATTTGGGTTAGTTAACACTCGTTCACGGTTCTCTAAGTGTTTAAACTTAAATCCAATCATGCATGTAGTCCTCGGACCAGATGATTTGGGTTAGTTAACACTCCTTCACAGTTCCATAAGTGTTTAAACTTAAATCCAATCATGTCTGTAGTCCTCGGACCAGATGATTTGGGTTAGTTAACACTCGTTCACGGTTCTCTAAGTGTTTAAACTTAAATCCAATCATGCTTGTAGTCCTCGGACCAGATGATTTGGGTTAGTTAACACTCCTTCACAGTTCCATAAGTGTTTAAACTTAAATCCAATCATGCCTGTAGTCCTCGGACTAGATGATTTGGGTTAGTTAACACTCGTTCACAGTTCTCTAAGTGTTTAAACTTAAATCCAATCATGCTTGTAGTCCTCGGACCAGATGATTTGGGTTAGTTAACACTCCTTCACAGTTCCATAAGTGTTTAAACTTAAATCCAATCATGCATGTAGTCCTCGGACCAGATGATTTGGGTTAGTTAATACTCCTTCACAGTTCCATAAGTGTTTAAACTTAAATCCAATCATGTCTGTAGTCCTCGGACCAGATGATTTGGGTTAGTTAACACTCGTTCACGATTCTCTAAGTGTTTAAACTTAAATCCAATCATGTCTGTAGTCCTCGGACGAGATGATTTGGGTTAGTTAACACTCCTTCACAGTTCCATAAGTGTTTAAACTTAAATCCAATCATGCCTGTAGTCCTCGAACCAGATGATTTGGGTTAATTAACACTCATTCACAGTTCTCTCAAGTGTTTAAACTTAAATTCATTCATGCCTAAAGTCCTCGGACCAGATGATATGGGTTAGTTATCACTCCTTCACTGTCTTTATAAGCGCTTAAACTTAAATACATTCATGCCTATAGTCCTCGGACCAGATGACATGGGTTAGTCAACACCCCCATACAGTTATTATTATTGAGACATAACCTTAAAATGAGCCATGCTTGAAATTCTTGAATGTATTTAAGTTAACTCTAACTTATGATAGGCCTCCTAGGTTATGTTTAATTCAAAGCCAAGGGGTAATAACATTCTCTGTGTATATTCGAAAAGACCCGTGAAACTTCCATAATCACTCGCTGCATTCATTGCTTATTAGTAATTCTTATACAAACCGTTCTTTTTAGTACCAATTTTAGTTATTTACATCATCTGTATGATATGGTGGTTAAGTCTACCTACATTACCGTAATTACAAAGTACAACTATTTGCAGCGATAATAAGTCATAAGATGTGCGACGAAGACAACAGAAGTGAAAGGGAAATGGTTTCATTAATCAAAAGAGAACAGTTCACAATCCCTTACATAAAAGAAAGACTAATACAAATACAAAATCAAAACTCCTAACTGTTTAAGCCTTCTTCTGAGGGACCAAAGGATCAGCAGCCCGACTGGACTGAGCTACAGCAGTTTCTGGGGCTTGTTCCTTAGATTCCGAGAGGGTTTTCTTCTCTCCCAAGTCTTTGCCTTTACCCTGGGGAGCCTCAACTGGCTTGCTCTGATCACCAGGCTGACCAAACTCCTTGGAGGCCTCAAGATTGGTAGAGAGGACTTGGCCGGCCAGGGATTGCTCTGAAGCCTCCTGGGGTTGTTTGGGAGGAGAGGGATCAGACCCCGGGAGCTCTCAGATATCAGGATCATAATATATGCTCCCAGGCAGTCTCAGGTTTGAGTCCGCAGGGACCCCAGCAGCATCCATTGCTCTCCCCCAAGTTATATTGCAGTAGTCTTGGCTGACCGAGGCAAACTGCTCAGTGAGGTTGACTTGGGTCTCATCCGCCCCCAGCTGATATGCTGCTTTTCTTTCAGCCTCGATTGCCTCCTTGGCCAGCTGAGCATTCTACTCGGCCAATCAGGCATTCTCCTTGGCTTTTTGAAGCTCAGCCCTAAGGCCTTTCAATAGTTTACGCTACTCTTCGGCCTGCTTCTCAGTATTTTTTAGGCAAGCATCAAGGCTATTCTTCTGGTTGGTCATGTCCTTCAACTGCTCAGACAGCAGAGAATAATCCTCCTTCAGGCTGCCCAGAGATTTTTCTGCCTCAGACAGAGATTGGGCTTCAAGATAGGACTTCTTGTTCCACTCCTCAGCCACATAAATTTGCTGAGTAACTACATAACAAAAAATTTCAATATAGAGTAAAGAAAAGGGGTAAGTAAAAAATCAGCACCTTAATTAAGCGGGTCAGTTCACTTACCATGGCCAAATCCCTCTTAAGGGATAGGAAGAGCTCATACTGGTTGAAGCGCCTAGAAGACTCCATATCCCTTAGGAGGAGAAGTGGCTGCTCCAAGGTCTCAGCAACAAGACCTGCCCTCCCCCCATCATAGTTTCTGAGGGAGGTCTCCCAAGAGATTGGAGCGCCATCCAATTCCAGCCTTGGGAACCATGTGCGAACTCCTCGGCGCACATCAGCCCTAAGGGCTTCATCTCGGCTTTCTGTAGACGAAGCCCTCTTGCTCCGGTGGTCTTTAGCCACCTTTTGTTGTTTGGTCCCTTTCGGAGGCGCTACCTCCCTCCCTTCATTCTCAATAAGGGGCCTCTTCTTCTTCGAATCTGGCAATTGCTTGGCGCCGAGATCCAGAGGAACCTGAGGAGATGCTGGAAGAAGACTCACAGGTGGTTAGGACGTACCGGTCCCTTTGGGCTCAGCTTTCTTACCTCTATTCTTCATTAAGCTCCTCAAATCCGCCATATCTTCCTCCTCCGAAGAGTCTTCTGGAATAGCAGTTATCAAAACGGGAGGATGAACACTCGACTGCCTGTCAATTTCCTCCTCGGCGTCAGAAACTTGTATCACTTGAACCCCTCCTGAAGCCTCTCCTTCAAACTTGAACTCGTCAATCTGCTTGTCAAGTGAAGGGGTTGAAGAAGCGACTCTTTCCTCTGCCGCAGCTGGTTCAAGAGGAACCTGTTGAATTGGCTAGAGGAGCAATGGCACACCCTCTGGATTTGGATGTGGTACGGGTGCAAGATCGTACGATGCTAAAAAATTACGCTGACCGACGTCTATCCGTCTGAGACGATAGTCCCCTTGAGTAATAGCGTTGCCGACCGGCTGAAACTCCTTTGATTTTGGCGTGTAACCGAGAATGAGGGGAACAGATCGGGGCTGCCCGTCTTCACTCATGAAAATTTTCGATCGGAGTAAGAAATTAAGCGCAGGAATGTTTGTGAGGCTGAGCCGAGGAGAAACATGATTTTTATCTGCTAACGCCACAATAAAAAAAAAAAACTTGGTCAGAAACCTAAAAATAATGATACGAAGAAAAGACAGATTGTTAAAAAACGAGGATCCTAAATCTATTGTTAGGAAACCTAGATCTAGGATGTCCCACCTGGCTCTCCTGGTTGGGTCGGGTAATGAAGACCGTCATGCCACGCACCCGAGACGATCAGATAGTCGTCTTTCATCCCTTTATTGGACTTGGGAAGGCAAGAGACGAGCCTAACGGCGTCGGACCGGGACTTAAGATAGTATCTCGCTCCCTTCTGGCTATGACACTCGTACATATGTACCACGTCACGCCAGGTAAGTCCTAATCCTAGATGAAGGTTCAGGGCGTCAATGGCTCCTAGGATCTTAAAGAGATTGGGCGCGCACTGCTCGGGAGAAAGCCTATGGTTGCGAAGATAGTTTTTGGTGACAGAACCCATAAGGAGAGTCATTCCTCATCCTATGAACGCTATCATGGGGATTACGGCTTCCCCCTCTCTTCGGTCGGTTAATATCCGCTCCGGAGGTCAATACCTCAGATTTACCCCCTGTGGTATGTCATAGGTCTCCTTAAATTCCTCTATTAAGGCGGGATTATCGACAAGTTCCTCGAATTTACCCATTTTTGGTTAACTAGAGAAGGGCGCAGAGCAATAACTGGCAAATAAGAGTTTGGAGGCCGAGAATACTGGCCGAGAAGAAGATGGAGGGCTCAGAGATGTCGAAACTTACGCAAACTAAATCGGAGAATGATCTTCAAACTCGCAGAAGGATTCTTACAGACTCTGGGAAGGACTAGGATTGATGATTGGAAGAACTTGGTGTGGATACGAGTGCTTGAGTTTGCTGGGTAGTCTGAGAATTTGCGAAGTAAAGAAGAAATAACCTCCCCTGAGGCTTTACATGGGGGCAAGCGAAGGGGCAGGAGTCATCCCGCCCAAATTCTGAGGAAGGATCACGTCCGTTGGATTTATAGTCCACCGTTGGATACCAGAGACAAAATGTCGCCTAGGATAATTAATAACGCTTTGGGAATACTGAAATGACAGCAGCATTAATGAAGCGCCTGCACCTATGCCCACACGCGTGTAAGTCCAGATATTTGTGCATTTTCAGATTTTTATTTCGTGACAAGTCAAAATCCTATTTTTTTTCTCCTCGGATGCGAGGGAAAAACTAAAATTTTGAGGGGCTATTGTGGGGGGTGAAAGCCCAACCTTACGTATTGGGCCTAAGGCCTTATTTGAAGATTACTGTGTGTCCGAAGAGAGGAAAATGTTTGAGAAGGAGTCCACGTGGAAGAAGCATACCTGGAAGTAAATGAGGAGCGTGGTCCGAAGAGATCGCCATTGGTCCAAAGAGGTCATCATCCTCGGACACAAAGAGCCGTGGTCGAGCAGACACCTGGGAGGTTCAAGTAATCTTTCTAATGATTCTGATGATAAGGGAAGGCTTCAGGCACGTATGGAGATGGTAGGAACGGAAAAATATCTAGAAGACAAGCTGCAACCACCACATTAAATGCACTGCAGCTACTTTTCTGGCCGCATTAATGTGGAGAAGACCCCTGAACAGTATAATCTCAGCTACCACCACTCACAGAGAGCTAAAGAAGGTACCTGATGGGACATGTACTCAAATGGATGCCTAGATGAAGAACAAGTGGACGATGAAGATGATGAGAGAGGGTGCTATATAAAGAGAAGAGGCCTTTGGTAATAGGGGATCGGAAGAAAAAGAAAGAGAATGAGAGAACAACTTTACTGTAGCTCTAAGAGTTGTAATCATCTTTCAGTCAATAATATATCTCTTCGGATGTCTGTTTGCTTAGCTTTCTAGTGTATTTTTCTGTTGGATAATCTTTCAATACTATAGTCATCTCTTGTTTAATTCACAACCAGCCCAGCTCTTTCACCCACTCTCTACAAATTCATTGTTTTGGGTTTATTGGGCTCATAATCCAAATCATTTGGACTTGGGCTACAAAAACTGACCCTACAAATATAATATTATTTTATTTCATAACATAATATGATTTGGATAATTTGGTGTTTATTACTATATTTTTTATTTTTACTTTTTTTCTTCTTGTACTATTTTCTATAAATTTCTTATTATTCTCTCTCTCTCTCTCTAGATTTTTTATTCTTTCTTGCACTACTGAAAACCAGCTAAGTCCAACCCAAAAGTCGCACTTATATTGTCTTTTACTAAGTGAAAAAAAATAATAATAAAACAAAAAAATATATACTCTCTTAAAATTTTGAGAGTATGATATAACACATATCGGTCAATGATGACTTCAAATAGAATACGATGGAGGAAAAGAAAACATATGGTCAATCCTAGTTATTTTGTGGTGTGTGCATGTCTTTCCAAATATAATTCATCCTTGGTAATAGCCCGTTTGTTCACTTTTGCCCAATTATTCAAAATGTAAAGATTGGATCCGGTGCATAGAAGCACTAGATACGCGCCATGTCCTTAATAAAAAAAACACACTTGTATTTATTAATTTTTTTTAGTCAAGAGTACTGTAACTTAATTAATAAAGACATTTAGGATTCAAGTTTTTCATTCTGATTGTAACAATCAAATTACCATCGCATTATTTTTATTGGTTTTTTTTTGGTAAATATGATAGCTCCAAAGCCCGAGAGTCTACTGACATATTAGCTAAGAGATTGAATGCAAAACATTAGATTTTATATGAAATAATAATTGTAAGGGCCAAAAAAAGTTTGCGCGCTGGCCCACTTAAAGTAATGGATTGAATTTGTCAAACTTGGCCCAAACCAATAGAATTTGTAAGAGATGGGATAGAACAACAAGCATGAGTTCTGCCCGAGAGCAATTTTTGGGAAAAATCCAGTTTATATTCAGAATTGGATGAGCAAACAACTTTACATGAGGGCTCCCAAAGAGGCAATATTTTCCAAAAAGAATCCCTCTCCTCCTCTTTTCTCTCCTCACTCTTCTATTTCTTCCTTTTTCTAAAAAAAAAATCCCCCCCCCCCCTTCTTATGCCCTTACCCCTCCTTATATAGCTCTTCCCCATCGTATCTTCTCCGTCCATCTCTACCTGATCTTCATCCCTCTCCAATACCTGTCGCCTTTTGCATCTGAAGTAGGTGGCGGCAGCGGCTTGCGTAGCTATGGCCAGCACTGTTTAGGTCACTTCCTCATTAATGTGGCTGATAAAGCTGGTGTATACCATTTAATGTGGATGCAACAGGCAGCTCCAGCCCAGAGGTTCCTTGTCTGCCACTGACTTCTACCTTCTTCAGTTTGTAGCCCCCTCCGTAGAATACCGTAAGACACTTTGGCAGATCGGTCTCCTTCCTCGGGCGTCATCGCTCCTTGAGCCCGTGTTTAGTGTCATGCCCAAATTAATGCCTCAACCTTTCCTATTCCTCTTCAGACCTCGGCCCAGTGTTTCGACCCTACAACTTCCTCCTCGGTCCTCAAGCACCCACAATAATAGTAATAATTGATTTAGAATATGATTTTTTTTTTCTCATGTTTAGTTGCTTTGACAAAAAAAAGTCATCAAAAATTAAATATTTGCAAATTCACTACAACTAATCTTAATCATTTAGATTTATTAACTCCTTTTAATGACATGTAATATATGTGTGGGGCCAACATTGTAGTATTTATTCTATGTAAATGAAAAAATTACTAATATGATAAATACATAAATTTTGTTGTATTGATTATTTTAAATGGTGTATTAACTATTTAAGTATAATGAAATTTTGATGTCATTTTTTAAAGTTTATATGAGAAACAATTGATTTGAAATATGATATTTTTACTCAAATTTAGATGTTTTTGCAACAATTGAAACAAAGCCCAACAAAAGAGAATTTTTTTATTTTTTTTTTATTTTTAATAACACGCAATCAAGAATGTAAAAAAAAAAAAAAAAATTGAAAGATACTTACATTTTTATTTTATGGAACAACATTTGCATTCTTGAGTAGTCAAAAAACATGTCTATCTATATCAGCAACTATATCATACCATTTTTAAATTTGGAAATACATATAGTATGATCAAAACACTACATCACTCTTATTGTCTTTATATTTTATCCATAAAATAAAATATTAAATATTAAAAGATTTACAAAGAAAATTATTGAGATATTGGAGGAAATTAATACATGTGGGGTTCTGATTAAGAAAATAAGAAAGATTGAGAATATACTAGATAAATATTTGCCAGAATTTCCATTATTTGAAAAGTCTGAAGGGGAAGATGAAAATTTGGTTGAAAACAATGAGCATCTATCAATTCCCTAGAGAGGGATGGGAATGCCAATGTGTGCACCAGGTTCCTCCTAGGCATCTCCAATTGAACCTAGGCATCTCCAGTTTTGGAAGATTCAACATCTTTCATGGGTTTGCCATGACCAGCTAGTAGGAGTGTTTACTACTATTTGATTTTTGTGTTAGTATTTTTTTTTAAAGTGTCATATTAATAAAAGTTTAATAACTTTTTGTTTATTTTTAGAAGATAATTCAATAACTTAATGATATTAGATGTGACTTTTTGTTGAATATCAACAGGAGAAACAGGAAGGGTGGGATAGGGAAAGATCTTATATTGTTTGATAACCGGATTCCATAAGACAAATCCATGGAAGCCAACGAATAAACCACCTAAGCAGATTATGCCATTGATGCAAGCACACATGTAATGTTGTGGGCTGATCATAGTTATGCGAATATCCACATGTTCTCCGTCAAGATGAGGGTGCAAGGACATGACAAAACTTGGGGATTAAGTCTGAAGAGAAAACTTGGATTTGTTTGAAAAGAAAGATAACGGTGGTGTTTTTCAATGAATCTTTAGCTATGAAGAAAATTGGACCATGACTTTTTTACGCACTTGAAATGTATCACAGATTTCACTAGAAATCAAGTCTTGCAGTAACCCCTCCATGTTTGATTGATTCATTGATTGGTGAAACTCCAAATTACTTAGTTTATTATTATATTATGAAAGGTTTGACTTTGTATTATTCTTACTTGGGTAGGAAAAGAATTCTACTCATGACCGACTTTTTGTTCTACTATTTTTTGTTTTATTTTAGCCAATCAAGATCCACACTAATGTTATAGCAGAGTTCTACTAGGATATATATTAGAATGTTTAAGACAAACACTTCACGAAATTGCCTTGTCAACTATAATTTTATTAAACATTAGTCGCTAACCCATGCGATGTACAGGGTTAAAAATATGAGTTCAAAATGAAAAAATAAAAAAAGTTCAAAATAAAGGTTCAAATTAAAATTTGGTCAAAAAATACAATTAGTTTTTATTTCTTTGAAATTGAACCTAAAAACATAATCGAACATATGCTACGACAATGAAAATTTCAATTTCATTGCCAGTTGTCTCAATTTCATATTGCTACTACGCCGAATACTTTTTTATTGGTGCATACTTAAAAGCATAACATATTGCATACTTAAAAGCGTAACATATTATAAAAACCTATTGCCCAATTGACATTTGGCCATAAAAGCAAACAGCCCCAAAAAAATATGCAACTACTTCACACTCTTGGCTTTACTATTCTTGGAACCAAATGCTTACTAAACTTCCAATCTTGTATAGCAAATTGTTGGACACCCTGAATATTTTTATTATCAGATAAGGGTCGTCAATGGGCCGGGTTGGGCTGGCCCGGCCCATTTTTACTTGGCCCATGGGTACAATGGGCTGGGCATAATGAGCTATTAACTAGTTAACGGGCCGGGTCGGGCTGGGCCGAAAGAGAAAACCTCAGCCCATGACCCTGCCCATGGGCATTACCCATTTTGTCTTTAGCAAACTAGGCTATCGGGTTGGGCCTAATGGGCTACTCATGAGCTTGTATTAACATATTATTTTATTATTTTTATAAGGAAAGAATCAATTTTTTATAAGGGAATAATCAATTTTTTTTTTTAAGGAAAGAATTAAAAAATTTAATACTTAATTACAAATTTTTTTACAGTCAAATCTATTTAATTTTTTGTTTTGTTGATGGAAACCTATTTAATTTTTTTTTATTAAGGCTTTAAATAGATTTTTATTTTTATCTTTAATTAAAAAAAAAAGGTCAAATGGTTAATTCAAATTTGCTAGACTACTAGAAAAATATATATTTAGTAAACTAAGTTTAGTACAATTACTTTGAGTATCTTAGTGGTTTAGGGAGTTCTCTTAAGAAATTCTCTATAATATCTCAAGATCAATTCTTCATACACTTCCTATATATATTTTTGTTATGAATTATGAGTTATTGGGCTGGGCAACGGGTTGGGCTATTGGGCTAGCCCACCGGGTACCCATGGGCATAAAAACTAGCCAACGGCCTGATCCACTGGGCTAGTGGGCTACCCATGAGCCTTAATAACAACGGGCCGGGCCGCCCATTAGCCCGGTGGGCCATCGGGTTTCTAGGTCGGGCTATGGGCCGTGGGCTATTTGATGACCCTTATTATCAGATAATAATTTTCACAAATACTACTACAGGCCATTGAAAAGGAAAAAAAAAATTATGAAGCAATAGTAACTACTAAAGCTAACCCTAACATAGTTATGTTTGAGGGAGCATTTCAATATGCATAATGCAAATCAAACTAAACCCTCTAGAAAAATCACTACTATAATAAATGCATGTCCTCCCGTTCCTCTTGGAAGCCAATAGTAGTTGCAAGAGTCATTAAGATTGCTCAATGCCATGAGATCACCAGCACATTCTAGCTGATTGTCAGTTGATGGTTTTAAGCAAAAGTCACATTTGCACCAAATCTAAGTAGAATAACTCACTAGCTTGATGAAAGAAAGTCCAAAACCTCAGCTGAAATTTTTTAACTACAAAGAGGCAAGTACTTTTAGGGTCCGTTTGTTTTGGGTGAAAACAGTTTCAGAAAAGCATTTTCCGTAAAATAGGCTGTTTGGGTGCGCAAGGAAAATTGGGTCAAACGGAAAATCATTTCCGTTGACCGTAAAAATGCCTTCTGATTACGGAAAACCATTTCCGTTTTCATTTTACCTTCAATTCACTTCCAGAAAGAGAGAAAGAGAGAGAGAAAGAAGGAGCAGACGTGCAACAGGGAGAAAGAGAGAGAGAGAAAGGACTCAGATGCGCAAACAGAGAGAGAGATCGCGCCGTCGAGTTCGAGATGGCACCGAAAAATCATATCGCCGTCCTCGCACCCAGACCGATCGCACCCCACCGAAGACCGATCCACCCAGATCGATCGCACCCAGACCAATCCACCGAAGATCGCATCACCCCAAACCGATCGCACCCCACCGAGATCGCATCACCGCCGATCTCATCGGCGCCGTCGTTACCTATGACCGATCTCGTCGCCCTCTCGATCTCGTCGTTACCCATGACCGATCTCGTCGCCCATGACCCATGACCGATCTCTCCCTTTCCCTCCATTTTTGATCACTCTCTCTTCCTCGCTCTCTCAGTTTGTGGCCAGTTGTGTGGGTTTTTATTGAGTTGCGGTGGGTTTGTTGTTGTTGTTGAGGTGGATTTATGGTGGATTTTTGTTGTTGTTGTGGTGGTGTGGTTGGTGGTGTTTTGGTGGTTTTCCTGTTGTGTGGTGGTGAGTTGTGCCGAAAAATAGCATTTTCAGAATAGAACCAAACATATGAAAATATTTTCTACAACAATTTTCATAATACAACCAAACACTTGAAAATATTTTCCTTTTTCGAAAAATAGCATTTCCGGAAAATATTTTACGGGAACCAAATGGACCCTTAGCTAAAAAAAGAAAGAAAAGAAAATGCAAGTCTAAAACTCTTCCCAATTTTTTTTTTTTTTAAAGAATAAAAGAAAACATTCATCAAAGTATCCTTCATAGTGAAATACCATATTAGTGCCCAAAATCAAATTCAAATGTTTAAATATAGGGCCTATCAGACCCCCATTGGTAAATAATCCAATAACCACCCTTCATTTTATTTTGGAGTAGTTAAAAGTTAAAACATAAAATGATGGCTTTGTTGCTTTATATATTTATTTAGTATATTATTAAGCAATCCCAAAGTGGCCTCTGACTTTTTTTAAATCTTCCACATTTTTACACAATAGCATTATTTAATTAAAAAAATAAAAATTCTGATTTTCTATTTTTAAAAACCGATAATTAAAAAAAAAAAAAACATAAATTCTGATTTTTTTTTCCACATCAACACCATTTTATTTTTAAAAAATAAATTAATTTATTTCTTTCAAGTTTCAGAATTTGTACCCGAACTCTTATGCGACTCCTCTCTTCTCTTTGGTTCTCTATTCTAGGACTCCTCTTTGGTTCTCCCTCTTTAGCTCTATCTCTAATTAACCTTAAAATGCAGATGATTTCTTTAACTTTAACAACAGCGACCAACAATCAACACCCCTCAATTTGTCACCTCCTTTGATGGAATCCATGAGTACCCAAAAACCAGACAACCATTGTGGAGTTAATCTCCCACTAAAAAAACCCAAAATCTCTAATTATAAAAAACCAACTTTAGTTGCCACCTAGCCATAGCTGGACTTCACTCCAACCTTCACTTGAAGCCCGGTGCTGGATCTGTCCAGATATGTCAGTGTGCTGCTGCAATAGTATATCCTTCTCTCTTTCTATGTTTATTTTGAAATTTAAAAATAACTGAGTCTACTACTGTGTTCGTATAACTGGAGTCTACTAGACTTTTGACAGTTGAAGTAAATATATTTTGTGGTTTATAGATCACATGTAGTTTTGGTGGGTTTTAACCATTACATTGAATATTGGAAATCAATGGTTTAAAAAAAGAGTTACATCAAGTGTAACTTAAATCTGTTTCATATATATAGTTGGATTAAATTCATAATTTTCTAATAAATTAAACTTTTAGGACAATTGATAATTTATCATGATATCAAAGTTTAAGATGATCATAAATTTAAATCATATCTCTACTTTACCTCCCATTTAAAAAATTAAAAGTCATATTTATTGAATCACACTTATTTTAAAATATTAATTAAGTGTGGGTTCCAGTTAGCTCAACTGGTAAAGTTTCTAATGGGTGTATAAGAGACCTGGGGTTCAATCTCCGCCTACACCAAAAACTGATTGGTGTCTTGGTCTGATAATAAAGAACTATCATCAGGAGCGAACGCCATAGGTTAAAACTCTCTCAAAAAAAAAATATATTAATTAAGTGATTATTTTAACCCAAAATACAGATTATGGTGATCTATAATTTTATGCGTTATAATTTCTATTGCGGCTGTAGATGGGCAAGGATTTGTTGCTATGGATGTAACCTTTTGTAACACAACCGGATCAAGTAAGGGCCAAGTTGTGTCTGTTCGAAATAGGCTAAACTATCCACATTTTATAGCTGTAATTTTGAAGGCTATCAAGACACATTACATACCTATTCTAAAAGGCAATTTTATAAAGAATGTGATAACCATGGTACAATAAATTGATTTCATATTTGGCAACACAACTATTGTGTTCCAAGATTACAATATTTATCCTCCGGTAAGTACTGGGTACTTCCGAAGTACCATAAATATGTACTCTCTTCTCTCACACAAACTATGAGTCCTACTAATTAAATTTATGATAGGACCTACAATTCATGTGAGAAGTAAAAGTACGCATTTATGGTACTCCTGGAGTATTCAATAATTTTCCTTTATTCTCACCCAATCACCTTCCATTGCATGGCAGTACAATTAATGTTATCACCACACAAGGCAAAACAAACATCAAAATTTATACTAGGACTCTATGGAAGAAAAACATATCTGCGGAGGCTATGGAAGGAGTATTAAACTGTTTATATGCAATCTTTTATGGATAGCCTAATTCAAACCTTTGGGTTGGCACACATGGAATGATTGTAGCTATGCTCTTCATACATTATATTATGTGGAACATGATAATACAGGGTCATGATCAGACACTAGTAACTGGGTTACAACTTACAAGGCCTGGCTGTCATGTCACATATGGAGAGGAAGCTACTTATTTCATTGTGTCCACTTTAATGGTGTTAGGCTCTCACAAGTGGGCTCATTCTCTCAAGTCTCAACTCTCATGTGGGTGGGAAATGATAGGTATTTATATTAGGAAGAGGCTGGAAGCCTGGAACAGTAGGTGATCTAATTGACTCATTACTCATTTCTATTTAGCACGAGCAATTCGATGGTGTGAAATTGACAGGGGCCGTGAAAAGAGTCCCAGCTGCTTTTTAAAGAATTACCACGTGTCAAATTTAATGGGACAAATTTGAATTGGTGAGTGTTCATTCTCCAGCAGCATCAACTTAAACCATAAACCCAACCCAAATACTACTACGCTCTTTTTTAAACTACATCAACAAACACATCATTTACCAATTTTCAACATTCTCTCTTAATTTTAACTTTTTTTTTCTTATTAATTTATCAACTTATTATTCTACTTTCTCAAACTTTTCCCCTCCCTTTTACATTTTCATGTATGCAACTATTATGTCAACATTAAGTACTATTATAGTACGTGGGTTGCACGCACAGTCGCACTTATATTGTCATATTGTCTTTTAGTGAGTGGAAATTTTCTTTTAGTGAAAAATAATAAAACGAAAAAAAAAAAAATATATATATATATATATATACTCTTAAATTTTAGAAACATGATATAACACATATCAGTCAATGATGACTTCAAATATAATACAATGAAGGAAAAAGAAAACATATAGTCAATCCTACCTAATTTGTTAAGAATTCATAATTGACCCAAAATTTTAGGACTGACTTCATTGTTGTTGTTGCCTGTTGGTCAAGGAAGATGTGTCACTCCCCCATAAACAAAACAAAGATAGGGTTCAAAAATGCCCAATCACCACACCATCCCAGAATCTCTCCATTGCTAGTGCTGCCACCCTATGACCATCACTATTATCACCACCTCTTAGTAAGACCCTTACTGGAACCATAATCATTGGATAAAGAATACAACTACTTCGACTTGTAGAATAAGCTATTACCATAACAAAAGATAGCATACATTTACATAGTGAACAGAAAATGACTGCTTGCGGCTCTACCCTCGAAAAAAGAGAAATTCCTAAAGACGGTAAAATGATTCTTGACATTACAAAATTGATCAGGTGAGTGTCAACTCATACCATTTAGAAAAGTGGATTCTCCAAGCAGCATCTCCAGAAATAGACAGTAAAAACCTTCACCGTCCACAAAGCCAGCCCAAATCGAGCAAAATACAGGCCTGTATGAGGCTGACAAGTTGGTTCCCCCTTTCCCTTCTTTGATGTTTGGCAAAGTGACTATCTAAGTAGGGCTCTCTATTTAATTGCCAATACCATCTGATTGTTCAAATTCAGCATTCTTGAGCATCTGCAGTGCAATCAACTTATTATCCATAAGTGTACAACTTTCAGCTAATCATCTACCAAAACGTTATGTCTTATAGTTGATCAACATAAAAAGAGAAATTTCAATAAAGGGAGAGGATTTGCTGCAACCTTGTATACAGCAATTGCTGCATATAGGGTAAGGTGGCAGCTAAAGAGAAGTGACAAGTGTGGGGCATGTGCAATGCACATGACCAGCTTACCCATGATTTGCTGTCACTTCTCTTTGGCTGCCACCTTACCCTATATGCAGCAATTGCTGCATACAAGGTTACAGCAAATCCTCTCTCAAAAATAAATCACAGGGCTTGTGTCACAATAATACTATTTCTGAGTGGTCTGTGGATCATCTACACATCCCATCTATCTGTTCTGTTGACCTTATTTTTTGGTTGATGAGCTCTAAAAGTTGCATAAAGAAGTTATGCTTATTACAAGCCAAGAAACAGGCAGGGAAGATCTATGCAGCTTACCTTTGTCATTGAGATCAACAGCAAGACCAGCACTCTTTGGCTGATTGTTGCTAGAGTTACTCAAGGCTGGTGGCAGTCCGTGCTGGGGTGGAGAGCTAGTGCTACTCCGGCTTGAATTTCCATTTGGGGTGTTTGTCCTCGCTTGAGGGTTCAAATACATCTCCAAGCTTGAAGAAGGCAGTCCCGTACTTTTCTTGCTCTTTAATCTTCCCCTTAAAGAATGCAAGCAGAAAAATAAGGAAAATGATTTGTGATGGGATTGAAGGCTTGAAAAGAATTTCAGCATTCAAAGACACAAGGTGATCAATGTCATGCAATTATGGACAATTTATTCACATTAGTTACCTGTCTTTCCGCTTTTCAAGATATCTCTGCAGCGAGACTTTTCGGTTTGCCTGACCCTCTACATCTTAAGAAAGACCACCAAAAGTTTAAAGGCAAATAAATAACTAATAAGTCTCATACATTGTAAGGCAGGAGAGCTTCTTTAAAATATTAAGCCTCTGAAATATTATTATCAATCTCCCATAGCATGCACAGATGTCTCATAAAGGCACAGCTTCTATTTGCTTTAAAATTTATATGTAAAAGTATCATATCTAGGTCTGTTGATTATTGAGAAATAAGAGGTGGAATGAAGTAGAATGCTTTAAACTGCAGCACTGTGACATACAGTACAAAGCAGGGAAGATTGTGTGGGCATGGAATGAACAAAGGGATGGTAATTGTGAACTCAGTCATGGAAGAAATGGAGGTGGAGGCTAACAGTTTGTGTGGCTGCAAAGATAGTTTTAGAGATGGTGCCTTACAATGCTGAGGTGACTGAGGACTAAAGCATTAGTGGTTAACTGATTATATATATACACGCATGTGTGTCGTTTTCCATGTCACTTGATAGTTATGATGCTAAGTTGGACCAAGGAAACATGATTTTATTGCTGTATCTTGCTTATTGTTTTCAAAAGTGTAAAATACTCTCTAAATGGTTTTAGTTTAATACAAAAAACAGCACCAGCCTCCTCTTAAAGGGACTTAAAAGAGTCACCATTGGCCTTGTGGTCCAATAAACCTGTGATGCACTCATGAAGCCCATCATAGGAGGATATTGGTTTCAGGAAGAGAAAGGCTCCTCCTCAATTTTGTGCCAAAGCCCTCTCAGGCAGCAATGAACAGTAATAAACTTGGCCTAGGGGTCTTAACAAGTTCTAGAGAAAACCCCTAAAATATGTTTCATTTTTCAGATAAGTAATAAATTTGATCGAAGAAGAGAAACTACCTCAAGTATAGATGAAGTGGTTTAAAAATTACAAAGTGAGATCTACAAACAAAAAGAAAGAGAATCAATGAAATCTTCAACAACCACTAAATTATTTATTTTTTAAAGATTGGATTACAGTTCAGAAAATATTCTTTACAGAATGGCCTTCTTAGACTTGGCAAATGGTCCCAAGTTTTGTTTTTTTTTGGATATATTCCATTAGAGCATGCAAGTGTTTAGTAATTAGCTATATATCACCAAAACCACGTATATTCTTGCCTGCCTTAATATTTATACAATAATAATTTCTTCGTGTAACAACTATTAACATCTATATATAATTTTTTCACCCTAAATGAGAACCATCACAATTATATGCAAACTATATCATGCTATAATAATGCAAGCAAACCAAAGTTTCTTACCAGGGTCACGAGTAATGTTCCCTTTCTCCCTATACTGCTGAGAATATTCTGTCATCTTCTCTGTGGAATCAACCAAAATCATCAGTTACCTAGCTATCAATTGCTCAAAAGTTACTGTTTTTTTACATTGGTAATTTCAATATTATCAATTTTAAAAGAGTTTGAACTATCACAATATTCACAGCCAGAAACATTCATCTCCTGTCAGCATTGCCAAATTGACTTATTACCAATCGCTCAAAACTCAATGAACGTTGAGGCAGTATTTTGAAAAACAATTAAACAAAGATCCAGGAAATTCATTTAGAAAGCTCTAGGTTGCCCCATTTTGTGTGCCATTGGCATTGGAGTAATGCATAGTATAAAAAAATGCAATGAACAAGACTAGTACAGCACGCCTATATCACAGAAAATAACTTTCCTTCAGACAATGAAGTCCTTTTTACTTTCAACTATTAAGATTGATTTTAAAAGCAAGGGAATTTACGATAGTGATGCTATCCATTTCCAAATATGAAAGAGGGAGATGCCATTACAATTCCCTGGATTTACTTCTCTATTTAGCATAGTTTCAAGTACAGCTGAAAGCAACCCTGAGGTAAGATAATCCATAGCATTCTAAAATTACAGCATCCAGAGAGTAGGCTAGCCCAAAAGTTTACCCGTTTGCATCATCTGCGAGATTGTGGTACTAGGAGGAATAAGGTGATCTTTATCATTTGGGGCTGGTAAATGGTATGGAAAGGACCAAAGACCTCCAGGTCTACCAATTGTATCATCCTGAGGCAAATGAACTGGACTTGATGCTAGGTTCATGATTGCCTGTGCCTGCAAATCCAGATATTTCTGTATTGGATCGCCAATATGCTACTGGAGTGTATCCAAGCAAAGAGAGAGTTAATTACCTTATCAGGGGGCACTCCCTCATACACGTTCACCTTGCCACAGTAGAAAATTGTCATTTGACCCACTGCTCCATTTGTTGCACATGGACTCCTGTGGGTACATTTTCCAAATACCTTTTTCTTAAAACTTATATAAAAATTAACAAAAGGAAATTAATTAGAATGAAATGTGGACTGAATTGTGCTGGTTAATATAAACTATTTACATGTTATTTTTCTTTCTCAAAAAGTAGCCATAGAATCTGCATTTGTTAAATAAAACTAAATATATAGTTTTTTTTTTTTTTTTTTTTTTTGGAGAAACTAAATATATAGTTAAATCATCAAAGTTAAGTGATCAAGAAAAATACATTCCAACAGTGCAAAGCAATGCTCACAATTACATGCTATTCATCAAGTGCAAAACAAGTTGATTTCTGGACTGGTGTTTCCACATCTGCCAGATCATCAACATATGACTTTAAACTTCCATCAATTTCATAAATTTAGTTTAAAATAAAATAGATTTTTTTTTTTTTTTTTTTAAAAACGAAAAAGAAGGGGGGAAAAAAACTATATCCTTTACTTGTCCTGAAACTCAGCAACAGAGAAAAAAGCATTGGTTCTTTCTCAAAGGTTCACCTGCTGACAGGCTATTTGATGAGCAGACACTGTTGCAATTTACAACAGAATACAGGAGAAGAATAAAGAAGACGAGAAGGAAATATAAAGTTCTTAGACATACAAGCTCTGGGGGGTGGAAAATATTGTGAAACCCAACCCCATCTTTGACCTTAAAAGAAAATGTGAAATAAAGGAATTTAATCATTATGTGAAATCAAAAACTTGTTTTTGCTGATTATGAACCATTTTCTAGAATAAATATTAACAAGTAAAGCCAAAATATGGTTTTCAGATAAGGAATTGAAAATGGGGTGAGATATTGCCCTACTCACAATGGTTCACTAAAATTAATTCAGACTGAGAGTAGAACAGTGCATTCAATATAATACAAGCTTTCATGATACAAAGGTTTTTAGTAAACAAACTGAAAAATGTTCTGACAACAAGCCACAGAGTTTCACTTTTGGTTAAGTCCCCCTCATACAATTGCTTGCAGCCTTGCATTGAATGGTACATATACTAATCAACAGATAACAGTTTTATATCATTGTGTTCTACACACAGACATGCACAAAAATTGCCATTTCATTGCATAGTAGGGATGCATGCTGATAAGGCCATAGGAAATAATCAAGTATGTAGTCAGTAATTAATACAGATAAGTTAATAAAAATGGGGCGATGAAACTGGTGCTATTATTAGGAAGTTCGTCCATTCAATGACCTATCAGCACCTAAAGTTATATTTCCCTGCAAACAGTTTTTGAATGAAAACTTAAGTAGCCGCATTGTAGGGCCTATTTCAGAAGTAGATGGCCACAAGAATGCCAGTTTCACGGCTGGTGCAGCCAAATACACAGAACTCTCCTTTGGGCTGGCGACATGGTAGTTGACTTTATTTGAATTTCATCAATATTCTACTTTCTATCAGTTTAGGTCCAAAACTTAAGATGCATCACTATCTTGTCCATTGACAGGGCGAAAACAAGACATCTGATATATATCCAATTAAGTTCCTGCCCAACATAGTAAGGAAACTCCTATTCCAGCAACTTTGGCTTCATCATACCCCACACTGAACACCAACCATATTGTAGTTCCAAATAAGCTGGTCTTCTTTATCAACAAAAAAGCTCATAGAATTCGGAATCAGCATATCTGTGTTGGTAGGGTTAAATCTTTATTGAGCTCATCATGTTAGGTTAAAAACCTCATAACCGTGTTGTGAATTAATAAATCGAAACCAAGACCCCTCTTATTGTTTCTAACTCCCCACATTCAGCTACCATTTTGTTAATTTTAAACAAAGATAGAATTTTCCTCCAAATGAGTATCCATGTGTACTTTTATTCACATGACATATACAAGTAATGTGACTTGTTTAATTGATTTAATCAGTCATAAGATTTAATAAAAGTGAATGGTCTCATGACCTTGGATTGATGGCACCATCAGTTCACTAACTCACTAAGCATACACATTGCGGCCGAAACATAACAAAATTTTACAACAATGTAAACCTGTAGCTCAAATCAAACAAATTCCTAGCAAATCCAAATAGCTAATTTATGCAGTAAGTTAAGTGAAACATATATAATAATGAAAAAAAAATAAAAAAGACCTTGGACTAATGGCATTGTTATCAGTGTCGACACAGGGTGGCTCTCCTGAAGGACCCAATTTCGGAGGATCCATTCTCCCATGTGGCTCTTCCGCCGATACCGAAACCTGGACATCCGGACTTGGTTCCTCAACCGAATCAACAGAATTCGAAGTCACCTACACACACATAAACCCAATTATTAACAACATTGTCACATTATTCCCAAAAAAAAAAAAAAAAAATTACAAACATTCCAAAAGTCAGCGCATTTTCAACATTGAGTCAAAAACAAATAAACAAAACAACTAACTGTTTTTAACGGTAAACTGATGTCAAAGCTAAAAAAAAAAGATCCTTAAAATAAGTAAAAGAGAGAGAGAGAGAGAGAGACGCTGACGTGGCCGGGTTGCGATTGAGGAGGAACAACCCTCCTCCGAAGGTTATGAGTGGCGGAAACGTCGTCGTCGTCGCAAGGTTCAAGGAGAGCTTTAAGGGAAATCACTTGTTGGATCGCCTGCGATTTGTTCCACGATGGCCTTCGCATTCCTGCAAGTACGGACACGTGTGTCACATTTTTTTGTGTCTCATTATTAATAATTAAATTTAATCATATCCCACTACTAATTATAAAATATAAAATAAAAACATTATTACTATATAGAAAGTAGTAGTAGGCGGTTTAGTTTACAGTTTTAAAGAGTTGAAGAGAGAGTTTAAAGAGAAGTAGAGGGTAGGTAAGTAGCGGAAAATACGGAGAGAAAGGGAGGACAAAAGTGGAAATAGGGGGAAAGAAAAGAGAGCAAAAAAAAGGAACCTTTGTCTTTGAGGTATTTGCGGCAATCTTCTCGGGTGAGCTGAGAAATGTCTTCCTCAGTCAGCTGCTTTAGGGGTTTCTCCAGTATAGACCCGTACGTCGTCGTGGCGGCGTTCATCGCTTCCGATTCGCCGCCGCTACCAACTGATCTGACCACTCACTCACTCGCTCACTCCCTAATTTTTTTTTTTTTTTTTTTTTTGAAAGGGGTTTAATAAAATAAAAAATAAAAAATAAAAATGGTTACTCTGTTTAGTGAGTGAGTGAGTGAGTGAGAGTCTGTGTGTGTGTAAAAATAAAATGTGAGTGTGTGAGACAGAGTGAAGAAGTGAAGTGTGAGGTTATTGTTTTTGTTTAAGAGAGAGAGAGAGAGAGAGAGAGGCCGCGGCGTGTGAGTCTGTCTGTCTCCTCTTTGCTAGGGGCTCTTTAGAAGCTAGAATGCACCCTAGACTGCCACGTATGCTGCTCCTCTCTATTATATCATCAACTTAAACTTAATTAAACTCTCTCTTTCTCTTTCTCTTTACACTTTACTGTTCTTCTCTCTTTCTTTCTTTTTTTTTTAATCAATCATCATACATTATTTTAATCATATTTCTTAATGTCTTTTTTTTTTTTTTTTTTACTTTTTTTTGTCCAAAATAAATATCTGGTCTTGTGGTCTGCACTACATGAATAAGAATAATAGAAAGAACGATCGAAAGCTTTTGTCTTTTAAACAAAAATTAATTAATTAATGTCTGTAATGAATACCTGTCATATTTTATTACCATAAATAAGTTTACAATTTTTATCACGATTTTCTTACATTATATACTTAAATGTATGACGACCGCACTTGAAGATACCAATTTATTATCAAAATAAGACACTAATCAATTTTTGGTGTAGATACAATTATCAGAGATTTTACCAGTTGAGCTAACTGGACCTCACACTGCTGTTGTTTGTTGCTTTCACATATATCATTACTTTCTTTCCATTAATTATAATCAGTCACATAAAAAAAAAATTGTGGCAATTTTTTTTTTTTTTTGTGATATTAGATTTTTTGCAAAATTATTCCTGTTTCTATTTTATTAGAAGATGAAATACTATAAAGAATTAAAATCACCACTAGTGTAAACTTATTGGAAAGCGAGTCTAATTGAATATTGTACAATATCATCCGTCTAAAGTGAAACCAGCAAGCGTTGTACGCTCTGAATAAGCTTTCTCGGACCACGCGGTTTTTTTTTAATGTTAAAAAATGCGACATTAGTTAAGAGACTATTTTGAGAAAAAAAATTTGAGAAAATAATTATTTTTATTGATAACTTTTTATATTTTATATAAATAATATCAAAACTTTTCAAATATAGTCTAATGATTGTCCTAAGGTCACCTGTTAATATATATATTTTCAAATTAAGTGGTTGAATTTGCACTTATTTGCTAAGTTGCACGAACATGGACACAGACACGACACGGGGATTCGGCAATTTTTGAAAAATAAGGACACGACACAATGTGAACACGACAATTAAATTTTTTATTTAGGCAAATTTTTTAATATTTTTAGACATAAAATACGTTTATGTTTAGAATTTAAATTATGTAAGAAATATAAATAAGTAAACTAATCCCCAAGGTAGTACAATAATATACATAAAATGTTTAGAGTACAAACCAAAAGTTTAAATAAGCTACAATCAACATTAAACTAAAAACATAAAAGGAAACCAAGTTTTAAAAAGTATAACCCAGTGAGTATCAGTGACATTGTAACAGTGAAGAGTGGGATTAAAAAAGAAAAATAGAGAGAGAGAAGAGAAGAGGTCGGATAGCCCACGCCGAGAGAGAGATCAAAAGGGATAAGGCACAACGTCGACATCTATAGAGCTCGCCAATCGGCCCGATCTAGCTCTGGTGAGGGACAAAGGGCAGCGGCAGCGAGCATAGGTCAAAGGGAAGGTGGGTTGAGAACTTGAGATGCGGGCAGAGGTCTGTGATTTTCTTTTTTTCATTGTTGGCGTGTCGGACGTGTCGGGGCCGTGTTGGAGCCGTGTCGGAGAAGCAAAAAAAAAAAAGGACACTACTCAGACATCGGAGTTCGACGAGTCGTGCCCATTCCGGTATCCGACACGTCGCCAAAAATGGCGTGTCGGTGCAACCTAGTTATTTGTTAGAGTCTTAGAGACGAAACAATAAAATAAAAATTAGTTTTAAGTTTTAAGCTTTGTCGGGGGCGGTTTTTTGCGCATAGCCATGTGTCTTTCACTAGAGGTGTGACTTTGCTAGGCCTGAATTTGTCTTGGGGAGTTCAACCCAAAATTCGACATTGGGCTGCATAGACCAATGACTTCCAGTGTGTATTTTTAAGCCTACAAAATAGATAAAACTCAAAGTCTTAGAATCATGATAATGGTTGAAATAAATAAATGATATGCTTAGCATGATAGCTTTGATTAGATGGTGAGTTGATACATTATTATTATGTATATTAAATGATGTCTAATGTTAGAAAATAATTAATTATGTGTCAAATGTCCAACAATGGGATGAGTCCAATAGTTCATGTTCAACATAATAAGATATGTCTAGCAATGGTCCATGTCCAAATAATGTATGTCCAATGGTAGTTCATTCCAAAAATATGTGTCTAAGGGTGGTTCATGTCCAAATAATATATATCCAACAATGGTTTATGTCCAAGTAATATATGTCCATTGGGAGGTATATGTCCAAATAATATATCCAACTGTGGTAGATCAATTTATTAATATACATGTCTATTAATGAAGTATTAGTGTGATCATGTTTCATTAAATTGTGAGATAATGGTAAAATGATAATGAGCTAACATATACTTAATAATGTAATTTCAAAGATGGAGAAAAACATTGACTTATCTTTTATGTTTCTGACTCCAACTGTACAACATCACTTTGTTCTTATCTGATCTGTGGTTCCAGTCGTATGACGTTAGTGAGCTTCATAGTTTGTGGCTCTTGCTTCATAGTTTGTGGCTCTTGCTTTATAGCGTTAATGAGCTAATAACATTCCAGCAGTATAACGACATTAGTTAAGTGGTATAATGATAACGAATAAAATATACTTATAATATAAGTTTGAAGGTAAAATATAATGACTAATCTTCATAGTTTGGGGCTCCAGCCGTAGGGCAGCAGTGGACTTAGACATTTCAACGCCTTCATAGTTTGTGGCTCCAGCTGTAGAATAGCAGTGGACTTATGACATTTCAACATCATGATAAAATGAGTCCAGCGGTACAATATGATATTATGAGTCCTTCTATGGTGACTTCAGGATTGAAAGGGAAAAATGGGTGCAACTGGAGGGAGAGAGAGTATGTCCAGCCATGTGCATAGGTTGGTTAAGTTTATCCTCTTTCATCATGCACTTAAATGACTTTCCCATGTAATGCTCTTTTAGTTTATTTTAGTCAAATATGAGTTATGTTGCCTTCCATGAGAATAACTTTTAGTATTATAAGTTTTTGCCTTTCATAAGAAAGGCTTTTAGCATTATGAATATATGTCTTCCATGAGAAATGGCTTTTAGTAATAAGTTCTTGGAAGGGTGTTTGATATATTTTAAGATGTGTGGAGATGGTAAGAAATATGTATATTTTGTGAGATATGGTGTTTGTAATATGTATAGAAATTATGTGTAGATACTTTGTTGGACATGGATCTTGTATATGTATACTTTGTGAGACATGGAATTTAAAGATGTATAAGAAGTATGTATGGGTATTTTGCGGAGAATGTGTTTGTAAAATATATGGAAGTGTGAGATAAATAATATGAGGGTTAAATGTAGTGAATACATGAGATTATTTGTGTTATGGGTTATGTTGCTTTCTAAGAAGGGAAATTTTGTATGAGAAATAGAGAAAGAGATGGAGATGTGTTTATGAGCAGTAAAATGATGATATTTCAGAATGATGGAGTGTGGGAAAGATGGGTAATGGATAATGGTGTTGTAATATGTGTGTTGTGTTGTTATTTATGAAAAGGGATTTTGTAAGAGAGATGGAGAAGTATGAAAATGTGTATGTGGCAACCAAATAAAGTTTCAGAATAAGGGGGTGAGAGAGGGATGGATGGTGTGGTGTAATAGGTGTGATGTAATGGTGTGTTGTGTTGTTATCTATGAAGAGAGATTTTGTAAGAGGGATGAAGAAAGATATGGAAGAGTTTAGAGATATATGCAACAAGGTGAAGTTTCAGAATATTGGGGATGAGAGAGGGGATCAATCCCTTTAGTGTGTAGCTTGGTCCTCTTTATATAGAGCCAAGCTATGTAACTAGATCAGAACTTAGTTGAAGGAAAAATTAGCAAATAAGAAAAAATCCTTGACAAAGTAAGTGATTTCATTAGAGGAATTTTGTTTTTTAACCAAAAGAAGAAAGCTAGAGACTTCAAGGCTAATGTTATAGCTGTAACAGCTGTCAATCACAACTGTCACAGCTGAATGATATCATCCAAATGACATTTTGCTTGGAGAAAAAATATTTGGCATTAAATTCATGATTT
Source organism: Quercus aquifolioides (assembly GCA_019022515.1). NCBI lineage: Eukaryota > Viridiplantae > Streptophyta > Magnoliopsida > Fagales > Fagaceae > Quercus > Quercus aquifolioides. The sequence continues at coordinate 845,644 of CM032334.1, read as the reverse complement.
GGCTAAAAGTGGCAAAATAATCTTTATGGGATCCTCTTGTTTCACTGGGTATGACAACTAGTTGCTGGGATTGGGCATTAATGGGCAAATGACATCATTTTAGGACATGTGTCAACTTGCTGGAGCTTCTGCTAGAGCTGTAAACAGCTTTTGTGTTACAGCTTCTGCAGAAGCTGTTGCAACTTCCGTTGAAGCAGTTTTTGGTATTTTTGGCTAAGTTTCCTCTCTTGGAAAAATTATATGTTTAGTCCATATATAATTTTGGTAAGTAATAGACTAGTTGTTTGATATTTGATGAAGTTTTAGAGATGTAATTATGGTCTTTCTATATTTTAACCAAATCTTGGAGAGTAAAGAGAACATTTAATGTTAGATATGAGATACTAATATATATTTAGCCATGTGCTTGGAATTGGTTTAGATGATAATAATATAATTTATATGAAATACTATAATTACATTTCTAAACTTATATTATATGATGAACATTAATTTTTATGTAAAAAGCATGGGTAGTTTTATCATTTTAAGTGTTATGTGATATGAGAGACTTACCAAATGTTACTTTTTGCACACTGACCTGTCAGAGTTCAGGGAATTGGAGAAAACATGCCAAGCAACATGCTTTCCTTTATCAATTTTGAACCGCTGGAGTTTTACTGAACATACTTCTTGACCCTCCAAACCACGACTCCCAAAATTCCCCTGATGAGACTCATAAGCTTGGATCATGAGCCAAAAAATGAGATGATGTGCCATGAGCTTAAACCATGGGCTTTGACGCATTTTTGTGTAAATATGGGCTCTTTTGGGTTTTAGAAGATATTTTTCCAAAATCCACAATAGTGTTGACGTGGTGCGAGTTGCCAATGAAATAAAGCCATGTACCGTGAAAAATTTGTCCTCAACAAGCTTTAACTTATTAAAAAAAAGTTTATTTGATAAAACATGAGACAAAAACAAGAAAATAAAAGTTAAACTTATTTTTCCCAATGCTTGGATCCCAATATTTCCACGGATTTTGTTATTCCCAATTTATATCATCAAGCTTCCATATATTTCTAGTGACCAAATCTTTCAAGTAAGTTTTTAATCCAATCAAAGTATCAACCGTGTGAACTTAATTATTTTATCATAATTATTGTTTTCAACATCTTAAATTTTTTTTTTTTTTTTTTGGTTAAAGAAAATGGGTAGAAGGGGTGACCAATGTAGTTTTTCTACCTGGGCATGACCATAATAGCACCCTACCCACTCCCTGTGAGACCCCATACTTTCGATCTGTGTGAAAAACTCACTTATTTTTTAGGTCAATCGTTTAGAATGAAGATGGAATACAAGGAGCACCAACACAATGATATACAGCTAGTTGTTGAGATTCGAAACCAAGTCAACATCTTAATTATTGATTACTATCTTTTAACCTGTTGTTTTATATAATGAAATTAATATCTGTCTTACTCGCACCACCTCCAACCACATCTTCATGTCCACATCTACTAGGCACACTAGGACCATCCTTTTTGGTCTCTCTTCTCTCTCTCTCTCTCTCTGTCTCACTTGGTAACATTGAGTCGTTTAATTAATAAGCCCACAGAAACCACAACAATACCAATATATATATGAACCCAACTGAATTGGTTCTTACCTCTTGATCAATCAATATATTTGACCACCCTTAGATTGGTCACCTCTGTCCTCTCTGCTTATTAATTCAAACATGCATGCATTCGAATTTATTAGCTTCTCTCCATATGGGAGAAGGAAACCAACCACACCCTCACTATCACGTCTTCTAATTAATCTCAGCCGCACTTGGACCACCCTCTTAGTTGGCAACTCCAAGCTGTCTAATAAATTAAACCTCTCATTTTTTTTTCTTCCTTGTTTTACTCGGCAATACTGACTGAGATTTTAATCATCAAATTATGTTATGTCTTTTATCTTGTTTATGTTTTCAGTTTTGTTTGCACTGAAATATATATATGTGCTAGTTTTTTTTTTTTTTTTTTTTTTTGTATGTATGTGAAATTATGTATCTCTTTTATGAACAAATTAGCTTTCTGGCAAACTACAAATGCAGCATGGTACATATATAATCTCATGTAAGTAACCAGTTAAGACGACTTACGGCTTACCCTTGACTTCTACTTTTTTAACCCCCTGAATTTTCTTAAAGAGTTTTCAAGGCCCCAAAAAGAATAACTTTTTAACTAACTCCGAGCCTGGCCTTATGGGGCCTGATCTGTTACCTTTCTCTTCGTACGTTTTATTTCTTTCTCTGCACCAATAGTTTTAAGCCCAATCCGTACTTTCAGGATTTGAAATTTTGAATATGACCCCTAAGAGCATCCGCATTTGGATGGCTATATGCCAAATGCAAAGCACATTTGGCATACAAACCCAAAACACACCCAGCAACTGAAAGGCCATATGTGAAATGCTAAAAAAATTTTGGCATATTGCTACAGTACCATCTTAAATGTAAGATGGTACTGTAGCTCAATGTTATAAAAAAAAAAAATAATTTAATCCTTTCTCCTCATTTTTAACCCGCAAATTTCTCTCTCATCTCTCATTATTTCTGTTCTTTTCTCTCTCTTTCTTCTCTCTTTCTCATTTGCTCTCTGATCTCTTCAGACTCAAGACCCCGTGGCTTCCTCAACGGTGGAATCAGATGGGTCAACGTGAGGGCTCCGATGGGTTTGAATCGGCGTGAGGGCATCGGTGAGCCTGAATGGGTTTGGATCGGCGTGAGGCTCCGGTGGTGGGGTTTTTTTTTGGGTTTGGATCGGCGTGAGGCTCCGATGGATAGATGGATCGGTGTGTGTGGTGATCGGTGTGGCCTAAATGGATTTGGATCGGCGTGAGGGCTCCGGTGGTGGGTTTTTTTTTTTTTTTTTTTTTTTGGGTTTGAAACTCTTGGATTGTGTTTTGTTTTTGTTTTGGGTTTCTGTTTTTGTTTTTGTTTGTGTGGCTGTGTGTGTGTGTGGTGATGGGTTTGGCTGTGTGTGATGAAACCGGTGCTAGAGGTTGGCTCTGTGTGTGTGTGGTGATGGGTTTGGCTTTATGTGTGTGTGTGTGTGTGGTGATGGGTTTGGCTTTATGTGTGTGTGTGTGTGTGGTGATGGGTTTGGTTGTGTGTGTGTGTGTGTGTGTGTGTGGTGATGGGTTTGGCTGTGTGTGATGAAACCGGTACTAGAGGTTGGCTCTGTGTGTGTGTGGTGATGGGTTTGGCTCTGTGCGTGTGTGTGTGTGTGTGTGTGGTGATGGGTTTGGCTGTGTGTGTGTGTGGCTAGGTTGAAACCGGTAATGAGGGAGAAAGAGAGGAAAAGGAATAGAAAAAGAGAAATAGTAAAAAAATAGAATAAAATAGAATATTTAAATAAAATGAGATAAGAAATAGAATTTTGGGATGCTGGGTGTATTGTAAATGGTATGGTATAATTGAAAAAGTAGATTTTTGAGATGGTAAAATAGGATGAGATATAGGATTGGGATGTGGATGCTCTAAGGGCATCAACAATGGGCCTGTTATATGCCAAATGTAAAGGACATTTGGCATACAGGCCCAAAAATTGATCCACAACCGGAAGGCTATATGGGATAAGCCAACATTTTTTTTAGATTTAGCTACAGTATCATCTCAAATGTAAGATGGTACTGTAACTGAATGGTATTAAAAAAAAAAAAAAAAAATTTTAATCCTCTCTCCACGTTTTACCTGGTAATTTCTCTCTCCTCTCTCATTTTTTCTCTTTCTTTTCTCTCTCTTCCTTCTCTCTTTCTCATCCCCTCTCTCTCTCGCCATTGTCAAGCTTCTCTCGGTTGAGTATGTGCCAGATCGGAGCTCACGCTGAATCACTAAGCCAGATCGGATTTCTAGATCGGTGTGGTGGCGAGGCTGGTGGCGCGGCTGAGATGGGCGTGGTGGCTAGAGGTCAGTGCGGTGGAGATCGGCGTGGAGACCGATGTGGAGATCGGCATAGAGACCGGCGTTTGGTAGTTTTGGTGGCCGGCGTGGAGATCAGCATAGAGACCGACATTTGGTGGGTTTGGTGGTGTTGACATGGTGGCCAGTTTCTGGGTTTGATGGCCGGCGTTTGGTTGGTTGGGTTGCTATGGGTTTGCTGGGTTTGTAGTGGGTACTTGGTGAGTTTTATTTTGTTTATTTTATTTTGGGTTTTTGGTTCCTGTGGGATTTTGTTGGGCCGAGGGTAGTGGTGGCATGGTGGTGATTGTTTATTTAGTTGTGGCTGGTGCTAGAGGTTGAGAGAGAAAGAGAAGAAAAGGAAGAGAAAAAAAAAATAGTAAAAAAAGAAATAAAAAAGAATATTTAAATAAAATGGGAAAAAAAATAGAGTTTTGGGATGTTGAGTGTATTGTAAAATGGTATGATATAATTGATAAAGTAGCTTTTTGGGATGATAAAATAAGATGAGATAGCAAAACCGGTTGTGGATGCTCTAAGGTTGAAATTGGTTCTCAAGGTTTAAGTCTGTGAAGTAGGTCGTGCCATTTTATAAGGAATCGTAATACATGAAGTTCTCTCACTAGTTTATTTGTGCAGGACTTTGAGAATTTCAATGTTTATTTAGTGTTAGATTTTAATCAAAAAAATTAGTCATTAAGGTCTTTTATTATTGAATAAGGAATCAGAGTTTAGTTTATCAAAAAAAAAAAAAAAAATCAGAGTTTAGATCCCGCTTATACAAAAAAGAGGAGATTAAGGGAATTAAAAATTTATATATATTTAAGTGGTAACAATAAAGCAAAATACTTATACTGAAACGTATTACTATAAAACACAAACGGAAAAAGTTTCGATAAAATGTGTTGCTATCAGAATATTGAGCAAGACTTATGTACAGTCCTTAGATTCACTTTTTAAGATTCTGCCATGTGGCTTTTTTAACATGGGATGAAAGTATATTTTTTAGTTAAGTAACCACATAGCAAAATCTTAAGAGTGGACCTAAGGAACAGCAGTACTTAAGGTATGGTACATAAGTTTTGTCCAAAAATATTTTATTAAAGAGTCCGAACTTGGTAAGGATGAGGTGTAAAACCCATATTTTACATCATCCAATAAGAGATTACCACATCAGTTTTTTACTTAAAACTTAATACATCCTACCACACATAATGACATTTCAATAAATTCTCATTTAAGTTAGGTTTTCAAATGGGTATTAAAATTGATCGAAAGTGGTTATGTATATTCTTTAATATGTAATATGATCATAGTTGTCAAAATGTGAATCGTATCGTAAATCGATTTTTTATTTTTTTGTATTGTGTATTATATGATACACAAACACCAAATAAAATTATTAAAAAATGATTGATATACATATATAAAATAGTATGTTCACTATAAATTTTGAAATATATTGAACAAATGACCAATTTAATCATTAATTATGTAATAATATTTAACAAAGCTAATTAAATAAATCAAATTAACTTATACTTATAACATGCACATTCAAATTGATTAAACTCAGAAGTAATACATGATATATGAACCAATATAATAATATCTTTTCATCATCTTGGCTAATCAACTCCATCTAAGTCAATGTTATCATCATGTTCAGCATTTTGCAAAATTATTTTTTCATAGACATTTTCTTTATTATTATCAACATTTTTTTTATTCTAATAATTTTTTCTTTATATTTTTTCTTGGCATTCTAGCTTTTTAGACTCAAAATAATAATAACAAAATAAAAAATAATTATATTTTCATTTAATACATTATTAATAGCATAGAAAATAAATTTGCACATATGAAAGTAAGTGTTATGAGTATAGTCTAAATTTTGTAGGAGAAAGAGAAGGGAGGAAAAAAAACTCATGGACTTGCTATTTCATTAGACTCAATTAAGTTTCAAAATAATTTTGTGTTAACAAAGTCTAACAACTTGTTTAAATCAAATAAAATCACAAATTTTAACAAAAAAACTCATTTTAAACCCACATATCTATGTATCGTACGATACGTACGATTCACCGATACGATACTGTAGGAACTGGGTTTGAGCACTTCTACTATTGGATGAGTGGACTCAGGCCCAACTAGCCCAATACAATAAATTTGTAGATAGTGGGTTTAAGAATTAGGCCTTAGTAAGGGTTACAACATCTAAACATGGTTATGAGTGGATTGAATAACAAGGACGTAGACTAAAGTGTGAGATTCTGTCCTTGGCCCTCCTCATGAGGAGCTGGTTGTTCTTTCATTACCTGGTTACAATGGCTTCAAAGGTGATACAAATTGCTACTATGTTTTCTGTTTTTTCTTCCCCCCTTTTTTCTGGAGGATTTCTTACATTATATACCTCCTTCTAGTTGATCCTAGCCCTTCATTTATTGATCATGTAGGTCACTACTCGAGTGTTTGTCATATCAGCCACCTTCCCAAACCTCTTATGAGTTGCAACAACCAAGGCAGCACTGTTCAGGGGTCATTTCCTCATTAATGCGACCAGGACGTTAGTTGTGAGCATTTAATGTGGGGGTGGCAGTTTCTCCTTGAATTGCTCTTCTACTATGCACCCATGGCTGACCCATTGTACTTGTCCTTTTTCTTGGGATACTCTGGGAGGCTGCCTTTGATGGCGTGCCGATCTTCCCTTCTGTGATTTCGACTGGCCAAGGACAGAATCGTCCTCGGTGATGTTTCTTGGCTCTTTGGACTTCCTTCGTTTATCCTTGGACATTTCTTCCTCCTCGGCATGGGCCTTGGGCTTGGTATAAAATGGGTCGGGGTTGTCAAATTCTTGGGCCCCACAATAGCCTCTCAAAATCCTACTGTCCGGCTCCTCGGACGGAGAGGAGGATTTTGATGTCCTCGGGCCTTTGTCATGGCTTGTCAAGTCTTGTCCTCCGTCAGTACCAGAGTCTCGGTTCGGCTTATTCAATACCTCCCTGAGTCCAGCAAGGGGTTAAATAAGGATTTTCTCATCGTGTCCGGAGAGTGGCACGACGACATGCATTGTCCGACAGAGGAGGGGGCACCAGGTGGGGTATTCAGAGTAGGGGAGGGTTGGTCTTTTGTGTTATCACAATTTGCATCGTTCGGTTGCTGACATGAATGTGCTTTCTTTTTTGCAGATCCACACACTTTTGAACGACACTTTCACTTGGTCAATCGGGAGGATTTGGAAACCATCCTTAGGGCGGAGGTCTTTGTGAACGAAGCTAACAACCAAATCAGAGCCGCTCACAAGATCTTTGGGTACGATCCCATCCAGAAGTCATTCTCGACTCCCAAGTACGTGATCAAAGCCAAAGATCCCCGGCTTCACAAGATCACTGTAGCAGAACACGGGAAGGATCTCCCATCCCAGCAGGTATTCCGTTGGCAGGCCCTTCTTCATCTCATTAGGCTGCAGAGGCCGAGGGAGAAAGAGCAGAAAGGGAAGAAGAAGTTACTGATTTGGGTCCGTCCGAGAACGAATTTGGTGTTTTCGACCAAGTCAATCCATCCGAGGATCCCTCTGGTGACTTGGGCGACCCCAATTTGACCGACGCAAATCTCCTATCAGTAGGGATTTCTTCCCAGGGCGAGATGGGTTTCAAGAGAAAACCCCAAACCAACCTGCTCGACCTAATTGAGGGTCAGCCGGGGAAGGATATGCCGGGGAAGCCACAATCCAAGCTTCCTCCTCCTCCACCCAAGCTCCAGCCTGTCCAAACCAGATCATCTTCCATGCAGCCAACTCCACCTCCTCGGCCATAGCCTGCCGACCCAAAGAGGAAGAGGGTTTCCAAAGGTAAAGAGCCAATGGATGGGGGGAGATCTCGCTCCTCTCAGGAGGGAGATGAAGCCCAACGAGCTTCAAAGCAACTGAAAATCGGGCACCAAGGCTAAGAGAAAGAGATCGCCACACAGTCCGAGCCACAGGCTTGGCTCCCCGTCTCGATGCTCCATGGGGAGCCTTTGATGGATAACGCCTCCTTCAGGGACTTCCGAAAGGGTGAAGGCACCTACGTGGCTAATGCGCTGGAGAGGGCCTTGCTACTCCCCGACGATATGACCGAGTTGAAGAATCTGAGGAGGCAGGAGGTCTTCCTCAGCTTCAAAAGGTATTTGGGCATGGTAAGACATCTAACACTTGTGACTCCGCTGATTTTTGTTCTCTGGTTTCCAACTTATCGTGTATTTGTTTCAATTGGCAGGCTGTCCAGGCCACTTACAGGTTGGAAGAGGCAGCCCACGAGCAGAGCAGAGCCTTAGATCTCGAGCGTGACAAGCGCTTGGATGCTACAAGGACCCTCAAAAACTCCGAGGTTGATCTCCTGAAAGTGAGGGAAGATCTAAAGGAGATGACGAGGGCCAGGGATAGCGCTGAAGCAGGCCTGGCTGGCGCTCAGAAGTAGGCCGAGGACCAGACGAGGCACCTACGGGAAGCCGAGGATCAGTTGAAGATTGCCAAGGAGCAAATCACTGATCTGAAGAAGAAGCTGGCCGAGGTAGAGTGGGCCAAGAAGGTTGCGGAGTGGGCTAGGGACGAAGCCTTAAGGGGTAAGGAGGAGGCGGAGTTCGCTAGGGCAGAGGCTGAAAACTTGAAGGAGCAAGCGGATGAGGCGGCTTTTGACTTTGGAGTGGCTGAGATCCAGGCCACTCTCAAGGCTCAAGTACCTGGGGTGTGCAGACTCTACTGTTCCCAGACTTGGAATGAAGCCCTTAAACAAGCTGGGGTTGAGGCTTCATCCGATCTGTGGAAGGCGAAGAAGGTATACTTCCCTCCTGCCATCCGAGAGCAAAGCCCTCCTAGCTCTGAGGCTGGCACTTCTCTCGAGGTGGTTGAGGCAGGCTATCTTGACGCTGCCTTTGCTTCAACTACTTCAGATGAGCCTGCCAAGGAAGCTGAGCTTCCCGAGGTGACTGAAATAGACAAAGGCCCTAACCAAGAAACACCCTAGGATGCTGCAGAGCCCTCAGCTGAAGCCCAGGCCCCCCATGCCAAGGAGATAGCTCTCCTCGTGGTGCCTTTGCATGCTGTTCCCCTAGGTGGAAGCTCCGAGGACCCTGAGGTCGCTTCAGACCGGCCTTCCAATGAGGGAATGAAGATCAAGTTGAAGAAATAGGCCGCCTCTGTTGTGCTTTTACCTCGCATTTATTTCTCTTTTCTTTTTTCTCTTTCTTGCTTTTTTTTTAGATATTTAAACTGTTGTAATGGAACACTTTGGAATGAATGTATGCAATTCCCTTTTCATGTGTTAATTGTTGCTATGATAGGTTCTGCTATTTATGTAACTTGTGCTTTGATTAATAGCTAAACAGTCTCAACAGTGTGACTTATTTTCCATTTTTGAAACAGCAGCCAAAAAATGCAAAGTCCATAATAATAATTTCTACTTAGACTTTGATTAACAATTGAGCCACATCATTACTACGACTTGCTCTTGTTGAATAGACTATAGAAGGCAATAATCTTGTAATATGAATCCTATACCTCATGAATTGGTTATCATAACGGGTAAAAAATGCTAAGCGCACTGCACTTATAAAGATAAACCTTAATATCCTAAGATCAAATGCCACAGCACAATGTGCAAAGGTACCCATAGGAATGTTCTAAAAATTTGCTGACCTTAAAGAAACGGTTAGCAATTGACTATGCAGGGGGGTTAACTTCAATGTACCTCAAAGCACCTTAAGTGATGCTCATGGGCTTGCGTTTGTTTATATCTTTATCGAATGGGGACAAAGTAAGTGGTCCGAGGTGCCAGACTCTACTTTGGCTGTATCCATAACTCAGATGAATGCTCAAGCTCATTAATTTCCTCGAAGGTTGTGGTCTGAGGAGTCACACAACACCTGGAATCTGTTTAATGCTCAGGCTTTTGTTGAAAATAGTTAGTTTCCCCATAGGCTTGAGCCCGAGGACCATGCAAGGCCTTGGTTCTGTCTAGTACTTAGATCTTTCTTGAAATAACTAGTTTCTCCATAGGTTTGAGTTCGAGGACCATGCAAGACCTTGGTTCTGTCTAGTATTTAGATTCTTCTTGAAAGCAGTTAGTTTTCCCATAGGTTTGAGTCTGAGGACCATGCAAGACCTTGGTTCTATCTAACACTTAGATTTTTCTTGAAGTAACTAGTTTCCCTATAAGCTTGAGTCCGAGGACCATGCAAAACCTTGGTTCTGTCTAGTACTTAGATTCTTTTTGAAAGTAGTTAGTTTCCCCATGGGTTTGAGTCCGAGAACCATGCAAGACCTTGGTTCTGTCTAACACTTAGATTCTTCTTGAAAGTAGTTAGTTTCCCCATAGGTTTGAGTCCGATGACCATGCAAGACCTTGGTTCTGTCTAACACTTAGATTTTTCTTGAAGTAACTAGTTTCCACATAGGCTTGAGTCCAAGGACCATGCAAAACCTTGGTTTTGTCTAGTACTTAGATTCTTTTTGAAAGTAGTTAGTTTTCCCATGGGTTTGAGTCTGAGGACCATGCAAGACCCTGGTTCTATCTAACACTTAGATTCTTCTTGAAGTAACTAGTTTCCCCATAGGTTTGAGTCCGAGGACCATGCAAGACCCTGATTCTGTCTAACACTTAGATTCTTCTTGAAAGTAGTTAGTTTCCCCATAGGTTTGAGTCCGAGGACCATGCAAGACCCTGATTCTGTCTAACACTTAGATTCTTCTTGAAAGTAGTTAGTTTCCCCATAGGTTTGAGTTCGAGGACCATGTAAGACCTTGGTTCTGTCTAACACTTAGATTTTTCTTGAAGTATCTAGTTTCCCCATAGGCTTAAGTCCGAGGACCATGCAAAACCTTGGCTCTGTCTAGTACTTAGATTCTTTTTTAAAGTAGTTAGTTTCCCTATGGGTTTGAGTCCGAGGACCATGTAAGACCCTGGTTCTGTCTAACACTTAGATTTTTCTTGAGGTATCTAGTTTCCCCATAGACTTGAGTCTGAGGACCATGTAAAACCTTGGTTCTGTCTAGTACTTAGATTATTTTTTAAAATAGTTAGTTTCCCTATGGGTTTGAGTCCGAGGACCATGCAAGACCCTGGTTCTGTCTAACACTTAGATTCTTCTTGAAGTAACTAGTTTCCCCATAGGCTTGAGTTCAAGGACCATGCAAAACCTTGATTTTGTCTAGTACTTAGATGGTTGCCAAAATACAAGACACATAATCATAATAGACTTAAAATTTGAATTAGAGAAATGCTTTCATTAATAATAATACATTCTCAGGTTATTTACATTCCATGGATGAGGCACAGCCTTTTCATCTAAGTCTTCTAAGTAGTATGCACCTATCCCTGCTACTGAAGTAATTCGGTATGGTCTTTCCCAATTAGGCCCCAGCTTTCCCCAGGATGGGTTCTTGGCCGCACCCACAACTTTCCTCAACACTAAGTCCCCTGGTGCTAGTGGTCTCAGCTTCACATTGGCATCATACCCCTACTTGAGCTTTTGGTGGTAATAGGCCAACTGGATCATTGCATTTTCTCTTCGTTCGACGATCAGATCTAGGCTTTTCCCTAGTAGTTCATCATTACTGCTTGGAGTGAAGGAGCTCATCCTCAGCGTTGGGAAATTTGCCTCTAGAGGGATAACAGCCTTGGCCCCATAGGTCATGGTAAAAGGTGTCCCCCCTATTGACCGCCGTGGTGTAGTCCAGTAAGTCCATAAAACGTGTGGTAGCTCTTCTACCCATCTTCCCTTGGCGTCGTCTAGTCTCTTTATAAGCTCATTGACTATGACCTTGTTGACAGCCTCGGCCTGTCCATTTCCCTGAGGATAAGCTAGAGTTAAGTACTTATTGGTGATCCCTAGTTCGCAACAGTATCTTCTGAAGGCTTTGTTGTCAAATTAGAGTCCATTATCTGAAATAAGGGTGTGAGGGACCTCGAATCGTGTAACAATGTTCCTCCAGATGAACCTCTTAGCATCCATATCTGTGATGTTAGCCAATGACTCAGCTTCAACCCATTTGGTGAAATAATTTGTGCCGACCAACAGATATCTCTTATTTCCTACTGCCTTGGAGAAATGGCCTACAATATCCAGGCCCCATTGGGCAAATGGCCATGGACTGGACAAAGGGTTGAGGACCCTTCCTAGCTGATGAATATTTGGGGCAAACCTTTGGCACTGGTCACATTTCTTAACATATTCTAGAGCTTCCTTCTGCATCCCCGGCCACTAATATCCTTAGGTAATGGCTCGGTGCGACAAAGATCTTCCTCCTGTGTGGTTCCTACAAATCCCTTCATGCAGTTCTTCAAGCAGTAATTCTGACGCTTCAGGGTGAATGCACAATAAATATGGCCCAGAATGGGAGCGCTTATACAATTTGTGGTCCTCGGACAACCAGAACCGAGGAGCTTTTCTTCGTATTTTCTTAGCCTCTGACTTCTCCTTAGGTAGAATATCATCTTTGAGGAATCTCACTATAGGGTCCATCCAACTAGGACCCATTCTAACCTGATGGACACGAACCATGCCTCCTGCGACCTAATTTGCTCTATCCAGATGCTCGACAAGAATAACCCGAGGCAGACTCCCTGCCGAGGAAGTAGCAAGCGTGGCCAATGAATCTGCATGGGTGTTTCCACTTCTGGAGACGTGTGACAAGCTGAAAAGATCGAAGCCTAACTGCAAGCGTTTGACCTGGTTTAAGTACTCCTGCATGCTCGCATCTCTGGCTTTCAACTCTCCCTTTACTTGGCCCACTACCAATCTCGAGTCCGAGAACATCTCTACTACTTTTCCTCTCATTTTCTACACCATGGTCATTCCTTGTAACAATGCCTCATACTCGGCTTTGTTATTCGTGGTTGAGAACCCAAGCCTCAGGGATTTTTCTATGATAGTTTTCTCAGGAGATACTAGGACTAGCCCCACTCCGGACCCCCTTTGATTTGCTGCGCATCGACGTACACCTTCCAACATGGGGGTCCTGGCGTAGAGATTACCCTAACGGATTTTCCATCCACGTTTCGCTTCTTTGCCACTGTTTCTACAGGTGGTTCAACAAACTCGGCCACCAAGTCAGCCAGGATTTGACCTTTTATGGAAGTCCGAGGCATGTATTTGATGTCAGAAGCTCCAAGAATTGTGTTCCATACGGCAATCCTTCCAGTGTAATTAGCAGTCCGAAGTACAGACTTCAAGGGTAGTTGGGTTAGTACAACCACTGTATGGGTCTGGAAATAATAAGGAAGCTTTCGTGTGGCATGGACCACAGCTAGTATGGCTTTCTCCAAGGGTAAGTATCGAACCTCAGCTTCATGTAGTGACTTGCTCACGTAATAGACTGACTTTTGGAGGCCATTGTCATCTCGTATTAGCACCAGGATCACAGCATAAGTGGCCACAGCAATATATGCGTACAGGACTTCATGGGCCTCAGAACTGGACATGATAGGTGGTCGGGACAGGTACTCCTTGAGTTGCTGGAAGGCCACAATACAGTCTTTGGACCACTCAAATCCTTTCCACTTGTTGATCAAGAGATAGAATGGTTTGCACCTATCCGCCGACTTGGAAATGAATCGGTTCAAGGCTGCGATCATCCCAGTAAGCTTTTGGACCTCCTTGGCGTTTTGTGGTGGTTTTGAATCATTAATAGCCTTGATCTGGTCAGGATTAACCTCAATACCCCTATGAGTAACCATGTAGCCTAAAAACTTGCCTGATTCGACGCCAAATGAGTATTTGGAAGCATTTAGGCGCAGCTTGTGCTTCCTTAGGACATCAAAGGTGCTACTGAGGTCTCCTAGATGCTCGAACATCACTTTACTCTTCACCACCATATCATCGACATAGATTTCGATGCTCTTGCCCAACTGCGGCTCGAACATCATCGTCATCATCCTTTGATAAGTGGACCTTGCGTTCTTCAGACCGAACGACATTACCTTGTAATGGTAGTTCCCAATAGGTGTCACGAAGGCTGTCTTCTCCTGGTCCTCCGGGGCTAGTGGTATTTGATGATAGCCTTGAAAGGCATCTAGGAAGCTCATTCGAGGATGGCCCGCAGTTGCATCCACCAGCTGGTCTATCCGAGGCATGGGGAACGGGTCTTTTGGGCATGCCTTATTCAGGTCCGTGAAGTCTACACAAACCCGCCATTTTCCACATTTCTTTTTGACCACCATGGTGTTAGCCAACCATTCGGGGTAAAAAACCTCTTTGATAGCCCCTGCACGCTTAAGCTTCTTCATTTCGTCCTTAATCGCATCAGCGTGCTCTCTTGAAGGGCGCCGAGGTGGCTGCTTCTTGGGAGAGATGGATGGGTTGACATTGAGATGGTGACAGATGAAGGCTGGATCAATCCCTGGAGCATCACAGGCGTTCCAAGCAAATACGTCAATATTTCTTTTGAGAAACCCAATCAACTCCTCCTTCTCCCGAAGAGGCAGTTGAGCCCCGACCTTAAAGAACTTCTCTGGGTCACCGCCAATGATCACCTTCTCTAGATCTTCACTTTTTGCCTCCTCAGCAGCAGTATCGGGAGGCGAAACCAGGGCCCTTGATTGCTATAAGCTCTTTTCAGCAGAGGCTGAGGACTCCGCATCGAGCCAATGTGAAATGGCAGCCACCATACATTGCCTTGTTGTGGATTGGCAACCACGGATTTCGAGAACCTGGTCCCCTGGCGGGAATTTCACCTTCTGATGCAGGGAGGAGACAACAGCCCCCAAGGTATGGAGCTAGGGCCTACCGACAATGGCTGTATATGGAGAGTAGGTGTCCACCACGATAAAGTTCACGTCCACTATCTCTGGGTCGGCCTGGATGGGTAGCCTAATCATGCCCTTTGGAATAACAAGCTTTCCATCGAAGCTCATCAAGGGAGAATTATAGGGCATCAAATCCTCCGGTTTTAACCTTAGCCCCTTGTAGAGGTTGGGGTACATAACCTCGGCCCCACTGCCGTCATCCACCATCACTCTTTTCACATCGTAGTCCCCGATTCTAAGAGTTATCACCAGCGCATCGTCATGGGGCTGGGTGGTTCCAACCTTATCCTCTTTTGAAAAACTCATAATTGGGCGAAAATTCATTCTGGCCCTCTTCGGCTCTGGTCGGGACTCCTCGGCAGGCAGTTGGGCCACAGATAACACTCGTGAAGGGCACGTGCCTATTCTTCCTAGCACGGCCAAGATTACACTGATCGTCCCTACGGGTGGCCCTAGGGCAGTGTCTCTTTAGGGCTCCTGAGGGGTTCGACCTTGATGACCACTTGAATGATGCAAAAAGTGCTTCAGCTTTCCTTCAAGGACTAGCTGGTCCAGATAGTTCCATAGGTTCCTACAGCTCTCCGTGGTATGTCCGTGGTCCTGGTGGTATTGGCAATAAAAGTTCTGATTGCGCCTCATGGACTTTCTCGCCATCTTATTCGGCCACTTAAAGTATGACTCGTTCTTGATTTTCTCCAACACTTGATGTACTGGTTCTCGGAATACAGCATTGACAGTCTGTGTGTTGGTTGCTCCAGATTGCCTTACGAAATCTCTTCTCGGGCGGTTGTTGTTATTCCGGTCCGACCTGAAATCCCTTCTCTCCTAAGGGATAACCTTCTCTTTTCCCTTGCCTTGCAGCTGGTCTTCCTCTACTCACTTATACTTATCGATCCGATCCATCAGTTGGCGCACACTGGTGGCAGGCTTGCCAGTCAGTGACTTCCTCAAGCCGTGCTCGACTGGGAGACTATTTTTTAAGGTGCTGATGGCGACATCATCAAAATTGCCGTCCATTTCATTATACATCTCCCAATATCTGTCCGAGTAGGCCTTTAGAGTTTCTCCATCATGCATGGATAAAGACAACAACGCACTCAAGGGCCGAGGAGCTCTGTTGTTTGTAACGAAATGGGAGCCAAAGGCTTGGGTTAGCTGCCTATACGAATCTATGGAATTCGTCTTTAAGCCATTGAACCACCTCATCGCCACTGGTCCCAAGCTAGATGGGAAAACCTTGCATATCAGCGCCTCGTTTTTAGAATGGACAGTCATCCTTTGGTTAAACTGGCTCATATGTTCCACGGGGTCTGTTTTGCCGTTATAAATGGTGAAGGTTGTCTGCTGGAACCGTCGAGGAAGTGTAGCCCCTTCTATGTGGAGTGTGAAAGGTGACTTAGAGAGTTGATCCAGTGCCCTGCTCATGGTATCGTTTCCCAAGCCCCTAGGAGATGGGCTTTTACGTTTACGCCTCCGGTAGTGCTCTTATTCGTGAGAGAATGTCTCGCTTGGAGGAGTTCTTGACTTTTGTTTATAGTCATCATCGCTTTCATCAACGGAGGGCATGTCAGGGCTAGAATGAGGCCGCTTTCGTTGTGCATGGCGCATCTTTCTCTTCAAGTCATCTATGTCTCACTGCATGGCCTGCTTATCACTCTGTCTCTGGGAAACGTGACTCCTAACTTCTTATGATTGCATGGCCCGGTTGTCATTTTGTCTCTAAAGCACGTGACTGCCCCCGTGAGAATGGCTTCTACTGGTTTGAGTGGTGTGCACATTTCCCTCTCTAAACCTTCCATTCTCTTCATTTCGATCATGCTCGGGGTTGGGAAAGTTACCCTGTTGTTGGGATCTAGCCGATTCAGGCTGATGGGAACTTGCTTGATGAGGGTCTGATCCTGCCATGCTTGATTGTTGCCCTTACTAACACACAAGTTCTTCCCACAGACGGCGCCAATTGTAGGGTCTAGGTTTGAGCACTTCTACTATTGGATGAGTGGACTCAAGCCCAACTAGCCCAATACAATAAATTTGTAGAGAATGAGTTTAAGAACTAGGTCTCAGGGAGGGTTACAACAGCTAGACATGGTTATGAGTGGATTGAATAACAAGGACGTAGACTAAAGTGTGAGATTCTGTCCTCGGCCCTCCTCATGAGAAGCTGGTTGTTCTTTCAGTACCTGGTTACAAAGGCTTCAAAGGTGATACAAATTGCTACTGTGTTTTCTGTCTTTCTCCCCCCATTTTTCTGGAGGATTTCTTACATTATATACCCCATTCCAGTTGATCCTGACCCTCCATTTGTTGATCATGCAGGTCACTACTCGAGTGTTTGTCCTATCAGCCACCTTCCCAACCTCCTGTGAGTTGCAGCAACCAAGACAGCACTGTTCAGGGGTCATTTCCTCATTAATGCGGCCAGTATGTTAGTTGTGGGCATTTAATGCGGGGGTTAATGAATGCGGGGGCCAGAAAATATTTACAAGTTAATGCGCCAATGAATGAGATTGGTGTGACCACAACACGATATTAAATGAGTGTTTAAATTATTATTTTTTTAATGATTATTGACACATCAATACCTTTATAGTAAAATTTATTATAACTCTAACATACCTACAAAAAAAAATTAGAATGTTCTATGGATTAAATCACACTTGACAAAAGTTAAAGGTCATGATAGAAAGATTATAGTATTAATCTTAATAACATATATGGTAAATGTTTCCGTATTTTTGTTACAATTTTTTTAAAAATAAACGTAACATACTCGTACTATACACATATCATTCTTTATCCGTTGCTATATTTTTATGCCAAAGTTTTAAAATGTACTTTTTCTGAAAGATACCAAATTATATGCATCCGTATACATACTTACAATATGAAACTCATACCGTATTTTACTATCTATATGTCTCTTAACTATTATGTTTTGGAAAATAAACTTAGGTGTAACTTAGCTTACCTTATATGTTTTTTTTTTTTTTTTTAATTACTGTCTCAAAAACAATCCGAATCGCACAACACAGTAATCCTATCCGTTAATTCTATAAAGTCAAATATATATGTTTTATCTAAATAATTGTTTTCCGTTTTCTTTGTTTTTATTTAATATTTCCTGAAGTATTATTAAAATTTAAACTAAACTCTTTAAATGAACGGAATAGTATTAGTATCCGATTAGTCAAATGGGGATGTTTGGCAAAATTTATTTTCAATGTGTAAGTCTAAGGATCACCAGACTGAAGTGTATAAAAAAAAAATCACAACTTTGGTCACAATTATTTTACATAATACTATTAATTACATATCGTTTTCATATAAACCTACCAATCACAATTTACCGCAATAACAGTAATAGCAAAAGTTTGATTTTTTCACCTGGTCTTAAAAATTTTGAAATGTCATTTTCAAAAATTTCACACCTGATATCTGAAATATAAACAAGTCGCGGTTGCTTGCTGCAGTGGTTTTCCGACAGTAGCCTACTATTTTAGACCAGTCCAGATCTCTCCTCTTCATACTAGCTAGAATCTGAATATCCAAGGGGCCGCATACGGAAACCTATTTTCTAGGCTTTTTCCAAATTGAATCCAGGTATGAGTGTTGTCTTTTTACGTTTATTTTGTATCGTTTTGTTTTCTTAATAAAACGATGATCAATCGTGATATTATCATAATCATAATAGCTTATTATGAGAAAATGTTGGCTTTTATAGTTAAACTCATGCATGTGCATGGGGTTCAAGTTGCGGGACATTATTGAATTAAAGCAATGTACTTAAAGATACTATGCATGCATAGTAAATAAAAAGATTGTTCTACGATTCTTTTATCCTTTTTGTTTTACCAATCCTTTTGTCAGGAACAACTTTCATATATATATATATATATATATAGGGTCCGGTACACACATTAAGCCATCACACATTAAGTCATCCACTTTTAAAAATATTTTTTCGAGAATTGAAAAAATTGTCAATACTTTTTCAAATTCCGAAAAAATATTTTCAAAAATGAAAATTATTGTGTGCCCTTAGGGCATACATTAACAAAATCCATATATATATATATATATATATATATTTATTTATATATATGGATTCTCAAAAAAAAAAAAAAAAAAAATTATATATATGATACTTCAATTACAATCTTTTTCTTTTTCCTGACTTCATTAAAGAGCATGGGAGTAAACTTACCAAACTTGAAACCACCCCACTGATTTCTCACTTGTATTATCATGGTATGCACGTTATATCCACAGTGTTGCTCTGTGCTATCATACTCAACATCGTAAATTAGATTTCCTCTGTCCAAACAAAAACAAAGACCCTGCTGCACCGGCCAACCATACTACTAGATCCTCTCACTGAAGCAAGCTCGCTACTGAATATATATATATATATGGCTAGTCAATTGCATGCCTTAAATGCTACCGAACCCAAATTTACCAAAACCCATCAATCACAGAGCCAGATTACCAAACCTCACTGCCAGTGCCAGGCTAGCCACCTAGGCCCTCACTTACAGAAAGATCATGCGGGTTCATTAATGTAGCCCTTGCCCTTGATTTTACCAAATTAATATAATAATCACTACAAAATAATTTTGAACGTGTGATGTGATTAGATCGTGATGATGTACTGTACTTTCAAAAAAGGACCATGATAATGAAATTAATAGATAAAAAAACAATTAAAAAAAATTAAAAACAAAACAAAAACAGAAACAATGTTTAGTTGTTTATTTCAAAAATAAATATGACAAATATTTTAATTGAGAAAAGGAAAAAGAATAAAAATAATTTTAATTGGCTAGTTTTTGGTAGGACCTAACTACAAACTTTAGGCATCGGTTCACTGTTAACTTAATTTAATTGATTGATTGTGTTGGTTTATTTTTAAAACCATTATTATACCCTTTTTTTTATGAGATACCCTAAATTATTTTAGGGTAATAATTTTTGCATACAAATTGTTTTACACAATTTTACATATATTCTATTTTTTAATTGAAATCGTGATTTGAAGTCACGATTTCAATTAAAAAATGGAGTATTTATAACAGTTTGTATGTAATAAACGTAGCTCATTAATTTAAGCCATGTTAGCATAATTTTTATTAATTCATTTTTAAAATTCTCTTCTCATTTTTTGTTATGCAATTTCAGTATTTTGTTTTCATCTCTCTCTCTCTCTTTTTTCTTTTTTCTTTTTAATTTAGCAAAAAAGGCTATACCAAACATAGGAATAAAATTTTCTACTTTTTTTTTTTTTTTTGAGGCGTGCATTGAAAAATATCAAAAGCTAATAAAAGTATGAATTTTAAATTTAAAGTTGTGATTCTTTATAAAAAGTAGCTACATTGCATTATAAGATTCTAGCACAAAGTCATTTGTATACGAAACCCTAAAATAATAAATGAATATGGTAACAAGTGCTCGATTGTAGATTATACTTGATAAAGAGGAATCAAGTGGATTTTACTACAGTAACTAAAACAAATCAATAAATACCATTTCAGCTAAATGTTATAGGTCTCTTAAAAAAAAAAAAACTAGTGGGTAGCAATAACAAAATTGACATTCACACTCATTAACCATTTACCCTCAAGATAAAATCACACATACAAACACAACAAACACGTCAAAAGGCTTATGTAGGCCAATGTCACCTAGCTAGCCCCCTTCTATGTCTGTCGAGTCGCAATTTGAAGTTGCCTCCCCTTATTCCCATAAAAAAGAGAACATAGAAATACAGAGAGAATAGTAATAGGCCAATAACACAAAAACAATAGCAACAACAAACGTGAGTGTTGTAGGGGCCCTTATATTTAATGAGGTCATGTCGTACACACACACACACACCATGGCATGTTAGATAGAAAGAGCAATAATGGTGGGTTGGGTTTAGCTTCACCTCAGATGTTCGTCCCGTACAAGACAGCACCCTCCATTTCTCTCACACGTACGCAACAACACGTGTGCTATTACCATCTACCTTAACACCCACCCTTCTTTTTGGGAATGTATTTGTCTCAAATTCCTATTTAGGGGGTGTTTGGCAGAGTAGTTTGAGTAATGTTGTTTGAGTATTTTTGATATACGTGTAAGTGAAAAAATGTGTGAAAATGTGTGTAATTGTGTTTGAAATGTAAAAAATGTTACCAAAATGTCACTTTATCTATTTTACATAAATGGTCACTTATATAAAACATCATACATTTCACTCTTTGTTTTACATTTCATCATTAAAAAAAAAAAAAAAAAAAAAAAAAAACCCTCTTTTGGGATGAAATAAACAGACATTTTAACAACCAAAATTGCTGTTTTCAGATTTTTATTGTAGTCTTTAACTATAATAAAAATTAAAAATTGTATTTTGGAACTTAGGTACAATTTTTTAGTTATTGAGTTTTTAATTTTAAATTCAATTACATAGTTAATTATATTCACCTCATCATGTTAATTAATAAGCACCTTCAACGTACAAATTTAGAAATAATATATATTAAATTATGAGTTGTAATACACATTTTTTTAACAAAAAATACACTTGTTGATAATTCATTGGTTTGCATACACAAATTATTGTTGTTGTCTATGTTTTTCTTTATATGTGTGCATAGTTTTACTTTATTTTTATGAAGGGAAATGCTAACGAGTGTCCTTAGGGTACTGATTAATAATTCATTTAAAGAAAATTTTTATGAAAAATGAAAAAAAAAGTAATTAATATTTTAACAACTTTTTTCATTTTCCATAAAAGTGGTATCAAAATTTTTCTAAAATGGATTATTAATTAGTGCCCTTAGGGCACTCGTTAGCATGACCCATAAAAAATCTATAAACTAATAAAAGCATCATTTAATAGAACATTAAATGCATCTTGACTTATGTACTTAGTGCAAAGTGCAATTGTTGACAAAGACCACATTAATGAGCACAAACAATTTTATCTTCTTCCAAGGAAAATATATTCAACTATGTCATTTTATTTGTCAAAGTAAATGTTAGAACTTTCTCAAAAAAAGAAGAAGAAGTAAATGTTAGAATTATTATTAAATGATTAAATTTATGGTTGTCTAACACCTTAAATTTTTTGGACAATTAGTAATTTATTATGACATTAAAGTAAAAAATATTATGTTCAATCTTTGTTTCCACTTTACCTTCCATTTAAAGTATTAAGAATTTCATTTGTTAAGCTCCACTTATTACATATGGAAGTTTAGGCCTACAGGTCATAAGAAGTGTTATAATTATTAGTTAATAACCAAATTTATTATTTTTTAGCAAGTTTAATTTTTTGAAATAATTAATAATTTATTACACGTCATAGGATTTAGTTAAGAAAATCTATGTCACAACACCTTTGAAAAGAAATGTATTTAAATTTTACCCTCTTGTACGGGGGTGGAATAGAATACCCAACTTGGACTTTGTAGCCCACTTCTTTCCCATTCAAACTGCATAAATTTCTTCATGACAAAGTGTAGAAACAAAAAGATTTGACATTCGTTGATGTAGTAGATTATTTGTCATAAGTTAAACAGTAATGTCAGTAGCGAAACAAATAAAAATTTGCCATTTGAATATGTGAAAAAATTTGTCAAATTTTTTTTTTTGTGTAGTTACCATTACTCTTTTGTCCTAACAAGTCCTATCTCATAAATGGCATTTGGAATATACAGTAAATTAAATGGTCTGGTCTGTATTTGATCGGTTGATCCCAAAGGCCATCACAATCATTCAGGGTATAGTAGGTCCACCTGCTGGACCCACCCACCCTTATGCCAAACAATAAAACAAACAGTCTCACTCTCTCTCTCATCTTTTGGGTATGTGTCTTTCTTTGACTTAGACTTACTCACACATATAGTCACACGCTCACACGCAAAAAAAACGCCTGCAACGAGCCAATAATAGCCTAGCTCCCATCACTCTCTCTTTCATACCATGGTTTGTTTCATCACTCTCCTGAACTGATGAGCCATCATCATATGTATTACTAAAAATCTTCCTCATCAGATTGTTGCTAACCACCTCGGCGATGGGCGTACTGCACCACCACCACCACCACCACCACCACCAAACTCTCACAGCCTTAACAACATTTCTCTTATTTGCCTCAGCTGCCACTGCCGTCACTCTCTCTTTACTAGGTAAGCACATGAATTAAAACTCTTTTCAAAGACAAAGAAATATTTCTTTAAAACTCTTTAAATTGATCACTGCCTCTTTTCTGTGCTAGGCACTAGTGAAGCTGAAGCGGAGAGAGACAAAAGTGAAGCAAAAGGAGAAGTATTTGAACAAGGTTTTGGGGTTATTATTAGTAGTAGAAGAAGACTAGGCTTGGGTTCATCACCACCCACGTGTAGATCCAAGTGTGGAAGGTGCTCACCGTGTAAGCCAGTGCACGTGGCGATTCACCCTGGTGTGACCACTCCACTAGAGTACTACCCTGAAGCTTGGCGATGCCAGTGTAAGAATAAGCTCTACATGCCTTAACAAAACAAAGAAAACCACACCATGATGAGCAAGAGCAAGCAAAACACTGAAGAAAACAACAAAAACAAAGTTGATATTTTTGTGTAATTTTAGCTATCTTTTAGTGGGTTACCTACTTCTACTTGCCTTGCCTGCGGCTTTGGTGGTTCTTTTTAGGTTTATTATTACTGGGATGGTTTTGCTTTACTTTGAGGGACAAGAGGAATCGTTGGGAATGTAAGAAGTTAATTTTAGGTTATATTATCGAGAGGGATAGATCTCTCTCCTTCTCCCTCTCTGTTAGCTTATGATGATGATATTTTTGGTCCTTTATTTATTTTTTGGACTTGCATTAACGTGAAATGGAAGTTAAAGATGTAATTAACATATTGAACTTCTCAAAAATGGTAGTATAAAGTTGCTTTCCATTTTGAATTTCTCTTTCTTCTTCTTCTTCTTCTTAGAAATGTCAAGCTTTAATTATGTACCTAGCTAGGTTAGCCTTAGACAAGAAAGAATCTGAATAGAGCTGGGTTTTTACTTACCAAAAAAGAAAAGGAAAGAAAGGAGAATAAGGAAATTTTATGTATGTTAAATAATTAATGAAGACCATGTAACGTACAACTTATTGAATATGTTATTTAAGTGTCTGAGGTTTTATCCTTAGTATTTCTTAGTTTGGTTGATGTACTAGCCATTATTGCACTCATCCTCTGAATTCTAACTAGTAAATAGTGATGAATAATAAGGTAGCAGTGACACTACAGAGATGGGAAATTGCAGAGGGAAATAGAATAGGGAGTGAATTGAATTCAGAGAAAAATGATATTTTTTCATTACAAAACAACCAGTACTTTATCCATGTGAATCAATCAAAAAAATGGGTATCCATTCTATCATGAGTATCATTGGCAACGATTGAGAGAGAGCATCAAAGGAGAAAAAGCAAAGATAGGACATTTGTTTGTTTCGTTGTTCGTCTGCAATCTGATTGCTGGTTTTCTTAGGTGTATGGCCCACACTTTTTTTTATCTTTCTGAAATTTTCTTTCTTTCTATAAAATCTCTTTCGCTGTTGAGAGATACGAAATCTCACTTTTTTTTTCTCCGTATTGTACCTCAAAAGTCTCACCGTCTCTTGTTTCCAAATTTAACCCTCCCGAATTGCCAAATTGCTTCTTCAGTCTGTTGGCAATTCTTGGTCTAATCGTGAGCCAATGTTATGACTTATGATTTACAAGACTTATGAGACATGCACCTGTTTCTTTCATTTCACATTCATTGTCATTTAAGTCATATCATATCACATTATAGTTATGTCCAGTGTGGGTTTCAACAGCTAATAATAGTCTACTAGTTAATGATAAAAGAAATGCAATGTCCCGACAACAAATCATAAATGTTAAGTTATTTTTTTTGTTTTAATTTAAATTATTTTCTTATCCACTCATAACAGCTAATAACAACCTGTTGTTTAAAATTTTGTTATGAAAGTATTATAAAATGTTATAAACATAGTATTTCTTTAATAGTAAAGAACATTCATCAAAAACAGACATTACATGTTGAAACTCTCACAAAACTAATAGTCCAATTGTTTTACTAAAAATGTACTAATCAAATAGTAAATGATAATGATATTTTTTTTGTGATGTGTTATGTTTGTAGTTTGAATTCTCGCGTCTTATTTCTCCACTACTTATCTATCTTAAAACACACAAGATAAAAAAGTTGCTTTGTACATAGCGACAAAGCTAATACTAATATGAAATATAAAAAGCCAATCATGTTAAGATATTTATGTGTATATTAAGTGATATTCTAATGTAAGAATACACATAAAATGATACCATATTCATTATATTTAGTTTATGTGTCTTGTTAATGGATGCCCTTAGAACATTTATTATAAACTATATTATGATTTTATTTTACTCTAATCTAAGTGTATACGTGTGAAGTTCCCTTTTGGAAACTTGAACCTCAATTCTTCCCCCCCCTCCCATCCCCTCACACCTCACTAGCACTTACACTTATTGTCAAAAAAGTCACTTTTTTTTTTCTCATAAAAGTCTCAAAAAATAGTTCCTAAATCAATGTTGTTAGGCATTCATTAACTTTTCCCTTAGTTTATTAGTTCACATGAATAAGTATTGTTTGTTTTTAGACCCCTTAAAACACAACCGGATTAACCTAGTTAATTAGCCAAGTTATTACTTAGTCCAAATTTCAGATCTAGGTTATCACAATCAAAACAATCATATTATGTATAGCAGCGGAAATATAAATAATACAAAGATATGATCACACAGGAAAACCAAACCGGTAAAAAATCTGGGGAGGATTTAACCTAACTATCCTCAAGGTAAACTTAAATCCACTAATGAAATAATCGAAGTTTTACAATAGCGACTTAGACAACTAACATCCTATTGCTACCCACCAGTAGAAAACTTACTGACACGACCACGTGCAAGCTTCGAGACCACAGACTCCTTCTTTCTTGGATTCTCCAGCAAGTACAAGCACTCCCGCTTGTGTATCTTTAAACTCTTATGGCAGCAACTGAATGATCATCAAGTTCTTGAACGAATCTCCTTCTTGATAATTCTAAGTTTGTGTAAAGGAAAGCTCCTCACAGATCTCATAAGAGATTTACACAAACCGCAATATGAGCAACATAAAAACGTGACTAGGGTTTGCCTTATATACCTATGGCAAAACATAAAACCCTAAACGTTTTAATGAGCTAGGGCTGAGTTGGAATTCTGCAGAAAAACGCATTTTGCCCGAGATTCGATTGATTGAGCCTAAGCTTCGATCGATTGAGCCAGGCCGAAATGCATAGTAACTTCTACATCAGATCGATTCCAACTTTACATAAAAGACACAACTTTAAGTAAGCCTAAATAAGACTAAACAACCTGTTTTGATCATGATTTGCCAACATTACACATTAAAGTTCTAAATACATAAATTCCTAAAACTTTATAACCTAACAAGTATTTTCTCAATTTCTTTTTTCAAAGTCAAAGTCAATGGGCCAGGCTCCTCTCCTGTTAGAAACCCTTCTACCCTTTGCCTCCCCTTAGAGCATCTCTAACAGATTCTCTAAATTTTTGTACTGTTTGGAGAATGAACAGTGACTTTTACTTTTTAGCTACCCGCTTTTTCAAATCCACTTTCCAAAAGATTCTCTATCCAATTATCTATCTCATTTAAATATTATTTCTTTAACCTTTCTTTATTCTTTTTTTAATATTTTTTTATTCTTTCTCTATTCATTCCCAACAACTATATTTTTCAAATTCCCAACAGCTATATTTTTAAATCTCCCAACAATAATATTTTCAAAGCTACACACACACACAACCCCTGTATATTGGCAGCACACACACACACAGCCCCTGTATATTGGCAGCACACACACACACACACACACACACACACTGCAGCACACACATACACACAGAGTAGCACGCACACACACACACATATACACAACCCCTGTATACGGGCAGCACACACACACACATACACAGCCTTTGTATATGGGCAGCACACACACACACACACACACACACACACACACACACACACACACACACACACACACAATCAGAACGAAAGCCATGTATATAGGAAGCATGAAATTTGAACAAAAGAACAAAAGCTTTAATACAATAAGGTTGAACACCACCTTTTTTTTTTATAAATTGCAATTTCATTAAAAGACTAAGAAGGATTGCATCTCCCTTACAAACTGCCTCAAGTGAGGGGGGGGGGGGGGGGAGATTACCATTAGAAAAATAGAAGGGGAACAGATATACATATATAGTGAAATAGGATCACATTGTATATAGTGCAATAGGATCACATTGTAGCAAAACAAAATGAATAGTGCGATAGGATCATATTGCAACAAAACAAAAATGAGTGACCCAATATACAAAACAAGTTTAAAGAGCTCTTTTAATCATATACAAAATAAGAGCATTGATGATGATAATAGTCTAAGAACAAGACCTTCGTTTTTCAAGGATTTCCATTTGGCATCGACGAATATATTCTTGCTGCACTAAAGACAACATACTTACATCCATCATCATAAGCTCTTTTACTTCCTTTAACTTTTCCATTCTCAATTTCTCCATTTCATTTTCCTCCTTCATTCTTGCTATTTCAAGTTTTTTTTTCCTTAAGTTGAATTTGTGCCATATCATGTTTTTGGTCTACAAGACGTCCTTTCTCAATACAAGCCATTTTCATCTCAATTATTTTTCTTCTTTCTTCCATCATGACATTCAATATGTCTTCTATATGTGAAGTCATGCCTTCTTTGGACCTTTTTTTCTTCAATCTTTCTTTTTCGGCCTTCACCCTTGGTGGTCTCCCCAAGTCTACAATTGGAACCTGTGGAATATCATCATCCTCTAAACTTATTGACTCTAGATTAGAAGGTGAAGATGCCTCAGATCTCCCTCTTTTTTTTGGTTGCTGATTGTTACCAACAGCCAACCATTTTGGTGAGTACTTTAATAAATTCCAGCAATGTTCATATTGAAATTTGGTATGCTGCAATACTTGATAGAGCTCTTTTGCTACATTAAGCTGAAAAATTAACAAATAGTTTATAGTTACTATCTTGAACTAGTTGGAACAAATTAGCAAATTAACACAATTTTTTTTTATAAGATGTACCTTGTCTTCATTAGTCTTACCACTTTCATTCTTTGATTCAATTTGTGTCAAACACCCACAAAACTTATTGGTGCAAAGTTGAATCGTTGACCATCGGTTCGTTAGAGAACTCACCGCACGCTTAGAAGTGAAGGTCTTCCACTGGTGAAGTACTCCCAAATTCTTGACCAATATGTTGTGCATTTTTGGTTAGTGCTTTGCACTACATCTTGGTTGACATTGAGAAATGCGGACACAAGAAGCACGTCTTCTTGTATGGAGAAGTTGCTGCCACGTTGTAGTTTCTTAGCTGTGGATTCAACTTGGGGTGGAGACATTTGGCTAAATGCTTGAGCTTGTGGAACACTATCTTCACCACTTATATGTGAAGATCCTAACATATATTCATCATAACTATCTTCTAAAAGATCAGTGAAAGATGTGTCCCTTGGAATACTCGAATCCATTCCTAGTAACAAAAACAAAAACAATAATTTACATTCAGTTACATAGAAACAATAATTCTATAATGTGTAAGGAATCCCTTTCATTCAGCTCATAGTTTATTGGCATCAAACTCCCAGTTCTATCACAATTTCAAGCAATTGACAATAATTTATCTCAATTACACAGAAACCATAAGGAACAAAACTACAATGATCGCCACATTCTAAAAAACTCAACCTCAAAGCTGTCTATAAATTTTTCATTCTTAGCCCAAAATATTAACAGCACAAGAGATCTCACAATTAAGATTGTACATTTAGAAACAATTTTCACAAAATCTCATGGAACCAAGCAACAGAAATTACCACATTCTAGAACTACACAACTCAATGCCACATGAACCATTAGATTAGTCACTTGCATTTTCATTCATAGAATTATTTACACACACATTTCCCAAAAAACATTTTCCAAAAACCATTCCAACCACATAGATATCAAAAACCCACCAAGCAAAAATGACAAACATGCAAAACCCAATATGAATTCATTGATCAAACGTCATTGCCATCACAATTTCAGCTACAAAAAAACCCAGAATTCAAATTCTCAATATTTCCACACCAAAAAAAAAAAAAAAACAGAGACATAAATATTACGAGGAAAACGATTCTATTTTCTTTTTTGTTGTTTTGTTTGTTTGGGTTTTTTTGTTTTTCTTGGTTTGGGTACCGATATTCAAGGTTGAGATTAATTTATTGACTCTAATAATATTAATTAAATAGAAAAAATAGAGAAAAGATCAAGAACAAAGTGAAAGACCGACAGAGAGAAAAGAACCAAAAACCCAAAACCTAAACCCAGATAGTGATGAAGAACAATAGAAAATCATTCAAAACCACCAAATCATTAACTCGTACGATAAACTAATAAATTCAAACATGACAAAAACTCTATTAAATCAAAATTTTGGGTACCAATATTCAAGGTTGAGCCAATGTTTTCAAAACTCCATTATTCGTTACAGGTGGTTGAGCGAACTTCGATTGAAAGACACGATGCGAGTTCTTTTGTGAAAGACACGATGCGAGTTTTTTGTGAGAGAGAGCAGCGGGGAGGGTTGATTTTGTGAGAGAGGAGTTTTTGAAGAGAGGGAGCTTTCTGAAGAGAAACTAGACAATAGAGAAGAAGGAAAAACGTTTGGATGAGAGAGAAAGAATTGTAAATTAATACCACTGTTCAATTTTTAAATATAAAATAAGGGAATAGAGTTGCTACAGTGTTCTCTAAAATAAGAGAACTACTGTAGCAACTTCAACAAAAAATTTGGAGAATCTGTGTGTTTAGAGAACCTGTTGGAGGGTGAACTGTAGCATTTGGTGGTCCAAAAATAGAGATATAGTGACTGTTGGAGATGCTCTTACTCTCTTAAACACCATCACCGCCGGACCCATTCTCTCCGTATTTTTTTACAAACTCATCATCGTTTCAAACTTCATCACTTATGAACTTGAGCTTTTCAAAGGAATCAACAAAAAGAACCTTTTTTTACTATAAGAATGCAAGTATAAAGGCTTAATACCACTTTAAAAAACTGAAGACTTGTTATAATCACAGCCAGAAAATTTTACAGAAATTCGATCCATTTGGCTAACTTTTGCTGTCAAAAAATGAAAATGAATGATGAAATCTAATCTTTTCACCATTTTCCATCCTAAGAAGCAAAAATACCCAAGCAGCAGTAAAATGGGTTCTAAAAAAAAGAAAAGGAAATTACACTTTACCCACATGTGGTTTGCCTGAAAAACACTTTGCCTACCTGTGGTTTAAAAATTAGCACTTTACCCGCCTGAGTTTAGCTCAATTTGTCTCCTGTTACCTACCTCGGTTAAAAATATGAGTAAATTTGTATTTTTGTTACCCTTTTATGTCTCTCTTCTCTAAAAACATTTTAAAAAAAAAACTAAAAAAATTAAAGGAAAAGAAAATCTAAAAGCTATTTTGTAAAAATTAAAACTTAACTTTTTTATATCTTCTTTTTATGTATCAATTTTTAGATCTTCTATTTTAAAACCTTCCTCACTTTTTATGTACTAACTTTTAGATTGCACCTAGTGTGTGTCTTCCAATGAGTTTAAAGCCTTCACACAGCATTCAAGAGTTACCGGCTTTTGTATGTTGTGAGTTGTGTGATATTAAACCCGGGTTTCCACTCCCCTGTGTGTGTTTCAGTCTTGTGTCTTTTTCAAATAAAAGATTACACCTAGTATATAGGAGGGCATCTTCCATTTTCTTTGCCACGGACTGGAGACCAGTCTCAATATAAGGGAGAAATCTTCAAATCTCAAACCTTCAATCGGATCACAGACGAAGGACCACTCGATCTTGCACCCATTTTTGCCATCATCGTTGATTGGCGACAGTATGTGTTTCCCCACGTATGACACCATGCCTATGTTATTATCAATAATCTTATTGATCAAACACGGTTTGATGGGATCAATCATCAGTAGTTTCTCTTTGGCCCACTTGATCATCGTTTCTTCATTGCCGTTGGATGAGGTTGTTGTTGGGGTGGGGACGAACTGGACCATTCCAGGCTGACCAAGGATCCCATCTACTTGGTAATATGTATCAATAGTAGGAAGCCATTTCATGAATCAAAAGTTAATATATGAAAAGAAGACCTAAAAGTTAGGTTTTATTTCTTACAAAACCTAACTTTTAGATTTTTTTTTTTTTTATAGATTTTTTAGTTTTTTATGTTTTTAGAGGAAAATAGTAACAAAAATACAAATTTATCCATATTTTTAATATAGGAGACAAACATAGCTAACCTCAGGTGGGTAAAGTACTAATTTTTAAACCACAGGTAAGCAAAGTGTTTTTTGAACAAACCACATGTAGGTAAAGTGTAATTTCCCCAAAAATAAAATAAAATCATTCCCTGCCATAGTGTTCTTCTAGTTTGAAAAACAGAGTGTAAAGAAAGCTAGTAGCCAAATCAATCTCCAGGCTTCCGTACGAATTTCATTTATAAGGATAATTACAAGCATTTGAAAAATAAAAACATTACAACAAAAAGGGATAAACTCTAGTTATCTGATGTTATGTGCGACTTTATCTTTTTTTCCTAACTTTATCTTCAATAGCTTCAACAAATGGTGATTTACTAGGATTCATATTCTTAACACTTCTACCCATCAGAAAACCACAAAACAAATACAAAACAAAAACATAAAAATTCCTTAATCCCATCTTCATAACCATTGCCATACCTTTCTGTTACCATTGACACCACAAAGAAATTACTCACATCGGAAATCACAACACACAGGTTACCCATCCCTCAACCCAAAATCACTATTTATGCTATCTTCGGCAGAGAAACCCAGATAAAGTGAACGCTTACCCTCAATCCAGTCAAGCCACTTCACGAAGTATTGTGTTGCCACCGAGATCCCGCTGGAAGCCTTCCTACCCACTCATTGTTGTGCCACTTCAAAAAAAAAAAAAACCAAGGATTTAGTTACTGATTATTTATTACATGAATAAGTCTTTTTTCGATTTCTTTTTTCAAAGTCAAATTCCATTTATAAAATGATGATTTTCTTTTTATGTTTTTAGATAGACACCAAGACATACATAGATTTATGTATTGTCTCAAAAATTTTATTATTACACAAATTTTTATAAAGGAGAATAAATTATTACATAAAGAATTTCAGTTTTATATATATATATATATATATATATATATATATATATATCCTTTAAAATATAACAATATTTCTCTTTGCTTTTCCTTTGTTTAAGGTTTAGCAAGCTTTGTTATTTTTCCTTTGTTTCCTCTACATTTGTTTTCTTTTTATAGGTTTTGAACCATATAAGATATTGATAAAATAGAAAACATTTTTTTTCTTTGAATGAATTTTGACATATAAAAGAGATAATAGTATATTGATTATAAGTATGATAAAAATTTAAATACAAACAAGACATGCATAGAAGAAGTTTACCAAAAAATAAGAAAGCAAAAAAAAAAAAAAAAAACATATTATAATGGTTCTCTTAGCATGATTTTAACAATTCTTATTACGGTTGAAACAAAGTCAAATCATGTTAATTTGTTCCTTAATGAGAACGCATAATTTAAATTCACATGAAAAGGGATAGCTACCTTGTTGGTTTTCTAACTTCTAATACATGACTATTTCCATATGAATTCTTTTAGGACCATAACTTTTCTGCCATAATTTTTATCACTATTTTGATCTTGTAAACTGGAAGTAGTTATAGATTACTTTTACATAGACTTATTATTTTTTCTTGATTATTTATAATCGATCACTTTAGGATAGTGACACAAAAGTTATATCCATAAACTTTTAATTTCCATATACTACCATATGTTTGAATTAGCCTAAATAAATTAAGTGTACCTAGGAGGTTCAAAATATCACTGCACACCATGATCAATCAACAATATATTCTTTTTTTGATAAAAAAGAAAAACTTAGGAGAAAAGGGTGGTAACCCATACGCGCCACGGAAGAAGATGAGCACCAACAATGATCAAGCAAGTAAATCATTCTCACTTTCGCATCTTCCATTTGTCACAAAGTTCTTGTACTAATTCATTGGGTAAATGACGGCATTAATTTGCTGTCCATAACATCCTCCATTTCCCCGTCCTTGGTAGTTGGTACTATCTGGTATCTGGTAACAGTATTAGTGAGTATAATCATATAGTTAAGGGCACACAATAATTAATCATTTTTAAAAAAAAAAATTCGAAAATTAAAAAAGTAATGACAAATTTTTCAATTCTCGAGAAAATATTTCTAAAAATGAATGATTTAATATGTATCCTAAAATCCTAAAAAGCACACTGTTTTTATCATTTTCATTCTTCACTTAAATGATTTCTAGATGGCCTTTCTCAGTATTTTTAATGCAACGTACAAGGGGAAAAAAATAGGCAAAAGTTAGAGGTATAATTCTAAAGTTTATTCGGGAAACCAATAGGGTTAATATATTGTGATTAATTATCCGCAATATTTCTAAAAAGTACAACAACGTAGTGCTATCTCTTCCAAAGTATCATACTATCATATACTAAACACTGAGGCCATATAAATTTCTGTTTTTAGAGACCCTAGTCATTTAATTATGTCACCTTAGCAATAATGGCATTCCGATGTTTTTATACCTGGCCAGAAAGAGAATTCCCAATGAACCTTACAACATGCACCACATATTTTTCCAGAAACTAGCGTCTTCATGCTCAAACAAAGAGATCGCTGGACTAGTTTTTCCTGGAAATTTTGGAAGAATAAAAAAAGAGGCCTTGTAATCAGTGCAAGCCAGCTACTTCATTCCAACTCCTCATTTGATCTATCGCGTCCAACACTATTTTCCTCTCAATTTGAGAATGTACAGTTCCTACCTTTTTTTCACGATGTGGTTTGTTGCAATAAATTGTGTAGCTCGAAAATACACTAATTCCTCCCCTTACATTTTATTTTGACGATCATATAGTTGCCCTCCATTCCATTTTGGTGAAAAATATATATATTTTTAAATAAAGAAATATTCAGTGTGGTACACTAGAGCTCATGTCACAGCTCACAAGGGGATGAGTTACTGTGACTTCCTGAATTGGAAGCTGAACTTTAACTAGTCCGTGGAAGTGTTTTTTTTTTTTTTTTTTTTTTTTTTATTTTATTTTATTATTATTTTATTTTTTTATGTTAAATGGGGTCGAAAGAATTTTATAAAAAGAAAATTCCACTGCTCTTTAAATTAAAGGTCTGGTTAACAAATACTTTTATAACATATATTAATAATTTATTTTTGAAATTTTTTTATAAAAAGTTTATAAAATTATCAAAAATTTTAATTATTTAATTTTTTTTAAAAATAATTTATTAATGTATATCTTAATTAAAGACATAAGTTAATGAAACCCTTAATTTGAAAGGATCCCTAATTTAATTCCTCTAAACAACTCAAAGAAAGAATTCCCAAATGCAAATTCCTCTCAAGCCCCCAACCCAAAAAAAAAAAAAAAATGACATAGGTAATGAAGTATCTTGCCCAGCTGTCCCTTCACGAGGCCTGACATTTTATTTATAATAATTTCAGTATTTATGATTAAATAATTGAAAAAGTGCTAAAATTCTGAATTGAGTGAGGCAACTTGACAAAGAGATTAGAAAAGTGGGGCTGTAACTCCAAAAACGTACATCTTATTAAAACCTGAATGTCTAGTCAGTTTGCCCATTCCCCCACACACGTGACATACCACCTTCATTTTGATTTTCAGAAAGGAAAGATGCATGATTTTTATTATTATTATTATTATTATGAAGTGATATTTGATTTGACAGTGTGGTTGGTGCTGCCGGTGAACTAGGTGGTACATACATTAGGGTTTTAATATAGACCTCTCCACTTTCATCTTATCAAAACTTTTGAGAGTGCTCTTGTCAGTCTTTGCGGGATTTTACTTCATGAGTGGCTTAGAGCTGTTTGGTTTGTGTTTTCAAACAATATTTTTTAGTTTTTAAATAATATTTTATGCATTTTAACACACTTTTTCACTCACATGTATTTCAAAAAATTACAAACAATAATTTTCAAACTATTCTACCAAACACCCCCTTAAGATTTTACTTTTTAGCTTTAATTTCATTCGTTTAAGTAAGTAGAACAATTTTTTTTTAAATCAAGTAAAAGAAGTTTAAATAAGCTAGATACTACTCCAACAATAACGACAGGACGGTTAGGGTCTGTTTAAGATTTATTTATTTTGTTAAAATTAAAAATTTTTTGTTGAAAATATTGTAAATAAAGGTAAAAGTTAGCTGAAATAGTATAGCGAAACCCATAAGTAATACCAAAAAGTGTAGTGGAATTTATAAATAGTAGTAAAAATAAACTAACAAAAAAATAAGCTATCCAAATGGACACTTAATTTTTCATTAAAAAATTATTGGTTTTGATTTGAAAAGGAAATAATCATAATTTTGAACCTATTCTTTTCCATGGTTCCTCTTTATTGGTATTGATCTGAAAAGGAAATAATCATAATTTTGAACCTAATATTTACCATGATTCCTATTAACTAAATTATAGATCTTCAATATTCTAAATAGAATAGATTACATGTATTTTTTTTCCTTCATTTCCAATGGATGCACTACAAAAGTTAAAACAAATAGTTCAGTTTTATTTTATCACTCATCCAATCACGCACGAGTAATTAGATTCAATTAAAAGAAAAAAAAAAAAAGAAAGGAAAAATGAAAGTCTTTAATTAATTATTATACATATTAAGTCAATAAGGTAAAAAAAAATTATAAGAATCTAGTGCAAACAAACAGGTGCATATGGTAGATAATAACTCGTTAACTTAAATTAGGAATTGGTTGAACAAACTTGTTACCACAATCATACTAGGCTTTTTAGATTTTAAGATTGCTTTGAATTTTGGCTCGCCACAGCATATTTGGAATTAAAAATAGTCAAAATGAAGACTAAGCGATAGACTTTATTTTAAGCCTTCAAGTTTGAGCTTGGTTTACACACGCACAAGAAGAAATTATGAGCTCAAACATTCTACATCCATCTAAAAGTCTTATAACTCAATTGGTAATATCATTCATTTTCAATTGAAATATTTTAGGTTTAA
The DNA here is from genome assembly GCA_019022515.1 of Quercus aquifolioides. Taxonomy (NCBI): domain Eukaryota; kingdom Viridiplantae; phylum Streptophyta; class Magnoliopsida; order Fagales; family Fagaceae; genus Quercus; species Quercus aquifolioides. The sequence goes on along the minus strand of CM032334.1, from coordinate 809,617 downwards.
ATTAAAGGAAAAGAAGAAGAAGAAGAAGACATTCTACATCCATGGACCTCCTTGTCCCAACTGGATGCTTGTCACTATGATCATGTCACGTGTTGAGAGATTTAGAGGAAGTTCTAAAATTTGAATGTTGGAGCCATAAAAGTGAGTCCCTTCTCAATCATGCAAGTTCACATTGTGGCAAACCACAATTGGGGCTCAGAAAAGACCTGACCACAAATTCAGAGGATTATATTATTAACAACTTTTAGGAAGAATAAGTGAGCAGTACTATAAAAGTTGGGAGGGGTTATACTTATACATACTATTATGACCTGATTGTAGGACAAAAGAACACCAATAAAAGACATAGGAGATCAAACGAGGATACCCAAAAGTCTTTAAAAAGTGATATGAGCCACTGCAAACAGCAACAAAAAGAAGGAGGAGGTGTCAATGTGTCATCCCTGATGATGCAGGAGTAATTAAAGACGGTTCCATTTTGTGTATGGGATGGCAAAACAGCTGATTTTGCAGTGCAGTGAAAACGCCAACTAAAGATCTTCTTGTTATGCAGTGTAGTAAATGGCAACTATTATTACTCATTAAAACTAAAACGATGTTTTTGCAGTGCACATTATTAAACACTAATACATGCCATTCTCTGAGTTAAAAAAAAAAAATGGCAGCAAAGCTACTGTCCCTTTTCCGGTGCCCAAAACGAAATAAACCAGTGGGTAGTGGGATACAGGTTGATGTCATAACTCATAACCATAAGAACAATTCATGGAAGCCATTACCATAACAATTGAATCCAGCCCATTTCTCATAATCCACAGGGTTATGGGATACAAGTTATTATAATAGATATACAACTTTCTATGAGAAAATATGTTAAAACACGTTCTTTACTATTACCACCACTGTTACAAATTTTATAATTTTTTTGATAATTCAATAGTTACCATAGAAGAGAGAAATTAAAAAGCTAAGATGTCTTCATAGGAAACATTATGTTAGTAAGATTAGATTTGACTTACTTCCAGTACTTTTTTAAATCTCTTTTTATTTTAATGAGAGATTATCACATTTCCCACTAACTAAATAAAATGTGGGGATTAAAACTTACTACCACTTGCCATTGTATATTTAAAACAAAAGAATATGTCCAATTAAAAATGTACTAAAAATAAGCCAAACCCAGTAAAATTTGATAGGAAGACGTATCAAATTCCCTTTCCATCCCACAACTAAATACCTTTCCCATTAATTAGTTTAGCCTCACTTTTTTTCTTTTTTCTTAAAACATGAAAGTATAACTACACTTTTGTTAACTTTCATAAAATAAAATTTCAAATAATTTTAAGGCCACAACTTTTGCTTAAAATTTTGAAATAACATATTATAACTGACTGCCAATCACTTTCATATGAACTTATCACTTTTACTTCACTCCTCGTAACTAACCACACAAGATAGTTGTAGAAAAGAGCATAGGTTGTTATCATAGAATTATTGTAAAATTTTTAGTAAAAAGCTAACACAAACACAAGCTAATTGAGCAACTAGACAACACTTTCAGGGTAAAACGTAAAAGTAGACGGGAATAATTGCTAATGCAAAACTCATCTATAAACGAAACCCAACTAGAGAAGTTTCTAATTACAAAATCCTCAACTAAAGCTCCTTTAATAACTAGCATGGTCATCATATTAATATTGAGCAGATGTACTCATATCTGTTGAATTTTTATTAGTTTCTAGTTCAACAGTCGGGCAGAAACGGCCTCAACTTGTATCCATTAATTCTCCAACTACAGTTTCTTCTTTGCCATCATCATTCCCTTCTTTAGTTTGTTCCTCACCCTTAGTTTCTACGTTGTGTTCCTCATTTTCGGTTTCTTCTTTACCCTCGTTGATCCCTACTTCAGATTCTGGATCTGTTGGAGGTGGGGGCAACGTTTTTTCCACCAACTCAGCTAGCTCTTTACTTACTTCTCCAAAACGTGTCTCATCTCCAAAGCGCGTCTCACCTTCCTCTATAATCTGTCAAACATAAGGGAAATAAATAACTAATGCATCACCCAAATAGCCCAAATTTTTTGACCAGTTAAAATAGAGCATGAGATTAGATATGCAGATTAGTTTATCTTCTGGATAAAAACGATCTACCTAAAAAACAATTTCTGGTCGTTATACATAGAAGCATCAAAGCACAATTCATTTGCAAAAATAAGATGATTGATATCTGTGCTAACAATCTTACAATAACCTATAATCAAAATACAGTATTCCTACTTCCCCAAAGCCTCAGATAGCAGAACCACTGGGATATGATATAAGATCGCAGAAAAGGTCATCTGTATTAAAAGAGTACATTATCACATGTAAGTCCAACAAGGCCTGACCAACAGCCAAAAGAATACATTAAAGGGTCAATACTTGAGTTAACATTATCGAAAAAGACAAATCCTTGTGGCATATAGAAGCAGCAGCCTGAGCTGAGAAGGTGAATTATTATTGTACCATATATGCACTTGCTTTAAATTCTTGTCATAGGAGATGCTCTACTATGCCACTCCCTGTGATGGAAGTGAGCTCCTTGATCCTTGTTGTCACTCTGAAATGAGGCTAGCTATGGATGCATGCAAGGGCATTAAGCATGAAGCCTTCAAAGGTGAGTTACCAAAAAAATACAAAATAAAATAGGACAGAAAAATCAACGCATTACAGAATAGGCACATCCTATTCTTGTTTTTCTCCCTCTGATCTTATTGATCGTTGTAGTATGGGTTCTTGATTTGTACCACTGTAGTACACTTCCAGTGTACTTGGTTGGCTTTTTTAAATAAAATTTCTTACGTTTCTTATCAGGAAAAAAAAAAAGAAAAAAAAATCAACCCATTGCACAAAAGCCTATTTATATTAATAAGAAAAATTAATATTGCCAATGTAGTTATTGATCTCATTGTGCAATAATATTCTACCGACTATTAAAACGAAAAAATGCCTTCAGAACAATTTGAAGCTGTCTAACAAACACCAATTTGGGGCATGCTAAGCAGATATTTTTCCGGAACAATTTTGACAGAGAAACTTATTACAGTAACAGGTTGATAGTAATATCAACTTCCTTGTCCAACAAGATAAATAATACAGTTTGTCTATTCAACTTCTTAACAACATTAGACAATATCACAATACCAATCCCAACAATCTTAACTTGGGATATAAAGGTATGGATAATCTTAAACCAAGGAGAACAATTGACATAAAGCGTCAGATCAGAAATGGAGTATTCAGATCTGATCGTCATCAGGTTTAAATTCTGAAAAAATGTAGCAGCCCATTTTCTTTTTGCTTCACATATTGTTCAATTTCATGGATATATGAATTAAAAGTATACCAACCGTTGTCCAACTGTTTTACTTTTGCAAGAGCTAGTCTTGTACAGTTGTACTTTGGCTGGGTCATCATGTAGCCTGATATCACTGTAGAATTATTTACATGCCAAGGAAACCCCACTAAGCTTATATCAAAGATTATGAATGCAGCAAGCATACAGAAAGTCAAATTAACGATTACAAAAGAATATGCAGGAGATCTAAAGTCTGAAGAAGAAGAGACAGGGGCTGCACCACCATAAGCCAATATCCAATCATATAAATATCTCAAAATAGAGTTTTTAGCTTGAGAGTATAAATCTCAACACCATTAAGAGTGTTATTATTTTTCTCTCTCCAAATAACCCAAAAGAGGCAAAAGGCATCCCACCAAGCTACTGTTATGTCACCCATATAGTTCTTTCCAACCAAAATATACATTAATTACCTTCTTGGGTATCACCAAATGGACTCCAAATAAAGAGAAGATGAAAGACCACAGCTTTTCACAAGTTTGAGCAATGAAGCAGTACGGTTTCAACTGATTCCTCACTGAATTTACAATCATTTTAGGAACGTTGTTACACTAAATACTTCTCCAAAGAAATTGCAAGTCATCATATCCTTTCATTTTCTCATAAAAAAGACTCGACATCAAATATACTATTTCAGTTAGGCTTCCAAAACAGTCTTATCAACTCCTTCACCCACTGTGAGATTAGAGTATAGAAGGCCCATCAGAGAAACATCTGACTTTAATTTCCAGACCTGGAAAGCTCAAACAAACTTGGGATTCAAGGAATGACTCCCTCTGTCTTCTGAGTATCCCAAATAAGAATGTTATTACTGCTATTAAGAATAAATCAAGAAATAACCTTGAACCTTCCCACACTACCTGTTATACGAAAAACCGTCACTCCTATTGTCCCCTACCATAAACCGAAGGAAAAGGGCAAATAAAAACCCCTTTCTAACCTGCTTTGATGTTTTTTTCCAAATAATACAGCTGTGAGGCCAGCTCATCATATCTGTTGCCCACTGGCCCCAAGAAATGCCACACTTCACTCCAACTATATGCCTCTAAAGGCCTTAATTACAATATAAAATGCTTTACTGCTCAACACATCAACAGCCCACTCCACCCCCTCCAAAAATCCCCCAGAAAAAGATATGTAAAATATAAGAACGGAGGCTTAAACAAAAGCAGCTACTAAGCCAAATTTATCATGTAGAACTGGAGTATTCAGAGTTTCATTGCTAATTGCATTATCAAGCACTGCAGTTGGCTACTTATCCAATAAAAAAAAAAGGATGGCAATCAGCTAGTTATCCAAAAAAAGAGGACAGCAATCAACTAGCAGTTCATGAGGGAGAGAGAGCCCCCAGTCACTACTATATGAATAAATCAAGAAAAAGGGGACAAAACGTTTAAGGACTTTTTGTTAAGCTAATCAAGAACACCAAAAAGGATGCAACCGAAATACATGATACATATACAAGAGAAGAGCTCAGCAATAAAAAATAAATATAATAAAGTACAAGGAGTCAAGAAAATTGTATAGAAGAAGAGCTGCTTCCACCAAGAGAATTTCAAGGAAAAATACTCTCTGCACAGAATATTTTTCACTACGTTCAGGCCAATGCCTCTATTTTGGTTTCTGGCTTAAAAACTATACTCAATACAGCTCCGCCTCATAAAATCAGAGGAGAAAAAAAAAAAAACCTTTTCTAAGTAATATATATTGCCTTAAATACTACATTGATGCAACATTTTTAGACTGACTAATTATCACTTGAAAACAAAGTCATTTTGGTAAATGGAAAGTCACAAAGATAGAGTTGATCGTTTCTTCATGCAAGCAAGAAAGTTACAGGAAGTCTGATTCACCAATGACCAAACCTTCAAGAACTTTCACGGGGGGATCTAAAAGAACCCTATTGTGTATGGCCAATGTTTCATCATTTTAGAAGGTGATTCTATTTCTACCCGTGTAAAGCTTTAGACAAAGAAGCACGAGACAAAGATTCCGAGACAAGTAATAACATTTGATTGGTTTTTCTTTTTCCAATTCTGATGAATATATATCCATTACTCAAGAATTGAAAAAGAGAGAGAGAGACAACGAGTGAACACAAGGTTCGAAACTAGCTAAATACTACTACATGGGCATAAGTATAAAAAAAATGGCTCATAACAAAAGAGATATGAAGCAAAAGAAAAGGAGAAAAATGATGGTTTCCAAGTAAATTTTACCGTATAAATATCAATGATAGAAGTAGGCCTAATGTTGATGATGTTAAGGACCTCAGCCTTTGCAAGGCCATAGATTTTACACTTGTCGACGAAGTCATTGATATGCTCTCTGGTTTGATTGCAAGCAGCAGTCTGGACCAAATAATCATACACCTGTATATAAAGTCCCAACCTTTAGTGGAAAAAATGTAGTGGGGTGGGTGAGTCGGAGTCCACATAGAAAGAGAATGAATAAGAAGACCTTGTATTCGGAAGGAGAAACTTGAGCAAGAACACGAGTGGAATCGTTAGCAGCCCCTTTTGAGCGTAAAAAGTCTACTACTTCGTAATTCGTAAGCGCACCTGCATTCGCTTCTAATCTGCCAAACCCAAACCAATAAACAATTTTAAGCAAAACAAAGATGACCCATCCCACCCTCACTTTCTAAACAAAAGCTTAAGCTCAAGCTACATACATCTTCATCCCCTGAAGATGCTGAAGGGTCCCTGGAGCCGCCGAAGTCGATTTGTTTTTGGGTTTCCGAAAATAGATATCTCTCTCTCTCTCTCCCTCTCGCTCTCTCAATCTCCTTCTCCCTTTCGCTCTCTGTTTCCTCTTCTCTCTCTTTCAGTCTCTGTGTGTCTGTGTCTCGGATTTGGGCTTTAGGGCGTAGAATTTGCCACAAATTGGATCCATTTCTTTTCACTTTGTCGGTTTGGTAGTTTGGGCTAACAAAACACAACAGGGCCCTTTTTTTTTTTTCGTTGGGTTGCATATTGGACTTTAGAATTGAAGGCCTCAAAAAAAAAAAAAAAAAAAAAAAAACCAACCAACCAGCCAACTTGAGCATCACAGTCTCTCTCTCTAAAGTACTACCTTTTTATAGCCTTTTTTTTAAGGAGAAGAAGAGTACAGTGAGATGATGCTTTTTTCTTTCACATTTATGATAGATATTACTAATTAAATTTATTGTGAAATTCATTATGAATATAAGAAAAAATAAACACCACCTCACCATGTTCAAGGAGCACTTAAAAATTTTCCTTAAAAAGGAAGGGTGAAACACGAAAGAGAGAATTCAAAATGGACAATAAGGAGAGAGAATATACTTGACTAGACTAAATAGTTTTGTTTACATATAATGAGTACTAATGAAAACTTTTCTCCCGTCATATATCAAAGGAATAGAATGATTGTTATGAGTCTCGACTTATAAATTCTTGAGTTAAAATGGTAAAATTAAAAATTTTGGGATTTAATTCATCTCATGGGACAAACTCTGGGGCTTTTTTTGTTGTTGTTGGAATTTTCCCTTTTTATTGGCTTATTTCACTTAAAAATAGCTAAATCACACCAACTTTTCAGATATTACAAAATAACATTCACCACCAAATTATAGACGAAATGACACTTCTAAGTTTTGTAATAATGCCTAACATATTAGTCTTTACCCACTATCCTCAATTGTAACTAAAACAAAATCATCCAATTTTTTAAAAAAGATTCTCATTTTTTCCTTAACCTCAAAAGAGAAGAGAAGTTATAATGTAACAAAAATTGGCAGTTTGGAAGCAAGGCTAAAGTAGCCAGTAGATAAAAGTTATCACACCAACCTTATGCCCGAGAGGGAAAAAAAATGTTGTCAACTGATTATCAGTTATCAGTGACTCATATGATGAAAAAACTTTAAGTAGTCCGGTCAGCCAAATAATCATGCTATGTAAGAATTGCCCCTCCTATGATTATCAGTCAATCACTGGCACACCTGTTATGGGCAAAAGTCCCAAAAATATTTCACTTAACTACAAACTTTTTATATCTCCAAAGCATTCTACTTCAAAAAGTAAGTTTAGTTCAGAATAAAATTTGCTCAATTAAGGTAGTTTACTTTCAACTGCAATCTTATTCAAGGTAAATGTTATAAAGACTCCTATAAGCTAACAAATATAGCAGCCTCTACATCTAAACTTCACCCTATACATACAATAGGTTTGAGCTCCACTGGTACAGTCTTTTGCCCGTCTTTTATAGCCAGTAAGTCTTTGTTATCACCTAGCGGGTAAGCGTTCATGAATGCAACCACAATGCCTCCAACAAACCTCCTCATGGGTTCCCTAGACTTGCCATTCTTACACAAACAGTATGTAGTTTTCCCTCTAAGCCCTTCAGTATCATCATCTAATAAATCAAGATGACCATAGTCCTTGGCAACAAAATGACAAGCTGGTTCTTGACATTCATTAAAGAAGTCCTCATGGTTCACACCCTTAGGAGCACAAGGAGGAAATAGAGGATTCTTTTTCACCTCACCCAAACCTGTCCCAATAACCATTACAGCCATATCAAGGTCAAATGAATGAGGGACATAAGTGAGTACTGGTGGAGGGGTTTGTTTCCCTTTGTCCATTCCATCAACTGGGTCAATGCCTATTAAGGCAGAGAACTTAAGAGAAGTAGCTTCCTTTTCAAGAGCAAGTGCAAAAGCAACCTTGCCTCCGCGGCTATGGCCGGCGAGTCCTAGCTTGTTTATATTTGGCTGAACATGTGGCGGAAGCAAGTAATGGAGTCCTTCAGATAACCAATTTGTTATTGCTGCTGTGGACTTGATCTCATCTGTTGTATCTGGTCCGGCCAAGATGTATAACTGTTAATTGTAAAGATGAAATCTGCTATTAGCCAAACAAATAACATATACCAATAATTTTCACTAATTTTTGTGCTTATTTATTTTTAATCTTTGGGTTTGGTAATAGGATTGGAACATATCAGCTCATTTTCAAATGATAATAGACAGAGCAAAATAAGATGTTTCAACTTTCAACTGCACGTATCACAAATCATAGTACATACTAATACATAGCTAACCAAAACCAATCATAGCATGGAGGCAAGTTCCCCTGAAATTTAAGAGATTTCTTGGTTTTCGAAGTGTACCATATGTCCAAGAGTTCTACCATTGTTCTGTCTTTTCTTTTTATTGTGGAAATCTCAAAATGCTTAACAAAATTATAAATGACTACTGGCTCTGGAGTTTGGACCTACTCGCCTGCCCCTCTCTGATACCAAAGTGTAAAAAAGCGGAAAAAGTTTATGATGTTTGTGATTCAATTGAATTAGTTAAGAATCAAAATGGAAGGGAGTCATTTGCACGTACTGCTAATTCGGTTTTTAATTTTTAAAAGAAGAAAATGCAAGAGAGAGAAACGAAACAAGGGTGTATCATGTGATATATAGACATTTGAATGTGAAAAATTGGGCCAAGTGGCTCAGGAGTCAGGGCATGCGTTTCTGGATACTCTCCAGTATCTAAAGAAAGGAGAAATATCAACCGCATGGTTTTCAAAGAATGAAATAAAAACAGCACATTGATGCCAGAATATAGGAAAAGTCTAGTAACACAAAAAATTATGCAACTTCTTTGTCACAACTGATGTTGCAGAGTGTGATTAGTGAGGAAAAAGTGACAGATCTATGTGTAAATAATAGAAAATCATTTATAGTCTGCCACGTTAGAGTTGTGATAAAGAAGCTGTGTAATTTTTTTGTGTTCACTAGAACCACTCCAGAATATACAGCTTGAAAAAAATTGAGCCTCTCTGGCATTTAACTTTTCACTATTACCAATAAAAGCATGCCTCATGAGTGAAATGAAGCTTTCATTATTTTGGCAAGGGCAAATGGAAGGTCAATAGTTCACATGTTTTGCATTCTTTGACAAAGTATCTCAAGATTCTCGAAAATGGGGTTGGAAGCTGCTGTTTTGAATTTGAAATCCCTGTATAAGCTAAGGCAATCAAAGGTTATAAGAACATCCTGCATTATTTTTGGTCTTGACTGGGGGCAACTTCTTGGAATTATGAGGCGAAATAGCACAAAAAGCCACAGAGATTGTATAATCCAAAAGTAAATCAACAATTGTTTCAATTGTTATATCATAAAAATCTAATGGTTGGAGCAATCATTAAATATCTAAGATAATTAAGGAACTGTACTAATATTAAAGCCTAGAGGACATGTATAATCAGGATTTAGGAGTATTTGGCCTGGCAGTGATTCATAGATCCAATTCAATGGGGGCCAAAATCAAAACTAATGAATTGAGCAATTATTTCCATGATCACCAAGTGTGTCAACATACTTGGAGAGTCCAAGACCAATACAGCAATTGTATATAAAAAGTGAGCAGGTGATCATGATGATGGTTCATACTTAATCAAACTTAAAAACTATGTCAAGCGTTTGACTGAACAAAATTGGGCAGAGAGAGAGAGAGAGAGAGACTAGCCTGAGGGGCAATGACTATGAATCCATGAGAAGCGATGTGCTGGATAAGCTGCGAGTAAAATGAGTTGTAAAGAAGGTAACCATGGAGTAACACCAGTATTGGGTATTCTCCAGCTTCAGATGGCCTGGCAATCAAAAGTGGCTTTGGAGGAGGGACAGCAAGTGTAGACTTAGTGGTGCAACTCCTAGTTTCCACTGTTTGAAGCACTGTTTTGTACCTCCCTATAGCAAAAACATTTGTCACGGTAGAAGTAGCAGCGTCAGCTGTATTAGCAGCAGTAGCAGTAGTAGCAGAAGACATAATTATGTATGATTGTATGAAACTAAAAAGTAAAATTTGTACCAGTTTCATGTCTTGGGGGATAAGTTCAATTGTGTGGCATTTATAGACCCAGCTCATGAGGGAAAACTCATGGTTCTGTTGTGTCAAAAGGGTATATATACCGAAGTTGGAATTATTGGTAACTGGACTATGGTCCAAAACCTGTTGTGGGTTCAGTTTGGGCCGATGATATGGTAAAGTTGGATTGGTCTTTTTTTGCCATCTTAACTTAAGAGGCAGCCATGTTATGGCCTTATAGCTATTGGTGCAATTTTCCTTTTATAAGCTCAAGTCAGGCAAAATGGATAAATACCCTTAGTTTTAAAACTATGTAACAAAATACTTCTTATTTCAAACTATTTAACAAAATGTCCCGATTTTGGAACTTAATTTTTACAAATTCAAGTTCTGTGTAAAATTTGATATCCTTATGTAGGGTCAGATTCTGCAGCCCAAGCCCACGGAGGTGTGGATTTGGAGCCCACTGAACCCAAAACAATAAATTTGTAGAGAGTGGGTGAAAGGGCTAGGCTAATAATGGAAAACAACAGTATTAAACGGCACTGATGATAGAAAGATTTGAACTAATACGTGCTCGGACAGAGGTGAATGTCTCGTCCGAGGAGGAGGTTTTCATTGATGGACTTAGGTTACAAATGTTGGAGCTACAGTAAAACAATATGCTCTTTTCTCTCTCTATCTTTCGATCCCCACTATCAGATACTCCTCTCTCTTATATAGTACTGCCTTTCTACATCTCCACCGTCCACTTGTTCATCATCTAGGCGCCCACTTGAGTGCATGTCCCATCACACTCCCCCTTTAGCCCTGTCTGAGTGGCGGTAGCTGAAGATGCACTGTTCAGGGGTCTTCTCCACATAAATGCGGCCAGAAGGGTAGGTGCAGTGCATTAAATGCGGTGGTTGAAGCCTGTCTCCTTGATATTTCTCTGTTCCAGTCACCTTTTTGTGTATCCGAGGCCCCTCTTCTCTCTTGACACTTGTCAGACAGATCGCTTGACACGTGCCGGACAAAAACCTCGTCAGGTCTGAGGGTACCGGTCTCCTCGGACATATGAACAACTCCTCGGACAGTACATGTGTTCGCCTGTGGGCATCCTTTCACGTGGGCCTGTGTCATGGTCTCTTCGGACTTAACAGTGGTCCTCGGATAGGACCTTGGGCCCAATAAGTTGGGTTGGGCTTTTCTCCCCCACAATGGCCCCTCAAAATGGTAGTTTTTCCCTCGCACCCGAGGAGAAAAAGTAGGATTTTGACTTGCCACGGAGCAAAAGCTGGAAAACACGCACAACCGAGCTGGCACGTGTGTGAGCGTTGGAACAGACGCCTCATTAATGCCGCTGCGGTTTCCTTATTCCCAAGGCGCTGCATTAACTGCACCAGGCGACGTTTTGTCCTTCCCATCCAACGGTGGCTGATTGATCCAATGGCCGTGGTTTTTCTTCATGATTTGGGCGGGAGTGCCCCTGACCTTTTGCTTGACCCCGTATAAAGCTTCGGAGGAAGTCATTTCTTCCTCACTTTACAAATCTCCAGACGCTCCAGCAAGAACAGACGCGCCCCTCCGTCCACATCTCTCCGTCCGAATCTCCCAGTCACCGGTGCCGATCTTACTCAGAACCTTCACGAGTCCTCCTGCGAGCCTGCAATCGCTTCTCCGGTCTAGCCCTTGTAAGTCGCCGCCCACCGAATCTTTTAGTTTTCTCTTCGGCCCTCCGTTTCACTTAAGCACCATGGGGAAACTCGAGAACATGATGGATAGCCCTGAGCAAATAGAGGCGTTTAGGACCGCGTACCGCATACCCCCTGACGTGGGCGTGAGGTATTGCCCCCCAGAAAAAATACTAACAGACCGGGAGACGGGAGAGGTGGTTATCCCCCTCATCGCCTTCAAAGAAGGGGGGATGACAATCCCCATGGGTCCCATCACCACTGCCTACCTTCGGAACCATAGACTTACTCCCTGGCAATGCGCGCCCAACATGTTTAGGATCTTAGGAGCGATTGAGGATCTTGAGCGCCATTTGGAGTTAGGACTCACCTGGCTTGACGTGGTACATATGTACGAGTGCCATAGCCAGCAAGATGCCGGGTACTACTTAAAATCCCGGTCGGATGTTGTCAGGCTCATTTCCTGCCTTCCCAAATCCAACAAAGGGATGAAAGACGACTATGTGATCGTCTCGGGCGCCTGGCGCAACGGCCCTGGTTGCCCAACCAAGCCTGGGAAGCCAGGTGTGACATGTAGATTTAGGCGTACTGACCATAGGCTTAGGGCTCCCGTCTTTTAACTGTCTTTGATTTCTCTTCGGTCGCTATTTCTGAGCTTCTAATCATTTTTCTTTTACTTGCAACAGATAAGAGACAAGTTTCTCCTCAGCTCAGCCTAACGAACATTAATGCCCTCAACTACCTTTTGAGGTCGGAGATCTTCGTGAGCGAGGACGGGCAACTACGATCTGCTCCCCTCATCCTTGGATATACAGCGAAGTCAAAAGGTTTTCAGCCGGTCGGTAACGCAATCGTCCAGGGAGACTATCGCCTTGCGCGTATTGACGTCGGTCGGAAGGGCTTCTTGGCGCCAGACGATCTTGAGCCTGTACCCCGTCCAGTTCCTCGGGCTGCACCTCCCCTCATCCAACCACTCCAGCAAGTTCCCTTCGGACAAGCGATTGAAGGTGAGGGGGCTGGCTCTTCTACCTCGTCGCTAGAAGAACAGATAGACGAATTTCAGTTTGAGGGAGAGGCTTCAAGAGTAAACCAGGTGGTAGAGATCTCAGACGCCGAGGAAGAGGCCTACGAGCAGTCAGGCGCCCAGCTTAACTTGTTAGCCACTCATTCAGAAGACTCCTCAGACGAAGATATGGATCTGAGGAATTTGATGAAGGGGAGGGGCAAAAAGTCGGACCCGAAAGATGCTGGGACATCTAAAACGGTGGTGACACTTCCTCCGGTGTCTACCCAGATCCCTGGCCCCAACTTGAAGCCCATACCAACCCTGCAAAAGAAGAGACCCCACACTGAGGTTGGGGAAAAACAGGTGCCGCCACCAAAGGGGACCAAGCAGCAAAAGGTGGCACAGGATAGCCGAACTCGCAGGGCTCAGTCTACTGAGAGCCGAGACGAGGGCACAGTGGCGGAGGTGCGCCGAGGAGGAGGGGGACCGCGGATTTGGTCTCCAAAATTGGAGTTGGAGGGCGCTCCAATCCTCTGGGAGACCTCCCTCAGGAATTATGATGGAGGGAGGGCCGGCTACGTTGCTGAGGCCCTGCAGCAACCACTTCTCCTCCCTCATGACATGGAGTCCTTCAGGCGCTTCAACCAGGCGGAGCTCTTTCGATCCCTGAAGAGGGATTTGGCCATCGTAAGTAACCTCAATCCGATTAGCTGAATCATTGACTTTTGCCTTTCCTATTTTTCTGTATCTGACACTAGAGTTTTCATCACGCAGGTAACTCAGCAGATTTACGTAGCCGAGGAGTGGGACAAGAAGAATCGCCTTGAAACCCAGGCGGCTCTCTACTCTCGAGATGAGGCGGAGAAATCTCTGGGCCAACTGAAAGACGATTATACCCGTCTGTCCGGGGAGCTCGCGGATATGACCAGCCAGAAGAAAAGTCTTGACGCTGGGATAAAGAATGTTGAGAAGCAGGTTGAGGACCAGCGTAAGTTGCTAAGGGCGGCAGAGGCCGATCTTAAGACCGAGAAGGAGCTGGTGAACGGGCTAAGGGATGAACTCCGAAGAGCCAAAGACAGCGTCCGATACGCCGAAGAAAGAGCCCAGTTGGCCCAGGAGGCGACCGAGGCTGAAAAGAAGACAGCTTACCAGCTGGGCGTAGAGACGGCCACGTCCCAGCTTCTAGAGCAGTTCGCCTCGGTCAGCCGAGATTACTGCAACATAAGTTGGGGCAAGGCCCTGGATGCAGCTGGAGTCCCTGCCGACTCGGAGCTGAGGCTGCCTGGGAGTGTATACTACGATCCTGATATCCGAGAGCTCCCAGGAACTGACCCCCCTCCTGCTCCACAGCTTCCAGAAGCTTCGGAGCCAATTTTGGTCAGCCATGCTCCTCCACTCGCTCTTGGTGCAGGCATGGAAACTGGTCAGCCCAGCGGCAAGGATAAGCCAGCTGAGCCAGCCAAAGATAAAGGCCAAGGGTCAGGCGAAGAGAAAATTCCTTCTGAGCCCAAGGACCGAGCCCCTGACGCAACTGCTCGGATAGGCCAGGCTGCTGACCCCGTGCTCCCTTCGGCAAAAGAATAGACGTATAGGGCTTTTACTTTTTTGCACCTATGTTTTCTTTTGTCTTATCCGAAGAATTGTAAACTACCTTTTTATTAATGGAATAGATTTTCATTTGCCTACGATGTCTTTAAATACATGTCTTATCAACTATTATTGTCATATACAACTGTACATTGCACTTGTAACCAAATAATGCAAATAAATCTATTTGACGCATCATATTTATGGTGTAAATAACCAAGATTAATATTGAAAAGGATAGGCCTAGCCAGAGGTAATGATGATTTGCATGTCTTTTCAAGTTAAACATAAGTTATTATTCCTCGGCTTCATACTAAGCACAACTAGGGGAAGCATTTATAAATCAGAAACAACTTAAACGCGATTAGGAGTTTTAACACTAACCTGTCGCTTGGTTCAAGGATTATAGAATTCGAATGTACTCGAGTGTTAACTAACCCTAGTCATCTGGTCCGAGGACTGCAGGCATGACTGGATTTAAGTTTAAACACGGACCGCACCGGAGTGTTAACTAACCCTAGTCATCTGGTCCGAGGACTACAGGCATGACTGGATTTAAGTTTAAACACTATAGAACCGTAGCTGAGTGCTAACTAACCCAAATCATCTGGTCCGAGGACTACAGGCATGATTGGATTTAAGTTTAAACACTATAGAACTGTAACCGAGTGCTAACTAACCCAAATCATCTGGTCCGAGGACTACAGGCATGATTGGATTTAAGTTTAAACACTTGAGCCTATGGTGCTAACTAACCCTAATCATCTGGTCCGAGGACTACAGGCATGATTGGATTTAAGTTTAAACACCTAAGCTGGTGGCGAATGAGTGTTAACTAACCCTAATCATCTGGTCCGAGGACTACAGGCATGATTGGATTTAAATTTAAACACTTGAGAGAGAACTTTACGCAGCGAATTGGTATATCAACTGAAGAGAAGCCTTGATTAATAAAAGTACCTCTTGAGGTTATTTACATTCCAAGGGCGAGGGATTACATGACTATCCAAATCTTCTAAGAAATATGCTCCAATACCAGCGCCTGAAGTGATGCGATATGGTCCCTCCCAATTGGGTCCCAATTTTCCCCAAGCTGGGTTCTTCGCGGTGCCCACAACTTTCCTCAGCACCAGATCACCGGGCTCTAAAGGCCTCAGCCTCACGTTAGCGTCGTAGCCTTGTCTGAGCTTTTGTTGGTAGTGTGCCAGTCGAACCATTGCATTCTCCCTTCTTTCCTCAATCAGGTCTAAGCTCTTCTGCAGCTGCTCGTCGTTGTCGGCTGGACTGAATGAACTAGTTCTTAGTGTTGGGAACCCTGTTTCCAGAGGAATTACAGCTTCAGCCCCATAGGTCATCGAGAAAGGGGTCTCTCCAGTGGACCTGCGTGGCGTAGTTCTGTAAGCCCAAAGCACATGTGGCAACTCTTCTACCCATTTGCCCTTTGCATCATCTAGCCTCTTCTTTAGGCCGTTCAGTATGACCTTGTTGGAAGCTTCTGCTTGGCCATTACCCTGGGGATAGGCTGGAGTGGAGTATCTGTTGGTAATTCCCAGCTCGCTGCAGTAATTCCTGAATGCCTTGCTGTCGAACTGTAAACCGTTGTCCGAGATGAGGGTGTGAGGAACTCCGAACCGTGTGACAATGTTCTTCCACACGAACTTTTGCACATCAACGTCTCTGATGTTGGCCAGTGGCTCGGCTTCAACCCACTTGGTGAAATAGTCTGTTCCGACCAGGAGGTACTTCTTGTTTCCTGCAGCTTTGGGGAAAGGTCCCACGATATCCAAGCCCCACTGGGCAAAGGGCCATGGGCTAGACAGTGGATTGAGGTTTCCCCCTGGCTGGTGAATGTTCGGGGCGAAGCGCTGACATTGATCGCACTTTTTGACGTATTCGTGTGCCTCCTTCTGCATGTTAGGCCACCAATAGCCTTGGGTGAGGGCTCGGTGAGCCAAGGACCTGCCCCCGGTGTGGCTCCCACAGATTCCCTCATGCAGCTCCTCTAGCAGTGTCTCAGTCGCCTCGGGATGCACGCACAACAAATATGGTCCCGAATAGGAGCGCTTGTATAGCTTCTGGTCTTCGGACAACCAGAACTTAGTCGCCTTCCTCCGAACTTTATCGGCTTCTCCCTTATCTTCGGGTAATGTATCTTCTTTGATAAATTTGATTAAAGGGTCCATCCAGCACGGTCCGACCCTGATCTGGTGAACCTGGACTCCCCCTGACTTCGTCTCTGTAGGCCTGTGCAGGTCCTCGACGAGGATGACCCTCGGCAGGTCCTGTGCCGAAGAGGTGGCTAGCGTGGCCAAGGAGTCAGCATGTGAGTTGCCACTCCTGGGGATGTGCAGCAAACTGAAAAATTCGAACTCTGATTGTATGTGTTTAACACGACCTAAGTATCCCTGCATTCTTTCGTCCTTTGCCTCGAACTCGCCTTGTACTTGACCTACTACCAGTCGTGAGTCCGAGAACAGCTCTACGGACTTCCCACCCATTCTGCGAACCATAGTCATCCCCATCAGTAGGGCCTCATACTCTGCTTCATTATTCGTTGCCGAGAAGTCCAACCTTAGCGATTTCTCGATAATGATTTTCTCGGGGGATATCAATACTAGCCCAACTCCAGAGCCTCTTTGGTTCGCCGCGCCATCGACATACACTTCCCAATGGGAGGGATTCTGTTGAGAGACCATGCCAACTGATTTTTCATCCATGCCCGACGCGGGCTTCACCTCTTCTAGCTGGGGCTCCGTGAACTCAGCCACCAAATCTGCGAGGACCTGCCCCTTGACCGATGTGCGGGGCATGTATTTTATATCAAAAGCCCCTAAGATTGTACCCCACTTGGCAATCCGACCAGTGTAATCCGCACTTCGGAGTATAGCTTTGAGTGGGAGTTGTGTG